>OW799236.1:93365386-93990386 GCA_941918925.1 Phyto melanocephala | reverse complement strand
CGAAAGAGAAGTAATGTTGAAAATGCAAATTGTTCATGTCATATGTTATGGTCGTAAAATATATCAACAACAGCAAGTAGTTGTAACAGCTACAACAGCCTGAAGTGAAGATTATGAGTTTAAGATTTTATTCGAATAAAAGGCCTAACTGTTGCTTGAGATTATCTTTGAAAATCTTACTGAAGTTTGAGGTATTTCATTAGGTCAAACTATGATTATTAAGTTCCTTGTGAGATGAAAAGATTAATTGTGTAGTGGTATTCAGATATTTTTTTTAGTGTTGAAAATCCTTTAGAGTTTGTCTATTACTATAATAAAATTTAGGAAAAGTTTAGTTTAGTTTAGGGAATTATAAAACCGTAGACAGTAAAGGACAAGTAAAGGAAAGTAGTAAGGACATCGGCAATGAAGAATAGAAATTTAGTTGAATGATTAGTTTAGTGAAAATCCTCATTTGCACTTCAAAGCTACCAGTTGTTACACTAGACAACACTAAAATTAAGAAAGTAATTTAAAATAGGAATATTTGCAGCATAAAATTGTAGCTTGTAGTATCGGCAATCGTACTATTACGGACACAGCGAATTACCTTCTTGAGGACTTTTCCTTTATTAATATTTTTTCTCTGATTTCTCCTCTTTTACGCATTTGGCTCCAATTAAGCATCTTGTTTTACATGAATTTCGTTTCGTTTTTCTTTTTCGGTTTTCTAAATAAGTAGATGATTAGTGGTGATAGTAGATGTGTAGTGGTACAGAATCTTGCTATGTCTTATCGATTTTCCTAAACTCAGAAAAAAAATGAGATGCCCCCTTTTCCAATCGCGGTTTACATGTTCCGAAATCGCTTCCTACAGGGATAACATTATAAAGTAACAAGTAAGAGTGATATATAGGGCCGTGCCGAATCTTATATACCCTTCACAACGTGTAGTCATGCAATAACAATTGTTTGTATCACCATTCATCTCATATGAAACACGTACATATGTACATATAAAAACATACATACATATATAAAAACATCCCATTGTAAAATTATAAATTGAGTTGACGTATGTGTTCAATAAAAAATTTAAAAAAAAAATAAAACAATAAAAATATAAATAATATATAAAATAAAAAAAAAATTTAAACGAAATATAAAAAAAAAAATTTTAAAAATATATAAAAAATATCAAAAAAAATATAAAAAAAATATAAGAAAAAATATTAAAAAAAATATAAAAAAAAATATAAAAAAAAATATAAAAAAAATATTAAAAAAAAATTTTTTTTTTAAAAATATAAAAAAAACAAGTAAGAGTGTTATATTCGGTCGTGCCGAATCTGATAAAAATAGGTATAATCTCACATCGTAGCTTAACCTATATATCATGTTATTCCCCTTTTTTCTTTATTATTTCCGACGCCATCCTCCCTCGATTTTGAATTTCTAGGTAGTTAAGACGGTAGACGGGCAGACGGTCAGGGCTTAATCGACTTCTCTATTCATAAGCTTTCAGAAAATAAATACTTTACGGGGTCGGAAATAAAAATTGTAGAAATTACAAACGGAATGACAAAACTATATATATCCTTGTGCACCACAGGTGAAGGGTATAAAAATAAAATTTTTTGGCTCAGCTGGGATTTAATGCCACATTTACTCTTACCAGTATACCACGTTTGTATGTTGTTGTGAAAAAAAAACGCGGTGATCGTAGTTTTTTGCTTATATCTCAGTTGTTTATGTACCGATGTTTTTGATTTTCAATTCCGATCTACTCCCGAATATTTCTGATATTTTAATACCTCACCCGGGTCCGGAAAATGTCGAGGGGCTTCAAAAAGTTGATTTTAACCACACATGGACAGACTGACAGAGCTTAATATATTCCCCTATTCATAAGCTTTCAGAAAATATATACTTTATGAGGTCGGAAATAAAAATTTTAGAAATTTCACACGGAATGACAAACCTATACATACCCTTTTTCACTGTGTGAAGGGTATAACAACACACATTTGATGATTTGAAGTCTAAAGGTTTATCTTAGCTATATGCGGTGACTTAAATCTTGAGAATTTGAAGGAGAATCTGAAACTGAGTATGCCAGCACTTAGGAGATTTACTAGTGTAAAAACAGGTCACACGAAGGTAAGAACTCATCTACCTCGTTTAGGGTTATCGGAGGAAACGACATGTTGATAATGCGAGGAAGAGGGCGAGATTTTTGGATCATTACTATTTTCATTGACCTGCGTTGGACGTATTAGATGCGAAAACTTTAAAGTGGACACTATACTGAACTTAGAATACCTTATGAATTCAAATTGTGGATTCATAAGCAATTACATTGATGAGACTAGTTTCTTGACCTAGTCGACATTCTTAGGAAATTAGGATTATAGTTTTATTAGGGAAATTCGTTTTCATATAGAGCGCACAAGATGTCAATTAAACATAAGTGTATGAATGTCGTATGTTTGGGTATCTAGTGCCCCTCTTTTTCAACCTAACCTAACCTATATCTCAGCTACTATTGCGCAATAAGAGTTACTATTTGCCATATACCACTTGAATTATACGATTGCCAGGAAATAAGCAACAATTTAAACATATTAGTTTAAGTAAAATAATTATTTTGTGCAAACATTTTTGCCTAATACTTATTAGAAGGCTTTTTTAACTGGTATGGAAAAAAACTATATTTCTCAACAAGTCTTAAAGGAATTGTGATTTGTAAATGATCTTTTACGTAGATCACAAAGACAAAAGTCCACCGATTCCAGAAAATTATTTGTAAATTTTAAAAAACCCTGTCACATATGTGACTTATAGGACATTTTCGAGTTAGTCGTTAGTTAGTGAAGTTGGGGATACCCCTTTTTGGTAGCCTGGTAATCTCTGGGAGACGAAGGGGGTCTAACGCGGACCCGTTTATGGAAGAGGTCTGCTTCGGTATCCCCCCTACATGTATGTCTTTAGTTGTTTCTACCTACAAACAAACAAATTCAAAAAATATGACTTCAGAACTAATACAAGTTGCATAGCAACAATAACAAATAACCGATTAATCGTTATCAGAGTAACCGTACGGATCATAATACGTAAGAAGATGGCAATTGCTTGACTATGGTTGGTTAAACTGTCTCCATGTTGCTTCATGATATGCTACATTCCAATAATAAAGTACGAGGTAGAGGGTGAAGAAGGTTAAACTAAGTACGACTCCAGGGATAAGGATATTATAGTGACTGCAAAGGGGAAAAAAATTAGGTAACATGCATATGACAGCATTCATGGCTGCCGTTTTATTATGCATTTTGCCGGAATATAAATGGAAATATTGTGTGTGTTGTTCCTTTTTTTCTTCTTCTTACCCTGAAAAGGGGACATGTTTAATCCTCTTTTATTTTCCATATTCAAGCAAAGGTATTTATGTTGTGTTGTGCCGCTGCTGTTGTATTTTACATTTCGGTTTTGTACAAAATCATAATGCATGCGTTATGTATTTGTTGTCAAAGTGTGTAGCAATTAAATGTATGTTTGTATGTATATGGCAGTAACGTGGATTGGTTTGATTAAAGATGAGAAGTTTTCATTTCTGTTATTTTTAAATTAATATTAAACAGTTTAATAGACCCTTCCAATACTAAGGCTCTGAATTAAGTTGCGTTTGCTTAATAAATAAACAGGCTGTTTGCAAAATATTTTCCGAACATACCAATAACTCCCTCTGCTAATCTTTATTTCAGAGCTGGGCAACAATAGTTAGGATATAGGATTTTTAATTAGTTTTATATAATTTGCATATAAAAAGATTTATCTGCCAAAGTACTATAACACTTGCGAACCCATAGGTGCCAAATATTTACCATCACCGTTCCTGCTGACTCTCTAAACAATTCAACTTTTCATTATGCATGATTATTTGCCTATAATTTTACTACTACTACTGCTTGTACGGGAGCTCCTCTGCCATAACACATGATATTTTCAATGTTGTCATTAGTATTTTGTATATATTTTTTTTTATTCATATTGATCCGGACTAAGCCTAGCTCGGCCTTGCAAAGAAGGAGTATCTAAAGGATTGCGTATGGTATTCGAGTATTGATTCTATTATCGTTTACGTTTGTGTGCGTTATTGTCGGTTAATGTGCCGCTTTTGGCTGTAGTAGATGTTGTTATTGATTGTATTCATGCTGCTGATGTTTTTGTTTTAGTTTATGACCAAGTTGATATTTTATGCAAAATTGTTTTAGTTGGTTTTTGATTTTTATTAACAGTCTAAACATCATTTCAGCTCTGCAGAGTACAGTGGAACGAGCGACGGTTGCATCTTAAATATGTCGACAAGTATTTGTAAATAATGTTTTTTTTTTGTTATCAGTGTTTTTTTACGCATAGGTGAAGTTTTGCAATTAAAAATAGGTTTTAGAACAAGTAAAATACTTGTTAATGCTTTCGTTACAGGCAATGGCAATAATTTTTATTTAAGTAAAATCATTGTAATTATAAAAAATTTAAGTTTTTAAATACAAGGGTAAAAGAATATTGTTAATTTAGTGGCTTTAGAGAAATTTATTTGCATACATTTTTTGTAAAATTCTTCAATTGCCGAACAATCTTCTTCAGCAAAACCAATTTTATGTTTTTTACGTGTTCACCAGCTAGAGATAAAAGTTGAACATTGGCTATTTATTGCCGTTATTCTGCCGGCGTTATTGCTTATATTAAGACATAAGCAATCGCTCATGTGGTCGGTGTCTTAAGATTTGTTTTGAAATTTTTGAAATAGTTTTAGAGATATCGTGGAAATTGTGCCAAAAATAATGAAAATACGATTGCATATACATGCAGTCAATAACACTTTGCCACAAGAAAAAATTCTCAAAATAATTCTTTTTTATACCCTTCACCTGTAGTGCACAAGGGTATAGCTTTGTCATTCCATTTCTAATTTCTACAATTTTCATTTCCGACCCCATAAAGTAGACATTCTCTGAAAGCTTATGAATAGAGGAGTCAATTAAGCCCTGACCGTCCGTCCATCTGCCCGTCTGTCCGTGTGTTGGTTGAAATCCACTTTTAGAAACAACTATATATTCCTCAGATCTGTGTATGGTATCAATCTCTTGGAAATATCCGGGAATGAATCGCTATTGAAATTCAACACAATCGCCCTATAACTTTCTGAGATATGAGCAAAAAACCACGATCACCTCGCGTTTCTTCACAATTACAACAACATACAGATATACTGGTTATAAAAAATGTGGCATCGAATCCCAGCTGACCCAAAAATTTTTTTTTATTTTATTTTTTATTTCATAATTTTTTAAAATTATTTTGTTAATTTTTTTTTTTGTAATAATTTTTTTTTAGAAACATACATACGTAAACTCATTTTAAAGTTTTTATTTTTACTATGTTATGTTTTTATATGTATGTATGTACATACGTATTTTATATGAGATGAATGGTGAAAGAAACAATTGTTATTGCACGACTACACGTTGTGAAGGGTATATGAGATTCGGCACGGCCGATTATAGCACTGTTACTTGTTTTTTTTTTTTAACTGTTATAGTAACCCAACTGCAGAAATCACCAGTATTTACAATTCTATGGTAAGATTTTAAAAAATCTTTTTTTTGAATTTAAAATTTAAGATTTCTGAAGAGCCTCCATACATCTTGCCGTAACTTTGGAACGACGTACTCGCTTTTAATTAAGCAATCCGTCTCTAAATTACGACAGCTTTAAGACTTTTTAACATCTATTTCTGATTAAGCCATTGGCTTTAGAGTTATCGAGGAACAAAGCTGCATGTATAGGAAAAAAATAAATCTTTTTGCATGAAAAGCAATAGATAAATTCGAGTTTTATTCCTGATAAAGTGAAAGTACCTAGTTATGTACTTTGTTGCAAAAGGATTAATAAAACAATATCAATATAAAATCGAATACGTCGTTCCAAAGTTACGACAAGATTTATGGAGCAGCCTCTTCAGAAATCTTAAATTTTACCAAAAAAAAAAATTGAGATTGTAAATTTGTCTTTCTGTATATGTTTTATACACAATTACCAAAATATCCAAAATATCAACCACTATATGGATTTGGATTAGGTGTTTAAAGTTCTAATATTCTTTACAAGTAAGTGGAAAAGGGGTTATCTTGTAGAGAGATTCAATACTAGGATTTATACGGATAGTCCTAAGATGAGCTGTGGAGTTGGATCCGGCATGTTCTCTGGCTAACTAGAGATAGAGCTATCTTTTCACCTTCCGGATGTATGCATCATATATCAGGCTAAAATATTCGCAATCTGGGAGGTATGTAGAATACTAAATGACAAAGATATGCACGAGAATATTGGTACTTTTGTCGTCAGTCAGGCGGCACTTTTGTCACTCAGCTTAATATCCACCAAGTCTTTTTTAGTCGATCACTGAAAGAAAGAGTTGTCACGACAATACCGTTAGGGACTATCAAAGCAAGATCTCCAAAAATAGGTGGCGTGGGCTAGATATATGTAGAGGGTGCCAAGTTTACATGGCCCTCTTCGTACATCGTTACTTATCAATCGATATCTGAAGGATATCTTGAGGTTGCTAGCAACATTAGTTGTCCAGAGAATGTTAGGAAAAATCCCTTAAACAGCCATTGTTAAAATTGTCAGAATTTGGAGAATGAGGAATCTGGTTTTCATTGTCTCTGTGAATATTTTGCCCTAGCTGCCAAAATACACAGCTTCAGAGGAAAATATACACTGGATAACCTCTCTGAAATATCCGAGTTCAGATTAAACGATCTGCTGCGATACCTCACGGCTACGGGAATAGCTGTCAGAAACATAAAATCTGGAGAGTAATGTGTTGTTTTTTTTTTTAGAAAATTTATCAATTATTATTGGAATATAATTATTAACTATTTTTTTTGATTATTATTACCTATTTTTGTATTGGTAAAAGTGGTCTTTTTTAACACTTTTACAACGAAAAATTTTAAGATATATTCAAATTCGTAAAGGTCCTAATAGAGTTGGGATTATAGGAATTGTTCAACCTTTTTGTGATGCAATTAAATTTATTGCTAAAGAACAAACTTATTCTTTTTTACCTAATTATAATTTAGTTTTCACCAGTTTATTCATTATTTTTATCAGAAACATTAAATCTGGAGAGAAATGTGTTGTTGTCAAAATGGTGTCTGCTGATTCCACTTGAAAGTTCGCGCGATGTAAACTACCACGGTAATAAATCAACCAACCGGACAAAGTTTGTTAAATATTTTTTTGTAAATATCTTAAGAAGGACTCGACAGATTTCTCTGCTCTCAATTAGTTGTGTTTGTATTACCTTATATAAAAAAGTAAGTAAAAAAGTAAGTTGGGTGTCCTGAATGCCAGGATATTTTATATATAATTACTGTATGATTGTAAGAGTATCAACAGAAAAATCGATTTAGCAGATTTTTTGTGTGTTATACTCGCAGTTAGCAGAACAAGGTTTGTATGAAAAAAGAAAATATAAAGGGTATTTACCATGCCTAATGTTCGTGGGCTCTAGTTTACCAATAAATAGAGACTATCTAGTCTGCACAGCAGTACTCGAAATGAAATTACAATAGGATATTTCCAATATATTCAAAATACATAGTGTTGATATTAATGGTTAACAAATCCAATAGTAATGTTGTCTTGAAGTACAACATGGAAATAATACGTTTCATACCATAAAATGTTATAATTAAAATAATGTTCCTTTATAGAACTATACAATTACAAAGACATTTACAGGATTAGCATTATATAGAAGTCTTCCTTTTTTTCTTCGTATTTTATCCCAATAAATGAGATGTTATTTTTTCTTTACCAACTCTTTACAACCCAGTGCTATATGCAGAAGGTAATGGCGAATTTATATGCATTTGTGCCTGCTTACCTTTCAATTCCCATAAACCTAGTAACAACCAAATAAAGACATTTTAAGCCGAAAACAATGAATTATGAATTATAACCAAATATAGACAACAAATGTCGACAAAAACACAATATCTATTAACTAATACACTGCATTATAGTACAAGCTACCAACTCTGTTTCATAGCTCAAACAATGCTTTTCCGAAAAGCTAAGAAAACTATATTTTAGATGGGGTATTAGTGTATGTGCTCTTCATGAATTTGCTGTTATCAGTTGGTGAGATATTTTTGTTAGAAGTATTGAAAAAATCCCCAAAACGAAAACGAAGAAAATTATAGAATAAAACAAATATATCTAAAGACGTTTGTATGTATCGGGTGATTCATCGTGAGGTATGATATATAATGTAAAATGAAACACATGAATTTGAAAGTGAACTTATAATTTTTATTATCGGTTTAAAGAACAATTTATGGCATTTGCTGTTTAATGAAATGGTATCATGTGAATGTTGGCCACGACTAAGTACGTCTGAGATGGTTCATTCGCAAGGTCCGACTTTGCGTGACTCGTTTGAGCATGGCGACTAGAATTTTGCTGATAACACGAGTAATGTTGACTTCCGAAGCTTCAATTGTAGCTGGCTCAGACTTCATATAACCCCAGAAATATCGCACAATCTCCACATGTTTACTTTACAAGTTCAAGCGCTCAATGACTCGTAGCGCTGTTTTGGTGAAGCCAAGGGGCAGATTACAGCAATCGATTACGATCGAAGTTTTACTCGAACGTTCGAGTTCCCTGCGCTTTTGATTTATAGATTCTAATAAGAGCCTTAAAATTTCGATCATGTTCGAATGCCGTAATTTGCCACCAGATCTCACCGAGACCATGCGCATAGAGCAATAACGGTAACCATAGACGCTAACATTCTCACTTACCTTATTTTTTAAGAAATAAAAGCAAATGATACCACCAGCCCATAAATCATTGTTTTTAATGCGTAAAATAATAGCTGAATGTGGTCTGACTGGTAGAGTATCATCCACTAATGTAAAGTGGGACTCACAATTGCAAATGTTATTGGCAATAGTGGTTTCAGTAGTTTTATTATGAGCACTATAAATTCCTTAAATCGCACGAAAAACATGTCACACAAAACGCTGTTTTTCGTAATACAGGTGTTTAATTTGGAGACGCTGTCGCGGTGTGAGTCTTTCCAGTATGACTTGCCAAACGATACTCAACGAAAACTACAAAGTAGTTTGAATGAATTTCATGTGTCAAAAAAAGCCTATTGATATCAAACCTCTTGACGAATCACCCATTAGTTTCAGAAATGGAACAAAAAACAATCGGTAGCCAAGTTTAGGTGGACGGAAAAACAATAGACTTGTTGCTTTTTTGCTTTAAATCTTGTTGCTGCTTTTAATGGAACTTTATAATAAAAAAAACTCAATACAAAATCGAGCAACTTGTACTCGTATTAGTTTGTTTGACTTTTAACCATAGACTTTCCAATATGCCAAAATTGAACAGCGGCATTGTGTCGTCATTTTCGATATCTTTATATACCCCAGAAGCATGCAGCCAGTTACTAGCAAAACTTCCCAAAATAAAAAAAAACCGTCGACGAAAAATTGCAATAGTAAAACAAGCACAAGGTAAAAACTTAAGTGTGTTTAGTTTAGCATTTATTTGTTACTATTAACTCGCTTTTACTGACGCTTATCGATGCAAAGAAATAAAAAATCCTTCTTGCAACCAGAAACAGAACAATTGTTGGCTGTGTGCAATGAAAACTCACCAAATAAATACGTACAAATAAAATCTTCTTTTCAACATTATTTTGCTACAAACAGTTGATACTGTTTTTTCCAACCAGCAAACCAACTTACATACAGAATAAAAATGGCCAAGCATCTCCTTCACTACCTTGGAGTTTTTCCTTTAAGCGATTTATTTTTTGATTTTCTCAAGATCATTGCAGTTGGATTTAAGCTTAAATGTACCGCTGCAAATTGTTTAACAAACGCCATGTATGCAATATGACTAGAATTATTGTACAACACACATGTGGAGACTTTTGGCACCACCGCCATCATTTACCAAAACAAACAAACAAAAAAACAAAAAACAAACAAAAGTCGAAGATGAAAAATAAAAATCGCCGAAAAAATTGCATACACCCAGACGCCGAGTAGGAGTCACAGATGTTGGGATAATGTGTTAGCTACGCTTTGCCAAAAATATTGAGGGAAAAAAAGCAGCAGAGGAAGACTTCCCATTTCTTGAATTGTGCAAGAAAAAACAAAGAAAGAAAAATTATATGCTCACTCACTGTTGAATTAAACATAAAACTATAAACGAATAGCTAATATGTCCCGCCTATACGTTGTGTTCGCCTAACTTTGGCACCAAGTTTGTAAGCATATAAATTCACAAAAAGAAGATGTTAAATCATACAATTTTTTAAGTACAAATATTAGATATATAAAATTTTATGGTTACAAAACTGGGCAGTGTAGCATCAATATTATTACGTAATGACTTTTTCTGTACCGATTTTTTAAATGTTTGCACACATATTGACTTCTCTCGGCTAGGCAATTTTATGACTAAAAAAGTGGCCACTGTCACACCCATACAACGTAAATATAAAACGACTTCTTAAATTTTCTCTTAAATTTTGTGCATAAATGAAGTGACCCTAACAATACAAAAGTATTATAATTTAAATGAAATCTGATAAGTAGGAGCAATACAAAATAAATATTAAACCATTACTGCCTGACTCACGAATTCGTTGTGCGATTTTGAAAAAAAAATCACACAGACGGTATGAAGGCCTTATAATAATTTTTTTTATCTGTGGTATCAACACCTGTGTCATCTAGGTATTTTTCTGCACACTTCGGCGCAAATGATTTATAAATATACTTTAATTTGTTTATTAACACAACCTAGAAAACGTATGAATGAAAGCATGAATGTTGTTGTTGTAATTGTGAAAAAAAACGAGGTGGTCGTGGTTTTTTGCTCATATCTCAGAAAGTTATTGGGCGATTGTGCTGAATTTCAATAGCGATTCATTCCTGAATATTTCCAAGAGATTGATACCATATACAGATCTGAGGAACATATAGTTGCTTCTAAAAGTTGATTTCAACCAACACACGGACAGACGGGCAGACGGACAGACGGTCAGGGCTTAATCGACTCCTCTATTCATAAGCCTTCAGAAAATATACACTTTATGGGGTCGGAAATGAAAATTGTAGATATTACAAACGGAATGATAAAGCTATATATACCTTTGTGCACCACAGGTGAAGGTCATAAAAATAGCGATTGAAAAATGAGCGTTAAGTAAATTTTTTTATTCATTACAAACAAATTACAATGATTTTTGGAAGCTAATTTTTCCAACTGTGTGTCTCCCGCGATGTTCAACAAAATACAAAACTGATGTTGCGTTTGTGGTTTAGTCGTTGGTTGCAGTGTTTGTATAAATATATCATTATGAAAGATGAATGTGTTGGGTAAACACGTTAAAAAGTGTGTACCTACAATTATATGTTATTAGTTTGCCCCTCTCAGTACACTGCTTACAATGTTGTCACATTATTTCAATTAGGGTTTGCAGAAAACCGTAAAGTATGAACCGGTGGTTTCAGTAATGAGTTTATTAAACCGATCAAATTCGGTAAACTCATACTTACATATAAATTTGTGAATTTGCTTTACTTATTAATTAAATCATTCACCTGTGGTGACAAGGGCATATATGGTTTTACCATTCCGTTTGTATTTTTTACAGTATACATTTTCGACATCATAAAGTATATATTTTCAATTGAGCGATGTTTGTTTGTTGGTTGTAATCTACTTTTAGAAGTCCCCTTATACTTTACAGACTGTATGGTATCAATCTCTTGGAAATAGTTTAGAATGAATCACATTTAAAAAAACAGAACAATTCCCTAAAACTTGCTGAAATATAAATAGTGATATATATGATATGACTCTATGGTTGTTCGAAAATAATTTTTACTAATCCTCATGGTTATAGGCAAAACTCTTTTAAAAAAAAAATATTCTAAAATATATTCTGGACATGTTGGTGAAACTAATTTACAAAGCGTAATTTCGAAAATTATTCTTAAGGAAAAATAATAAAATGGTTTAAAATTTTATGAGATATAGGCACCAAAATAAAACTTCTTCAAAGTTTTTCCTAAAATTTATAGACGAAAATCGATTTGTTCTTATCTTCTAGACAATCGAAAAGTTTAGTATGAATACCCAAGCTAGCAGAATATTATGCACTATAAAATGTAAAATCCATAATGGCCGTCAATCCTAAAATGCTATATATAGGTCATATTCATTAAAATCAATATGCATCGCATCCAACACGTTCGATATTGGTATCAAATGAACGGGTTTGTCTATTGGAGTACAGTAAACTATTAAAAAGTTTAAATCAAAAATGGCATCCAAAACAAAATGGCGCATGTTCGGTCACATAAAGTAATTATGAATTTATCCCCTTGAACCCCGTTACTATGGATATCAAATAAAACGGCTTGTGCATTAGAACAAATAAATTGTTCTTTAACATTTTAAATATCGAAAATAAAGAATAACAGATACGTGATGAAGAAGGATATACAAGATCCTAAGAGTTTTGTGATGACGCTCATAGTAGTTTCATTCGAAAAAGTTATGCTACAAATTTCTACCGAATTACCTGTCACATTATGCTAAATCTGTCGCTCGTTTCAGCTATGTTTGCTGTTTGTAAAAATATTTAACAATTTATTAAATAAAGTAAATACATCATTTTCTGCCATTTAAAACGAATACCTAAAATACCCTCATGAAATGAGAATATTTAATTGAATAAATATTGTAAAAAAGGTGTAAAAATTAACAAAAATAATAATTGTCGGTTTTCGGTTAAATCCGAAATGCATGCTCTAATTAAAATCACCAAATATAATGTTTTTTAACCTTAAGCTGCTTATAGGTCTTTTATATGTGATAGAAACTTTTCGAAGATTTTCCTTTAAGCATTTAGCCAAATCAACCAAATATAACTGGTGATGGTTATAAAGTTGGTCTCTTTATTTGCTTATTTTGTTGTACTTTTTTTTAGTTTAACGTTAATAAAAAGTCTTTTAATGTTCTTAAATGCTCATCGTAATTTTTCCAAGACAAAATAAGAAAAAAAAAACAAATTGTAACTACTCCCATAATGTATTTTTGCTGATATTTTTGAGTTTTGTTTCAGTTGTACAGTGTGTATGCATGTATGTTTGTATGTATGTAGTTTTATAACTTAAAAACTATAACTTCCTTTCAAATGACTGTATATTGTTGTTGTCTTATATATATTTGTAGCGATCTCCAAACATATCTTCATTTGCAGTTTTTTAAGTAAAAAAGGAAAATAAGAAACACTATTTATTCAAAAAATAAATGGCTTAACCCTTAAATGCCCTAAACTTTCAATTTTTATTAAGAGTCAAAAACAATAATATCTGACATTTGGAAGATTGTGATAAGTCATGGGAAAAAGTATTACATCATATTTTCGTAATTCGAGTGTATATGGTTTAAACAAAAAAGTTTTATGGGATCAAGTATATGTTGTTCCAAGTTCCAAAAATCTCCAAACTTTAAAAGGTGTTTCCATTGTTGTGTTATAAGGTAAACTGACATTACCTCTTAATAGAGATTTGTTGGTCATTAACCCAAAAATGTGCTTTCTTTCACAATATCTTACATCACCAAATTGTTGTTTTAAATTGCTTCACGTATTAGTTTTGTTTAGAATGTAAAACAACCCCTGATTGATAAAGGGCTAAAAATCATTGTGTTTAAATCAATAAAATTTACCGAATCTCTACTGAAATTTTGGACACATAAATATACTGACATACATTTGATTCTGATTACCACACACATTCCGCAATCATCCCTTTATGTGGGGCTCTGTCAGCACGATCCTCCGCTCTACGCTAATTTAACCTACATATTCTCTATTACGAAGAAATTCAAAAACGTTATCAGCATATATCATAGCTTGATTAACTCGAATCAATCACGCTATACTTCAAAAGATTTTTTTTATATGTAAATGTAAATATATTAATTAAATGATTCACTAATTGTAATTATGACAATATGAAAAAAGAAGATATAAACAAGTAAGGGCCACTATTACAACTTGCCGTTAGTTAAAGGCAGGATTTTGTCGGACCGATAAATGGCTTTGCATTATAAACCTGTAATTTATCATTTTTTCATTTATTAAATACTATTATTATTAATAACAAAAACAATACAAAATGTTAAAGTTGTATTAATGCGAAGCTATTTATCGGGCACAAAAAATCCTACCTTTAACTAAAGGCAAGTTGTAATAATGGCCAAAAGAGTGCCAATAATGGCCCTAAGAGTGCCAAATCTAATAACACCCTTTAACCTTATGTATATGGGTACAATGACCCAATCGTAGCGTAGCATCGAGTTGAGATTTAATATTGTACGCCATTTTGCTTTATTAATTCTAACGCTATCATTGATTTTGAATTTTTTTTCATAGTTAGATGTATTCTACGAGTCAAGTTATTTCACTTGAGGTGGTTAATTTTTAGATACTAGATTTAATCCGTGTATTAATTTGTGGTATGCAATTTTGTAGTGGTGGGCATCATGGATGTTAAATATTTTTTTCGTGTATTACGTTTCTTCGGTCAAGGTTGCACTTGGTACCCATATTGACTCTCTCTCTCTCTCTCTCTGTTATATATAACCTGAAAACTTGTTATTGTTTGGAAATTTTAGGAAAAACTCCGAAATATCTCTAAAGACATATAATATCTAACAATAGTAACATACGCATGTATATGTTACATTTTTATTGGGCTGAAAAAAGGTAAATTTTTGTGGTAAAAATATATGTAGTAAAAAAAATAAAGGTGGTCGTGTTTTTTGCTCATATCTCAGAAACTTATGAAGCCATTTTGCTGGGTTTTAAAAGCGATTCATTCTCGGATATTTCTAAAAGATGAATATCACATACAGATCTGTGCAACATGTGGAAGCTTCTTAAATTCGATTTCAGCCAAAACACGAGAAAATTATCAGACGGACAATCTTGAATAGTATCCTCTAGTCATAAGCTTTTAAATAATACAGTGCAGTCGCGGTAACGTGAACTAATTAAAACCTAAGGAGTTATTGTTAGCGAAATTGTTTGCGTTAGCGATTGACGACTTTCATAAAAAAACCTGAAAATTTTTTAATATAAACCTTTGTTTTACATTCTTATTTGTATTACTAAAATATAAAACTAAATTATTAATTGAAATACATTGCAATGGTCATGATATTTCTTTTTGCAAACTATCTAAAATGCCTGCCTTTTTCATATGCAAATTGTTCACGTTATATAGCTTTTTGAGTTTGTTCACATTACAGAGTAGTCAATGTTAACAAAAGACTGTTCATGTCAAACGGTGTTCACGTTATTGCGAGTGCACTGTAAGTATATACTTTATGGGAACTCAAATCAATATTTTAAAAATTACCAACAGAATGACAAGGATTTGTTGTACAAATCATGTGCGCAACGAGAATTAAGTGTTTGTAGAAAATGATTACTGTATCTTTAAAGATACAACCAATAAAAGTTAAAAAGGTTGAAGTCTGACTGACAGATTTTGTTTTCTTTTAAAAATATATTCTACTTTAAAAGTTAAAGTTAGTAAAAAAAGTTAATTTTAGAAACCGAAAAAATATAACATTGAATGCAATTTTTGTTTATGCTCTGGCAGATAGATATAAATAATAAACAAATCTTTATTCTAAGTAACTCTAATGTCGGCCCTAAGCTGAGTGATTTTTTAAGGCTTGTATCTTTAAAGATACTCCAGGCATTTAAGGGTTATATTTCGTATTTAAGATCTTGTACATTGAATTCTAAATCCTTTTTACTATTTTACCTTAAATAATGAGAATCATGATTTCTTTATGGTTTTATAATAAAATCCGAATAAGTGTTAGTTATGAGCTAATGGTGGTAAACTGACAAACACCCTAAATGTTGGAAATAAATAAATTGGTTGTGGAAATAAGAAGTGAGTTAAAAAATCGAAAGGCTGTTACAAAAATAAATAAATAATTTTTTAAATAATTTTTCCTTTAATTGGTCATATGTTTAAGTCCAACACTAAATACATTTTCTTGCAAGGTTCTGTGCCATGTTTGTACCAAAGAGCGAAAAAAACGCGTGTTCGATATTCGATAAATGAAGAAAAAACACACAGTTAAACAAAATAGAGAGTGAGCTATCGAACTCCATTTTAATCGATTTACTCCATTTCTAGTCGGCTAAGTACAGTTTACACAAATTTATTTTGATCTAAGCACATTGTATTTTAATACAAAAGAAATTTTATTTAAAAAAAATACAAACTACAATGCTTTTATATAGTGGTTCCTGCTATCGTTTATTGCTTCTAACACTTCCACAGCACATACGTGTTATTTTTACTGCGTTGAGTTTTTTAAACAATCGAATAAATGCACGCAGTAGAAATAATAATACAAAATAAATTTTATTAAATTTAATAACTTCATTGTTTGAAAAAGACTCTGCTTATGCATATTGAGTTTCTGACTGCAAAATGGTGTAGGGCAGTGTAAATAAATATTTTCAATGTTGAGTTTTTTTTTTTACAATCTCCTTTTTTTTTAGTTTACGCCATTTTGTTTGAGTACAAATTGATATGCAAATTCTTTTGTCGTTTAATGCCTTCTTCATTGGCATTCGTTGGTTTGTTTCGTTGGACGGATGGTCGATCAGTTGTTCGCCTGGTTTGGCCTTTCAGTTTAAGATTTCTGTTGCATTGGTTCTTTTTCAGCTGTTGTTGCTGTATCTTCTTGCTTTTGTTGCATCAGTTATCATCATCATACGCGAGTACATTTAGTGCAACAAAAATTTAAACACAAAAAATAAAACTTGAGAAAAAAATTAGTGGGTACGTTAATTAGTAAACACTGTGTAATGTAAAATGCAAGAACAAAAAAAAAGAGATGGTAACAATCGATTGTCAGATGAACGTTTTAACGTTTATGCTGCAGAATTGACTGGCTGCAACTCTGTATGCTAGTAAGTACGTTTGAAAGAGTACATCTTACCCAAGCGGTAATCGTGGATTGTCCGTCTGACCATCTCCATATATTTGTCTGTCTGTCTGTATGAAATGAGGACATATTTTGTAAATGTTGTTTAATTATAAGATTTGTAAATATTCATTTAAAAGATATCACTTTGCAATGCCAAAAAATATGTTGCTTATTAGCAGTAAATTTTGTATTTTAAATAAATAAATAAATTTATATTTTATCCAAGGTCAATCTGAGTGTTTAATAAGTGTTTTTAAAGACAACTCAAGTTAAGTTATATACGGTATATAACAAAAAATACCCGATTCTGTCTAAAGAATCTTTTTTTTTTTATTTAATCCAATCCACATAATAAAATTTACAGTTGAGCAATATTTTTTAATTTAATAACAAAACAAGTAAGAGCGATATATTCGGCCGTGCCGAATCTTATATACCCTTCACAACGTGTAGTCATGCAATAACAGTAGCTTGTATCACCATTCATCTCATATGAAATACGTACATACATAAAAAAAATATACATATATAAAAAACATCCCATTGTAAAATTATAAATTTACGTATGTATGTTAAAAAAAAAAAATTTAAAAAAAATTTAAAAAAAAAATTTTAAAAAAAAATTAAAAAAAAAAAAATTTTAAAAAAATATATAATTAAAATATATATAATTTATATAAAACAAAAAAAAAATAAAAAAAAAATTAAAAAAAAAAAATAATAAAAATATAAATAATATATTAAATAAAAAGTCGGGGGGCTTCAAAAAGTTGATTTCAACATACACACGGACAGACGGACAGACTGACAGACTGACAGAGCTTAATCGACTTCCCTATTTATAAGCTTTCAGAAAATATATACTTTATGGGGTCGGAAATGAAAATTGTAGAAGTTTCACACGGAATGACAAACCTATATATACCCTTTTTCACTGTGTGAAGGGTATAAATAAAGAAAGATAAAAACAACATAAAACGTATGCATTTGAGTTTAGAAACCTTATCAGCTTTCCACTTGTTGCAGCAACATTATCAGAAAAGTCAATGTGAACATAGAACTTATTTACCTCAACACAAATTCTTCTAATTGGATCAAAGTTAATGTAGTTTGATCTATTAAATGGTACATATAACGGTTCATAAAATCTAAGCTGCCTATTAGGAACATTGATGCATATTTTACGTTGAAGATATGTAGAATCAATTTTACCTTGAATTAGATATATGACAAATGCAATATTGGAAACAATTCTTCGGCTTTGTAACGTTGGGAGCGCAATGAGTAGTAAACGACTACGATATGACGGTACGTTTGTAATAGAATTCCAACGAAGGTTACGAAGGCAGAACAGCAAAAATTGTTTTTGGAGTGATTCAAGTTTTTGAATATACGCATCATATTGGGGATCCCAAATTACTGATCCATATTCCAGTAAAGGTCTTACCAATGACGTGAATAAATTTTTTGTTACATAAGGATCATTAAATTGCTTAGCCCAACGCTTTATGAAACTTAATACCCCATAAGCTTTATTTACTGTCATTATTAAATGTGAGTTGAAATTAATTTTTACATCAAAGAGAATTTCAAGATCCAAAATCGAATCAACAACATTTAAATTAGAGCCATTTAGAGAGAAAACATTTGAAATCGGTGAATATCATAGTTATAGATTTGCATTTTGTTAAATTCAATTCCATAAGATTTACCGTACACCAATTAAAAAAATTATTCAAATCAGTTTGGAGATAAAAACTGTCGTCATCAGTTCTAATCCAAAAATAAAGTTTAACATCATGAGCCAACATTAAAATATTGCTGTATTGAATAGCGTTTGGAAGATCATTTATAAGCAATAAAAAAAAGATGGGGCCGAGATGACTTCCCTGAGGAACTCCGGAAGTTACTTCAATATGTTTTGATATACAATCATTATAAATAACACATTGTCTCCGATCCTTCAAATAAGAACTAAGCCATTTTAAAAGGTTAACTGGAAACCCTAATTTTTCCAGCTTCACTAACAATAAATCATGGTTAACCTTATCGAAGGCCTTACTGAAATCAGTATAGACTACATCAGTTTGGTTACCATTACAAAATCCTGTATTGATGAAGGACGTCAGCTCCATTAGGTTTGTGGATGTAGATCTACCTTTACAAAAACAATGTTGTGCTGGAGAAAGAATTGTTGATATTTGGGTAGTTAGGATGTCCGTTAATATTTTCTCAAACAGTTTAGGAATGGAGTTCAGTTTAGCTATCGCTCTATAATTAGTAACATCACTACGGCTACCAGATTTATGAAGAGGGATGATAAATGAATCTTTCCAGCATTTAGGAAATATACCAAATTTCTTATATTATTAATACATGAAACTAATAAATAAATACTTTTTTAACTTGGTATAGAAAAGGTCAGATACATCTCCGATTCTCTCCTGCGGTCTCTTTGTTATATATAAAAACGATAAAGAAGGAAGGATAAACGAAAACAATTTAAATGTTAACAAGGTTGTGTTAATATCCCAATGCTGAAAGCTTTGAATTTTCAAAATCGTTTTACAATTAAAATTACAATGAAATGCAACAAAAGCATATAAACATTTTAAATTTGTGATACGAATAAGCTTAAAGAATGAGATCAGTGAAACTTTAACACACATTTTTAATTCCACCTTTCTTCATGCACAAAAAATATAACTGCTTATGATCAAGTTTGCATTTAAAAACTTGTCAAATTATGTGTACAAAATAATAGCATAATCGGATTATTAATAACCATCTTAACTATTGAGGGAAAAGATGAGTCAAGTAGGTAAAACCTAAGGATAATAGTGTGAGGATCACATAAGATTATGTTCCAAATATTGTAAGAGTAGTATTTCGTCAGTAGGCATAACAAATTCTTAGTTCTTTATCATCCATTTGAAACTATATTTTTGCGAACATAAAATTTTAAATTTTTCTTAAAAAGTTAAAATCTATTAATTTACTTCAAGGTTCCATACGAATGCATTCATTAGGATTAACTTGCTAAGACCTATATTTTAAATAAATTTTTTTGAAATGCTAGTGGCCGGCGTTAGCTAATAAATACGTGGAAAGCCGAATTTGTCACACGGCAGTTTTTGTGGATGTTAAATTGGCCTAATTTAGCTGATTATGTTACATACTTTATTCCACTTAAATGGTCTTTCACAAGTATAAGACAATCACTTCTTCTGATACCTGGTGGGTTCTAAACAATAGTGATTTTTGAAACATAACCACAGACACTCAAATATGTCCGCTGCTGCTTCTTTTTGTGTAAAATGTTCTACCGCATTCCAAGATTTACGTTGAAAAACAAGGCAGATATTATTTGTTCCTTTTGAAATGCTATTTTCAGTATTCTCACATGCCAGGTAGTAGATATATTAAACATTACCGAGTTCTATATTCTCGATTTTTTTTTTTTTTTTGAGATATTCAAGATAACATCAGAGCGAACTGCTATAATTTGAATGATAAACATGGCAAAATTATGTCAAGTAAAGCAAATGTTATTGCGTAGGCCATTTCTGCTGATCGGTCATTCGTGAATATTTTTGCCGCCAATGTTAAATCTGCTATCCCAGAGACACAAAAAGCGAGGGTTCTTAGTATAACCACTCTGTTGTCTAAGAAGAAAATTTACGATTTTAAGATCAACACAAATGATCCATTGGTGGTATTGGTATTTTATCTTTTTCATCACTAATACAATGTTGTTATATTCTCTTTTCATTGTTGTGGAGTGCGCAAATGGAATTGATGCATACACATTGTCATTGTGCAGTAAGACGCACTTCAAACTTCTCTTGGAACTGTTCACGAAGCCCCATTTCCTGCATAAGACCATTTACATTATTACAAAACACCAGATTGTCTTCCTTAGTAAAAAATGTTAAAAAAGCTTTATCCCTAGTGCGGTAATAAGTTATTTTTTTTCCCATTCTAACAAATTCTTATCATTTAACCTCGAAACTAACACTTCAGACGCTTCTTTTGATAAGGCCAAATCTCGAATGAAGTTATTCAAATCGCATTGATAAAAACGTTGAGGAATAGTTACTGTGTCTTCGAAAACACTGTCGCAATCAGTTAGATCATAAGCGGTATTATGTTCAAACTCCGAACTCAGCTCTAAAGAATCATTCAGTTTTGGAATGGGAACATCTTCGGAATGGGGAATTGGACGGCGCGCTGACGGTTAATCGGGATACTGCCATTTATTTCGATTTTTCCTCTTAATACCAGCAATACTCACTAAATAGAAGTAACAGTCGTCCAAATGATTTCTGGGCTCTCTACAAACCATCGGCACACCAAACTTAAGCCTATTTCGTTTTCCTTGAGTACACTGTTGCAAATTTACACAGCAAGTATTGCACACAATGTGTGGAACCCTGCTTTTATCTTGGTCACCAAGATCAACTCCAAAGTAATCTAAATACGATTTTTTTAACACATTGCGAAATAGGTCTTATGTTTTCTTTAAAGGTGTGTTCTCCACAAATACAACAAAATGTGTCAGCGTTATTTTTACAACATCTTCTATTGGAAGTCATTTCTATTTAGATCAATACTTTTTTAATAAACTTTGCCAACTTGAATAAACCACTTCTTAAAAGCAACTAACTTTCGATATGCAATTGGAGTGCAAAAAGAAAAAATAACGTTCTGAATAATATTAAACAAATAAAATTCCCGTTTATCAGCTAGCAATTACACAAAAAATAATATATTCGGAAAAAACGGAATGAGAAACTGATATATACCCTCCTCACTTTCAGTAGCGGGTATAAAAAAACTATATCATGAAAACTAGAGCTGATGGAGACAAACTGATTACAGATTTGAATTCAGCGCATCCAAATTAACTAGAATCAGTTGATAAATTCAAAGAAGCAAAAATCTTTTTTAATTTTGTCGGGCTGTTTAATGATCACATATACTAATTTGTTCTATTGCACAGTTCGCCGCGTATGGTGAATTTTGACCGAATATTCGCTGTCAAAAATTCGTTTTTCCTCACGTTTGTGTTCCTAGCAATAGTGACGATAATCAGTTATTCCATCAATCGACATACTGAAGCTTTTAAAAATTCCTTTTCCTTTGATGGTGTTATACCTCTCCAGCTGTTCACTTCAAAGGTGAGATTATTTTAATGCAACCCTAATGGACCCTAGCTTAAATCCCGGCAGAGACAGAAACCGAAAACAAAGCCTTTATTTAAAAAAAATATTATTAAGGTTCCAGCGTACTCCTGGCATCACAAGGACGTTTAGAAAGTGTTATCTAACTTTGTTACTATTTATTAACTGATTAGAGACTTTTTAAAATATCAATAATAAAATTTAATTTAAGGTTTTTTTGTGTATAAAAAAATTTAATTTTCATATTAAGAAACATACTCAGAAAGTATGTTTGTTGCGTAATTACAAATATTTTGTATTTCATAATTTTTTTTATTATTATTATTTTACTTAATACTTTCGGTGAACATTTAAATTTTTATTTGCTTATAACATAAAGCCCAATCACCTTTATTTTAAATATCAAAATAAAAAAATTAACACACAAAACAAAACACGATTCTCTGATTCGCCTATGCGTCTTAAAAATAATTTGTATTTGTAACTTTGTAAATACAATATGTTCGCAGACCACAATTAAGCAATGAAAATTAATATTTAATGATTTTAGTGAACCATTCAGATGATAATATTTGTTTTTTTTTTTCTTTTTTAAAGTTCAAATTACAAACTATAAAAACTGTCAAAATATTAAGTATTTATATGCTATTAAAACGCCATGTTGACGATAACATCTTCCATCCACCATCATCTCGACAACCAACAACTGCGGGCTACAACAGCAACAACACTATCCAACTACTCACTAGCAACCTATGAAAGATAGTAAAATATGAAACGTTATTTCAGCTCAAAACGAAACGAAACGAAAAAAAAGAGATGCCGGCAAATCGCGTATGCAGACCGCAACAATGAGATGAAATCTTGCAAACAAAAAACCCACACTTTAAAGAAATCTAAGTCGCTTATCTTAACAGCAGCTATTAAGTTTTAACACTACCAAGCAAATGACTACTTCCTACTTGCAAAAGGCCAACTGGAGTTTTTTGTTTAAATTAAAAAAAAAAGAAGCAAAGAGCCGTAGTTTATGGTGGATTTTCTTACAATTTCATGTAGATTTTAATTTACATATTCTTGTAAATTTAGAGTTTGAAATTCATATACAGAAAGGTCTTTGTTTTTGATAATTTTATTGTAAATATTTATTATTAGAAATGTGTATGTATTTTTAATATTTTACTATAGTCCTTACTGTATACACACATTCATGCGTACGCTTTTTCAAATATTTATTACGAATTTAAAAATTTTTGTTTTTTGCATTTTAAATAAGTTTTCATACTTAAACAAGTAAGATCACCATATTCGGCTCTGTCGAATTTTTTGATACTCATCACAAATTTTGTGTACCTTTATAGCACTAAAGTTTTTATTTTATTATTAACTGTAATCGCTATGAAATAATCTCTTTATACTAAAATATGTATCACTTTCTTTGTATAAGTTCGATATGCTAGTAAAATGTTTTCGTAAATTAAGAGTCCTTCAATAAAAATGAGCGTTAAAGAAGGCGTGTCAATATAGTTTATGCTAATAAATACAACTTAGATATTTCAATATAATCCTTTAAATATTCTTCCATAGATAAGTTAGATAAATTTAAGATAAAGCATTATATGGGAGGTAGGCGTTACAGTGGGCGTGTCACCTTTCATTTTCTGGCAGAACAAAGACATTGACTAGAGAGCTATACATATGTACGAAATTTCATCATCTTACTTCTAATTCGTCGGTTTTATGAGCTTTTCAATTTCATTTAAAGTAGATTACGTGAAAAGTGGGCGTTATAGTAGGCATGTCAAAGTACCTTCTTCTAATAAATTCAACTCACATATTTCAATATAGAGTGATTTTTTCTTCCAAAATCTTTATTCATAGAGAAATTATATAAATTTGAGATAAAGCGTTATATAGGAGGTGGGCGTAAAAGCGGGCGTGTCACATTAATTTTCCGCTAGTACAAATTCTTTGACAAAAAAAGCAATGTTTGCAAAATTTCAGCATCGTACATCTAATTTTGTAGGTTTTATGACGTTTTAAATATATCAACAAGACACTGTGAGTTATAAATTTTCGTACATTTTGATCTATAACTCCTTTCCTAATGCATAGATTTAAGCCATTTTTAGGGAAAATATTGTATTTACTCGGGAATATATATTCGATATTTCATTGCTTTACGTCACTGCGTTTAGACACAATTGCATTTTATTCGATGTTGGAAGGACAAGTTTTTTTTTGACCTACTCTTGCATTACGAGCTATAATTCTCTTCCTAACATTCCGAATAGGCCCATTTTCAATACCAAACAGACCTTGTGTATAAGAAATTTTCTGGAAAATTTTGAGCCCCCTAACTGAGTCCGACATTTATGGTGCTTTCATTTCAACAGATGGAAAGACGGACGGACATAGCTAGATCGTCATAAAATGAAACCAGTACCCATGTTCTGTAACTTTAGTGAGAACTTCTCGCATCGAAAAGTCATGAAACAAAATATCCCACCGTTTCTCGATGTGTGAGAAAAAAGTGTATCTGTAACTCATGGCGAAAAATACCATTTATGATTACGTTGTTACGTTAGAGCTATCAAAAATTATACTTATTTATAAGAAGAAGAAGAAGAAGAAAAAAAAATAAACTTTAGAAGTGCGGAAATAATACATATAAAATTTAGAAAATAAAAGTGTTTAAAAAAATAAGTGCAGAAGAAAGAAATAAAATGTACAATGCAGCTTTAGTTAGAGCGGTTGGGGATGATGAAAGGAATATGTTGCGGATTCATCGCAAAAGGTTGTGCGATTCAACAGACTCTTTTGAAATGCCTGAGAATTGATTTAAGGAACTATATCGTTTAAGCAGATCATCAGCAATGGTTCTGCTTGAAGGCACCTTTTATGAGAAAAGGTGTAAGGAGTACAAATTTGCCTTCACTTTCCAAGACATTGGTAACATTGTTTCCTTTTGATGATAAACATAATGATGATGGTGGTGTATTTAGGATTTTTGTTTAGGACACACGACATACAAATTAAACAATTTGGTTCAACAATAAACACTTTTTGTAAATATTTAAGGTCTAAATAAAAAAGGAATAAAAAAATTATAAAAATTATTTCGAAATTGAAATAAAAAAAAATAAATAAAAAGAATTTAGCAATTTTATTTAGTTAGTTAGTTTTTTTAAACTTTAAATGACTTTGATGATTGTAAAAATATAATCAATATAAAATAAAATCTATCTTTTTTAGAAATATAAAAACTTTTGTAAATTAAACAAAGATAGTTACCATAAATTATTTCCCGTAGTAAGAAAATTTATAACCTCAAATTTAAAGTAATTAATTTTTCATTTCCTAATTTCTTCCTTTTACATACATAAAAGTTTAAAGCACAAAAAAAAAACATTATTTCAATTACAAAATATTTTATAGAAGGTTCGATAGTTTAAACTCGATATCTAATTTTCCTTTTTGTTGCTTTGAAACCCGCATATTTTTCTTAACGATAACAAATTTATAATATTAATACATACATATGTATGCATTAATAATAAAAAAAAACATTTAAACTTTACATTTTCCATGTTTTTGTCACTAATTTTTGACTTTTTATATTTTTTGGCTCAAAGTTTTTGCAATCTCGCGGTCTTTTTGTTTGTGACTTATTTTGACAGTTCAAAGTGAGAAGTTCTCGCCTGAAAACTTTACAGAAACACTTTTTTATGGCTTACGAGTATTTTTCTTACGTGACAGGTATTTCTCGCATGAATAGTTACAGAAACAGTACAGTGAGAAAAAACAGCTGTTTGTTTCGATTTGTTGTATTTCTGTACCAATTTACATGTTTCAAGTGAAAAGTTTCTCGTAGCGAGAGTTACAGAACATGGGCACAGGATTCAAAAAATATTGACTTAATGGGGTCGAAAATGGATATTTCGAAGTGTTATAAACGGAATGACAAAATGAATATACCGCTACCATTTTTTTGGTGCCAGGTATAAAAGTGTACATGTTGCATGTATGTGAGTACTCAGTTGGCCAAATTGTCGGAGACAACGTTGTTTTTAATGATTTATTTCTAAGCATTTTCAAATTTTAAAGGACTGTCTTTTACGCTTACATTGTATAATAATAATTTTATATTTAATATTGGAACAGCTTGAAATTATAAATTTTGTTTAACTTTTAAGTTTGAATTTATTCATCGGCAAGTGTAATTTGTATTAAAACAATTTTAATTATAGTTGATGCATAAAAGACCTATAAACCTTCCACTCAAAATATAAATAACACGGTGCTACAGTAAAAAAAAAAAAAAACTTAGAAAACGATCTAGCGTCATATAAAAATCGTGACAGCATTAAGCATGCTAATGTGTTAACTGTCACTAAGCCAGTTTTGAGTGCACTTATATGTAAAGAAACTTCACATAAACAAAGTGATGATAAATCCGAAAACGAGGAATATGATATAAAATACATACTAACCAAAATCGGCTGAGCCACATTTTGTGACAAATGGAGATTTTTGCGATCTTGTGCGAGATTTGAAACTTTCGTGGAGACAAACAAACAAAGGATTTTGGGTCGCGACTAAAACAATGGAATATCACACAGAGTGACTTTAAAGTTACATTTCCACGAGTTAATCCCCAATCGTGTTTTGAGAACATTTTTAAAGCCAGTGATGGTAGTGATGACCTTGTATATTGTTCAAATATAGGGGGAATTGTTTTTTTACCTCAATCACCAACAACTGGTTTACCAAAAGAAGAGTCTGCAATCCCAAAATTTTTTACCTTTGAAAAAGTTAAGTAACTTTTGCAAATATAAACCGATTTTAACAAATAATATTTGGTTTTTTTTATATAAAATTGTCTTTAAAATACAGTGCAAAAAATAAAGTTTTTCATAGAAAAAATTTTTAATAAGTAACTCTTGTTAAATTTGAAAAATTAGGAAAAAAAAATACAAAAAAAAAGAAACTTTTCATAAACACTTACCTAATTTCTTAGAATTATGAAAACATTTCATGAAGCTTTATTTTTTGTCTTTTCAAAACTGTTTAAAATTTTGAAATCGGTCGAAAAATGTGTGACTTAGAGGAACTAAAGTGCTACGACCAACCCTAAAATACTTTTTTGAAAATAACTCAAAACTTTGAGGGTGTTTCAAAATTTTCGAAAACGGTTTTTATGTCCTCACCTAGGCCTACAACGCCCACTAGGTCGGTTTTCAAGTTCTGGCAAAAAACGTTTTTATTTGTTGCAGTGTGTAATTAATAATTATCTAAATTTTTCTATTTATTAAAATATTAACAAAAATTATTTAAGCTCAAGGTGAATAAATTTATTTCCTGATGATGCTACACAACGGAGTGCAATATATCGAGAAAATATAATAAAAACTAAAAAAAACATATTGTTATTGTAAAGAAGACCTCAAGTTTAAATAATTTTTTTAATATTTAAAAAAAAATAATAATAAATATCTAATTTGGTAACAACTCTTTTAAAACTAGTCCGCAAGTATTCAATGCTGCAGAAATTGAATTTCAAATAATCTTTGTTTTCACATTTGGGTGTTGAAAGTCAAGTGTGTCTGTCGCACATTCACAAGAGTGATAAAGTTGATTTTAGCACGATAAACCAATTATAAATGCATTTTAGTATCTAAAACACTAAAAAAAATTCATATTTCTTTGTTAACAAAAAAATCGTATGGAACACAAACAACAGGTTACTAAATGCACAATTGCAAGAATATTTTTGCCTTATGTTTTGAATTATTTAGTATGAATGTGGTGTGCATAGAACAACACACCATTTAATGTTTAAATTTCAAAAGCCATATATTGCGTGTTTAAACGCAAAGACTTCTGTAAAAAAATTCTATTCACTCTTTGCAAACATTATTTTAAGTATTCATAGATGTGGACTTTATTTTGAATTATGAAGTTGTTTATTTATTTCTGTTTTTAGTTCTGGCTGCTCATGATTATTTTAGATGAGACGAAACAAGAAAACATGTAGTGGGCGATCAGCTTCAAAAGCTGGGAGTTGTAAAACCGAAATATTTGTTTGAAATCGATAACATTATCCTTTTGTTATTTTAAATACGATTTTAATAGCTTGACACAATGCCGTCTGTGCAGTGCAGTTTTCATCAAGTTTATGTCATGTCATTTTAAGATTTTAAAATTGTTAAAAGCGGTGTAAATACTTTTGTACTCTTGAATTTAAATCCAATTTGTATGTATTCTCTCTTTTTTTGAATTATTGTATATCATTTAAATATTTGAATTTGTATAAATTATGATTAATATTCCCATCTCTGCATGTCAAATTCTTTACATTTGTAACGAGTTATAAATAACAAATCTTTTGGTCGAAAGCGCCAAGCTTATGCAATTTATTTGTTGGATTATTAACTTTTCAACGTTTAACCAGGCCAGACGTTTCAACCAAAGCGCTCGTCAAAAGGATCTCTCCATTTTTGCACACATATAAAAAAATGTAAGTTGTTTGAAACAAATCCCTTGTTTTTCATATGTAATTAGTAGAAGATCAGGTATCCCCTCCTGTTGTCTTATTACCGACCTCCTTTCCCGCAACAAATTGCTCTTCAGTCAATTTGTTATTTGTACGTTTGTTATCCCTACAAACTATTATCCATAAAATTACAATCCTTGCACTTCCATCCCTTTATAAATATTTTTGAAAGATGTATTTCAAAATTGTATAATAGATTACACAATTTTAAACATGGTCCTTCGAGCCGGACCATTGTGTTTTAGTTTATCTAAACTAAAATTTGGTTTTAAGCAATATTGTTATATAATTCGGTGAGTACAAATATGCTGCAAAATTTCTTTCCAATAGCCAAATTACTTTTATCTAAATCACTTACAGAATATCATAGATTTTCGTTTGCCGCCTCAATTGTGTCTGGCGGCTTAATGAAATATTTCTATGTTTGATTTTGTTAATGAAAACTTGCGTTTCAATATTTTCAGCACTCAAACATGCAATGTCGTTTGCCTCCTTTTGTCGCCACAAACTCTTGGAAAAACATTTTTATTTTTTGTAGTTGTTCTGCTGCGGCTTACCGTGTTGACAGATGGCGTTTGTTAATGCTTAACAAATGTTTATGTTCATTTACAGCGATAAGCCATGGTTAATAACTGCTGCTGCAATGTAACTGTGACTGCAAAGTAATGCTGCCTTAGATCTGTACTTGTGTCAGTAATGCAGTGAACTTGATTCAATGTCTAAAAATTAACACACAGAATGTTGCAGTTATTGTTTACTTTTTGAACTATTTTATTGTATTTTATTATTGTTGTTTTGTATTTTTAATAAGCTTGTAGTCAGTTACTGACAACAACAAGTGCAAAATGTTCTTGCTGTTATTGTTGGCAATCCTAAGTGCTACATACATAAAAAGGTGGCATGAATTGTGTTTGCACTTTATTAAATATGACAATTTTAATGAATTGTGGTTTATGCACTACTTTTTTAATTTTTTGCATAAATACATTTTAATTTTAAAATTTATAAAAACAAAACAACAGCTCTTTATGAAACTCTATATGCATTCGCATAAAAAAACAAAAAGAAATATGAAATTCTTATGCATAAAATTATTTGTGACATGTCTTAAGATAAAGTGAGAGACAACATGCAACTCGCTACAACAGCTTACACTGAATGCAAAGAATACTGTACTCCTATCTACACGATTTAAGTTTTTAGAGGTGATTAAGTAACATGACTTTTTAATTACAACTTAATATCAGCTATTAGATCCGGTTTTAAAACTTCAACTTTAACACTCATATGAAATATAATTTATTATATAAAATGGTTCCACTTACTTGTTTGATCCCTTGGGCATTTGAGAGGTGTCAAGTTATAAAATTTTTTAACATTAAAATTGTATCAAGTTGTAATTTATTTACTAGATGTGATTTGATATAAGTTAGTGCACTAAATTAGCATATATTTAAATTATTCATAAATCCATATTGTATGGAAATAAATATTATATATATCTTAGTGAGATCAGAGACTGTGGCTTGGGAGCTAATCTTTGTGGTAAAATTATAAGGTTTAACAGCATGGAGAGTTTTCGAAATGTTAAAGTTTCTATTAACTAACACGCATTAAATCTATTTTCTACACTGAAATTTATATTCACAGTATTTTATATGCTTTCCCGATTTTTAAATTATTTATTTAGTGTCAAACATATCAATTGAGAATGTTATTAGTGATCCAAAACTCTACATCGAAATAAATGCTAGTGAATACATACAATTTAGCATACTTTTGGCTGTCGGTATTATAAGCCAATATGGAACATAATCATTTCAAAATTAAATCATTTATATTAGGAAGTTGCGCTTTTACACTCTGAATCTTCTAATATATAAAATTCTCGTGTCGTGGTGTTTGTGATTAAACTCCTACGAAATGGTTCTACCGATTTTCATGAAATTTTGTGTGCATATCGGGTAGGTCTAAGAAGCGGTCAGCATTTGCTTTTCATACTCCTAAATATTTAGGGTGACTCACCCCAAAGGAACAACTTATGCCTCACCTAAATAACGTAATGACTTCGATGAAATTTTCAACTAATATAGATCTGCATATCGTAGAACACACATGGTTTACGTTTCTTATACCCTTCACCTGTGGTGTACAAGGGTATATAGGTATATAGCTTTGTCATTCCGTTTGTAATTTCTGCAATTTTCATTTCGACCTTATAAAGTATATATTTTCTGAAAGGTTATGAATAAAGGAGTCGACTAAGCCCTGACCGTTTGTCCCTCTGCCCGTCTGTCCGTGTGTTGGTTGAAATCAATTTTTAGAAGCAACTATATGTTCCTCAGATTTGTATATGGTATCAATCTCTTCGAAATATCCGGGAATAAATTGGTATTGAAATTCAGCACAATCGCCTTATAACTTTCTGAGATATGAGCAAAAAACCACGGCCAACTCGTTTTTTTCACAATTAAAACAACAACATATATATATAAATTTTTTTTGTTTTTATATATTATTTATATTTTTATTATTTTTTATATATATTTTTTTTTAATTTTTAAAAAATTTTTTTTTTTTAATTTTTTAATTTTTTTTGTATTTTTTTTATTATTTTTTTTTTTTTGTTTTTTTGTATATATTTTTTTAAACATACATACGTAAACTGAATTTATATTTTTACAATGGTATGTTTTTTACATGTATGTACGTATTTTATATAAGATGAAGGGTGATACAAACAATTGTTATTGCATGACTACACGTTGTGAAGGGTATATAAGATTCGGCACGGCCGAATATAGCACTGTTGCTTGTTTTAATTTACCTAGAGTAAGTTAGTTATTTTTATTGAGCTAAAAAATATTTCCTAGAAATAATGTATATTGCAAAACAACGTTTGCCGGGTCGGCTAGTAAGCTTAGCTTAGCTTAGATTTCATGTTTTGAGCCACTTTATTTATATTTCCGTCGCCATCTTTAATTTTGAATTTTTGCATAGACAACTGTATTCTAGTGTTCAAGCCCTTTCATTTGATATCCATATTGTTGGGGCTAAAAAATTCGGTCCGCCATTTTGTTTCAGACGCCATTTTGGATTTTTCACTTTTTTATAGTTTGATACATTTTACTGGATGAGCAATATTTTTTTGATAGCAATATTGTGGGAGTAGAAGGGGAAAAAGCCGTAACTACTATATTTGACTCATACATTCGCCATTTAAGCTAGGACCATAGTTTGAATTTTTAACTCCTCCTAGTTGACTGTATACAAGTCCTCTAATTTGATATCCATAATGACCCTTTTGGTGGTATGGAAAGAAATCGAATTTCGTTATAAATTTTTACGAAAAACACCGAAGCTGTTGTACTTTGGTGCTCATAACTCAGTTAGTTTCAAACCGTTTTGTTAGTTTTAATCAAAAATATTTTTTCTGAGACCACGGTTTCCAACTAAATGTTTTGAACGTGCACAAAAATTATTAAGGAAATTGGAAAATTTGATAATTTTAAAAAATACATATTTTTCCGATAAATTTTTGTCTATAACTTTGCCTATTAATGACCGATTTGTCTATAACTTTATACGATATCTCTAGAGGCCTACCATATCTGGAAATAGCCATAAGCGTGTCTTTAAATTTTTCAGGGCTGACAAATTTTAATTTTTGTGGTCAAAATAAGGGAATAAACAGTCACGTTTATTTACTCATATTTTAGAAAGTTGTGGGAGGATTGAGCTGTTTTTCAAAAACAATCTGCTTTCAAATATTTCTGATACATATTTAAGTACTACAGAGGAGTATTGGCGATGTCGACTGGCTTAAAAAAATGGTTTCAACATACACATGGACAGCGGGGTGACGGACAATTAATCAATCGACCCTTACTCTTAAGCTTTAATAAAATATATACTTTATGGGGTCGGAAACCTATTTAAACCCTCACACTCTCTGTAAAGCGTATAAATAAAATAAAATCAAATGTCTTAACAGTTATAAAGGCATTTAAAACTTGCCCTGATAATGATTATATTAAAATTCAAAATTATTGACCTGTACATGTAGTTCCGTAATGTTACTGAACTTGCAGTGTGTTATCTTTAAAAAATTGTCAAATCATTTTCATTGCATCTGAAGACGGTTATTGCCATTATCTAGCTAGAAAACAGACCCTGTGTATATGAGACCATTACATTATTGTACAAATTATCATAATGACTTAATATCATTTAAAGCCAAAATTATAAAAAAAAATATTACAACCAAATACTTATTGTGAACATTTTGTTGCATACCATTACATTTTGAATCCAAATCATTTTATGCAATCTTTGTTACTGCATTCATTCCATTCAACTCATATGTGTAATATTTTTTTTAGATTTGACATTAAGATGGATACATGTGTCGAAAAATTGTGACACATGATATCCATAAATATGTCACAATGTGAAAGTTTACAATGCGACATGCAAAAACTAAACAGCACAAAAGCAAAGCACAAAAACAAAAAGCTGACAAAGATTATTCGCATTAAAGAAGTAAAAAAAGAAAAATGTTTATAGAAATCAGTTTTTATTTGGTTCGATTTTCTTGAAATTTTACTATTTATGTTGTGTCAAAGATTGAAGATGACAACCGGCAAGAACTACTGTACTACGGCATAATCTAACAAATGCTACGAAGTTCACTCTAGCAACGGCAACAATTACAACAACAACAAAATCACTACAAACATCAAATAGTTAAAAGCGGCAATAACTTTTAAAGAAATGGTGGTGCATGCATACTCGCACAAACATTTATTTACAACTGGAAGCAAGAGTAAAACAAAATACACAATCACACTACTCCAAATAATAATACTGTACACCACCACCACCAACAACATCTACATAACAATGCAATACACGGACAATCAACCAAAAATAATAGCAACAACAAAAAAGCAACAAGAGGAACAACAGTTGCATGGCAGCACGAATATTTCTATATTACACACAACCGTTTTTAGAGAAAATATTGTTGCAGTTTTAAAATTGCATTTGCAGCTATTGATGCACCATCAACTGTAACAGCAGCAAACTGCAGTAGCAAAAGACAGTACAACAACTGTCATACAAAGTCACACCGCTCGTTATGTGTATGATGCTGATATTTTGATGTTGATGTACTCGGTATGAATGTTAAAAGACATGTGTATGCAAATACTCATTGACATCAGTTACATGCTGTCACTGTTGATGTTGATGAACGGCCTTTAATCGGTTATCCGATTAATCATATTTGCACTTAAAGAGTACTCGTGTTAAATATTATTAAATTAAATTCTTTACTCTTATTCGACCTCCTTTACAATTTTTATAATATTTTTATACCCGCCATCAAAACAAAGGTGGGGGTGTATTCATTTTGTCATTCCGTTTGTAACACATCGAAATATTTATTTAAGACCACATAAAGTATATGATGATGTATCTAGCTATGTCCGTTCGTCTTTCCGTCTGTTGAAAGAACGTTAGAGGTCGCAGCGAAAAAGCTAGGGGGCTTAAATTTTGCCAGAATATTTCTTATGCACAAGGTTTACTTGGAATTGAAAATGGGCTTATTGGAATATTAGGAAGAGTGTAATAGCTCTTAATGCAAGAGTAAGTAGCTAAAAAAACCATGTGCTTCCAGCATCGAATAAAATGCAACCGTCTCCAAACGCATTAATGAAGAGCCACGAAAATTCTATTGTATATTGCTTAATGGTCATAAAATGAAACCATGGTTCAGAATATTTATACTTAATAGGGTCTAAAATGGATATTTCGATGTGTTACAAGCGCAATGACAAAATTAATACATCCCCACCTTTGTTTTGGTGGCGGGTATAAAAAAATCTTTCCCTGAAAATGCAGTCTATGCATTAGGAAGGTAGATATAGATCAAAATGTACGCAAATTAAACCGCACATTGCTTTTTGGTCAAAGGCTTTGTACTAAGAGAAAATAAATGTGCCACGCCCACTTTAACGCAAATCTCCTATACAACGCTCTATCTCAAATTCGTATAATTTTTTTGTGAATAAAGATTTTGAAAGAATAAAGGACTACATATTGGAATATCTGAGTGGAATTTGATAGCAGAAGCTACTTCGAAACGCCTACTATAACGCCCACTTTTCACGTAATCTACTGTTAATGAAATTGTTATGCCAGAATAGGTGGCACGCCCACTTTAAAGCCTACTTCCCATATTATGCTTAATCTCAAATTCCTGTAATTTCTTTATGGAATCAAACATATTTTAGTATAAAAAGATTATTCCATAGCGATTACTGTTAATAACCAAATAATAAATTTTGTGCTATAGAAGAAGAAAAAATTGGTGGTGGGTATCATAAATTCGGCACGGCCGAATATAGTGCTCTTACTTGTTTTTATATGAATATTTATATTTAATTTTTTTTTGACAATTTTGTTAATTTGTATTTATTCATAGCGAAATATTGAAGAAAATAAAACATTGTTTTAGTTTTAAATTTTTATAAAAGACACTGTTGCATGACCTAAGGCCCAAATAAATAATTAATATAAAATATTATTAATTGTTGTAAAAGCAAAACGTATGTAATTATGATTATGCTGCAAAAAGACTGTTAGTTACATTAACGGAAACTCAAAAACCTAAACGAGTCATAATGTCAATCGAATAACAGCAACCGCTAAAATTATTCACACAAAATTATACAATAATAACAAGAAAATTTTAACTACAATAGTTTCTCAACGAAATAATAAAAAAAATTCATTTCGATTGAATGAATGGTTGGTTGTCACTTATTTATCGATTTTTCACGTACAAATGAAATCTGATTAAATTGTGATTGCTGGTGGTTGTGCTGCTGCTGTTGCTATTGCCATAAGTGTGTGATTGTTTGCACTCTAAAAAGAAGATTGTTTAGAAAATAAGAAAGAGTTTAAAATTTTAAATTTTGTCAACACTTCTTCAATAGTGTCCATGCAGCCAAATATAAACAAAAATAGCAACCCAAAAAATAGATTATTTTTACAGCAATTATGTTGACATTTGATTAAGCATGTTTGATTGGTGTTAAAACAACGTGCCGCCTTTATTTTGAACTTACAGCAGAAAGAAATTTTTAAGTTTCAAATTTAAAGTTTCCTAGTCGGCTTTTACTTACAGTATTCCTTATTGGTCCATACACATCGTTATAATAACACTTACAAGTCCCATCACTGCATACATAGTGACCTGCCACAATACAAAAAGACTGTCATTTAAAATTGGCAATATCATTGATCTTCGTTGAGAGTTTATTTTTTGTATGCACTTTGTTTAGTATTGAGATTTGGTTTCTATTTAATTTCGTTAGATCATCCACAAATGCGAAGAGAAAACTTACGAGTGCCACATTAGTTATTACACAGTGACGATACGGCATTCGTATCAACATGTGAATCATTTTGCAATGACCTGACTATTGAAATGAAGATGATAAAGTGATGACGATTGGTTGTTGAAACATAATTGACTTCAATGAAACACATGACATATTGAAAAGTGCAAATGAAATTAATAATAATCATTAATCATATTACAGGTGGGTAATTCTCGATTTTAACTTTGTTAAACATGCAAGAAAGAACCCATATAAATATTTTTCTGAGGCAGGCAAAGGCTTAAAAGTTAGTTTTATGTATGTTTAATTTAAATCATTAATTTTTTTAAATTCTGGAGGGGGCTTTGTACTATCAAAAGTGGTCTAGTGACGCCAGATGAATGATGACGAATAAATTTGCCTCCAAGATCCTGCAAACAGTAAATTTCAGAGATTGCTCGAGCAAATCGCTTAAAAATATGCAAATATCAGCCGCATTATGAGCAATTTTTATAGTATTTTCTATGTCATATAAATCTATTGTTTTCATTCAACTATGAACTTCAAACTTTTGGTGACATCTTTACAGAAACCAAAGAAAAAAAGCTAAACAAAAAGAAACCAAATCCAAAAACCAAATATCGTGACACAAGTGTGAGTTGTAAGACGATGTCAAACAAAAACAAAACTTTTTTATTTTATTTAAGAAACTCCTATTAGTGGTCCGTAGCATTTTATTGAAATACTTTACACCACATCCTAGTTTACTACAATATCTCGAGGAGATGAAAACACAAAAGATGCCGACAATTTTTCAAACACTTACCGAAAAAATAAGCACGCTTTTGCAATAATAAGGAGATGATGCTTATTTTGCACGTGAAAATAACGAGAAAAATCCCCACCACCACCACCGCTAACATCAACATGTACATGTGTAACATACAATGCATTGCCTAGTGTTTTCCTCCTGCTCCTTTGTTTCATTGCTCTACATATCTCGCTCTCTCGTTCTTTTATAGAATAAAAGGGAGATTTATAGAGGAGAAGTTGCATATACAAGGTTGAAATTCCAAGCACAAGTATCAATAGTTTGTTTTAAGCCATGATCGTTTTTGATCATTTCAGTTTGTTGTAATATAATTTTTTTTTTAATCTTACACCCTACAATATTCTTAAGCGAATCTGCCTCGCTATATACTCGTTTGTGCCTCTTAAGTAAAAAAAAATTTAAATCAAAGAACAAAATTGCATTATTAAAGAAATAGGCTCACGATCTTTGTAAATATCTTACAAATTAAAAATGGTTTTTGTAATCAAATTTGTGCTGTTTGCGAAATGTGTCTTCTAACGAGAAATTTTCTTAAGCGACGAATTTTAGAAGTACATAAAAAAATAGTGTTGTAAATTTTGGTGTAAATAGGCTGTTCAAGAGCTGCCAATGCATTATAAAAGATGCGGCATTATAGGTCCGTTCTTCTTAAAAAAAGATAAAAATTGCAACGTAACAGTCAATGGAACATGGTACCGTGCGATGGTTACCTACTTTTTTGTCTACAAAGAAAGAAATAGATTTGGTTGAAATTTGGTTTCGACAGGATGGTACCATATTCAACACGGAACACGATGCCATGCATCTAATGAAAGGTGAGTTTATATATATTATTTCCCGTGGCTCCTATAAGGAGCATAGGGCTATAACAAACTGGTTCTATTGTATTTTGTCCGATGCTGAGGTTTTGATTTCATTCCAACTTTTGTTTTGTGTGGTAGCTTCGAGTTCGATTTGACGACGCCAAGTGTGGGATGGTCTACCTCTTCTTCGGCTACCTTGGTGGTTCCATTCTATGGCGTTTCTAGTGATGTCGTCATTTTATTTACGCAAAGTATGACCTATACATCTCCATTTTCTTCTTAATATTTCCGTGTGTATGGGTTTTTGACCAGTTTCGTTCCATAATCTTACATTGGCCAAAATATTTTTAAGATTCTTCGCAGGCACCGATTTTTAAATATCTGCAACGAGTTAAGGTCTTTGGAGGCTGCATTCCATGATTCACAGCCATAAAGAAGAATGGATTTTATGCAGGAGTTAAATATGTTAACTTTGGTTCTCTTTGAGATATGAGCCGATCGCCATATTGGGTTAAGCTGACCGAGTGCTTGTTTGCCATATTTAATTCGGTTTCGAACGTCATCAATAGAGCCTCCCTTTGTAGTTAGTAAGCTGCTTAGATAACAAAATATTTTAACATCTTCGAGTTCTTGCTGATTTATTGTAAATGATTTGTTGCTGGAGGCATTTATTCTCATTACCTTGGTTTTGGTAATGTTTATTTTCAAACCAGATCTAGCTGCTTCGGCATGAACTGCGTAAAGCTTATCCTGCATGTCGTTGCAGTTGTGCGATAAAAGACAGATATCGTCTGCATAGTCAAGGTCTTCCAGTCTACTTATAAGTCCCCATGTTATTCTCCTCAACGTGCGTGAGGCCTTATGCATTATATTGTCCGACCAATATTGAAGAGGAGGGGCGAGAGCACGCACCCTTGTCTTACTACGGTTTAAATTTCAAATTTGTCGCTGACAGCGCCCTCATGCAGAATACGGCAGCATGCATTGTGGTATAGAACCCTTTATGAGTTCGACAATCTTGTCTGGGGTGCCTTTACATCTCAGTGGGTTCTAAATATCCGAATGGGATAGGGTATCAAAGGCTTTTTCAAAGTCAATGAAGACCAAGTAAAGCGGAGATCTCATTTCAACAGATTGTTCAATGATGATGCGAATGCTGTTAAAGGTAAGTTTGATGGGCAATTAATCTCAAGTTTGGGAACAGTTCATTAGTCGCCAATATTATACATTTCGAACCCACTAGATCATATTTTGTGAAGATAGGTAAAGTCTCTCGTGTACAGAGGAATTGCGTGTTTGTGTGTTAAGAGTTTTTTCAAAATTTTCTTTATGATATAAGTGCCTATTTATATAAAAAAACTCTGGACATGAAAATGGGGACTATCAATTTTACACACTATGTATTTTACAGTAGCTTTGTCAGTTGTACGATCCATTTGTAATTGCGCATGTCTGTCACAATTGACAATTTACAGACGGTTTATAATTTTTGCTTAACACTTTTATTTTACAATTTTAGTTTCTTCTAACATAATCTTTAATAGTTCACAGCTAAAGTATCATTCAATAATCATATATATGACTACAATTGAAATCGACTATCTTTGCTTTTTTAGGGCAAAATATTGTCTTTTGCTGTAACATACACATTTTGATTGTACATACCAATTTAATTGCAATTTTTATACCATTATTTTTTTACATTTTCTCGTTTATTTGTAAATTTTCTTTAATTTTTTAAAATTTTTGTTTCCTTTTTTGACATCTCAAACTTTTAAAATAATAAAAATTTATTCAGCAAAAAGAAAAAGAACAGTTAAAATCAAATTTTTATTAAAAAAATCATAGCTTGATTAATTTGTAATCATACTGTTGTCTCCCTTATTATTTAATGATTATTTTTAATTTTTAATGATTTTGAATATAATGTTGTTTTTGTCAAATTAATTTTTTTAAATCATACTATTTTTAAATGATAACCATTTTGAAATTTTGAAGAAAAGTAAACATTAAATGATACAATTCAAACAAATGCTTGATTATCGTGACTAAATATATGATGAAATGAAACAAAAATAACTATTACTTGTTTTCGACAACCAAATATTGTTATTGAAACTATAATATGACTGTCGTGATCATACCGTAACCATGTTTTTTCTTTGCGTGTATGCAGTCTGTATGCGCTTGCAGTTACACCTTATAGACAGACCTAAACAGGACCGTCAAATTTATGCAATGAACAGTAATTTTCACAAATTTAATTATTTATATTAATAAAAACAAGTAAGAGCACTATATTCGGCTGTGCCGAATCTTTTATTCCCACCACTAATTTTGTGTACATTTAAAGCACAATATTTATTATTTTGTTAATCGCTATGGAATAATCTCTTTATAATAAAACTAGCATTTAACCCGCTACTTTGTTAGCGCAGTTCTTACTATTTATTGAATACTCAAGTTCTATTTATAATTATTAAATATTTTTGGTTCAATTTATGAAAATTTGTATCTCTGATTCAATTTACTTAGAAAAATAAAAAGTAGAGTAAGGATATATATTTCCTAACTAAAAGCAAGATCAATGCTACTGAGTTTCAAAAATTAAGATTCATATTTTGCAAAAATTACCCTAAAAATAATAAAAGGAACATTTTTTCCTTCACTAAAACTTTATTATTACCTTTATTCAGAATTTTATGTATACAAAATATATAAAAAGAAAAAGAAATTTTGGTCGTCCATAATATTAGGATATAGACCTCGGATCAAAATACACTAATTTTAAGAATCAATGTTTACAAACGTAAAAATACAAAGAGTACAATAAAAATGCGAAAAGGCTTTTTTGTGTCTCCAATATAATTTTAATTTTCAAATTGAATCAAGAATCCTTTCTTTCACTATTTTAGCTTTATAAACGTAGGAAATACAAAACTTCCATTAAAATGCAGAAAAGTACGTTTTTGATCGCCCATAACATATCTAGCCTTACCTTGTATCAATAGTCACTAATTTCGAAATTCTTGCTTCGCAAACGTTAAAAATACAAAAAGTACCATAATAATTCAAAAAAGTACCTATGTGGGCGCCCATAACATTTTCAGTTTCACCTGGAATCAAAAGTCCTTGATTGTAATATCCTACGTTCATAAAAGTAGAAAATACAAAAAGTACCATAAAAATTTAAAAAAGTACCATCTTGGTCGCCCATAACATTTTCAGTTTCACCTGGAATCAAAAGTCCTTCATTGTACAATCGCACCTTCATATACGTAGAAAATACCAAAAGTATCAAAAACCAAAAAAGTACTTTTTTGGTTGCCCATGACATTTTTAGTCTCACCTTGTATCAGTAGTCACTTATTGCAAAATTCTAGCTTCGCAAACGTTGAAAATACAAAAAGTACCATACAAATTCAAAAAGTACCTTTTTGTCTCACCTACATTTTTTGTCTCACCTAGAATCAATAGTCCTTGATTGTATAATTCTATCTTTATAAACGTAGAAAATACAAAAAGTACCATAAAAATTAAAAAAAGTACCTTTATGGTCGCCCATAACATTTCTAGTCTCACCTGGAATCAATAGTCCATGATTGTACAATCCTACCTTCATAATCGTAGCATATACAAAAAGTACAATAAAAATTAAAAAAAGTGCCTTTTTCGTCACCCATAAAATTTTTTGTCTCACCTAGAATCAATAGTCCTTGATTGTATAATTCTATCTTTATAAACGTAAAAAATACCAAAATTACCACAGAAATTTAAAAAAGTACCTTTTTGGTCGACCATAAAATTTTCAGTCTCACCTTGTATCAATAGCCACTAATTTTAAAATTCTAGCTTCGCAAACGTTGAAAATACAAAAAGTACCATACAAATTCAAAAAAGTACCTTTTTGGTCGCCCATAACATTTTTAGTCTCACCTGGAATCAATAGTCCTTGATTGTACAATCCTACCTTCATAAACGTAGAAAATACAAAAAGTACCATAGAAAAGCGAAAAAGTACATTTTTGGTCACCCATAACATTTTTAGTCTCACCTGGAATCAATAGACCTTGATTGTACAATCGAACCTTCATAAACGTAGAAAATACCAAAAGTACCACAAAAATTCAAAAAAGTACCTTTTTGGTCGACCATAAAATTTTCAGTCACACTTTGTATCAATAGCCACTAATTTTAAAATTCTAGCTTTGCAAACGTTGAAAATGCAAAAAGTACCATAAAAATTCACAAAAGTACCTTTTTGGTCGCCCATAATATTTTTGTTCTCACCTGAAATCAATAGTCCTTGATTGTACAATCATACCTTCATAAATGTAGAAAATACAAAAAGTACCATAAAAATTCAAAAAAGTACCTTTTTGTCGCCTATAACATTTTTGGTCTCACCTGAAATCAATAGTCTTTGATTGTACAATCCTCCTTCATAAACGTAGAAAATACCAAAAGTACCACAAAAATTCAAAAAAGTACCTTTTTGGTCGACCATAAGATTTTTAGTCTCACCTGGAATCAATAGTCCTTGATTGTATAATCCTATCTTCATAAACGTAGAAAATACCAAAAGTACCACAAAAATTCAAAAAAGTACCTTTTTGGTCGACCATAAAATTTTCAGTCCCACCTTGTATCAATAGCCACTAATTTTAAAATTCTAGCTTCGCAAACGTTGAAAATACAAAAAGTACCATACAAATTCAAAAAAGTACCTTTTTGGTCGCCCATAACATTTTTAGTCTCACCTGGAATCAATAGTCCTTGATTGTACAATCATACCTTCATAAACGTAGAAAATACAAAAAGTACCATAGAAAAGCGAAAAAGTACATTTTTGGTCGACCATAAGATTTTTAGTCTAACTTGGAATCAATAGTCCTTTATTGTACAATCCTACCTTCATAAAAGTAGAAAATACCAAAAGTACCACAAAAATTCAAAAAAGTACCTTTTTGGTCGACCATAACATTTTCAGTCTCACTTTGTATTAATAGCCACTAATTTTAAAATTCTAGCTTTGCAAGCGTTGAAAATGCAAAAAGTACCATAAAAATTCACAAAAGTACCTTATTGGTCGCCCATAACATTTTTGTTCTCACCTGAAATCAAAAGTCCTTGATTGTACAATCCTTACCTTCATAAACGTAGAATATACAAAAAATACCATAAAAATTAAAAAAAGTACCTTTTTGGTCGCCCATAACATTTTTGGCCTCACCTGAAATCAATAGTCCTTGATTGTACAATCCTACCTCCATAAACGTAGAAAATACAAAAAGGACCATAAAAATTCAAAAAAGTACCTTTTTGGTCGACCATAAGATTTTTAGCCTAACCTGGAATCAGTAGTCCTTGATTGTACAATCCTACCTTCATAAACGTAGAAAATACAAAAAGTACCACAAAAATTCAAAAAAGTACCTTTTTGGTCGACCATAAGATTTTTAGTCTCACCTGGAATCAATAGTCCTAGATTGTACAATCCTATCTTCATAAACGTAGAAAATACCAAAAGTACCACAAAAATTGAAAAAAGTACCTTTTTGGTCTGTGATAATTTATAATGATGATATCTGAAACCGTCTTCTAAACCTAAAATAAAATCATCGACTAATTTCTCCGTTTAGCTGCATAGAGATTTTAAATTTGGATGTTTCGACGACTTAAATACCTTATAAAAAGCTCTGTGTGTTAAAAATTTCTAATCTATTTCTTGTGGAGTTTTGAGTAAAACTGTAGTCCTTTATCCAAACGACTTGGTCCAACTTTAATTTCAAAGTGGTTTATGCGGCAATCACTTTCCAATGAGTGTGTAAGTGTATCTTTACCATACTTTTATGAGAGTGCGATATTTTAGTCATGTTGTTCTATAATATGTCTGCGAGTGTTTGTCTATTCGTAAGCTCAACTAATCTTGATGATGTTAAAAACGACGACAATGACGACGATGAGGATAATAATGATGAAGTTGAGATTGCTCTTTGTCTTCTTGTTCAAAAAACAAATAAAAAAACACAAACTGTTTCATATTGAAATTTTTATTTGGTGGGTAGTTGGTGTTGCAAGTTGGTTTGGTGTGATTTTATAATTTTGTTTTGTTGCATTTTATTTGGTGTGTGTTGATTTTTTCATTATGTTTTGTTTTTGGCTTTAACTAGAACATTTTTTTTCTTAATATTGTTGGCCGAATTGTAAGCTGTAATGTTACTGTTTGTTGTACGCCAGTGCCAGGTTGTTGGTGTTGCTGTTGTTTCATTTCAATGCAACTCAATCGCCTGCAAATTTGTTGCAAGTGACAGATACTCTATGTTTAGTATTTTCTATGTTTTGTTTTTTCCACACATTGAGCGCGAAGATAGAGTGAAAAAAGTAACAACAAAAAAAACTAAACTTCGGTATTCTTTTCAAGTTTCTTTTTTATGTGGCATGGGTTGTGCTGATTGGCTATTGCTGTGTTGTAGTTTGGAATGCAACTAAATGTTACAAGTCTAGCTTTTGTGATATTTTATCATAAGATAATGATCGTGAGAAAATTGCTATTTAAATACTTAAAAATATTTATTAATATAAAACGAAGATATACCGGCACAACACAACAAATACCAGTCGAGGAAGAAATGTGAGAGTAAATTGCAACACGTTTACAAAACTTGAAAGGTCAATTTATCGATAATAATGAGAGTCTATTGTAATTTGAGCAATTGAAATTTTGTGTGGCATCTAATAAACTTGATATAATACAATTCGTAAAGATAACGATAGTACAACATCAACATTAATGACTAAGAGGTTAAATAAGATCTGCAGTTTTGTTTCATAATGTGAACACTAGTACTGTTTTTTCTCGTAAGTTTCATTTTAAGCATCCGTCAATTTTAAAAGAGAAACAGAAGTCGTCCTAAATCGTTGATATTTTATTAACAAAAGTGAACTTTTTTAATCATTGTGTATGTGGCAGATATATACTGCAAACAATTCTTCTAAATAGCGCATATTGTTACTTAAATGTTTTAAGGAAATTCAATTCTGAGCTTATTTTTTTGTATACAGAATAAGACTGGTCTTCTAAATCAATAATAAATCCACCATCATCTAATATTGAAGTAATAAAAAATAATAACTTATATTACTTTATTCGCAAACATTTATACACGTATCATCCCTCTTGCATTCATGGATAAAGTCAGTGGGTCAGGAGTTGTACATGTGTATGTTAGAGCTGGGAAATGTATAAAATACTAAAACCATAACATTTCATAATGGCAACATCATCAATTTCCATTAAATTTAATATGATACTTGTTCTACTTCACTGTATTCATATAGTAATACAAAATACATATCACTTTAGGAATATAAAAAACAAAAAAATAAAACAATTTTTTTTTAACTCACACACTTCTACACGTACGAATACAAGTGTTTTTACAGTTACGTTCCAAATAGTGGCATGACACATTGTACACATTTTCTTTAGTATGTTAAGAATAGGCAACTTCATTTCACTCCTCCTTATAAATAAAACAATCGTGAATTTCTGGAAAGACTTCCATTATTTCACTACCTCCATTACTATTACCGTGTTATCTATTATGTCTAATACCACAGTAATTTATATAATACCCCACCTTTATTACGTTCCTTTATAATCTTAATACTGTAATGTTGCACGGCTTACGTGGCCCTCTTTTGATATAAGGCAACTTACTAGTCGAAGTCGGAGGGACATATCGAGGTGGCTTAGTGTATTGACGGGTCACTTGATGTTGGGCAAACATGCAAGTCGACTCCGACTTCCATCGAGCGACCATTGTCGCAGCTGTTTGGATAGGGAGAAGAAGGAATCGGTTTTCCACCTTCTCTTCGAATGTCCTGCACTGGCGGCTAAGAGACATAGACTTCTGCGCGAACGTGTACTGGATGGCCTGTCTGCGATATCTGAAGTTGGATTGAATTATCTACTAAGATACCTCATGGCCACAGGGTGGATCTAGTACTCTTATTCTGGATTATTCTGGGATACATTAGAACTGACGGATGATATGGTCCTGTCAAAACGCGGTATCATACAGACTCCACTTGATTGTTTGCTTGCAGTGAACTACCACGTTAATCCAAAATTATGTGCTATAAATTGTCTTCTAGAGGGTACAGTGTTAATTTTTAAATAATTAACAGCCAGCTGAAATTAAATTTCACTAAAACCCTATTAGTTAAATGTCAATGTTTGAACATACGGTAGTTATTTATTACTACAATGCCTTTTCCGTTGTTGAGGTTAACAGATATAATCGTTTATTTCCACTTCAGATTGACAAATTAGGGTCGATGTGTAATAGTGACCTTTAGAGAAGATCATTACGAGTATAAAAAGCGATAGTTATTTTGATTTTCTTAAACAGAAATAATTACAAATTTGTGAGCCGGTAAGAATCCAAGTATTTTCATCACTTTTATATTACCCTTCTTTCCCCTCATTGTAATTTAACAGGTCTTCAAATAAGGACTTTCGAACTTTTTCACTTGATAGCGACCGTAATGTTGAAGTTATATCTGTAGGATGGACTGTCAATTTATTTAACTTAGATGAATATACCTTTTGACAATATTTGCAAATAAAAATATTTGACCAAAATGGATGTTCTGCTCATGAAATATATCGAGGGCTTCGCCTATTTTATAATCGCTATAGCCCACCAAGAATTATTTTCTTAGTGTAAGTCCACTAGATCAGTATAATATTGTCTTAACCAACATCAGTATGATGAATGCAAGTTCTGCCTGTAATATCGAGGCTGTCTGTGAGAGTGTACAGAAAAGTCCCAGCACACTTACAAAACTTAGTTGGCCCAGAAGCTAAAGACAAACAATCAAAAATAAGAACTTGTGTTTATTGACCCTATTTTCGTTAAAAAAAAAAACTATCTTTATCGGTAAGGCTCGTTTTTTTATGAATGGGTACTTCAACAAATAAAATTGTTGAATTTTGTGACTATAACAATACACATGAGATCTAAGAGGACAAAATGCATCAAGAGAAAGAGACTGAGTGGTGCGACCTATCTCACCGCTAGCTTTAAAACGGTGCTTAATAGCGAGCAATATAAGCCGATGAATGTGAACTTCTTTCGGCCCAACGACGCTACGTGTCACAAAGCTTATGCCAGATTGGATATTCTACATGAGTGATTTTAGGTCGTGGTTGCCTTACGTGGAGATAATTTAAAGACGACACAGAGATTGTGTGATTCACTCCTATTAGAATTTTGTGTGACCTTTTCTTAAGTCGCAGGTCTATCTAAATAAGCTAAAAATTACAGTGGTGTTTCAAATCAAACTACCCTATGCCAAATTTATAGCATTTATCAAGGAAAATGTGATATTTCAGATGCGCGCTCTAGCACAACTGCTGCGGACATTTATATAATGTTATATTCCAGCCACAATGTCAGCGATAGGCCTTTTAAACTAATTCGCGATATGTTATACACACTTAACATTTTTATTATAAAATCAGGTAGTGCTTAATGAAAGACCCTTTAGTTGAGTTTAAGATGAATAACCCCCATACCTAAACAAGAGCGTTGAGCGTCAAGCGTTGGAGTTTTACATGTGTTTTGTTTTTGTTACAATAACAAAATACATGCAAAATTGCAACGCTTGACGCTCAACGCTCTTGTTTAGGTATGGGCCTAAGTGCAAGGAAAATAGCCAAAAAAATACCATCCAGACGTGCTAATTTGAATGGGCTTAAGAACTTGCTACCTCAAAGCAGGTAGCAGTACGAGACAATAATTATGCGAAGTGCCTTTTAAATATCTCGGTTCATAGGACAAAAAAAATAAACGCACTTCTGACATATACTTGCCAATCGGCATAGATAGTATGGCACTAGCCACAAAAATACCACCTAGACGTCCTAATTTGAATGGGCTTAAGAACTTTATTCCTCAATGCAGGTAGCAGTACGAATCTCAGTACTTCAGACAACAAATAAACGAACTACTGAAATATACCTGTCTTCTTCTGCTATATATTTATACACTACTGCAGAAGTGATAACTTAAATGGTCATCTATTCATATCACACGAATAAAGTGTATGACAAAACATAATGATGATGACAATGGTCAACAAAAAAAAATATATAAAAAATTATAGAATAAAACTCAAACTACAGAAAAGTGGCATCATCATAAAAAATGTGCACAGCCATAAAAAAGCTTTTCTCATAATTTTTTAACGATAAACAAAAACAGAAACAGAAAAGTAAAGACTATGGTCAGATATTCAACAGCAGCAAGAAAATTGCAAATTTATGGCAGTAGAAAAAGGAAATAATGCAGACTCAATCTGACCAAAATACAAAATTATGTTTATGGCGAAAAAAAACTACAGACAAAATAAAAACAAACTGAAATAGATTTTTTTCACTTACATTTCTAAGAAACAATTTTATTACCGGTATTTAATCATCTGACGAGAGTGTAAGAGGGAGGGGTGCGGTTAATGTGAAAAATATGAAACTTTAATCAGAAATATTGAAATAAATGGATTTTGCTAATAGAATCTTTTCCTTAAAAAACGTGTTGGTGTGTAAGTTTAGTATAAAGACAATAATGAAATAAAGTTGTTGTTGTTTCTTTTTTAAAGAAAGATTTTCTATTAAAACTTTGTCTGAAAATCGTTTACAAACACGCTTTTTTTTACAAATTTATGAGAAAAAAACACACTCAAGTCTATTTTAATCCTTTAGGAGGTAAAAAAGTTGTTATATCTAAGTATAGTTTGTCATGTCTTTCTGTCATTTCTAATGACAGCTAACCATAATTCAATTCATTTTATGGCGATAATTTAAACGTGAGTTTAGTTCACGTATTGTGCTGCATTTTTTCACACTTCATATCTTTGTCCATTTAAATGGAAAGAATATTCAATGCTCAGGCAAACAAAAAGAAACGGAATACAGAAAAAGAAATGAAAACTTGTGGTTAACTTTTAACATAAATTTAATTTATTTTTCTGCTGCCTGGAAAAAATCTCTAAAGAAATATTTGTTGAATGAAAAGAACAGTTTTTCTTTTCCAATGCAACCTAAAACGTATATCGTAAGAGTGAATTTTAATAAAATTTAATTTAATCTTATTAGTTTACCTTAAAGTTATGCACCATTATCTTCTTTATAATGTGGCTGAATTTCCTATTGTTCCAATTCATTCAAAATTTGGTGTTTAAATGTGTAATGACTATCTTAGCACATTTAAATCACCTCAAATGATTTAGAAAAAATGAAACTAAAGGAGGCGGGAAATAACACGTAGGCTGGGAAATTGCCTTTTAAAAAGGGACAGGACGGGATTTCTGATGTCTTTAGGGTTTTAAATAAAATGCACACATTATATGTCAATTCAATGTAATTGAATTTTATTAAGCAAAATACTCATTTTATAAAAAAATTATTGGACTTTGTATAGCTAAAATTAGCAAAAGGATGTTGTGACGCGTCAAAGCCAGAATAAGGATTGAACATTAAAACTAATCGATACCAATAAAAACAATAATTCACAATAATCGATCTCGAAAGCTAATAATTCACATTTTCTATAAATCAGAGCCCTAAAACTATGTCATAAAATAGAGAACTCTTTTGAACATCCTGCGGCCCCTTGATCAGCATGATCAATTTTAATACAGTTTTTTCGCCAAGCGCGCAAGAGCTTGCAATGCTCCCAACAAAATGCGTTTCTGATTTTCTGTTGAACCTCTTGATGACCGCCTTATGGATTGATGATTGTTGGTGCGGGTTGATTGAGCTGGACATCGATTCGTACCAAGTCGAGCATGAACCCGATGGTTATCAGATCGGGATGTCCTACTCATATTAGGATTTCTAGCATTATCGTTATTAGTGGCCGATACAGGTTTACGGGGTAATTTGTGGAGTAAAGTGTGATGAGCCCAACCTACAAAAACGTCTTACAGTACCGTAGCGGATGGAATTTGGAGCAAACGCGGCACTGGTGGACATCTGGGTTTCTGGGAGCCCTAAGAAGAGAGTTTAGTAGTAGTTTAGTGAACACGAATATAATGAAATGGAAATATATGGGAAAGTTAGTGAAATTAATGAATGAAAAATGTCAAGAATTGGTCTGGGCTAGGATATTGATTCAAAATTCCGTTCGACTGCGTTGACCGGTAGAACACAAAGTTTCACTATTGGCCGGGTGATTATTCCGTCCTGTGTTTTTAAATCTGCGACGCGTGCAAAACCATCATTGCCAGAGTATATCTTCGTGACGCGGCCTAATCTCCTCAAGATGCCCTACAGCTACGTTTTCCTCGGTGACCTATGGAGGAGTCTTATTTAGGAAATAAAATTTTTAATTCGAATACTTGGCCAGTGTCCTTTTTAAATGAAACAAATATAAATATATGTAAGTGTAACACATTGCTATGCGGTCTAATTGATATTTTTCGCAATATCTTTAATCTCTCATCTTCCCATTAAATCAATAACTTGTAATTAAGCTAAATTAACATCCGTTTCATATTTAATGTACAAATGAATGGTATTTCCTTTTTAACTGGGTTTGTTTATTTGCCTTCTGATATTCATATCGTTAACAATGACAATGACTACTCATCTCTAAGTGGCATAAAAACAAAAGTATTATATTACGAAGAATGCGGTAAATTTTATCGAACTCATTACCATATACTACTTCAGCCAACCACACTCACTCTCTGCAAAGGCACAACTCTTTAAATGTCACAATGAACGAACAACATTATGAGAATTTTATGCATAATGTGGTTTAATAAAATTTGCTAAACATTTTTACCGCATTAATACACTTTATTACAATTATTACATTAATATTGAATATTTATTATTTTAATGATCAGTTTGTTCAGGGGCTGACAGACAGTTCTTGTCAAAGTATGCTCATATGTCATATGTCACACACACACACATACACACACACATATTTACATATTATTGCATAAATATATGTATAATTTGTAAAAATTCTCACCATGACGATCAATTTTCATGTTCTTCCGGTCAAATGTGATATCGTATGAATAATATTGCGTTTAAGTACTAGAGTACATTTTTTTTGCCTTTAGTTTCGAAATAATATATTAACACATGTAATCACATGTGTATGTAGCAAATCTTTAGTGATATTATGTGGTTTTTAATTTACCCTCTTTAATAACAAAATTCATTCATTTATTATATTTTTATGTTTGTTGTTTTATTAAATATTTACGTACAAATACTTATACATACTTATTTCTATATGGTTGCATTGTTATTTGTTTCATATTAAATCACTGCTGCACAGTGATTTCTTTTTAACCCTTGTTGTGAGGCACTAGTAGCAGTTTTTTCGGGTGTGATTATTTTACAACTTTCTGCTTCCAGTCTATAACTGCAATTGTGCCCAAGGCATACAAAACTTATTCCAAATGGTTTCCGAGATATAGGCGTGACAAAAATTGCATGTTCCTCGAATAAATCAAGTTTTAGCCAAAACATACATGAGGCCATAAAATCCAAACAGCATTTAACTAACATAGTCCCCAAGAGGTTTTATTAGTTTCGATAAGTACTTCGAAAAACCGCAAACAAAAAGGGTGTGTGTTTTTGTCTAAAATAAAATTATATTTATTATAGGCTACATTATATTTTTAAATTGGGAAATTGATTCTGTAAATCAAACATATCGTACTTATTCATATATGCTTTAGTGAGTGAGAACGATTTACAGAATCAATTTGATATATGTATACTTGTGAGTTAAATAGATGATATTAACATGCAACACTTAGACATTCCGATCAAAGAGTGCTGATGATGAAAGCGTAGCTGGTTTCGAAAATTAATTTCACTCGGCTAGGTCGGGATAAAAACTCACTTTTCCAAGTTTATTCTTTCATTATCACAAAAATAATAATGACGACGATTGTTTAAGTAATTGGCTGTGATATTTTTATTATACTTTTACATTTTTTTAATTTATTAAGTTTGTGTTTTGTGTCTTGTCCACTTTATACTCATCTGTGATATTTTAAAGAATGTTACATTTAAAGGATTATTGATTTTAATAAATGAATCCCAGAACGAAACTTCGGATTATAAAATGAAATAAATAATCTCTTATTTTTATTTTAAAATAATAAAACATATGACCTTGAAAGCCCGAATTTAGGAAATTTATGACTATGGGAGTCGATTTATCCATGTCCATTTGTCTGTCCGTGTGTTGGTTGAAATCAACTCTAGAAGTACCGACATTTTACTCAGACCTGTATGTAGTGTCAGTCAAGGCGAATTCAATAAGGTGAACTTATTAGATCAGCTGATCATCAGCTGTTGCCTACTTCTAGGGACCATTTGTCAAATTTTTGTGTATTTTTGACATATCGTTTTGTTTTACACTAACAAAATACACGTTTGTATTTTTTTACTTTGTAGTTGCTTTAGCGACGAGTTCACCTTATTGAATTCGCCTTGGTGTCAGTCTTTTGTAAATATCCAGAAATGAATTGCTAATGAAATTCAGCAGGATTGCCACCTAACTCCCTAAAATATGAGCAAATAAGTACGACTGCCTCTGTCCAAATTTTTACCACAAAAATAAACATTTAGCAGCGCTAGGTTAATTTAAAGATACGATATGTCTTTAGGGACATTCTTAAAAAATTTTGGTTGTCAAAGTTATAAGCAAATATAATTGTGAAAAATGTGTATTTTTTCTAATACCATAGACAGACGACAGCGTTAATTTGCATTAAAAGTCTTAATTCAAATTAACTATTGAATTATCCCCATTCCAATGTCTATTAGAATTCACGTAAATGCACTAAATCAAATTGAATTTATACTGCATTTAGCAATTTCAATATGGCAACACGGTCGGCAATCAATCAAAAAATTAAAATATCAAAAATATAAAATTAAAATGGATTCGATATGTTGAAATTTTTTACATATTTTTTGGAATGCCTTTCTGTTTAGGCGAAAGTTTTCCTTAATACTGGTATCGTCCATCGTAAGCACGTCACTCTCCCAAAAAGTGCTGTTACGGTCTTTTAAAAAAATACCACATACCTACATACATACATACATATGTATGTATGAATTATAACCTCCATGAAAAGATACCATTAAACCCACGAATTTCCACAATTCCCTTTCTCTTGTTTTAGAGTGTCCTTCTGTCATCCCAACTTGTAGGAACATGTTCAGATTTGTGATTGCTAGTGCATTTACAATTTTTACAATTTTTACTAAATGCAGAAACAGTCGTCTGTCACAGCAAAATTTTAATTTGCATTAGTGAGATTTTAATGCAAATTTACGCTGTCGTCTGTCTATGGTATTATATATCAAATTATAAAAACATCTAATTAATTTCTCAACATCCTTCAGACACCAGAATGTAAACCAAAGTTCCATGAATTATTACAAAGAAAAACTTAAAAATCGGTTCGAAACTAACTGAGATATAAGCAAAAAAACTACAAATACTTTGGTGAGATACTGTATTCTAAAAAAATTCAAATTCCAAAATGGCCGCCACTATAAAGTTGCACACATTTAATTTATATGTGAGTCAAATCTAGTAATTAAAAATTTACCCAATTTACCTTGAAAAATCAATTAAAAATTTTATAAAATAAAGGTCAAATAAGGGCAATAAGAATCTTAAACTTAGTTAATTTTGAACTTATATATATTAATCTTAAATGGTGACTCAATATTTTTTTCTATGTAAAATAAGAATTGAAGTGTCTAGTCTCCCTCTGACCTTCTTCCTATTTATACAATTAACATCATTCTCCTTTATAGATCATAGACCATATATTCCATTAAAATCCCCCACTTTTTAAAAGTCTTTACAATAAAGCCACTAAAGAACAAGCTGCAGATATTTTATTTTTAAAGATTATATCCAAACTTTACTACATATATTTAAACAAAATTTTCATGAATCCCTTACATACCACTGAAGTAAAAACATCATACAAAATTTCTTTCATCCGCTACTATTGGTAAAATTTTCCTGAGTAAATTACAGGAATACAATCGGAAATAGGCTAGGTACACTATAACTTTGCACTTATTTATTATACATTTATTTAAAGATACAAAGCAATTACAAATTGTTTATGTACAATCTTAAAAAAACTTCACTGAACATTTTCTCATCAGCCAACGTCATTCAATACCACTGTCCAATTGATGTATGTGTACGATAGTGTGTGTGTGTATGTGTACATTATATTAAATTCAGTAGTTTTGCACTTTTTTGTTTGTTTTTGTTTTGATGCCTTTAAAAATGTGACCATTATAAAGTTCATTATTTATTACATTTAACTCTTTGTTCTGTTCGACAAAAAGGAAGTCAGTTGTGGAATAAACTGGAAAAAAAACAAACAAAAAATTGAACTGAAAACTAAACAGAGTTTAATAAAAAATGTGTAACTAAATATTCATACATTTCATGGTTATAAAAGCGATAAGTGTTAAAAAGGTCAATTTGTATGTGTGAATTAAAAATCGGTGCAAAAAAAAGAAGTTAAGAAAGAAGTCGTACAATTATTCAATCAGAAAACAATAAACAACTTTTATACAGATGCATGAATTGAAATGAGTTTTGTACGCAAGTATGAGTGTATGAAAACGTATTGGACTGGATGGATTGTATTCATTAAGTACTTGTAACGGAAATATGTTTGTGAAATCATATATTCATGAATTCATAAAATCAAAATGTGCAATGCACAGCAATGCACAACAATGAAACACATCTGAACTGACCTACGTTGTGAGGTTAAAATACGTGATATGATTTTAACTCATGTGAAGCATTACATATTAGTTTTAAAAAAACATAATAACACTACATTTCAAATGCATAAAGTAAACATTTTTTCCAAAAATTATTTGTGGATATTAAGTCTTAAAACCCATAAAAGAGTTTAACTGCCAGAAATATTTGTATATTGACAGCTTTGTGTTGTTTCCCTACAATAGTATTAAATCAACAGCAACCGTTAGGCTATAAAACTCAAGCATATTTCTCCTTACTGATTAATTTATACATATTTTATTTGATTTCAACAAATATATTTTAAATAAATCTAGCCAATTTAGAGATAATTCATTCTAATTATGTCACATTTAAAAATATAAAATTTAAACGAGAGATTTTAATGTAATAAATATACAATATCTTTCAAAATTTAATAATAAACCTCAACTCATTAGTAAAATTATAATAGTCAGTCATAAATCAGCGGGATATCCAGCGAGTATAACCCACATACCAACACATAAACATGCATACATTTGTACAATATTAATGCACTCACCTTTTAAATACGAGCATAAATACGTATTTTTTTTCAAATTTCACTCCATAATAAATTCATAAACAATTAATAAATTTTTAATTTATGATTAAAAACAGAAAGACAAACATTTTTATTGACTATAATAAACATTCAAGATGTATAAAACACACACACACACGCACAGGTTCACAAGAACGAATAAATAAATAAAAAAAACAAGAAACTCTAAATTATGATGATAATAAAATAACTGCACGCATTTGATTATAAAATATTTTGACAAACTTTCAAAAGTCTCGTTTTTTTGTAAACCTACACACACAGTTTAACATAATATACATCAAGTATTCAACATATATTTTATTTATGACATTTATTATTGCATATGAATGCCACAGATGGTTAAGTTAACATTGCCCAAGAAAGAGAAGGATACAGTGGAACATTTGAATCAAGAACTCACCTACGTATTCATACATGTGCTAACCATTACCGAGTAATATGTAAGGTCAGTGATATAATACAATTTTATTTTCTCTAAAAGTAAATAAAACAAGGTTGTGCTCAGGCGTTTTATTCACCGTTTAGAGGGCAAATTACGACATTCGATCACGATAGAAATTTTACTTTTTGGTGAGCTTTTTGGTTGATGTGGTAGGGTTTTAAGCCACATATAAAAGAGAATGGTTGTTTAATAAATCATACTTGTGCTAATGAAGAACTATAGTCCACCAAACGGCTCTGGCTGTAGTTTCCCTTTAACAGGATTTCTTGGTGGTTGTTCAGCGCGAGGTCTCAAGAAAGGTGGATAAGCATAAACCTGACGATCGAGTTGGCTGTGCTTTTGGTATAGATAAGAATATTTATACTAAGAATTATTAAATTTCGATAACGATCGAATGCCGTAGTTTGCGCCCTGGTCTTGGTGTTACCGGTGCCAAAAGATTATGACCTGCGGCAGTTCTAATTGGAGTGAAGGGTTCTGAAAAATTTATTTAAAATTGAAAAATTGATAAAAAGAAATACTGTCCAAAAAGATGTGCCAACGGGTCATCTTATTTTGGTTTTATACTCATCTTGATAAGAGAGATAATAAAAAAAAACGCTGGCGGAACTCAACTAGCGACTTACCAAAATCCTAGCTGATACCTTTGAAACCAGCAGCCTCTTCTTAAACTACTTTTTGGTGAGCTTTTTGGTAGTTGTGGTAGGGTTTTAAGCCACAGATAAAAGAGAATGGTTGTTTAATAAATCATACTTGTGCTAATGAAGAACTATGGTCAACCAAAAACGGCTCTGGCTATAGTTTCCCTTTAACAGGATTTCTTGGTGGTTGTTCAGCGCGAGGTCTTAAGAAAGGCGGATAAGCATAAGCCTTGACAGTCATGTATGAAAATTTGCTGCACAAGCATTGGCTGAACGCATTTAATTCAACCTGTGGTAGACCACGCATTTTTTTAAGCCAAATAGTCTACTGTAAAATGTTACAAACTCAAGCTTAAAGGGTATAAGTCGGGTTAGATGTAAAACCTGGAGTAAAATCAAAATCATTAACGAATTTAAAATATCTTATATACAAGTGCCCTATGATGTGCCCTAAAAATGGTGATTGTCTCAATGACATGAAAGGTTTTAAAGGGCAAGTCAGAAAAAAACGCAAACCAAAACTTTTCTTTGGTAAATTAAATTATTTTTTTTTAAATGTTAAAAAGTACAACGAAAAAAGTACGTGAAAAAATAATTAAAACTTTTAAAATAATCCAATATGAACTTTTAACAAAATAGATAAGGATCTAAAGATTAATCATCATACTGTTTCAAAAGATATTAAAAAGTATAAGGAAGACATGAGTATTGAGAGAAACCCTGGATCGGGGAAAAACGTTTAACAAAAACAAAAACGCAAAAGAGTTTAAACTTATTTTATCTATCACTAAACGATCTGATTCTTTTGTACGCAGAGCCAAAGCTAATGCTGGGTTGAAGTCGTATAAAGTTTAGTTAAAGCTTAAATCAAAAGAACGAGCAAAATAATTATGGTAAACCTCAAGAAAAATGCCAAACAAAACAAGTAAGACACCCTTCACCTTCATGTACATAGGAATAATGACCACATCGCAGCTTAGCCTATATTTTACTTAGATGACATGCAATACTCCATTTTTTTTATTATCTCTAACGTCATCTTTAATTTTGAATTTTTGCATAGTTAACTGCATTCTACTAGTCAAGCCCTTTCATTTAATATGCATATTGTGGGGGTAAAAAAAATCGCTCCGCCATTTTGTTATAGATGCCATCTTGGATTAAACACTTTCCTAATAGTTAACAGCATTGTTCTGGTCAAGCCCTTTTATTTGATACTAATATTATATTATTATTATATATTTAACGCATATATTCGCCATTTCATCTAGGACGCCATCTTGAATTTTTTCTTTTCATATCGAATACTCAAGCCTTTTTATTTGATTCCCATATTGGCTCTCATGGTTATAAAGAAACTGAAAAATAAATTTTAGCAACAACACCGAAGCAGTTGTTCTCTGTTGCTTATATCTCTGTTCGTTTCAAATCAATTTGTTAGTGTTTCTTAGTAGTAATTTCTAAGATTACGACTTATAATTTGGTATCTTAAGCGTATTCAAAAATTATTAAGGAGTTCGAAAAATTTGAGTTTTTTAAAATAATATATATCCTTTTTAAATAATTTTTGCCTATAACTTTGCCGATTAGTGACCAATTTGTCTATAACTTCTGCTGAGTAACTCCAGAGGTATATCAAATTTATAAATAGTAACAATCGTGCCTATCAATGATCCTAGCGCCGGAAAATTTTAATTTTTGTGGTTCAAATAAGCGAAAAAACAGAAGTAGTCGTATTTATTTGTTCATATTTATCTCAGACAGTGATGGAGCGAAATATTTCTGATATTAAGATACCTTCAAAAAGTTGATTTCAACATGCACACGGACAGACGGACAGACCTTAATCGACTCCCCTACTCATAAGCTTTTAGAAAATATATACTCTATGGGGTTGGAAATGAATATTGTAGAAATTTCCCACGGAATGAATATATATACCCTATTACGCTGTCGTGTAAAGGGTATACAAATAAATGAAATTCCCCAAAAAGTTGTTTGTATGGCAAGCTATTTACAGTTGTGTCAAAAGAAGACAATCATTTCTGACAGGCACAATAAACACAGTAATATATATTACGGAGTATTAAAAAAAAGTTTATACCTTTCCTAAAACAGCACATATTACCTGGATATTTCTTGCCCCCTTTGGAGTCATGCCACTAATAAAAGAGTCCCTCAGTGGAATTCAAACAATAATTTTAATTCTATACCACGGAAAACATATCCACCTAACTGTCCAGAACTTTGTCTAGTGGGCTCCTGTAAACAAAGAATCAAAAAAAAAAAAAAACATGTAGCCGAGGACATGTCAGATTTAAAGTGTAGGTGGACCAATAAGGTAACGGAAGCAACTATAAAACATGTCCGATTTTAAGTGTAAGTGGACCTTCTTGGATAACGGAAGCAACTATAAAAACATTATTGAGAGGATTTTTTGAAAAATATTTCACTGTTTAATGAATTTGTACAATATTTGCCTTAATTGACGTATTTTTGAGGATTCTTAAATTGAACGGTTTGAACTTTTATTAACTTAATCTTTACTTTTGCACAACAAAAATAATATGACATTTTAATAATTTTCTAATTACTGCAAACAAATACATAAAATAAACAACGTCACAAACCGAAATAAGAAAATTATTTGCAAACTCAAGAAATGCTTTTAATTGTGACAAACCCTAAAGACTCCTTTATACTCACCAAAATTCAATAACGACGTTGACGACTTTTGTTAAGGCTTTTATAGCTGACATTTTTATAGGAATTCTTAACATTCAAATACACAAAAAAACAGCACAGAACTTAACTAAATGGAATGTAAACGAAAGATGCTGTGATTTTTATGGTTTATGAGTGATTTGAAATGAAATCACATGAAACCAGAAAAGCACTCATACACAAGTGAAATCAACCAAAGAATCACAAAAGACTACAGCGTTGAAGTACTGAATGTGATGATGATGATGAAGATGGTTTGTGGAGGAGCTGGTGTTTGTGGTAGTGGTGGTGGCGCTTTTTATGGATGTTGTATAGATATAAACGAGATGATGATGATGACGATGATATGTGGTGTATATTTTAATTGGGCGCCACTAAAATCATTTAAAATTAAGATCATATAAATATTGATGATTTTGGACATCTTTCGTTAAAGTTTATTTAGTTGCTTTTTTGTCGTTTTCAGCAGGAATTATAAATCAAAATGGGTTTTTTGTTGCATTCATATAAATATGTTTCTATTTACTGGAAACAAATTATAAAAACGATTAAGGAATTCAAAGTAAGAAAATGACGATGCTGATTAAGGGTTAGAAATTGAGAGATTTACAAGAGTAATAAAAAAGTTAAAAGATAAAATATATTTAATAATTTGACTGCAAGAACTGTTAGTATAATTTTTTTAAGGATTGTTCATTAGAGATTTTTTACTGATGGAATAAAATTTGTATCACAAATTTAATGTGAGTATAATGATATTAACCAATACCTTATATCTGCCAAATTTCAGATTCGTAATTTTGTAGATTTTGTGTCACTGCATTTCGAAGCAATCGCATTTTTCTTTTCGATATTAACAAGACATATTTTTAAGACCTACTCTCTACTCTTGCATAATAAGCAATTATTCTCGTTCTAATAAACTGATTTAATCCATTTCTGATGTATAGGAAATATTCTGCCAAAATCTCATCTTCTTAACTTTTTCTGTTTGAGCACGATAGAGCTTTAAACGGACTAGCAAGATTGTCTAGACTCAGAAAAATAGACTTTATGGGGTCTGAAATGAACATTTGAGTTGCAAACGGAATGACACCCATCTCCCATACCATTTTTTGGAGGTTGGATTTAAAAATAGTTTATGCTTTTATATTCTACATGACCATAAGGTTAACGTATACTTAACCCAGAATTTACACATGAAAGTAATTTCATGAAATTCGCAATACGCTCACACTTCATACTCATACCCTCATACGCATGTAAAGTGTACTCCATAACAGACTAGGACTAATAGTCCAAAGGTACCCCATATGTATGGAGAAAACATGGAGTAGTCTTAAAACTACTCTTTGTCAATACTCGATGGAGCACCTACACGACCATTATATACGTTTTGACAACAAAATATGTAATCGTAAAAACACGAACACTTGTCGTCTAACTACAATATCTTGATATACCCTTCACACAGTGAAAAAGGGTATATATAGGTTTGTCATTCCGTGTGAAATTTCTACAATTTTCATTTCCGACCCCATAAAGTATATATTTTCTGAAAGCTTATGAATAGGGGAGTCGATTAAGCTCTGTCAGTCTGTCCGCCTGTCCGCCTGTCCGTGTGTATCTTGAAATCAACTTTTTGAAGTCCCCCGACATCGCTTGGACCCGGGTGAGGTATTAAAATAACAGATCAATATTCGGGAGTAGATCGGTATTGAAAATCAGAAACATCGGTACATAAACAACTGAGATATGAGCAAAAACCCACGACCACCTCGTTTTTTTTTTCACAAAAACAACATTACAACAACATACATACATACAAACGTGTATACTGGTTAGAGTAAACGTGACATCGAATCCCAGCTGAGCCAAAAAAAAATTTTTTTAATTTTTTTTTAAATTTTTTTTTTTTAATTTTTTTTAATATTTTTTTAACATACATACGTAAATTTATAATTTTACAATGGGATGTTTTAAAATATGTATGTTTTTTATATTGTTGTACGTATTTCATATGGGATGAATGGTGATACAAACAATTGTTATTGCATGACTACACGTTGTGAAGGGTATATAAGATTTAGCACGGCCGAATATAGCGCTCTTACTTGTTTCAAAATGAAATGGTCTATAATGACTGCATAACATAGCACCATGTTGTAAGTAGTCCATTTAGCGTAGTCCACGTAGTCCAATATTATCTGTAGAATACTTCTCCACTAACACACTCACATTTATTTTACTTTTACTCAGATTTCAAAAATTGTTTCTTATTCAAATTTAGAGGATTGTGATAAAATAATAGTTGTAAATATAACTAATTTTCGTATACATGAAAAGATCTATAATATTTATTCGTCAAATATACATAAAAAAATATTGATGTAATTTTAAAATAATAATTTTATTAAAAATTAACAAAAATTTTTTTTTCAATTATTGCCTTATAGTTTGTGTATGAAATATTCTTGGTAACTCTAAAAGCAGTAAAAACAAATAATAGTGTTATATTCGGCCGTGCTGAATCTTATATACCCTTCACAATGTGTAGTCATGTAATAACAATTGTTTGTATCACCATTCATCTCATATGAAATACATATGTACGTTCATTTAAAAAACATACATATAAAAAAACATCCCATTGTAAAATTATAAATTGACTTTATGTATGTATGTTTAAAAAAATATTAAAAACATATAAAAAAAAATATAAAAAAATATTTAAAAAAATAAAAAAATAAAAAATTAAAAAAAATAATAATAATAATAATAAAAATATAAATAATATATAAAATAAAAAATAAAAATAATTTTTTTTTGGCTCAGCTGGGATTCGATGCCACGTACATATACTCTAACCAGTAAACCACGTTTGTATGTTGTTGTTGTTATAGTGAAAAAAACGAGGTGGTCGTGGTATTTTCCTCATATCTCAATTGTTTATGTACTAATTTATCTGATTTTCAATACCGATCTACTCCCGAATATTTCCAATATATTAATATCCAGGCGATGTCGGGGGGCTTCAAAAGTTAATATCAGCATACACACGGGCGGACTGACAGAGCTTAATCGACTCCCCTATTCATAAGCTTTCAGAAAATATATACTTTATGAGGTCGAAACTGAAAAATGTAGAAATTTCACACGGAATGACAAACCTGTATATATATTCCCTTTTCACTGTGTGAAGGGTATAAAAATGGAGACAAATTAGGCTCGTCAATGTACAATGTATAGCAATTATTGGGACTCTACGTTTGGACGACATTTTTGAGATGAAGTTTCGTTTTCCTGTGTAAACGAACAAGAAATGTCTATGAAAGTGGTCTATTTCATTAAAATTTTTATTTATAATATGTATACAGAAATTTCATAAAATTACTTTCATATGTAAATGCATGATAAAACTATCTATATCCCCTAATCACAAAAATGAGCCTAGGTGTGATGGGATTATGGAGGTTATTGGCCGCACTGGGATTGAATAAGAAACTGGCCTCTATAAATATGTAACGTTAATGTTATGAATACCGAAATGAGATTATTGGTTGAGATCTGATAGATTAGTCTATATTATTGATGAGAAGAGGCCATACAGATTATCTGATGACTATAATTTAGAAATTATTAATGTGTAAGGCCGGGGATGTAATAATACAACACAGTAATATGGATCTCACTTTTTACTTTGATTGTCAGACAGCACCCAAGGCCTTGGAGGGACGTTATGTCAAATACCAGTTTAGTTAATGACTGTTCAGAAGGCTGCTATGTATTATGAATCTCTTTGGGGTCAAATAATGTACCGAGACCAGGAGACCCATTATTGGCAATGAAAGTACTGACGAAATAGCTTGCAAACAGTCTGCTTTAAAGTTGACATTTGAGGGGAGAATTGTAAAACTTTCTATAGAAAGTTCTGTGTTTATGTAGGGTTGTTTTGAACAGCGATATTGAACTCATTGCAGGATTCTCCCTGATTAGAGCTACGATTAGTATATGTCATCGCTATAATTCTTATTATTGTAGGACTAGCAGAACCTGAAATGATTTTTAGAGTCCAATAAATTTTTCATATTGTATTTACTATTGTATAATATAGATTTAAATATTTTTAAAAGTGCAAAATAGAGCACGCAACATACCAATTGGGGATAAGTGTATACCTGTCGAGGGTTTGGGCTTTCTGTGCCCCACCTAACCTTACCGAAGTGCAAAATAACAAGACTAACCACTAGTGTGACATTTTTAAAGTCCAAGAAAACACTAAGTAAAATTTTTAACGATTTTTTAAAGTGTTTCTATAGTATAGAGACTGGCGGAAAGGGTATCGTTAGGGAGTTTTTTTTAAATAAGTTTACGATACCAGTAATTCCTGCTACATTCTAAACACAAATGCAAAGTAGCGTTAAAAATACTACTTTCTTACTACTTAATTCTATGTATTGTCTTCTTGTTGCTATTTTTTAAATTTTATGTTTCTCATACTTGTTCGCATCATATCCTGCGTCTGAAGTTGATATTTGACTGTCTTTCTTGCTGTCTGTCGTTATGTCTTTGTACATGTCGTCAGTCTGTTGATGTATTGGATTACGCACTAATTATCGTGTTAATTAACCCCTTTTTTCCTTTAACCATTTCAAACATTTAGTGTAACGTAATGTAATTTAATCGTCTTTTATTATTTTACAAATTAAGAAAAAAAAAATAGATGTTTGTTTGTTGTTCTTTTCGACTTTTCGTCTTTTAACTTGTTTTCTTTTTTGCATTTATATTTTTTTTTTGCTTTTGTTACTCAACCATGACCTTTGTTCGTCGTAGACTTTGTGTCTTTTTTATTTGTCTCTGAGGCTAAATGTTTTAAGCTTATTAGAAGCACTTTTTATTTCTTATTTTCAGTACTTTACTTATTCAGTTGTTAATTATTGTAAGTACTTATATAATTTACTAGTTAACCCAACAATATCAATTACTAACTTTGTAAAAGCAAAATTTTCCAAAACATTAAATACGATTGCAAAATAAAATAATAATAATAATAAATAATGAAAATATATTTATGTTTGCTTAAGGGGTTTGTCTAAAGGTGCAAAAATGCTTATGCTACCTTAAAGAGTTGTTGTTTCATATCCTTATATTTCTCCTTTAAGTTTACATTTAGTGGGTAATATTATGCACTTATTAAAGCACTCTTTAAATACATTTTTTGGCTTTTGTATATTTTAAATCTGTATAAGTTACCAAATTATAGTTTTCATTACTTATGTATGTGTATGCGATGTATGGGCAAACATTTAAATTGTCATTCGTCTATGATTAATTTTCATAATAAGTGTATACAAAATGTAATTTATCTACTTGAGAGCTCATACTGTAAGTTATACTTATGCATTTGTAGTGTACGCATTGAAATTAATTTTAATTATACTCACCTGGTATTTGTTCAATCATTGTAGTATTAAGTTTTGCAAATTGTCTTGTCCATATTTACACTTACCAAAAAAAACTTTTGGAATAACGCTGAATATCTGAAACATAATGGCTACGGTAGGGTCATCTTAGTAAAAATTAAATCAAATCTTATCATTAGGAATATCAACTTTTTATTAAAGGATAACAGGTTTCTAAATAGACCATTGCTATACAGAAGAACAATGTTGTAGACTTAGTGTTCTTAATTAAAAATGTTATAAACTTTCTTATTTACAGTGCACCCACAGTAACGTGAACACTGCCTAACGTGAACAAACTTTAATTTACGTTGATTACTCTGTAACGTGAAATTCTTTTCGCTGCATAATTTTTCTAAGCATGTAGACAATACTGAAATACATTGATTTTAACTTTTAAAGTTTCGGGAATCCCCTTTATGTATTTTATATAAATAATTATTTTTTTGTATGGCAACGAAATTTCAAGTATTTTTCTTATGCAAAGTGAATCAACTGGCATGAGTGTTGGCAAAAGTCTAAAAAGAATAGGCAGATATTTCAAAAAGGAATCTCATGATCTTGTTCTGTTCTGTAATGAATTTTAATTAATAATTTTAGTTTTATATTTTAATAATAGAAATAATAATCAAATATTTTCTGAATCGAGCATGTATTTTAAAATTCTATATTTTTTCATGAAATTCGATAATCGCTAACGCGCACTCCTTCGATTCTAATTAGTTTACGTTACCGCGAGGACACTGTATATCCATGTAGAAGTAAATTTAGTAACTAAAACTTTTATTGATAAAAAGAATAAACATGTTAAATTAGATTAATTGAATATCCTTAAGCATTTCTATACTTTTACTCTTTACTGTTGAATTATACACATCTTGTATAAGTATGTGTGTGTACATGTGAACTTATATCTATGTAAAGTTTTGTATGTGTGTTGATAAGTATTTGTATACATAATAAGATGTTAAATTAACATTCATATCATTTTACATTTTACTGCCGGCCACTGTCAATTACTGACCTCAACAGTTTAAATATTGATTGATACAACTACATTCACATTAGACTGCACCAAAACTCTTACTGCTTAAGGAATAAAAAATTCACGTAGCATTAAAGCTAAAGTACTTGCAATTATGGCTCTTCTGTAAACTAAGATTTAACTTAAAATAAAACAAAAGCTGCTAAGAAGGTGTGCAGGAGACTGAAAAAAGCAGTTCTATTACCCACATCTGGAATATGGTGAAATCGTTCACTCCTATAATGAATTCGAAATTAAGACGAAATTACAGTGTAATCTGAAGCGGTCTATTTAATATACTCTTGTATTCATCAACAATTACAGGCTTTAACAATAATATTCCAAATTATACATTCATATATTTATATCAACATATACAAACACATGCATACACACATGTGTACATAATTGGGTATGCACATACATACATATGTAAATTTATATCAAATGGCAGTGTCATTGCTTCTATTGTAATTTTCTATAAAATATTCATGACTTACAATTATTTGTCTTTACGGACACCATTGTAAACAGTTTTCCTATTGTCTATAAGTCTTTAAAAGCACTAATTTAGTAAAGGAAACCCCTCGTTTTCGAATAATTTTAAGTACATATGTATATGCAATTGTAATAAGATTATTCAGGTAATCAGTGTATTTTTTGTTAAGTATCTATATAATTGGGGGATTCAAATAGTTGTCATAACACGAACAAATATGAATGCCGTAAACAACCACTAATAATTTAGTGTGATATTTCAAATTTGAGCCAGCTATTTTATAAGAAACAGTTACAAATATTTAAATTAAAAATGCTAAAAACGAGTAAAAAGACAAAAATAATGACCCGTTTGTGAGAGAATTATATTTTGGACATTGTAATGGCTGGCTCAAGTAGGTAAGAGCTATAGGAAATTTATAAAAAAAAACACATAAAATTCAGAAAAATTCATGAAATCTTCATTTGAATCGATAGTACTGTCCATATGATTTAATGTTTGAAGATTATTTCATGCAAATATTGACCGTGACCGCGCCTCAAATGGTCCATCCGCTTAGTCCAATTTTGGCATACTCTTTCCAACATTTCGGCCGGTATCTCATGAATAAATGCTTTAATGTTGTCTTCCAATGCGTTAATTGAAGCGGGCATGTGTGTATAGACATGACCTTTAACATAGCCCTACAAAAAATATTCTAAAGGCGTTAAATCTCACGATCTAGGCGGCCAATTGACAAGTCCCGAACATGAAATAAAATGTTCACCGAACTCGCCTCTCAATAAGTCCATTGTTAAGCGTGCTGTGTGGCATGTGCCACCGTCTTTTACAGTTACGTTACGATTCGCATCATCTTTGAAGAAGTACAATCCAATGATGCCACCAGCCCATAAACCGCACCAAACTGTGAATTTTTCTTGATGCATTGGTAGCTCTTGCAATGCTTCTGGCTGATCTTTAATCCAAAATTGACAAAACTGCTTATTAAAGTACCCATTGAGCCAAAAATGAGCTTCGTCGCTGAACACAATTTTTCGATAAGAAGCGCGCGATTAACTTTATTTACAGAGCACGCATTTTGATAATAAAATTCAATAATTTGCCAGAGTTGTTCGTTTTTAAGACGATTCATGGTTAAATTATAGACCACCCGAAGATGTTTGACAGTGAAAGAAAATACGAAACGTGCAAAAAAGACAATAGCTAAAAAATCACCCTTTATAAACAAAATTGCATCTGTTTAAATGTGATTGAACTTTTTGAAGGTGATGAAGACGAAGAAGAACAAGCTAATGAAATGTTTTTAATAAACGTTGCGAATTTGCTAACTAATCGCAGAAGCGTTCACTTTGGGGTCCCAAAATCTGATAAGTGACAGCAAAACGTGTTGAGAAAATTTGACGATAATCAATTTAATCAGATGGCTCGGGTTCGACCGAAAGAATTTCTATATATAATGGTTTTAAAAAAAGACGATGATGTATTTAAAACAAGTTTTAAAACTGCACAGCTTTCAGTAGATATACATAAAAAAATCTCATCGCTATTCTGGCGAAGTAGCTACCCTCTTTGGTGCAGGTGATGGCGACACAATTCAAAATGTCGCAAAACGTGTTTACAAAGCGATATTGAAATTAAAAGACAAATTCCTATACTTATACTATACATATATCAAACGTGAACTACTCCGAGAAAAGGGACGTACTGTGTCGAAAAACGGGTTAGGACTTAAGAGTGGATTTTCGTAAAAGGGTGAAAAATAAGATGAAATGAGTTAGATTTCTAATAAAAATTTATTTACCCCATAAAAACGTTGTTGCATCGGTCACTGGTTGCGGCTTAAGAATCAAGGATCGAGATCATAACAAATAGAGCAGCAACAATAGCAAAAGTATTGTCACACTAAAAGCAAAAAAAATACGTCATCACATAGGTATGATGTCACCAAAGTCGGCACCCAATCATAACTAACCATACCAAATCACATCTCCCAACTGAAGGTGTGTTATAAAACTTTAAATACGCTTTTCTCAAAACTTCATTTTCACACACTAGGTCCCTCTTTTAGGAGAAGGTCACATATATCAATGACAACGGCGTGTGAATATTATCGCCGGCTCGAATCAAGAGTTTCCGCCGTTCAGCTCAAATTTTGATTTAAAAGTTATGACAAAAAACAAACATAGAACAAAAAGTCTGTTCTTTGAAGTACAACAAATTTTTTAAACTAGTATAAGATATTAGCACTATATGACAATATGACTTAATAGCATACCGTTTGAATCCCCTAAATATTTATATAATTTTTATTTTTTACACAATAGTAACATGTCTGATATAGACTTATGTGCAAATAAAAATCTTTTTAATAATTTCCCCAATATAAAGAAAAGCTTTATTAAAAATCGTCCACAATAAAGAAAATTGCCTATTAATGAGGCATATTTTAAAATATTTATTTCCTAAATATATTTAATTCAATCTTAATATCTTAACGGTTTAAGAAAAAAAAAACCTTTTATTACACCTATTGCCTAAAGCTTTCTCCATTGAAATATGAAACTACCAAAATGCTTACAATGTGGCTTGGAAAACCGCAGCATGTCACTTAATTAACCAAATAACAGTAAAAATAGTTTAATAAACTAATTTTAAGGCAATAATATGCGTATTAAATATAATACACTGATAAATACAACTGGCCTTTCATTAATATTTTTATTGGCCATCATAAAAAAAAATTGTTTACCATACCAAGTCAAACTCATCGAAAATAATAAAAAAAAAAATATAAACAAATTACTGGTATTTTAAATATGAGATATTATATATTTTTATTGCTTTTCTGAATACAAAATTGTCATAAAAAAAATTATTGTTATTAAAAATTTCATTACACCTGAAATGAGTTAAATAGTATAAATTTACATGATTTTATAATTTGTTTTCAGCTTAAATTGTATGATACAAATGTAAGTTTATGTTTTTGTTATTTTGTTAAATATTTAGAAGACAACGTCATATAGTAAAAACAAATGTGTTGTTGCTAGGGCTGCCAGTTCTATTTCGGAAATCTGGGGATTTTTATGGAGTTTTCTAAATCAAAAGACCTGTCATAACTATTAACTGATTAGAATCCAGCTAAGTTATCTGTCAGTCGTCTGATTTTGTTTTTATATTTTAATATAATTCATTTGGATTTCAAATAACGCACTTTAGCCTGTAGTAAACAAAATGTAAAAAGCCACATACGTAGGGTTGCCATTTCTATTTTAAAAAAAGAGGATGCCAGCATAAAAAATGTAGGACATTTGCCCAAAAAAATAGGACACATTTAAAAAAAATTAAATTTGATAAAGTTTACGACGCCATTTAAAATAAAAACAAAATTTGTTTTTACGAAAAAACTTTATTTACAAAAACTCAAACTGAACATATCGTTCTGATATAATGGTTAGAAATAAAAACAAAAAAACCAAAAAAAAAAACAACAAAAATTCATTGCATTCATTATCGGGAATGTACACTTTTAAAAATTTTACATATATTTTTCAACACTTCCAATTTGAGCCAATATATTACCATCGCATCTCTTCAAATATTTGTAAAACTCCAGGCAATCCATATCAAAATTTTATACCTTTACTATATTTTTTGTTCAAGACTTTGTTCTATATCTGAAAAACAAACTTTATGAACAACACACAGCTGACAAGCAGACCCTTTTGCGGAACTTTTTTAAAATAAAAGACAAGTTAAAATAGGCCACTTCGATAAATAGCGACAATTAAGGATAATAAAACTAATTTTGTACAAAGAGAAGTTTTAAAATTGTACTTTTTCAAAACTAATTGTACGAGCACCTAAATCTTTTTTTTTATACATTTTGTGATCTGTGATTTAAAGTTTAAATGTAAGAAAAAAACTTCAGAGAAGGTGCAAAACGCCGGACAACCCCGGACATTTGGTAAAAAAGAAGTAGGACCTAAAAAAGAGGACTGTGCCCGAGGAAAAGAGGACGGATGGCAACCCTACACATACGCAATGTATCCGCTTCGACCACATGTGTTTCATTTGCATTTTTAAACTAAGATACATCTCGTGTAATAGAAAAATCTTACCGCATGCAGCCACTACGACTATTTTAAAAAAAGTAACCAAAGTGCTGAACATTTTAGTTACTTTAGATCCATATATGCATGCGGTATTTTACATTTCGAGTACTATAGGCTTTAGTTATGAGGAGCTGTTCGTAACAGTCAACGAAAGAAATTGGATTTATGACACCCTGTGAATTCAATATGTTTTGCTTGTACTCTTCACTAAAAATATCGTAAAAGTTATTTTTATTCTGTAATACTATTTGTGGTAACACGGGCCATATAATGAAAAACTGTACTTAGGCTCCTAAGTGCTGCCTGTCTATAAAGTCAGGTAATGAACCCGGTGATTACTTACCGACTTCCGGAAAGTGTCTGGTAGTAAGAAATAAACTCTGATTCCTCATCAAGCAAATATGCATAAGAACAAGACATCAGATGCATTAATGCACCAAATTGTCCATAAACATTGCTATCATAAGCGAACAGTACAGATGTAATAACACTAGTATTTGGATGGAGGCTCTACAGAAACTGCAGCGTTATAGAAACTAAGCAGCAAAGCTGCAAGAATAACACGGACCGAAAACAACAACTGCCTAGCATATGAAAAAACAACGTTATTTACCATCTAGTGACTCCATGGATGATTTTGAGAGAAAGCTCAATACAGACTTTAATGCTAAGACCATAAGATATGGCCTACCAAGCACAAGCATAAGACTGGAAGGAATATTAAATCTTGTAGTAGAAACAGCCACATTTATGTAACGCGAATGTCAGGAAACTACCACAGATATTACTTTAGTAGCCGAAAGAATAGTATCAAGAGTGGAAAACGCGAAAGTGATGGACGAATTAACTGGTAGTGATTATCAATAAATAAAGAAAGCGCTCACAACCGCTGGAATTTGTAAGACGAGAAAATGGAACTGAATACCGATATACGGTATTCAGTTCCATTTTCTAACCATTTTCTAACCATACGATATATGGTTATAAGCTTTTTAGAGCGGATAGACGTCAAAAAAACGGTGACAAGGATAAAAAGGCCGGCGGTGTTGCTATCTACGTAAAGAATTGTATTAAATGTAAATTCAAAGTTCGATCAAGAGATGGTGACAGGATAGACTATCTTTTTTTGGAATTGTTCAATGGGTATGAAAAACTGTTACTTGGAAGCGTTTATAGACCTAATAAAAATATCAGTGCAGAGGCTTTTTTTGGGGACTTGTCTAATATTACCATGGGATACAGCAATGTTTTAATAGCCGGTGATTTTAACAGCGATATCTTGGTTGAATCTGAATTCTCGAATGAAATGCAATACATTGGTTTAGAGGCTGTTAATAAAATAACTCCTACACACTACTCTACCAACTTAAATTCCCTCCTAGATTTATTTTTCACCAACTCATTGTCTAGAATTTTATTGTTTGAACAAATATCTGCGCCAGTTTTTTCAAGGCATGACCTAATATTTACCACATATGATTTTAAACCAGATACCTCTGATGACAGTTTTAGCTATCGGGACTTCAAAAAAATTAATTATTCGGCGTTATATGACAAAATTTCACAAATCAATTGGAATTGTATATATTACATGCCTTCTGTTGATAATCAGCTTAACTTTATTCAAGATAATATTGAACAACTCTTCGACGAATTTGTTCCTCTTAAAACGAAAAGGTTAACAAAATCTCCTAATTCATGGTTTTCAGCAGAGATTAAACGCTTAATTGAACAACGCAATATAGCTTACGCAAGGTGGAAGAGATTTAAGACCCCTGAACTGAAGGCTGAATTTTGTTTAATCAGAAATAGGGTTACTTCTTGCATTAGAATTGCCAAATCATCCTACTATGGCTCAAAATTCTCTAATTGCTTAGATACTAAGGCGACATGGCAGGTAATTAAAAATGTTGGTGTAATTAACAAATCAAGAAATATTACTGCTGATATTGATGTTGACGATTTAAATAGCAAATTTACAAATTTACCAATGCCTACTGCAGATGTTTCGCGTTTCAGGAACCACACTGATACAGTCATCCGTAACCAATTTAAATTTACATGTTTCTCACAAACCGAAGTATTCAGAAGCTTCTGTAGCATTAAATCAAATGCTACCAGCTATGATGGTGTTCATCCAAGATTCATAAAAATTATATTTCCGATTTTGTTACCATATATTACTCATCTCTTTAACTCTATAATAACAAAATCCGTGTATCCCACTCAATGGAAATACGCTAAAATTGTGCCAATACCCAAAGCTAAAAACGAATTTCGTCCGATAGCTATTCTGCCTTTTCTATCAAAAATACTTGAACGCTTAATGCACAACCAATTGACAGAATTTATCCTTGATAATAACCTGTTGACTGCAAGGCAATCAGGGTTTCGACCACAACATAGCTGTGTATCTGCTTTAATTGATGTTACGGAATATATAAGATCGCAAATTGATGATGACAAACTTATTTTCCTTATCCTTTTGGACCATTCCAAAGCCTTCGATACCGTCAACACTGAAATACTGACTATTAAGTTAAACAAAATCTTTAAATTTTCCTCTACAGCTACAAAATTAATGTCCTCATATCTAACAGGTCGATCGCAGTCGGTTTTCCATGGTGATAAGAGGTCCAATAGAGTAGAACTAACAAGAGGTGTACCACAGGGATCCATCTTAGGCCCATTGTCGTACTCTGCATACGCCAATGATCTTCCGAACCAGTTGAGATACTGCAATATTCAGATGTACGCAGATGATGTTCAACTCTACATTAGCTGTAAGCCATTAGAAATTGAAGAATGTGCACGAAAAATTAATGCTGATCTGGAGAATATAAGGCAGTGGGCTGTAGTTAATGGATTATGTCTTAATCCTTCTAAATCAAAATGTATGCTTATTACCAAAAAAACACGTAACGTATCATTTGTTCCTGAACTAACTCTGGGAGAGTCGAAAATTGAATTAGTGGATAAGTTAAAAAACCTTGGAGTTACATTTAATAAAAATCTACTCTGGAACGACCACATCATAATTACTTCGGCAAAAATATATGGTATGTTAAGGAATCTTTGGTGTACACAATGGTTAATTCCCCTTAAAGTCAGAATGCTGCTAGCTAAAACATATCTTATACCTACTCTTCTTTACGGATGTGAACTGTTTACAAGTTGTGATGCAACTAGTTTACATAAACTAAAGATAGCATTTAACAATATTGCACGATACATATTTGGCATACGACGTTTTGACAGCATATCCCGCTTCGCAAAGCAAATCTTTGGAGTCTCCTTCGAAAATCTATTGAAATGTAAATCTTTAATCTACCTTCACAAAATAATTTACACACGGCAACCAAAATACCTATATGAACGACTAAACTTCTTCAGGTCTGATAGAGGATGCCGTATTATTCAAATAAATCATCGCACTGCTTTCTCCGACCAACACTTCTATGTTAATGTCATACGAATTTGGAATCAATTACCCTCTCGTTTACAAATAGTCAGCAACGCAACGCAATTTAAAAAAATGATATATGATTATTTTAAATAAATAATACTTTTTTATAATTAAATACATGTTTATATACATTCCTTATAATAAGGTCTTAATATTACTTGTAACTAAATGTTAACTGTTATCATTATTGTTATTCTCTTTTTTTTTAATTTTCATTGTTAAATGTTACTTAAACTAGTATTCAGTGCTATTATATAAGATTAAATCTTTGCGCTGGATTATAATAATAAATAAATAAATAAATAAATAAAATATACTTATCGCATATATTTACATATGGAAAATTCCAAACAGGCTGGCAGTATTTCGCAAGAAATTAATCAATCAATGCACAGCATAGTTAAAAGCTGCGACGCATCTATGCCAAAAAACAAAGAAAGAGAAATACTTGAAGCAATGCACTGGTAGACAGCAGAGATAGCTGCATTAAGAAAAATAGGCCTAAAGAAAAGAACAAATTTTACCAGAGCAAGAAAAACAGGCCCAGCTAAAATGGAGCACAGCACAATAAAGCCAAAATTGAGATGAAATTAGAAAAGAAAAACAAAACGAAGGAGCCAGAAGAACTAATAAACGACATAAGCAACAATATTTGGGGATTTTGATATAAGCTGTTTAGCCAGAAACTTATAGCAAAATCGGGAAAGGAGCCGATGGATGGCGAAAACGCAAAACGTATTGTAGATGTTCAATTTCGAATAATGAAGAACATGAGTAAAATTTTGAAATCAAGCCTTTACAGCAGCCAAAACTTTTAAATAGAATTCAGCTACGGGAACGAACAAAATCCCAGCCAAAGTTTTAAAATGCTGAAAACTGCCAAACATACTTTTAGGAAAATTTAATTTGTGCTGGACATACGGAATATTTCCTAAAACATGGAAGAAGCAAAAATTGATACTGATTACTAAAGGGAAGGGATATCTAAGCATGCATGCACGATGTGATCAGAAAGCCATTTGAAAAGCTAATCAAAGCTAACTCCCAATAGAGGGTAGGAAGTCTATCAGTTAGACAACATCGATTCAGATAAGGAAAATCAACATTGAACTTCTTAAACGTGTGGTTTTACATGTGGAATAAGGTCAGAAGGAAAATAACTGCTCAAAAATATCGTTCTGTTAGCTACATTTATGTCAAAAATACACTGAACAGCCTTTAAAGGAAGGACATTATAAGAGTTTTTTAATTAATTTCACAATTCTTGCGTACCCTACATTACGATAAAACAAGCGGATTAAGGGTAAAAAAATAACCCCTGGAGCTTCACAGGCAGCATTATACTTCTACAAAGAATTATTGTGTTTTTATCTTAAAACTAGCAGCAAACATTTTAGTAATTGTGAATGAACTAGTTCTAAACTAACCCCGCGATTTAAAATTGAAAAACTCTGAATCACGAAATGACCAAAAGTCAGCCTCTTTCGGCATCCCTAGTTGACGCTTAATTAGATTTATGTTTATTCATAATAAATCCGGGATAAATATTACACAAACAAATAAACAAATTAATAATATTTATTTATATTTTTGCTGTAAAAAGTCTTTACGATTGAATTTTAAACTAAAAGTTATAAAATTCGTTTTATCGTGTAGAAGTATATATTGGAAATTAAAATATTATTACAGATCCTCTAAATGTTTTTTTTTTTTCTTTTGAGGTTTTAATACGTAGAAAAAGCAATAAAACATACATAAATAAATATTTCGTTTAAATTTTGTCTGCAGATGACAACAGTTTTGCGTAAAAACAAAAAATTGAAATAACTTGCGTAATTGGGTCCAGGAACTCTTAAAATATTTACGCTTGTAAATTAATGATTTCGTATAATAATTTTATGTCTTTGTGACAGTATTTTTGCTCTCATGCTTACATTAATTACTACATATATGGAATCGTGGTTTTTTATGAATAAATTCCAAATTATTACGATGTCTACACAGATGTTTGTCAAAACGCTGCACGCCTACAGCGACAGTGAAATGTTAAACGTATTTAATTTTATATGTTTTATACTCGTTATTATAATCTGTCTACAGCTGATGTAAGTAGCTCTGCAAACATGTTCTTCCGGGATTTAATCGCTACTAAAATACAAATTTCGACACAAGCTTAAACAATAATGCTTGGAAATCTCTAATGCAGCAAATATCTCATTTAAGCAATAAAGTCCTATAGCTCAATCCTAGTGATTAGGGTCAATACAGTACATAGAGATATCTAAACTTTAGAACGTTTTGCAGCCCTATTTGGAAACGTAATATGTTTGTTATTCAGTGTATATCCTCAGATCTATCAGATCTGTTAATACCATACGAATTCATTTGATCTGTTTTGAGTGATAAAACTGATCTGAAGTAGTGTAAAACACAAAAAAAGTCAGATACGCATGACGTGTATTCAGGTTTAAACCAAAAATCGTTTGTCTTGCAATGAATTTTACAAATGAACAAAAAACGCCTTGATTGTTCAATTAACTAGTGTAATAATCACAGAGGGGTTAAGTTAATATTTCAAAGAAACTCCTATTTTTTAAGTTGTCGGCGCTAATTAACGTCACTGACCGTCACTTAAAAATTAATATCCTGGTATATTAGATGCCTTGGATTGATTTTTAGACTTTAAGCAAGTGAAGTGCTTTTAAGAAAAATATGCTGGTTTAAGGATAAAGTTTTTAATAATTTTTATTTAAAATGTTTTGGGGTTTTTACACAAAAGTAGTTTATTTTCTGTTAAAAAGTTAATGTGCTGTTTTTACAAGCCGATTGAGTGATTGTCTTAAACGATTTATGTGTAATTTGCTTTTGTTACAATAACAAAATACACATAAATCGTCCAAGACAATCACTCAATCGGCTTGTAAAAACAGCACATAAGACAAATTTCCAATTGAGTGATAATTTTGAAATAAAATATTGATTTCATATTACTATACACTAGTCAGTAGAGTGCTAGTTTGCAAGTTGGCTGTTGCTGATTGGGTTTCTGCAGATACCGTTGACTGTAACACTAAGACTTCTTTCTTAGTCTACTCATAATTAGCAAATAATTAAATTGTATCGTAACAATAAGAAACGCGATAAGAGATTTTCAATATTCATTAACGATATAGAGTTATTGCTGATACTTCAGTCCAATAAGATTGTTAGAATTTGTTTTATTGTGTGTTAAAAGAAGTTCTCAAATATATGTTAGTTTTAAACCAAATTTAGCATTTTTTGAATTACAACGTGATGCAATTCAAAGAAAAAAATTAAAATAATATTCATTATTTATGCCACTACTCATGAATTTAAAATATGAAAAACATAAACAATTTTCTTGTTATATGTTTGTAGATTTTATAAATTCACATTTATTCATTCAAACGCACACATGCACACGTAAAGGACTAAAACAGAAGTAACAACTACAACTGAAACATGAACAGAAATTGAAAAAATTCCAACAAGTTACAAAAATAACTTGAAAACAATAAATAAACTTTTACAAGACACACACACACACTCACTTACACACCTCAACCAATTTATTCAAACACATGCAGCAATCAGCTCGCTCCCCAATATTTACAAAAGGAATAAAACCTAAAACAAAAACAATCTTCAAGGTAGAAAACATTCTCTTTACAAATGCGACAAATGAAGCTAAACATCATACAAGGCGTCTAGTAGTCGTAGCATGGGTCACAGAGATGACTATGACTATTTCAAAACAAAAACTTATTTTACAGCGAAAACAAAAACAACATACATCAACATACTAGTATATATGTATGAATGTCTGTCGACTACGTTTTCCAATGTCCGTCCATTTATATGTCTGTCGGCTTTTATGACTATGACGCGGATAGTACTGATGATGATTGGTTCATTTGATGATTTTTTTTTTCACTGTTGCTGGGATATTGAGACAAAATTAAAGAATGGACGACTAAACAGACTAGACAATTATAAAATGATGACAATTACACAACATCACATTCACCGAAAGTATGACGATTATAAGCTTGGAGACCAATAAATGAACGTACGAAAAGAAAGAATCTAAAGCCGACAAGTGTGAGTTTTTAATGCAGGGAGTGAGCGGCTTTGAAGTTCTGTTTTTGATTTTATAATATTTTTGGTTAATTTATGCAAAGTGATCCGTATATGGATCTTTTTACAAATTTTATCAACTTAATATTTTTTGTCACCTCTTGGCTTTATTAGATACTAGAAAAGCCCGGCGCGCGTCTCTACACCCCTTAATGAATGAAAATGCATTCTGAATTTAAATTGAATATCAAGTGCAAAAAGCTAAAAATTATAACTTTTTTTAATGGGCGTGGCACTGCCCACTCTTCTAATCACGAAACTGTATAGTCATGACAGCTCAATATGTTTGCAAAGTTTCAGAAAAATCGGTCCAATGCAAGTACTTCAAAATTATAATTTTTTTATGGGCGTGGCCCCGTCCACTTTTCTAATCACGAAATTATATAGTCAGGATAGCTCAATATGTGTGTACAAAGTTTCAGGAAAATCGGCGAAGTGTAAGTAGCTGAAAATGAAACTTTTTTTATGGGCGTGGTACTGCCCACTTTTCTAATCACGAAATTGTAAAGTCATGACAGCTCAATATGTGTGCAAATTTTTTTTTATGGGCGTGGCCCTGCCCACTTTTCTAATCACAAAATTATAAAGTCATGACAGCTCATTATGTGTGCAAAGTCTCAGAAAAATTGGTCCAGTGCAAGTACCTCAAAACTAAAACTTTTTTATGGGCGTGGCCCCGCCCACTTTTCTTTTCACGAAATTATAAAGTCATGACAGCTCAATATGTGTGCAAAGTTTCAGAAAAATCGGTAATGTGCAAGTAGCTAAAAATAATAACTAATTTTTTATGGGCGTTGCCCCGCCCACTTTTTTCCACCCATATACACTCCCTGGTATATGTACAACAACTTACCAAAGTTTGAGCCCAATCGGTTTTACAGTTTCGGAGTCTATAGCTAACACACACACACACAGAGTTTCATTTTTATATATATAGATAAGAAATATTCCCGGCCTTACCGCAGCTTATCCTGTCATGAGTATGGTTTGATTAACGTCAGTAACGGTACCGAGTGCCGTTATCCCACAGTGGTCTTATGACTGGCTTAAGTTTCTAAAGCCTAAACACCACCCTAAATTTTGGCACCACACCTAAATTTGGTAGTGGCAAATCAATTATGACCAGAGGTAGCAGTTATCACCTACATAAACCTCTTGGTTTATGTACTGACACCTTGCTAGAGAGCTCAGGACTATCTCAACCCGAATTGTATTTTCGCTATGAGCCTAATGACGTCGATGAGAGACAAAATTAAATTTTCGGCTCGAAAGAAGTCGAACAGGTCACAAAGTAACTACTACTATTGAAAGGCATTAGCACCCTGAGCCATATATGGTTGCCCGGAGTCCCCAGCACCACCACCTCTTATAGATTCAGTTTTCAACCACTAGTCAATATTTTTGTTGAAAAGACAACAGGACCTGGAAACATTAGTGGTTGAGCGAAGTTCGATTAAGGACGATCATCAAACGTTAAACCACCGCTTGGGAAAAAAACACAGCCACCACGTAAACTCCGAAGAGATTTCAACAATAACCTGTTAAGAACAAGTTTTAGATGCTTACTAATTACAGTGGTATCAGATGGGTCCCAATTCAGTCTGCAGAAAATTCTCCGACCTAAGTTTATGCTCTCACAAATTATGACTTTTAGTAGCCAGAAGTCTTAGTAAATACTTTTTAACTTATTGGGTCATCTTAATTTTCTGATAATGTATTGACGGTGCCCGTTATCTTGGGAATGTTTCAGATGTTATTAGCCGTAAGGATATGAATTGCTACTGGAATATTAGGCCTTTAATGGTATCCTCAAGAAATAGTCTAAAGCAATAAATTCTCAACTCCACGGCGACCAGTTGAGAGCGCTTAAATGACTGATAAACTGATTACTGAATTTAGCAAAGAAAATATCGATTAATTGATGAGATGTACGGTACATCATCCTGCTTAAACCAAATATTATCCTAGATTATGTCTTTATTTAAGCTCATGATTGATTAAAAAACGTTTTCAGTTATATTTGCGTAAAAAATTGTCTCAATGAAGACACCACTCCAAATGCAATTTAAACTGTAACCGACGTGCGGATTTTCCGTCCCACAGATGCAAAAACTTTGTTTGTTGCAATTCGCTCCAAAACTTCTTAGGCCAAAAAAGAAAATTTAAACTCGTAACTATTTGAATACCCTTGATTTTCGAAGCTGAGTCGGTTTGGCATAGTAGTCGGATAATACGTGATAATTGTTTAAGATTCTTATTAGGCGGGTGAGTAGAATGCCGAGTTGTTGCTGGTTTGTATCATTAGAAGACGGCGAACAATAAAGCAGTAACATAATCTTTCTGGACAAACTTGCGATAAAAAAAAACAGCTTAAGCAGCACATCTCTCACATCTCACTTCGAAAATTGATTTTTGCAATTTTTCAAACGTTAATTAAGCGATAAGTCAATCAAGATAATCCGCAGAGCTATGATAGTGGCTGATGATCAATGATCCGAACAGACCAAAATTTATAAGCGTTAAAATAACTACAATACAATTTTGTATTTAGACCATAGATGCCTAAAAATGTTTTGATGCCTAAAAATGTTTTGAAAAAGTAAGCTTACAGTTTTTTATCAAAATATAATCAAAAAAAATTGTTTTGTTTTTTAAAAATATAGAATAATGCACTTCAAACTGAATTTGCTATATTTTAGTAAAAAGAAAAAAGAAGCGTAAAGATTTCCATTAAAATTTAATACAAGAAATTTTGCAGTTTTAAATTTGACTTTATAAAAATAAAATATTTTTCTAATTCCATCATAATTTTTTTACGCACTGTGTTTGAATAAATATGAACACTGCCGCTAAGAACAGCAGCTTGCACTCATCACTGTCTCATAGACGACTTAATGAAAGAGCATAAATATAAAAGAGGTGGGGTTATAAAAAATTGTTTAATGAAATGGGCACCTCTGACTTAGACCTCCCTGTAAAAAAGGTCGATGGACAAGTACTCGTAAAATTGTTAATGCTCATTGTAAAAAGAACTAATTCGTATTATACATAAAACGTCAGTACAAAAATTACCTTCTTATCAAATATAGTAACAAAGGCTACAGTATATTTAACGAAAGCTTGTACAAATGAATATACCCCAATATTAAAAATCAGTGCCGATAACCCAACACAGAATATTATGACAAAGGTTGTAGCACAGATTTTTCAAATATCGCCTTATGAAAATAAAATTCTCTCAAAATTAAATTTGTGTATCAAATAATTTCAGTAATTTTTGTGACAAATAATATTAATATATAAACCGAGATACAGTATGTACTTTGCATTAATATTGCTGACATTATTTAAAATTACACAAAATGATTATTAGTCTCCTTCTAAAAACATTTGTCCGCCATGACTATACGCTATGATACGCAAGATGCAGACTACGGTATATAGCATTAATTGCAGAATGAACAAAAATTAAAATAATAAAAAAAGGAAAGAGTGCCAATACCGAATCAGTGCAATCGCTCAATATTTTTTTCATTAATAAAAAATATTCTAATTGCCTAATGACAACTAAGTAAAATTTCCTAACATGCGTATATTTGAAATCAAAGATTTTTATTATGTTACAAAACTAACGATCAACTGTATTATCTTCACTTGCACAATCATCAGAGATTTTACAAAAAGGAGCGCAAAAGTGATGTCGGTATAAAAACAAAAAACATTACAACTGCAATTTTTGTATAGACAAAAAATAGCAACAACTATTATAGCCGAAAACTCTCACGATCTTAACTACCATATGACTAGACCACTCCACTTCAAAGCCATTCATACCAACATACATTCAACATAAAGTGGCAACAATAACGCGCAATTTTAAGAATTCTTGCAAAAAGTTCTTTAAAAAAAATGTAAGAAAAATACACAACAACAGCAAATACTATAAAATCTTCAGAAGCCAAAACTTGAGTTTGAGGTTTTAGTGTAGGGTGGTGCTTACAAAGTTTCCATGTTCCAAAAGACTCCAAACAATTTGAAAAAAAAAACACAGACTAACTACACCACCAACTCCTTTTACAATGTGTGGGGATGTGGAGATGTGGAATGTTTTTGTAACACACATCACTATTAAACATATTACGGCATGTTCGGAGTCTTTGGTATTAATTCCTTCTCTAAAACGACAAATACGTTTACAATTTTTCATTATTATATGAAATTTATTTTTTCGTTAAGCATCTACCATTTGCTTTCATCTTTATAGGTACTATTTGCCTCTCTTACTCCTGGCCTTTATAATTTCTTAAGGCTTCTAAAGACGCCTTATTGGCGGCTTCGTTACCTAAACATGTTGCACATTTTAGTTATAAATACAACGAAAAAAAAATGACTACAGCGACAACAAAAAATGAATAAAAATAAAACAATATTGTGGCTTAATCGTTTTTATACTTGGTTAATAGGGAATCTATGTACTAATGTATTTGTGCCTGTGCGAGTGTATGAGAGTGTGTATTTTTTCCTAATAATTTGTTTCCCACAATAGTTGTGGGTGGCAGTCAAAAAGGTCCTTGTTGTTTGTCGCTCTAGTTTCTTGTGCTTAATTTTCTTAATTGCCATCGGTTTAGTTTATTGGTACTATTTTTCTTCTTTTCTTCTAGCCATGACAGTAGTGTTTAGGTAAGCAAATATGTAGGAATATACATTTTATATATATTTTAAGAAGAAAAAACAATTTTTTTCATCTTTGAAATAAAAAAAAAATAAAAAATAAATATAGTGGCAGTTAAAGAAATCATTGATTATTTGGGTGGCGCTAGTAGTCGAGAGATGCAACTATTCAAAAGAAGAGAAAAATAATTAACATATGCATTGGCAAAAGAATATAAACGTTTTATTTTTATGCGCTTCTCTATATCAATGTACGAGTGTGTAAGTAGTTGTACGAGTTTGATAGGAGAATAGGCTTAAAGTGGCGTCAAATAGTCGTGATGATAATTACTTTCCATAAACTAATACAGAGATGCTGAATTTTTCTAAAAATGTACGTAATGTTTAATTTATTTTGAAATCAAAGCATTAAAAATTTAAAATAATTATTAAATAATAGGTAAGACAACACTATGATTACAAATTAATCAAGATATGATTTTTTTTAATAATAATTTGATTTCAACTGTTCTTCTTCTTGTTGAATAAATTTTTATTATTTTAAAAGTTTGAGAGGCCAAAAAAATGAACAAAACTTTTGAAATATTAAAGAAAATTTAAAAATAATCGGGAAAATATAAAAAAATATTGGTATAAAAATTGCAATTAAATTGGTAAGTACAATATGTGTGTATGGCAATGGGTCATGGCAATCGAGAAAATTGAAATAATCAAATTGTAATGGAATATTTATTTTATATGGGCGTGAAATGAGGTTTTAAATTTTATATATATCAAAGACAACACTGTGCGGGGTAAGTAAATTTTCGTTAATTTTAATCTATAATTCTTTTTTCAATGCATGGATTGGAGCAATTTATAATGAAATATATTGTTTACCCACATAATGAGCTTGTAGGTAAGGTTAGGTTAGGTTAGATCCGGCAGCCGCCCGGGACAATTTCAAACCCAACTGGATCGAGAAGATACCACATCCAGCTCCAGCATGTGATTTCGATCCGTCAGTAAATATCTGGATGGCATTCTCCGGAGGTCGGAGGCCGTTGTCGTATTCAGATCTATCCGGTATATTCGTCACGAAACCCGGATCGAATGCTGGTTCAGGTACCTTGTAATCAATAGGAGAAGCAATATTGATCATACCCAAAATTCTTGCATGTCCATAATTCACATACTTCCATGCCCTTGTGGCATTCAGCCTCAGTGCGGTGTCCGCAGCCATCTGCCTAGCCATGATGTCTGGTGGTAACCAGTTTAAAATAGTGAACAGTGCCTTAGATGGTGTGGTCCTAAGAGCACCTGTTATCATAATCGCAGCCATTCTCATAATACGTCCGAAACTGTCCTGGTGGATTCTCTTCTACAGCGCCACCCACCAGACTGCCGCTCCGTAATAAAGAATTGGTCTGACGACAGAATCGTATAGCCAGTATAAGTTCCTGGGGTTAACACCCCAATTAAGGCCAATTGCCCTCTTGCAGCAGTATAATACAGTTGCCGCCTTAGTGGTCCTGGATTTTGTATTCAGGTTCCAGTTTAGTTTGCTGTCCAATACGAGACCCAAATATTTGGCATTATCGGATAGCGCTAGTGCCACTCCGTCTATCCTAGGCGTAGCAAAGGTCGGTATTTTGTACCTCCTTGTGAACAGTACCAGTTCCGTTTTGGCAGGATTGACTCCCAACCCACATCCCTGGCACCATCTAAGTATTAACGTTAGCGCAGATTCCAAGAGCTCCGAGAGCAGTCCAGGATCTTTGCCCGTAGCTGCTATAGCCACATTATCCGCATAAGCAACAGTCATGCAGGATGTATTCTTCATGGCCCTAAGCAGGATATTAATGTTGATGTTCCATAGTAGTGGAGAAAGTACGCCACCTTGCGGTGTGCCATTTACAGCCACCTTGGAGATGTTAGAGGCGCCCAAAGTTGATTCTATGCGCCTATATTTCCGTAGTTTTCCCACAAAACCGGTGACCGCAGGATCTATGTCCAGTTGTCTCAAGGCGTTCAGAACCGAATCCGGTTTGATATTGTTGAAGGCGCCCTCAATATCAAGGAAGGCGACCAAGGTGTAGTCCCTGTAGTTCAGAGATTTTTCAATATGGCCAATCAGCGCGTGTAGCGCCGTCTCCGTAGATTTGCCCTTCGTATAGGCATGCTGTGCCCCCGACAGAGCCTCTGGTCCTAGAGACGATCTGATATAAACATCAATAATCCTCTCCAGAGTCTTAAGCAGGAAGTAGGAGAGACTTATTGGCCTGAAGTCTTCGGCCCTTGTATGCGAGGCCTTACTTCCCTTGGGTATAAAAATAATCTTATAGGATGTCCACCTTGATGGGACATGGGATAAATGCAAGCATGCCTTGAATATCACCAGAAGCCATGGCATTAAAATATCGATGTTCTCCTGTAGATCCGCTGGAATTACGCCATCAGGACCTGGAGAATTGAAGGGATGGAAACTTCCAACTGCCCATCTTATGCGATGCTCAGTGATCGGTAGATTCGATATGTCATATGCATCCGTGTGGTCAACAGCAGGAGGAGAGTCCTGCTCTAGACAGCCTGGGAAATGTGTCTCCATGAGAACCTCCTCCTGCTTGTAAAATTACATGGAAATTTATACATGGCCTAATGTGTAATATAAGAAATACGACAGTGCATAATCCTAATACCAAATATATCTGAAGTAGTTGAAATATTTGGATGCAGACAAGGCACATTTATTTATCAGGTAGTCTTGTTTCGTCAGCTGATTATTTTCTACTTCACCTATTTTAAATTTCAGCTGTCAAAGCCCATACATAAAAAACAATTCTCTCTCTTCGCAAATTTATTTCAAATTTCAAACTTCATATATAAGGAAATTTAAAAAAAAATTCTCTCCGAACTGCAATTACCTGATGAATTAATATGTCTTAGGATGCAGGCATAATATTATTATTTTCGATGTGTTGCAAATGGCATGACATAATTATTGTATTTCTTCACCGTTTATTGGTGGTGCATATAAATATGTTTACATTGTTTTGTAAAACTGCTCGGTGGAATTCACAAAGTATACTTTTATGTGGTTCTGCCATGTTGCAATAATTATAAAAAAAATTTTAAATAGTTTTATTTCATTGTTGTTTCTTGTATAGCTTTTATATCATATTTTCGGTATTATGGCTTTGCAGCAAGATTCTACGAACAAACAGGTCTTAATTATATCTCACAAGCCTAAATTATATCTCTGAACCAACACAACCCAAATACGCATCCAAACTAAAATGCTTATCAGCAACTGGCGCTGGTTTGGATATACACTTCGTAGACCAAAGGACGATTCAACTAAAATCGCCATCGATTGCGCACCCCTGGGAAGAACGCGTAGAATAAGCTATTCATTGCATGGAAACGCCAACTTGAGTATAAAATATTACAAACCAGTCTGAGCTGGGGAGAAAAAATTTTTTTCTCTCAAACAGAATTGAACGAAATGAACTGGTAGTTATAAAATTACATCTAAACCTTTGGTTTGTTATTTAAGAAACACTGCACTATTAACAACATTGTCTATTTGCATTCATGTCCAAGAATCATACTTTAGACTTGGTAATCTTAACGCTGTCTAGCGATCTGCAAAATAGATTTTTGTCTTAAAATTTCGCATCACTGTGTGTGTATTTGTCTGTGCGAACTGAATGCATACAAATGGAAAACATTTGATTACACTTAAAACTTTCCTCCCAAACACTACAGCTACCAACCATTATGATCTAATACAAATGCAGTTACGACTCCTAAGCACTAACTTAAAACGTAACACACTCAGTTATTTAAGTCCAAAGTAGAAAAAAGAACAAATCCACACATAAAAGAAAAATGTTATGTCGCAAGAAACTAAATCAATTAAATCTCAATACAAATACTTACTAATCATTGTTGTTGTTTCGATTTAGATTTTATAAATTTCCATAGTGTATGTATGTATGTATGTGTGTGGCTGAATATATACATATGTATATTCTTTCAGCTAGATGAACATCTTTAAAGAAGTAAGTTGGAAAAGCAACCAATAAGATTTTTATCACTAAATAGAACTGTTGCTTCAATTGCAATTTTAAATTGTTAATTTACGAATACAACAACATAGTATCTGTACAATCTAACACACAACTACTTACAATAAATACATTTGCATGTGAAAAAAAACACACACACACAAACATATGTACAGCAAACGTATGCAATGAATGCATAAATACAAGAACAAAACGATTTCTAAGAAATTGTTAAATTAATTTTAATCATAAGATAATAAAAATTTCAAAAACTAAAAAGCAAACCACAAACACAAAAAAAGTACAAGTCCTTTAATTGTTCTCAACTCACAAATGGACATAAATATTAACTGCGTGTTGTTTGAAAGAGTCCATTCGTTTGGTTGTTACAGATAACTTAAAACAATTTCCAAACAAAATTCAGCAACACACTAGATTTGAATGATGAATTAAATATTTTTACGATGAACTGTTCTTTGTAAAATTAATATTTTTTTTTACCGATATTTCCCCAGTCGCAATGATTATCTTTGGTCTTTGTAGCCTGCTTTGTGCTAACGCTGCAGCAGTGTTGGCATATAATACTGAAATAACTTCACGTAAATACTATATATTTACAAGAAATTATCTTTCTCGTGAAAAATGGAAATTATTTTCCCTTTTTATACCATTCACAGTGAGTGTAACGGTATATATAGGTTTGTCATTCCGTGTGAAATTTCTACAATTTTTATATCCGACTCCATAAAGTATATATTTTCTGAAAGCTTATGAATAAGGGCGTCGACTAAACACTGTCCGTCTGTCCGTGTGTATGTTGAAATCATTTTTTTAAAACACCAAGACATTTTCAAGACCCGTGTAAAGAACCAAAATATCAGAAATATTCGGGAACAGATCAGAAAAATTGCTCTATAAACAACTGGAAATGATGAAAAAACCTAGACCACCTCGACTTTTCACACCAATACAAACTGGATGAACGTAGGTTCGAATCCCAGTTAAGATCAACAAATTTTTTTTAATTTTTTTAAATTTATTTTTATTTTTTTTATTTGTTTTAATATTTTTATTATTTTTTTTTATTATTTATTTTATTTAGTAAAAGTGACCTTATACATATAAGGGCAGCTTAAGAGAGTACTACACTCCCCTTTTGAAAAACTTTGCTAGTAAAATATAATACGCTGGGGCCAAAAACACGTTCTCCAGATAACCCTATACACGACATTAGAGCTAATTGCTCGTTCACTATCTCCAAATTTATTTGAATTTTGTAAATTGGTTAAGTATACTTAATAGTAGCACAAACTCATAATACAGGGTGGGCCAAAAGAAACCAAGTGGTGTAAAAGTTTAATAACTTTTTCGTTTATTAATTTTTTGTTTCTTTTAGATTATATAGACAACACTTGGAGAATTTATAATGGAGAGGTTCACACCTGAACAGAGAACCAGAACAATAGAATTTTATTATTTAAACCAGAGATCAATTATTTTAACGCAAAGAGCATATCGTCGACCTTTTATAATCAGAATTTCGCCCTCTGAAGCAATGATTCGTTGGTTAGTTGATCGTCATCACCAACATGGCAGCGTAAAAGATTTGCCTCGAACCGGTAGACCACGTTTAAGTCGCACTGCGGAAAATATTGAACGAGTACAGCAAAGTGTTAATAAAGCACCAGAAACATCTGCCAGAAGGCGCTCTGCTCAGTTAGGAATGTCTCGTACGTCACTACGGCGCATCTTAAAAAAAGATTTACAGTTATACCCATATAAGGTGCAATTGGTACAAGAATTAAAACCCGCAGATCATCGGCAATGTCTAAATTTTGCAATTGAACTTCAAGAGTTGGCCAGAAATGAAATCAACTTTATTAAAAATTTGATTATGAGTAATGAAGCTCATTTTAATTTGAATGGCTTTATTAATAAGCAGAACTGTAGGTTCTGGGGTTCTCAAAATCTAAGAGCCATTCATCAACGCCAATTGCACCCCATCAGGTGTACAGTATGGTGTGGGATCACATCCGAAAATGTCATTGGGCCTTACTTCTTCGAGAATGAAGATGTAAGTGCTGTAACCGTAAATGGAGAGCGGTATCGGTTTATGATAGAAAATTTTTTACGCCATGCTCTTGAAAACAGACCTGGTATGTGGTTTCAGCAGGACGGAGCCACTGCCCATACTGCCCGAGACACAATGTCACTGTTATGTCAAATTTTTGGATGGCGAATAATTTCCAGAAATTCGGAAATTATTTGGCCAGCGCGATTGCCAGATTTGACAGCACCCGACTATTTTCTTTGGGGTTATTTGAAGGAGCGAGTGTATGTGAACAAGCCAGAGACAATCCTTGAACTCAAGACAAACTTTGTTGCAGAAATTCGAACGCTACAGCCACAAGTTTTGAAAGATGTTATGGAAAATGCTCGAAAAAGAGTCCATCAGTGCGAAGCTGAAAACGGTGTTTAACAGACATAATTTTTCATACTTAGTGTAAAAAAATGTCCCTTTTGTTTATTATATAATCTGAAAGAAAAAATAAAAAAAAATTAATAAACGAAAAAGTTATTAAACTTTTACACCCCTTGGTTTCTTTTGGCCCACCCTGTACTTTTGCTACCTTCTGGTAAAAGCTAATAGTCCAAGAAAATCTCTGTACGATGCATCTATTTAGAGGTCTGCAACAAATACACTACTAGTACACCACTAATATAAGCTCGTCTATACGAACACTTGTCCATATTGTCCATATTGTACAAATATACGTTAAATATGTTTATAGTGGTATGTACGTATACATACGTTTTGATCACATACCCGTAATAATTTTTAATTTTTTTCATGTCTACAAACTGGACCAATATTATCAGTATGCAATCTCGTTATTTTTAAAGTTTTTGAATTTTATTTTTAATTCTTCTTTTTTTTTGGGAGTTTTTATGCTGCTGCTGCTGTAGATTTTATTTAGAGTAATGAAAGAGAATATGAAGATGAAGAGTCGATCGAGTCTAAATGTAATGTTGTCACGATATCAAAGCATTTTAATTGGCCGATTTATAGATTTAATTACGTATTCATGCGAAACATCGAAACCGTGATTCGTAAAAACACACACGCTGCTGCTATTTCGCTAAAGATGTTATTTTTCCATCTTCAAAGCCCTCTCCATCCACCCTTTCAACAACATCTACTGTTTATTTACTTGAATAATGTTTCTAAACATTTTTTTTTTATTATTTTGTTGTAATGTCGCTGCTGATATTGTTGTTTTCTTTTAGTGCTAAAGAGAAGAGAACTTTGCAAAAGATGCAAAATTGCTGATGTTGTTTTACTGATGTTGATCATATCGCTTTGTTTGTTTTACCTTTTCGTATAGTTTCTTATTTTTTTTTTTTTTTTGGGATTTAGTATGAAACGCAAGTTAAATATTAAAAGATATTTTTCCGTTAAAATAATTAAAATTTGAAAACTGTTTAATAAGTATTGTTGACCTTTTTTTTGGTTGTTTATATATTGTTTTTCAACTCGATATAAAATTATATCTAAAATACTTTTAAATATCCCTGATGATGTACTACGAAGTAGGTCGAAACATTTGATTATTTGAATATTTAAATATGTTACACGTAAGACGTATGTTCGTCTGTGCCGAACTCTTAATACCCACTATTAAGTTCGAGTGGCCGATGCTCACAGTGACAGTGACGACACTGTGGACTTCGGGCAGCCATATATTCTTGAAATGCTGTTGCTTTTCAACTGAAGTAGTTATATGGTGGATTGTTATGCTTTTTCCAGACCGCACATTTAATTCTGTTGCCGATTAATCTATACTGTGTAGCGAAAAAACACAATTAAGGGAATAGGTAGCCCGAGCTCTTAAGCAAGGTTAATCTTAATGAACCATAAATTAATGTAGGTAAAGTTGTTACCTGTGCCATGACTGATTTGCACAACATGATCGCAGGGGCTCTGGTTGAAAGTCACGGTCCGTCAGATTATGACACTCAGTGCCGGTGCTAACGTAAATCAAATCTCACGTACTTCTGTTCAACCAACCATTCGAAGTATTGACGACGCTTGAAATGGTCAGTAGGTTTCAGTTTTGTGTTTGAACCTTGCAAACATGAAAATTAATGTATTCATTCAAAATTTTCATCATTAATGTTCTTGAGATGTTCAATTGTTAGGCACGATGGCGAATTGAGGTTGACGGCTCTTCTAACACATTATCATGAACAGCAGCAATGTTTTTCTCAGAGTGAACTAAACGAGCATGAACAGGTGTTTTTACATTTCCTATATACTCAGTTTGGTTGAATAAGCGCAATTTGCACAACTCTTCTGATAATGGAAACATTTGGCCGATTATGCTGACCAAAAAAATCAGGAAGTGCACGAAATGAATTTTAATTTACACGCCCATTTTTATTAGAGGCTTCCACAATCTTAACGCGGTGCTCAATTGTTTAATTTGTCAAGCACTGAAACAAAGAAATCTTAAATAAAGTTGGACAAAAAACGTTACGTTTAGATATGACTCACAATTAACATCGGGCATTATAGTTGGGAAACCCCTTATTTAAAAATAAAAATATTTTCCAATATTTTTATACCCTTCAGAGTGAGTGTAAGGGTATATATAGGTTTGTCATTCCGTGTGAAATTTCTACAATTATCATTTCCGACTCCATAAACTATATGTTTTTTAATATTTTAAAAATAGGGAAATCAATTAGGCACTGTCCGTCTGTCCGTGTATATTTTGAAATCAACTCTTTGAAGCCCCCAGACATTTTCAAGACCCGTGTAGGGTACCAAAATATTCGGGAGTAGATCGGTATTGAAAATCAGAAAAATCGCTCTATAAACAACTATGTAGATATGATGAAAAAACCTAGAACACCTTGTCTTTTCACACCAATTTAAACTGGATGAACGTAGGTTCGAATCCCAGTTATTTTTATGGTGGGGGTATATTCATTTCGTCATTCCGTTTGTAACACATCGAAATATCCATTTAAGACCCCATAAAGTATATATATTCTGAATCGGGGTTTGATTTTATGACGATCTAGCTATGTCCGTCCGTCCATCCGTCTGTCCGTCTGTTGAAAGCACGATAGAGGTCGCACCGAAAAAGCAAGGGGGCTCAAATTTTGCCAGAATCTTACTTATAGACAAGGTTTGTTTGGTATTGAAAATGGGCTAAATCGGAATATTAGGAAGAGAGTTATAGCTCGAAAAGCAAGAGTTGGTCGAAAAAACCGTGTCCTTCGAACATCGAATAAAATGGAATTGTGTCCAAACGCCTTAACGTAGACTCATGAAACTTCCAATATATATATTTCCTGGGTAAAGACAATATTTTTCCCCGAAAAATGTCTAAATCTATGCATTAGGAGAGGAGTTATCGATCAAAATGTACGAAAATTTATACCGCACAGTGTATTTTTCGGTATATTTAAAAACAAAAACGTCATAAAAGCAACAAAATTGGATGTACGACTCTGAAATTTTGCACACTTTGCTTTTTTATGACACGCTTTCTTGTAACGGCAAATCAATGTGCCACGCCCACTTTTACGCCCACCTCCCATATAACGTTTTAACTAAAATTCATATAGTTTCTCTATTAATAAAGATTTTGGAATAATAAAAGACTATATTGAAACATCTAAGTTGTACTCATTAACAAAAACAACTTTGACACGCCTACTATAACGCCCACTTTTCACGTTATCTACCGTTAATGAAATTTAAAAGCTCATAAAACCGCTAAAATTAGAGGTATGATGATAAATTTTGCTACGTCTATCCCCCTATGCAATTTCATTACTATGCCAAAAAATTAAGGTGCCACGCCCACTTTTACGCCCACCTCCCATATAACGTTTTACCTAAAATTCATATAATTTCTCTATTAATAAAGATTTTGAAATAATAAAGGACTATATTGAAACACCTAAGTTGTACTCATTAGCAAAAACAACTTTGACACGCCTACTATAACGCCCACTTTCACTTTTAAATTGTGTCCAGACGCATAATCGTAGTCATGAAACTTCGAATATATATTTATCGAGTCAAAAGAATATTTTTCCCTGAAAATCGCTTAAATCTATGAATTAGGAAAAGAGTTATAGATAAAAATGTACGAAAATTTATACCGCACAGTGTATATTTCAAATTTAAAACGTAATAAAACTGACAAAACTATATGTACGATTCTGAAATTTTGCAAACATGGCTTTTTGGTCAAAGTCTTCGTTATAACGAAAAATAGATGTGCCACGCACACTTTTTTCCTTAAATTTTTATAAAAATATATTAGTCATATATATTAGCATTTATTCATCTTACACTGCACCATTTATTGTACTGTAGCTAAATATAAGATAAAGATGATAAGGTAGATGACTCTACTAGCAACTACTAGATGGCATGCTATCCACTTATGCTTATGTTCTCCTGAAGTTATGCTTTACTAAAAATGGGAATTTAGGAAAATTTTGACCTAAGTAAAAAAAAATTATCTCTAAACATTATAAACAATTTATTTTCATGTACTAATGGCTAACAAATTTTAAAATTATACAAAACTTATTTCGTTTGAAAATCTTTTAAAAGCAGTTTAAAAATCAAAATCTTACTAATAAATTTCCCGTTTTAGAAAAATGCAGAGAATGTATATTTTAAATCATCTTGTGGCCCTTAAAATTGAACCTTAAATTCACTTTCTTCCTCTTAAATTCATGTAAATTCTCTATGAATAAAGATTTTGGAATACTAAAGGACTATATTGGAATATCTAAGTTATGTTTATTAGCAGAAACTTTATTGACACGCGTATTTGAACGGCCACTTTCATTGAAAGACTAAATTTACGAAAACATTTTACTAGCATACCGAAGTTATAATGGGTGGTTTAATTTTGAGGGACTATGTTGATTTTGAATAAAATTATTATGAAATTATTATCATTTATTCTTATAATGATAATATTTGTATGCTTTAATTATGTATGGAACAAAATATCGGCCAAATGGCCCTCCAACCTAGGCGGCACACCACGATCCGATATTCCAAATTTTCAATGACAATATTGATGCTCAATTGTTGGGCATGATGATGAGGCGAGGTTGACTGCTCTTTTGCCACACTATCGCAAAACTAGCGGTGGTTCCCATTCAACGAACTAAGAAGGCATTCACAGATTTTCTAACATTTTATACAGAACTGTTTTGCAGAAATTTAAATATTTTTTACAATTCTCCCGATTGTGAACGAATTTGGACGATTATGTTGATCAAAAGAATTACGAAATACACAAAATGCATTTTGATTTGAACGCTCATTTTTATAAAAAACCTGAATAACTTTAAAGCGTTGCTCACTTGCGTATCTTTCCACGGATCAAATTGAGTAAGTTTGAGATTGAGAAATGTCAAATGAAATGCAGAAAATAAATTTAAAGACTAGGTGTAGTTCACCTTCAACATGGGCCCTTAAAATTCAACTACAAAGAAAGTATTATTACTCCATAATGATTAACAAAATAATAAATAATGTGCTTCAAATGTACACAAAATTGGTGGTGGGTATAAAAGATTCGGCACAGCCGAATTTTTTATTTATTTATTTATTTATTAAAGTCTATGGAATAATCCTTACAGACTAATTTAAATACAATTTATACAAAACATAATTAAGAAATTACAAATAATTTAACAAAAACAAATATAAATGACATTTTTATATATGAAAATTAAAATATAATAAATTTTTAGGTTATTGTATTTAAGTGTAATATAATATCTCTTTTCACGATTTCCAAACTTTTATTAAAATCTATAAATGGATAAAATAAATTGAATTCATCACAGATTCTGCGAAATGGATCAAAATTAGCATAGTTTGTGCTGTAATATTTTATGCTTAGGATATTATAATTTCTTAATGATCGAAGAGGAATATGTAAATTTATTTTGCTAAGAAGAAATTCGGAATGAAGACTACCGTTCATTAATTTTAACAAAAAAGTAACATTTAGCATATGTCTACGACTTTTTAATGTCGGCAACTTAATAAGGGCGAGGCGATGTTCGTATGATGGCAATCTTATGTTAGGGTTCCAACGCAAACCGCGAAGACAAAACAACAGAAACTGTTTTTGAACTGACTCAATTTTGTTAGAGTATACTTAATATTGAGGGTCCCAAACAACAGATCCATATTCAAGAATTGGTCTAACTAGGGTAGTAAACAATTGCTTTGTTGTATATGGATCGGAAAACTCCTTAGCCCAACGTTTTATGAACCCAAGTACTCCAGTAGCCTTATTGACTGTTAACAATATGTGACTTTTAAAGTCTAATTGTGTATCCAAAAGTACGCCAAGATCATTAAAATTATCAACCAAATCTAGAACTATATTATTCATAATATAGCTACCATTTATTCGACTTGATCTTGTAAAAATCATATATTTACATTTTTTCGCATTAAGATCCATTAAGTTAATGCTACACCAGGTAGTTAAATTATTAATATCATTCTGCAAAAGAACTTGCTGATCAGAGTTGTTAAAGGAAATAAATAGTTTTACATCATCTGCATACATTAAAGTTTTTGAGTGTTTAATTGCAGAAGGAAGATCATTTATAAATAGTGTAAATAGGAGGGGCCCTAGGTGACTACCTTGAGGAACACCTGATATTACATTTATACAGTTTGAATATGAATGACGAAATTTAACAGTGCTCTTACTTGTTTTTATCACAAAAACCATAGACAGTTTACATTGCATTATCTAACTTTAAAAGATAACACTATTTAAACTCCTAATACCTTAACAAATAAATTATATATTACATAACAATATTTTGGAATTCACGCACTTCTAGTCATTTCCATATACAGCGTCAAAAAAGTAAAAAATTACCAAACAACAACAAAAAGAAAGAAATGTGAAAGAAAACCCATGGACAACTTTAACATCGTAACTGTCGTTGTTGTCGTCACTGCCATTGCCATCATCATCGACATTGTAGTCATCACTCGCAGCAGCATTGTCATGATCATTGTCCGAATCATTCGTACATATTCGTGTCGACATGTTGCAAATAGTCAATGTTTTGTGACAATAATTGTCGCCAATATGGTGGTAATCTATGGACTTGTGTGCAGAATTTTTACCATTTTTTAAACTTTTTTTGTTTGTTTGTTTGTTTGTTTTTGTGTGTGTGTGTTGTATTCCTTTTTGATGATTTGGGCGGGAGAGGAGTAATAGTTTGTTGTGTTTATTATAAACTATTGCATTCTGGTACATACATCTTCTTAGGCTTAGAAAATTTTTTTTAGTGCTGGCTTAAGGTGGCTTAAGAAGTTTTCTAGTGACAATACGTGTTACCCGTGTTAAGATGCTCGTTGTTCTTGTCGCTCGTTGTTTATTTATTTTTTTCTTATATTGGGTAACTAGTGTCTTTGGTTGTATGTTTTAGCCAGGCTTGAAAGAAGTCAAGTCTATGGTAGGAGAAGTCAAAGTTAAACTTACAATTGTTGTTGAAGGTTTTTTAATGTTTGAAAATTTTCTTCAAGTCGCAGTTGTCGATTGTCTTGTTGTCGTTTATGTTTAAATGTAGTTTTGTTGCTATTGCAACTTAAATAGGTATCATCTCAAGAGTTATTTTTTTATTTTTTTTTTGGCGTATTGCAGTAATTTGATGGTAGTATTTATTTATTTGTTTGTCTTAAATAGCTTTTCCAGTCAAAGACCAATTGGTTTGTTGGAGTTATTCTTTTGTGTGTTTGTTTTTGTAGTGTTTTTGCAAGTTTATCCTCCCTAGTTTGTCCAAACTGTATGTTTCTGTCCCAGGGAACAAGATACAATTCACTAATTTTTTCAGTTTTTTTTGTTAATGTTTTTCTATTAACAACAACAAAACATGCAGAATTTTAAAAATAATGTTTAGTTTTGTTAATTTTAACAATTTTTTCGATTGTTGTAAATATTTGTTTTTGTAAGCAAGTCATTACATGATTCATACTTGTTGTTGTACTTACAAGGATATATTAATTTGTTTATAAATATTTTTGTTTTTGTTATACAAAAAAGATTTCACTGTATTTTCATAAAAATTTTAATTTTGGTTATCATTTGTTGTACTCGTATTAGACGTCTTAAGGTTAGGTTTTAAGCATTTTTCTGCCAATTGATACACTCTGAACCAAAATAATTTTATCAACATGAGGATAAGCATTGCTATGCTGCACATTATTGCATAGGAAAAACGGTATGTCAGTTGTGAGTACAAGTAATGTTGTCACAAGTATAGTTTAGTACAATTTTACGGTTGTATATGTGATCTTCTTCGAGAAAAGAGACCTAGTGTGTAAAAATTAAGTTTTAAGAAAAACGCATTTAAAATTTCATAACACGTGATCACCGTGAACACATTTTCAGTTGGGAGATGCTATTTGGTATGGTTAGTTATGATTGGGTGCCGACTTTGGTGACGTCATGCCTATGTGGTGACGTATTTTTTTCGCTTTTAGTGTGACAATACCTTTGCTGTTGTTGCTGATCTGTTTGTTATGATCTCGATACTTGATTCTTAAGCCGCATCCAGTGTTCGTTTTGTACGTTTTTATGGGGTAAATAAATTTTTATCAGAAATCTAACTTTTTTCATCTTATTCTACACCCCTTTAGGTACCAGAAACCACTCTTAAGTCCAAACCTGTCCATTTTCTAGGAGAACGTCACATATACAGAATTTCGTTTCGAAATATAAGAAGTTATGTTTCTTGCAATAGACAAGAAACTAAAGAAAATAAAATTAAATTAAACCATTTGATTGGCAACAAATTTCCACAGCTTTTTTTATACCCACCACCTACAAAATGGTGTGGAGGTATATTAATTTTGTCATCCCTTTTGTAGCACATCGCGATATTCATTTTAAAACCCATAAAGTATATATTATCCCGATTTTATCTTATGATGATCTAGCTATGTCCGTCTGCCTGTCCGTAACACAAAATTGGTGGCGGGTATCAAAAATTCAATACAGTTGAATTAAGTGTTCTTACTTGTTTAGATTTGTCTTCATATCTGCTAGTATATTCTTTACATTTTTCATTAATTTCATTCTACGTTTCTATTTAGTTGTATCTTTTTAGTGAAATTCGAATAAGTTTTTGACAGCTCATAAAGCCAAACACACTTTTGATTTAAACAAACACAAAAATTTATCTTAGTGATTTTGTTCAAAGGTTCAGCTTTAAATCAACGCTTATATCATTAGTCTGACGAAAACAAAATTTTACTGTGTCATTGACAACCTCTTTTGGGTTAAGTTCAATAGACCTGAAAGGAAATAAATATCCTGCGTTAAAATAATAAATAAATAATTCATAGAATTTAAGGAATTTATTTAAAAACTTGAATCAGTCCAGAAACAATTTTTGCTGTTCTGCCTTCGTAACTTGCATTGGAATCCTAATACAAACTTACCGTCATATCGAAGTCGTTTATTATATAAATAATACATATGAATTTCAATTACGAAATGAATACTATTAATTAAAAAATTGTTTAATTTTGCTCAAATCATCAAAATTAGGCTTTTAATTTATATATATAAAAATCAATGTGTGTTTGTATGTTTGTATGTTTTTAAGTTAGTTTGTGCTTTATAGACGGTTAAACGGCTGGACCGATTTCCTTGAAATTTTCACAGAATACTTCTGTATGTCTGGAAGGAATTATAGGCTATACTTTGGTTTGAAATTGTAAGTGGGGGGGGGGGGTCGGTCTGCCACGCCCTATTAAAGAATAAGTATTAAATATTATACATCACGAAAGTTAATGCAGCTAGAGTCTGTAAATTAAGTACCGTAAACTTTGACATCCACACGAACATTTGGGTAAAAAATGGGCGGACTTGCAAAAGTAGGCGTGGCCACATGAATTAAATACTTAAATTCGTATATTTGGAAAACGATATCGATTAGAGTAGTAAAATTTTGCAAGAGCAACTTTGACACCCAAATGAACATTTAGGCAAGAAATGGGTGCATTATCAATAGTGGGCGTGGCACCTACCATATGAATTTAATACTTAAATTAGTATTTCTGGAAAACGATATCGATTACAGTACTAAAATTACAGTTTTAAAACTTTGACATCCAAATAAACATTTCTGGAAATAATGGGTACATTCGAAATAGTGGGCGTGGCAGCTCTCATAGCAATTGAATACTAAAATTCGTATATTCGAAAAGCGATAACAGTTAGAGTACCCAAATTTTGCACGAGAAGCTTTGACATCTATATGACTATTTTGATAAGAAATGGATGCTTTAGTAATAGTGGGCGTGGCACCTGTCATATGAATTAAATACAAAAATTCGTATATCTCTGAAGCGATAATATAATATAGTATAAAATTTATAAGAGACACTTTGACGTCTATATGATTATTTTAATAAGAAATGGTTGATTTAGTAATAGTAGGCGTGGCACTTGCAAAATAAATATATTTTTGAACTTTAAAATTTTTATTTTATTACGATAGGGTGGTGAAGCATACCGGGTATTAGCTAGAAATTAAATAAAAATTAATAGTTGTATTTGAAAAAATATTGCGAAAAATATCAATTAAAACAGTACTAAAAAATTAATTAAAATTTTCCTAATTTTTAAAAATGATTTTAATTAATTGAATCATGACTACAATTGAAATTTGTGATTTATATAAATAAAGAATTTATTGTATCAGAAATTTATATTTTTTGAACTATTTTAAATAAAAATACCCAAAAAGAAATAAATCATTTTTTAAAATATTTTTTCTTAACATATACTTATTTCAATTATATTTTATTACTTATATACTAAGGGCCGTATTCATAACAAAATTTTAGGTTTATAAAAAAGCTTATTTGACAGATGTTGTAGAGAAATTTGTCAAATAAGCCTTTAGCAAACCTAAAACATTTTTTGTGAATACGGCCCTAATAATTTAATATAAGATGTAGGGTTCCACAAGTACACATACTATGCATGTCAAACGCTGGATTTCTGAAATAAATTGGTAGCATCAATAACCTAGATATAATGGAATATTTACCGGTAAAAAAGCTTGATCAGAGTGTAGACTACTACTGACTTGCCTATTAAAAAGAGAATCTTGAGAAATATACCAGAATACAAGAAATATTGGCTTTGGACACATCTAGAATGCAACTGAAACAATTTATTATATTTAAAACAAGATGGTTTTATTATACATATATGGGCACCTACCAGAACTATCTCTTGTCCTCTATTTTTATTATTCTGCTCCTTGGATACAAATATTAAATATATCCTTCGAAAGCAAATTTTCAAAAAATATCATTTAAAATAATATTTTTTATTTTTTCAACTGACAGAAATCTCAATGTTTTTTGAAAATAATTTATATCAATTAAAAAAATCAATTAAATTAAATAAAATTATAATAAGAATTTAAAAACAAGTCAAAAAGTCAATTAATTAAAAAAATTTAAGGAATATTTTTTTCTGTGTACTGAATCTAATCTATATATATAAAAGTGAAACTCTGTGTGTGTGTGTGTTAGCTATAGACTCTGAAACTGTAAAACCGATCGGACTCAAACTTTGTTGTACACATTCCAGGGAGTGTTTATGGGTGAAAAAAGTGGGCAGGGCCACGCCCATAAAAAATTAATTATCAGTTTTAGCTACTTGCACTTGACCGATTTTTGCACACATATCGAGCTCTCCTGCCTAAATAATTTCGTGATAAGAAAAGTGGGCGGGGCCACGCCCCTAAAACAGTTTTAATTTTAAGGTACTTGCACTGGACCGAGTTTTCTGAAACTTTGCACACATATTGAGCTGTTATGACTTTACAATTTTAAGTTTAGACAAGTAGGCGGGGCCACACCCATAAAAAATTAGTTATCATTTTTAGCTACTTGCACTGGACCGATTCTTCTGAAACTTCGCACACATAGTGAGCTGTCATGGCTTAATAATTTCAAGATTAAAAACGTGGGCAGGGCCACGCCCATAAAAAAAAATTATAATTTTGAGGTTCTTGCACTGGACCGCTTTTTCTGAAAATTTGCATACATATCGAGCTGTCATGAGTAAATAATTTCGTGAATAGAAAAGCGGGCAGTGCCACGCCCATAAAAAAAAGTTATAATTTTCAGCTACTTGAACTTCACCGATTTTCCTGAAACTTTGCACACACATATTGAGCTGTCATGATTATAGATTTTCATTATAAAAAAAGTGCGCAGTGCCACGCCTATAATAAATAAGTTATCATTTTTAGCTACTTGCACTAGATCGATTTTTCTGAAACTTTGCACACACATATTGAGCTGTCATGACTATATAATTTCGTGATTAGAAAAGTGGGCGGGGTCACGTCCATAAAAAAGTTATAATATTGAGGTACTTACTCTGGACCGATTTTTGTGAAACTTTGCACACATATTGAGTTGTCATGACTTAAACAATTCTTGATTAGAAAAGTGGGCAGTGTCACGCCCATAAAAAAATTATAATTTTCAGCTACAGTGAGCAAAAAAACAACTTGTACACTCAGTAAATTTAAATAAATGATCAAATAATTAAAACTGAACTTACTTATTTTTAACATGTTATATACGCAATGAGAAGAAATGTTGTCTATTTTTAAATGTGTGCTTAAAACTCTTCTTTCCGTTGATCGTTAAGAAGTTATTGCAGAAAATGAGTTAGGTGGCAGCATTGGTCTGCCAAAAAAAAAGTTGTACACTTGTTGTTTTCTGTTGAAAAAATGTACCGTTATTAATTTATTGAACAGAAAATTATGTATTTTGAATTGTAGTCAGTAGTAAGTCTATAAATGGAGACAGTTTAATTAGTTTTTTTGCTCAAGATATAATAAAAAATATGGCGGGAAAACAAATATCAAAAGATTTGAAAAAAATTATTATAAAATTGTGGAAAGAAAATAATTCAATGCGGGAAATCGGTAAAATAGTAAAGAAACCGCATACCACTGTCCATTATGTAGTAAAGACATTTAAGAAAAGTGGATCTGTGGAAAGACCTAGAGGAGGCGGTCGCCCAAAAAAGTCAAATACTGTTCAAATTCAGCGGAAAGTTGTTAATTATATAAAAAAAGACCCAAAAATATACAATAATAATAATAATACAATAAGAAACTTCCTCCATTCGCAAGATTTGAAGCCCTACGCAGTTCGAAAGAAGCCTCTCCTTTACAAAGCGAATATTAAAAAACGCTTAGTGTATGCAAAGGAGTACTTACACAAAGAAATTACATTCTGGGAAAATGTGATCCTCACAGATGAATCAAAATTCAATATATTTGGCAGTGATGGACGTAAATCTGTCTGGAGAAAGGAAGGGGAAGCACTTAATCCACGAAACATTTCTCATACTGTTAAGCACGGTGGCGGAAATGTTTTGGTTTGGGGGTGTATGAGTGCTAATGGAGTAGGTAATCTCGTGTTTATCGAGGGAATCATGAATAAAACAGATTATTTAAATATCCTGAAAAAAATAATAAATAATTTAAAACAATCCGCCCAAAAAATGGGTTTAGGGAATGATTTTGTTTTCATGCAAGATAATGATCCAAAGCATTCGGCCGTCATCGTTAGGGAATGGTTGCTTTATAATGCAAAAAAAGTTTTGCCTCATCCTCCCCAGAGCCCGGATTTAAATCCGATTGAGCATCTGTGGGCTCATATGAAAACAAAATTAAGAGATTACCACATATCCGGCAAAGAATCCTTAAAAAACGCTCTCAAAGATATCTGGAGTTCTATTCCCCAAGAAGTTACAAAAAATCTAGTCCATTCGATGCCAAGAAGACTTCTATCTGTTAAATAAGCTAAAGGACACCATACAAAATACTAAAAACCAAAATATTTTAATCTTTTTTAAAGTTACGTTAAGTTTTTTGTTCTGTACAACTATTTTTTTGTTTATGAGTTTTAGCATATTTATGTTTTTGTTGTTTTTTTAACGTTAAAATATACAAAATGAAAAAGAAGTTTTATTTAAATTAAAATATAGATTTAAAAATTAAATTAATGTGAAATAAAAGTTATAATATGGTTTTACTTTAAACTCTGTGTTTTCTTTTATTTTAGTTTAACAAGTGTACAAGTTGTTTTTTTGCTCACTGTACTTGAACTTCACCCATTTTCTGAAACTTTGCACACATATTGAGCTGTCATGACTATATAGCTTCGTTTTTAGAAAAGTAGGCAATGCCACGACCTTTAAAAAAAGTTATAATTTTTAGCTTCTTGCACTTGATATTCAATTAAAATTATGAATCCATTTTTATTCATTAAGGGGCTTAGCAACGAGCGCCGGGCTTTTCTAGTTCAAGATAAAATTGATTCTACATATCTTCAATGTAAGATATGCATCAATGTTCCTACTAGGCAGCTCAGATCTTATGAACTGTTAAATATAAAATTTCATAGATCAAACTACATTTAATTTGATCCGTTTAGAAGAATTTGTGCTGAGGTAAATAAGTTCTTTGCACACATCGACTTTTCCGACAATGTTGCTGTAACTAGAGGAAAGCTGATAAGGTTTCTGAAATCAAATGCTTATATCTAATACTGTTTATGTAATTATTGTTTTCTTTGAAAAAAAAAATAATATTGCTTAACTGTAAATTTTATTATGTTGATAAAATTAAAGAAATAAATAAAGAAAAATATTACGGAACATATACAACAGATCTGATGATTATGACTAGATCGTGTTAATTCAAAACCATTACGTAGCAAGGCCTTGCAGTTATTGGGTTCTTTTACCGCATTTTAGCTTAACCTAAAGGCTATTGATTTTCATATTAATGCATATGAAACCGAACTTTTGTTAAATTTTTAATAAACTATAAATATCTGCTAAGCATTTAAAATCAATTACGTGATGATCTCAATGGGTCACTACATACTGGAAATTTATACTAGACTAAACTAAATTGTCAGTTTAAACAAATCTCTAAATCTTGTCTCATTTTTGAGAAACATGAGGTGGTTAAATATTTTCACGTATCCGATTAATAAATTCATCTTGGAATGAGAGTTTTGCCTTATGCATTGATTTAGTTCTAGGGTATGGTTATTATATTTTAATCTTGTAATTATTATTTTTTTTTAGAATTTCCGTTCAGCTCTTTTTTTAAATTCTCTACAGAAAATAAATTGCAATAAATATAAATCAAATACTATACACCTGTACAATAATTTACACTGCACCCACCTTAAAAATTTCAACTCACAATTTTCTATACGAACGAAAAAAAAAAACAAAAATCAATCAAAACAAAACCAAAGCGATATAAAACAATATTTAATTTTCAATAATCAATGCTTAACGCTTGAATTGTCACTAGGCGCTCCCAATTTTTAATAAAAAAAAAAACAAAATATATAAAAAACAATATAAGTATGTTTTGTGATGAAAAAATACCGACAAATAAATCTATTTAAAATGAAGCAGCAGCAAGAGCAACAGCAACAAATGATATAAATAAATATTATAAATTTAAAAAATTTTGTTAACAACATTTTCGCTGCCGTTATATTCAGTTTTTTTTATTATTATATTTTTTGTTTAAGTTACAGTTTCATTTTAATTTTTTAACAATTTAAAGTAAAATATACAACCGGAAACTACTTACTCTACTCTGAGTGTGTGTGAATGCATGTGTAGCGGGGTAAGAGTATCTGCGAATAACTTTTTAGAACGGATATACAAATGTAAATTGTCGACTACTAGAAAAATATTTAAATACAAACATACCCTATAGGGAAAACATTCATATATGTATGTCTGTACGTATAAAAAAAATAAATATGTAAACATAGATGAAAATTCATTCAATAATATGAAATGAATATTTATTCAAATCGACACACTTACACACACACTTCATATATTACAAATCTAGTGAATTGTAAAATTTGTTTTAGTATAAAATATTGTTTTAATTTTTTTTTTTTTTTTTTTTTTTGTAATAAAAATTTAAAACACTAAAGTAAAATAAAAGAAAAAAAAGCGATTTAAATGTGAAATATATTAGTGGATTTAGTTAATTGGTATGTTGGCCGATTGAAAGTCATCGCAATAGAATAAACAGATTCGCAGTTAATATTTTTGAATCTAGCCAGACAGCAAATGAAAGTGGTGTATAATATAAGGCCCTTTAAGTTTATAATATAAATATTATGATAGTATTTTTTATTTTCTCAAAATTGTGCTGATACAAATAGAATCCGAGCAGAAAAATGTTATTCTAAAAGTAATTGATCAAAAAATTTATTCAACTTTGTTTGACCAAAACTTGTTACTAAGTATTTTCAAACAAAATTTTATTTTATTTTGCATAAATTTTGTTGTAAAGGCTAGATTTGAAAAAGTTCTAAAGCACATTATTCTATATATCGGGTGTCCCAACTAGAACGCAATTTTTAAATTTGGCGTCATTCGAAGTGTCATTGTTTGACATTTGAACAATTGTTATTGTTTGCTAGTGGAAGGTACGAGGTTAGTAAAAATGGAGCGCTACACGAATGAACAACGCATTCTCATTGTGAAATTGTTTTACCAAAATGGTGAAAGTTTTGTGCCTACAGTTCGCAAATTGCGATCAATTTGTGGTCACATTTCCATCTTGATGGCTTCGTCAATAGGCAGAATTGTCGCATTTGGGGTGGGGAAAATCCTCGAGTGATTCACGAGAAGCAAATGCATCCTCAACGTGTCACTGCGTGGTGTGGTTTTTGGGCTGGAGGAATCATTAGATTTTTTTTTATGAAAATGAGGCAGGTCAAGCTCAAACAGTCAATGGTGTTCGGTATCGTGAAATGATAACCAGTTTTTTCTTGCCTAGAATTGAAGAAATGAATGTGGAGGGCATGTGGTTTCAACAAGCCACATGTCATACAGCCAGAGAAACAATTCAATTGCTGCATCAGTCATTTCCCGGTCGTGTTATTTCGCGTTTTGGAGACCAGAATTGGCCGCCTAGATCGTGTGATTTAACACCTTTAGATTTTTTTCTTTGGAGTTTTTTGAAGTCGATGGTTTACGCGAATAAGCCGACGACGACTCAAGCCTTAAAAGAGGAAATTGGACGCTGCATTAATGAAATACCGCAGCATTTATGCAAAAAGGTCATTGAAAATTTCATTAAAAGATCGCGTGTGTGCCAGCAAAGCCGCGGCAGCCATCTGCACGATATATTGTTCCAAACATAACCTCATTCTGTCTATTTTGCGATATAATAAAGTTTCACGATTTTTTTTTAAATATCTGTATTTTATTTAAAATTTAAAAATTGCGTTCTAATTGGGACACCCGATACATATCTGCTGAATTTACTCAACTTTTCAAAAAACAAGTAAGAGTATATTCCGCTGTGCCGAATCCCATTTACCCTTCACACGGTTTGTACAATACCATCATGTTATAATCAGACATATTTGCGGTGGATCACGAAAGGGATAGATAATATTGACTAATTAAAAATTTTGTTACTTATCAAAGATAACAGTTCCAAAATTATAACTAATAATTATTTGGTACAACTGTGCCCAAAACTTAGACTTTAAGTTGGAATTTTTGAAGCAGAAGCATTCGTATTTTTTCTCGCTCATATATCAGCTCGTAATATGCCCATGTAACTAATTTTCAATACCATATTCTCAAAAACATTTCTGATAGACTCTAAAGTATAAGTGGGGGCTTCAAAATATTGATTTCAACATTCACACGGACCGACATACAATTGAAGTGAAGGGTATAACAAATTTTTTACAACCGTGTTTTTATCAAGATTATTACTATGATTTTTTGTTATAAAACATAAACATTTTGCATTAATTATATTAATATTTTATTCGAACTTTTTTATAAAAAAGAAATTTACAATAAATCATTTTTATTTTGGCTCAAGTTCATTTATTTTATCATTTAAGATCCTAAAACATTTTCTAGTCCTTTATTTGTCAATAGAGAAATTACATGAATTTAAGATAAACCGTTCTATGAGAGGTAGGCGTTAAAGTGGGCGTGTCAACTTAATTTTTGGCACAACAATTACATGGATTAGAAGGATATATGTAGCAAATTTCATCATTATACCTCTAATTTTGTCGGTTTTATGAGCTTTTAAATTTCATTAACGGTAGATAACGTGGAAAGTGGGCGTTATAGTAGGCGTGTCGAGCTTGTTTTTGCTAATGAGTACAACTTAGATGTTTCAATATAGTCCTTTATTATTCCAAAATCTTTATTAATAGAGAAATTATATGAATTTTAGGTAAATCGTTATATGGGAGGTGGGCGTAAAAGTGAGCGTCTCACCTTAATTTTCTGGCACAGTAATGATATTGCCTAGAGTGATATACGTAGCAAATTTTACCATCATACCTCTAATTTTGACGGTTTTATGAGCTTTTAAATTTTATTAACGGTAGATAACGTGAAAAGTGGGCGTTATAGTAGGCGTGTCAAAGTCATTTTTGCTAATGTGTACAACTTAGATTTTTCAATATAGCCCTTTATTATTCAGAAATCTTTATTAATAGAGAAATTATATGAATTTCAGGTAAAACGTTATATGGGAGGTGGGCGTAAAAGTGGGCATGGCAAATTGATTTTCCGTTAAAAAAAAGCCTCTCACCAAAAAGCAAAGTGTGCAAAATTTCAGAATCATAGATCTGATTTTGTCCGTTTTATTAGGTTTTAAATTTAAAATATACTGAAAAATACACTGCGCGGTATAAATTTTCGTACAATTTTATCTATAACTCCTTTTTTAATGCATAGATGTAAGTAATTTTTGGGGAGAGATATTGTTTTGATTCGGAAAATATATATTCGAAGTTTCATGACTGTACGTTAATGCGTTTGCACACAATTCCATTTTATTCGATGTTCGAAGGACACGTTTTTTTCGACCTACTCTTGCATTACGAGCTATAACTCACTTCCTAATATTCCGATTTAGCCCATTTTCAATATTAAACCAACTTTGTCTATAAGAAAGACTCTGGCAAAATTTGAGCGTCCTAGCTTTTTTTGGTGCGACCTCCATCGTGCTTTCAACAGACGGACAGACGGACGGACATAGCTAGATCGTCATCAAATCAAACCCTGATTCAGAATATATATACTTTATGGGGTCTAAATTGGTATTTCGATGTGTTACAAACGGAATGACAAAATGAATATACCCCCACCATTTTTTTGGTGGCGGGTATAAAAACAGACAACAAAAAAAATTATCTTTAAAGTTTATACTTCTCAGTGGATGTGACGTCAAAAAAAATACAAAAATAAAATTGTAACGATAGACTTATTAAATTTGTGTAAATATTGTAGCTTACTTTGTATTTAAAAAAAGCTAAAATAATGTTTACGAGAATATGTTTTATATTTTAAAGATTATTTTTTTGTATCTAAATGATAAATTAGCGGTGGTACTGGCATTAGTTTATTTTTAAACAAATAATTTATAATTAATTTATTAGCAAATATTATTTGCTATCATATGAATGTTCACATGTATACACATGCTCACATTTTATCAAATGTTTAGAAAATTCTAAGAAAATGTACTACGAATTAGTAATTAAGTGGTTAGGTTATATTGTTGTTGTTTTTTAATTATAAGTATTAACGCATTAAATAATTAAATAAAAAAATATATATTTTAAAAAATAATAAAATACAATATCAGTAATAAAACTGTTTTAACAAAATATTACTTTAGTGTTTTCTAAAGTATGTACGTGCCCATCGGACCGCCAGTTCTTGTTAGCAACATACAAACTGACTTCCCCAACTCATACACATGTGTAAAGGTTAACAGGGCTTTATATTTTAGGCCTTTTAGAAGGCATATTTGCACTGTTTAATATTTGCAATTTTATTATACACCTGCTTGCACTCAAAAATATTTTTAAAGGCCACCCAATTCCCTTGAAAAGATCCGATAGTCAACCTTACTCAACTTCTTTAAGAAGGGAAGAATGAGGTTAATTTTCGTATGTATTTTTCTAATTTTTGTAGAACAAAGAAAAATATTAAATAAAAAATAATCAAAAAACAAAAAAGAAAATTAAAAAACATTCAAATATAAACAACAATTCATTATGTCGTATTTAAAGCTTCGAACAAGTAACAGCAAAACCTAAACAAGAGCGGCATGCATTTTTTAGCCGGCAAGAACTCCCATTTTATGGGAAGTAAACCGAAATACCACGGCAGCAACGTTTAGCAATTAGAAAAGCTTTTGCTTTTGTAATAACTGAAAGGCAATGTCACTTTAGCTATTTTCAGGTCAATTCAGACATTTTAGCACCATTTTTAGTGAGGTTTATTAAACATCATAAATGAATATGTATTTCTAACTGTTCATTACACAACGTAGGTCTTTTGTTTAGGTTTATCACTTTAGTGTTATCACTAAGCAAAACGCTTGTCGGCCTTTTAGAGGTTTAACTGTAAGTTAAATAGTGCTGAGCTAAAAATTCTAAAGAAAACAAGTAAGAGTGCTATATTCGGCCGTGCCGAATCTCTTTATACCCTTCACCATCATAGGTATAATCCCACATCGAAGCTTAACCTATATTTCATGTTATACGATATTTTTCCTTTTTATTTCCGACCACATCTTTGATTTTGAATTTTTACATGGTTAACTGTATTCTTCTAAGTAGTCAAGCCCTTCCATTTGATAACAATATTGAGGGGCTTCAAGAAGTTACATTTTAAAATGCCAGATTTAACCCATATATAAATTTATTGTCCGCCAATTTGTAGTGGCGGCTAACATCAATCTTAACTTTTTTATAGTGCTTATATTGCGCTGGTAAAGTCCTTTAGGATGATACCAATGTTGACTCTCTCGGTTGTCTGAAAAAATTTGATTTTCGTTTGTAAATTTTTGAAATATATTTTTTTCCAAAAAACTTTACCGATTAGAGTCTGCTTTATCCAAAATTTTTCACGAATATCTCTAGAGGCATATTATATCTACAAATAGTAGCAAAGGTACCTATTAATTATTCTATGGCTGAATAATTTTAATTTTGGTGGTAAAAATATGGGAAAAAACAGAGGCACTCGTGTTTATTTGCTCATATCTCAGAAAGTTATGAGGGGATCGTTCTGAATTTCATTAGCGATTCATTTCCATATATTTACAAAATACTGACACCTCATACAAGTCTGAGTAAAATGTCGGTACTTCTAAAAGTTGATTTCAACCAACACACGGACAGACGGTCAGGGCTTAATCGATTCATAAGCTTTCAGAAAATATATACTTTATGGGGTCGGAAATAAAGATTGTAGAAATTACAAACGGAATGTCAAAGCTATATAAACCCTTGTGGTGCAGTGAAGGGCATAAACATAAAAAAATTTAAAAAATTTACAATATTTCTTAGAAAGAGCAAAAATGTCTATCAGAATTAAAATTAGAATGACCTTTATCAGGGTTTCATACAAATAATCTCAAACAGGGCTTAATCGAAAGATTTTCAAGAAACACAGTTATAAGAAGAAGGTTGAAAGATCTTGCTTTATATCCAAAGGCGTATAACAAAAATTAGTCTGCATAATAGCTTTCCTAGTGCCTTTTCTAAGGCCTTCCTTTCACCGCTGGGCATTTACACACGAACATATGCATATGGGTATAGAGATGTATAGAGATGCCACAGAATTATTACACTCAAGTGTCATTAGCAAATTTTATTAGCTGACGTGTACTTGCTTTTTTCCTTTGCTGCTCCTGTTATTGTTCATAATAATGAAGATGATAATGATGATGTTCCTTTTTTTGCTATTTGCAACAAAGTAATATTTAATAACACTTGAACATTTATTATACATTAAGCAACAAACATCAATACAATAAAAACAACAACATAAGCAAGCAACTACTCACAAAATAATAACATGACTTGTAGCAATAAAGATTTGAGAATATAAACTTATATAATATACAATATACATACTTAAATACAAAAGCATACATGTGTATGTACTTGTATCTATGAATGTATTCACAGTTTTGAGCTTCTTTATGTTAAAAGTCATAAATACAGACGTGCTCGTATGTTTAAGACATATATTTTCACAGTGATATTTTTATTATACATCCATATCCATAATTCAAATATATTTTCTTTATTCCTTCCTTAGAATATACGAAAATTAAAGAAGCTAAACAAAATGATTAATATTATTGACTTGTATGAAGTATTTAGTTATACGAGAGCACAATTGATTGTTGGGTTATTTGTTATTAATAGAATCAGTTTCGAGCGATATTAAATTCGATTTTTCGCTAAATTTGTAAATACGGTTGTTTTAAATATTTAAAGAAAAAAATAAATATATTTTTCAATTCAATGAAATTAATATTAATATTAAAAATTTTATTTGATATTGCCTTAATCACAAAAAATTAACCAATAAATTAAATGTAAATTAAGAAAAAAATATTGAAAACTATATTAGGAAAAATATCAATTGAATCAGTTTTAAAAAATTAATTATATTATTCAATTTAAAAAAATTTTTTTTTTAAATTAATTTAATCAATTCTATAATGGATATCAAGGCATATTTATTCAGATGTCAAAGTCAATGGATAAAAAACAATTTTCTCTCTTCTCTCATTTATTTTAAATGTCAAACTTTATATATAAAAAATATATACAAAAGATTTCTCTCCGAACTGCAATTACCTGATGAATAAATATGCCTTGAATGGATATTATGGATTAATTTACAAAAATTATCGGGTGTTTTTTATGGAGGTATAGAATTTTAGGCTGCCAACACTATTTAACTGGAGTCTATTTTGTTAGCCATCAAGTGATTTATGTTAAGTTTGATTTGGCATTTCAATGTGAACAGACTGACGCATAAATAGCAAAATTTAGATGCGGTGCACGGGATCTAAACAAGGTTGGTATTTCTTCCGATTTTCGAAAGTGAATTTTGTTTTGAGATGAAGCTCACTTTTGTTTCAATAAATATATCAAAAAACAAAACTGCCGTTTTTGGAGTGATGATAATCCTCAACTGTATGTTGAGACATCCGACTGTTTGGTATGCCTTATGGGCTGGTTGAATTATGATCTGCACTGGTTTAAAAGCAATGCTAGTCAGAAAGTTACATTAAATGGTGATCATAGAGCCATGATTACAGATTTTTCGTTCTTTAATTGAACAATCATATTGTGCAGGACTTATGGTTTTATCGAGTCGGCGCAATATATCACACAGCTTGTTCCGCAATTGGTTTATTGAAGGAAACGTTTAGAAATACCATAGTTTTACATTTCCAACCCGTGAATTGGCCTCTAAGATCATGCAGTTTAACGTGACTAAACTATTTTCTGTGAGGATATATGAAGTATACGCCGAATAGCGCAAAACGCTTGACTACTTGTAGCACAATATTCATCGCGTCATTGCTGATAAACGGCCATCAATATTGGAAAAATGTATCGAAAATTGGACTTCCAGATAAGATTACGTCCGAGCAAGTCGTGGTGATCGTATGCAAGAAGTCATATTAAAATTATAACTCCAGAAGAGTAACTTTCGAATAATGTCAATTTAAAAAGTTCCATCTTTGTTTTGTTCCATGTTCTATGCCTCTATAAAAAACACCCATTCTTTATTATATCATTATTTATTATCTTGAATCAAATTTGAAAATTTATCTTTAACTTGCATTTTTAATTGTTTTCACTAATTAACTAATTGTATAAAAAATAAAGGCCATTAGAAAAATAAGAAGACATTAATAGTGTAATCAAATGCCGGATTTCCAGTAATAAAGGGTGATATCCACGACCTACACAGACCAAATTTATTACCATTAATAGGCTTGATTAAACGTAGTGAAGAATTTCAAAAATTTACAAGCCCATTAAGATCGGTATCGGTCTACAAGCAATACATATTGACTGACTTGGGATACATCAACTATAAAGCTGAGGTTTTTAATATAAGAAACAAAACATATTTTTATATCAACTAAACCGAACTTTCAACACCAGATTGGCGATTTTTTATATTATTTAACTCCTTATTTAATACGGTAATTGTTCCTCATTGCATCAAGTTTATCAAACCTTAAAAATTCCAAAGTTTGATTAATAATTTAATACCAAAAAAAATTTTTTTTTCTATATTTTTATTTATAATAATATAATGACAACTGACAACCATTATATTTTTTAACCACAATCATACGATTCAATCATATTATGTTTCTCTTAGATTATGATCACCACAACCATGTTATTTTGTGCGTGTATTTAGTTCATTAACCAGGGAGTACGGTGGAGGTGCTAGTGTATAATAAAACAGGAGACTATTGAGCTAAAATCTATCAATTTTAAAATTTCTTGCATATATTCAAATTTTGTTTCTTGTAACATAAGATATAAGAAAATATTTTATAATATTAAAAAAATTTTCTCTACTTCTTAATATTTTAATTTTATATTTCAATGAAATATATGACAAATGTATAGGAAAAAGTTGTTTAAGGAAATTTAATTATTAAAAAAGTTTTTTAAATCAATTTGTTTAATCGCTTTTTCCTCCCAGTAAGCACAAATAAAATCTGAAGCTCTGTAATTATTTTGAAAAAAATACAGTCCCAGTAATTAGCTGTTAAAAACATTACACCTTAAACTCTCTATAGCAACAACAATTTTCGCTTGTCTGCAACCTTTGTAAAAACCTCCCCATTACATGATGGCGCTAAAGACCTCACGAACAAGCCTGACTTATAACACACTAACCATCGTACAAGTACAAGCAAAACATCTTCTACAGTCAGCCCAAAGTTGAACTTAACCATGGTTTTCAACCGCAAACTGAAAACAATCGATTAGCTGAACAGAAATTAATGTTCAGAGGGTAAACACAAACTATTATATACTAACTGAACACTAGTTTAGGTTATAACGAATTATAGGTTAATTAACTCGCATAGACAACATATATTTTGTGCAGTTGCAAACTATTTTAGGAATATGTAGTTATTCAGTTGATAAGCTTATGCTAACAAATTTAAAGGTTACGAGAACTAACTTAAAGATAGAAAATAGTACAACTTTTATCACTCAAGACTCACGCAAATGTTGATGAAAATAATCTATATTAAATGATTACATACTGTAGGGTACTACCTGAGAAAATGCAGAGAAAGATTTCAAGTTTAAAATCAACACCGGTGGCTAATACAAAAACATGTTAAGAATTTTCACATGCTGTAGACTGTTGACAACATTGTTGTTAGCTGCGTGTTGTTGCTATTACTATTTCCAACATACAGCTAAACCAAGATGTATGTATGTGTAAACACAATGGACAGACGAACGGATAGATAAATGAACATATTTGTAGTTGCAAAGAACAGAAATCAAATAATATAAAAATAACTAAAAAATATATATGTACATAAGTAGGTAATGGATAAATGAAATATGTAGTAGTAAGAAGCGTTTTACAAAAAACATATGTACACACATACATACATACACATTTCTACATACACAAAGAGACATTCGTCTCCAACAGCGTTTACAATTGCAATCGTAACAAGCAACTACAAACAAGCAACAACAGCCGCCACAACTGTGACACCAACAAAGAACAACAACAACAACAACAAAAATTATTCGTATTCTTTAAAGCAGAATAAAGGATAAGGTTAACAAAAAACTTACTGTTAAGTTTGCTGTGACTAAGTTTGTCTCCATTCCGAATTGTAGGACATGTCTCTGCCGCCAGAGGCTGGAATATGTGGTAGAGTGTGTTTAAGAGTTTGTGTAAATTTGAACAATTGGCATCGAGTCAAAAAGACATAAGGCATTTTCATACTTGTAGTTTTGGCGGCATTGCAACTACAATAGCTGCGACTTAACCAACAACAATCACAATATTTACAGCCATTTGCAACAAACATTTGTTGTAATTGTTGTAACAACAGCATACAACCTGTTGACCTACGCGTAACAAACTGCTTAACTACCTTAAATAGCAAGCAATCAACATGCAAAAGAACAACAGCAACAACATTAACCGCACCAAAAGTTTCAACCAACGCCAACATACCAATAAACACCAAAGTGTTCTCCACTACCCCTCCAATCCCCTACAAAGAAGTGTGAAATTTTCTAAAGCAACTTTACAGCAGCACCTTAAACATCGGCTGTATTTTTGACTCTTGGTTTGTGCCACCTTATGGTGTGTATGCTGTGCCATGAACTTCAGTGTTCATTTTGCATCACTACCACCATCGCAATAGTAAATGTAATCAGCCAACCAAAACTTCTATGCATGTGATTTTTGTTTATTTAAATTTTTTTTTATTATTTTATGTCCTGTAGGAAAGGACGACTTTTAGAAGAGATGAAGAAATACACAATTTATGCTTAAGTGTAATTCATATAAATACCATCATTGATTGTTATTGTTATGAGCAGTGTTTTAGTAGAGTAGCATGGCATAATCTCCTAGATATCGTAATCGAGGATATAGACTATGACGAACGTCTGATCTGTGAAGATTTATACTACGAATAAACTAAAGAACAACGAGTAATAAAACTTCGGAATAACTGCGAAATCAGTATTTACTTACTTACTGATAAAATTGTCCTTGTTCTGTTCGGTTATCGACCCGTTATACTAGTATCCGTATTTAAAAACTTTAACTGCTAGATTTAGCACTAAGTTTTTTTTATAATAAGGACTTAAATTTTATAAAATAAGTGCTAAATGATAATTAACCACCTTTTTACAAATATTTTTTACTTTTTCCATTTTTTTAAAATGAAAACAAATTTTTTTTCAGTTTAAGGAAAAATATCTTCATGTAATTTAGTGAAATATTTAAGTGCTAATACAATTCGTTGTAAATTATTAAATATTTTTAATATTTAATAGTACTAAAACTTATTACAGTGTACAACAATTTTAACTTTTTTCCAAAATTACGGGGTTGCGACAATTATCTCCGTTTTGAAAGATCAGATCAGAATTATATTTTAGAGGGGGTTAAAGTTTCCCAGCTTTGACCTGTTCTTGCAGCATGTCGGTATATAAAACTATGTTTTATGTTTTGTAACACATATGAACCCTTTAACTTCCTCTTTATTCTAAAAAATCTTAAAAAAACACCCCGAAAAAGGGGAAGGGCGGGAGAAAAAAATTTCCTACAAAAATATTGGCCATAACATTTTCTACAAAGTTGCTAAACATACTCTACACATCAGGCTGCAATTTTAACGCCGAATTTTTATAACTGTAATCCGCAGTTTAATATTTTATCTTCCCGATGAACAGGAATGAAACAATCGCGATTGTGTTTTCCGATCCCAAACTCTGAGCAGCGATAAAGTTTTCTTTTATCGAACTTTCAATGACCTGGCAAAGAGGAAAAGTACAGTCGATACAAAGTATATTCAAATAACTGTAATTGTCGACTTACCTTTAGACTTTTACTTTTTATGCTGTTGCTGACGCAATTTTTTCTGATACCCGAAGACCTTAGTGAGCGAAAATTTTAAGTGTAAGGGTGTATATAAGTATGTCATTCCGTGTGAAATTTCTACAATTTTCATTTCCTACCCCATAAAGTATATATTTTCTGAAAGCCTATGAATAGGGGAGTCAATTTAACAATGTCCGTCTGTCCGTCGGTCAGTCTTTCCGTCTGTTCCAATCACAGTTAAGACAACAAAAAATTTTTTTTTAATTTCTTATTTTTTTTTAATTTTTTAATTTTTTTTTTTATTTTTTTTTTATATTTTTTTATTTTTTTTGAAATAAACTCAATTTATAATTTTTCAGTGGGATGTTTTTAAGCGGATAAAGTCATTATAAAGATGTTGAAACATAAATGTATGTATGTAAGTATGTGCGATTTTATATTAATGAGATGAATTGTGATACAAACAATTGTTATTGCAGGACTACACGTTGTGAAAAATATATAAGACGCGGCACGACCCAATATAGCACTATTACTTGTTTTTATCTACCTAAGTTCTTCTACCTAATCTTTGCTGATTTCATATTTTCATTCACAAATTGTGAGCATGGATAACATCCTATTAATCAAATTTGTATAATCCTCCAAATTGAAAGAGATAATTATTCTGTGAAAGCTGCACAATCATCCAGTCATGGATTTAACACAGATATTTACAGCAATAAAATATTTTTTCTAATGTCAGAAGATCTTGGTGAAAGAAAATTTAAGTTAATCTGGCAATATTTTTTATATATGTATGCTTTTTTTCTCCTAGTCATTCTTTCACCAACTCGCCACAAGCTTATATTTCTTAAGATTTATAATACAGGCTCTGTAATAACTGTTATAGCTAGGGATGGAAACGTTTCATCGATATTTGCAACACATTTATCTATTGTTCTCCAAAACACTGATAGTTTTAGTGTCAAAGATCGACATCGTTCATTCCACATAAACTAATTTTAACAAGATTTTGAATTTTTACATACTTAGTTCTATTCTACTAGTTAAGCTCTTTCATTTGATATGCATATTGTGGGGTTGAGAAAGAAATTATAGTTGATTTAAACTTTTTCATAGTTTACAATATTTTACTGGTCAAGCTATTGGGGGTTGAAAGGGTCAAGTACCGAATTACTTTATTTGACCCTGATATATCCTAGATCATTTTATTTTGGACACCATCTTGAATTTAAGCTTTTGTATAGTTAAGTGTATTCTACTGGTCAAGCCCTCTCGTTTGAAACCAATATTGAGATGGAAGAGGCTACATTTTTATTTATTGTACGCCATTTTGACTGCCATAATGAACTTTTAATATTTTAAAGTTTATTATATTCTGCTAGCCAAGCCTTTCTTTTAATACTAATATCAATACCCTCTGTTATCCAGAAGCCGAAAAAATAGATTATCGTTTGTAAATTTTAAGAAAAACACCGAAGAGTTTGCATTTAGTGCTCATATTTCTGTTAGATAAGATTCTTAGCAGTAGTTTTCGTGACTACGACTTTAATGTTGGCATCTCTAGCGTATTCAAAAATTAATTACGAGCTTGAATAACTTGAAATATTTACCAAAAATTTATTTTCTTTTTTTAAATTATTTTTCTGTAAAACTCTGCCAATTAGTGACGATTTGTTCAAAATAAGAATATTCAACTTTTCAACAAAACTCTCGAAATCTTGTTAATGGTAAATGTTTTTTTAATATCAGCAACACTATGACAAATTTGCAATTTTTTGCATGTCAATGTAAAAACTTTTTTTGACATTTTGGTCTTGCTTGAAACATCGATATTTCCAAATACAGATGTTGAAGCCCTAGTCATAGTGAACTGTTTAAACCTTTTGACATTGTCACCTACGTCACATACTACCAGGACATAAAGTTATTGACCTGATTTGTTATTAACATTTTGTTAAATTTTGAAAAGAACAATCAACTATCAGCTTCTGCCTCTCTTAACTTTCTACATTATTTTCTTATGGAATTAAGCCTCAGCGTTAATGATCTATGCTATTTGAAAAATTATTATTTTACCGAATTCGCCATTTGCATATGTCTTTGGTAATTTTATACAAATTACGCTATAACATTTTGAATGTCATATCCAACAGTCTTTTTAACTTTTCAGCACTTGACATTGCAGTTACGCAAAATTCTTCAAATCAACTTCAATATTTGTATTTATACTGCAAGGTAGTACCAGATGCAACTATTGTGGGATTTTATACATGTAATAATTTAGAAAAAAATTTAAGAAAATGATAAAAGACAGTCAGATAGATGGTAAAAGTGTTCGGATTAGTGAAAGATGTCTGCTTACTTTTCAAAATTCGGACCATCGCGTATCCAAAGTATAATAATGACATAAATCTTCGGTATAATCATTCAAAGGTTTCTTTCTGCCTCCCAGGGCAAATGGTAAAATTAAAAGTAAATGTAGGACTTCAAAGCTTAAATATATTTTCCTTGTTTGACCGTTGTCACTGCTAAATCAATGCTAAAAATTATTCTCTTTACTGCGTTAGTCGCAATGAACAGCAGGAATGTACATTATTTTATAATATTTCTTACAGAAATTTATTAAGTTTGATCATGAAGATTCCGATTCCTCACATCTGAACGGAAGACTTTTTGAACCGTTTGTGTAATCTTGCATAAAAAATAATTTTTTGGTTACAATTAATCCACTTCAGCAAAACAGGTAACACTTTTTTTGCAAAAATACATAAATATTTGTATGCTTGTGTGTGCTTCACTGCTGTGGGCGAACCCTTGTGTAACTGAACTAATTTTTTATTAAGAAACAAACTATTAAACCATAAAGTTAACGTTTGTCCATACGAGCACAACTTAAAAGAAAACGAAATGAAATTAACGCATTTTAGATCAACTTTAATTGGAAAAGGATTTCAAACTGCCCATGCTGGCATATTTTTGTTCACTGCAATGCTACTGTGTGCATCAATTTATAAATGTTGTTTTAATTTTTTTCTTACACAATTTTCTATTTATATTTTTATGGTCATTGGCGATTATATTTTAAATCATTTTTTTGCGGTTAGGAAAAATAAAAATCGTATTTTTTTTCGCTGTTTACAGCCACCAACCACCATCTGAACGAATTGATTGCGAGCCAAACAACTAGACTGCCATCCTTGTGCATGCATCATCATCCATTTAACCATTTGTTGTTAATTTTTTTATGTGCATGAATGTACTACTTCTTTTTTTTTTTTTTGTGGCATCCATTCCAAATGCTTGTTGTACTCGTACTACCATTTTTATCAATTTCCACATCATGTCTATGAAATGTGTGTATGCTCTTGTTCACACAAAGGTGCGCATAAAGCATTTGCGGTATGACGGCAACAGTTGCTGGCTTGCTTGCTATTTCTTCTTCTTGTTGTTGTTGTTGTTAACAAACCATATTGCCGCTGCTGCTGCTGTTGTTGTATTACGAATGCTATTTTGTTGCTCTGGCCAGCCTGACTGTATGACTGACTTTAATATTCAGGTGTATATGAATGAGTATGCGTCCGTTTTTTAACGGCTGTGTGTTACATTTTGTTATATTGCTGCTGTTGCAAGTGGTACTTTAGGCAGCAGTAGAACTGCTGCTGCTGCTGATTGTTCAGTTGAGTTTTCTAGTAGACAAGTGCTAGACTTGTCGGTGTTGTTACAAGTTCAGATGAGATGTTAGTCTTACATGTATAGATCTATCTCTATACGTACACTTGTATGTTGTTGCTATATTTGTTAGCAACCAAATTGTTTATTACATATTTTTCTTGTAGCATATAAGCTTTTAAAATCTATATGTGTGCAAGTGAATGTCCATATGTTTTGCAAATGTTTGTGATTACGGCATAATTTGTTAATTAAAATTTTCAATTGGTTTTTTTTTAACCAAAAAAAAAGAAAATAATTTGAGTAGTATGATTGTAAGATTACTTATTATAAGATTTATTTAAAATTTATTGTTAAATAGTTGTAAGTGCTGTGAGAACTATTACCCTTTAAAACACAAAAATGTACTCAAATACTTATCATTTCATTAAGAACTAATTAAAGCCGGGCTGATTTCTAAATTTTTAAGTGAATTAGAATAATTCCTAAAAAAAATGCATCTCAGTGTTTGCATTTACTTTCGATAATCTTTGTAATAAGCCGCATTATGTTGAGAAAACTATTTAACAATTAAAAAAGAAAAAACAATATTCCTAAGGATTTGTGCAAGATTTTCCCACGTTTTCCACTTGAATATAAATACAGAAATAGTTAATCGAGAGATTCATTTAGAAATGTTTAAACATAGTTATGACAGTGGGTACCAGATCACACAAATGCTACAGTAACCCACTGGTGGATAAGCTTCATTACTTCATTACTTAAAGAACATAGACGAATTGGGACTTTTTCGACTTTGTCATTCACAACAACTCATAAGATAAGGTCCGGTTAATCGGAATGGTCTACAGAAATCTCTATTTGCTCAATTGAGAGACCACTAGACTAGCATAAATTTTTTTTTCTGAATACTTAAACTAATACAACTTTTTTGCTCTCAATTAAAGGAATTAGTTGCAGTCAGATCAAGTGAAAACAACCCAGCAAAATCTTTTTGAAATTGTGTAATAGGTAGTCAGTACTTAATATACGTCGTTACGAACATCATTAGTTTAAAGTACAGAGTAATGGCCTATTGGTTATGACCTTCGTAAATACTTTTTATATATTTTTTTAAACAGTGAACTTTGAATTAAGTTCATAAATATTATAATATGCCCAGTATTATAATTTTTATATTTTTTTGTATTGCAACAGTATAAAAATATCCAGCTATAATTCAGCTTTATTGATAACTACTTATTTTATTGCTTTTTGTAAGTTCATTTGTAAGCGAGGGTCATGATTTCTGGGACAACTCAAACAAAAATAAGTAGTTATTCGGCCAAAAAGTAACTAGTTTATGTGTATCTCCAATATTACTTGCTAACTTACTAGGTAAGTAAAGATTTTGCTAGGAATGCAAATCTCAAATTTAATGCCTTTAGCAAAAGTGTTGTCATAAAAAATAAAGTAAATTTGAGATTTAGTTGTCGTATTCAGGAAATATTTTTGCACAATAAATAAGAAGATAATGTAGCGTGGACCAAATGCAATGCTTAAGATGTAGTCAGACAGTTTTACCTAATCAATGCAGTATTAAGATCTCGGATGTTTATGTGATCCAAAATTTCATCAAAACACAAATAGACATTTTCAAAGACTAAATTCTAAAGAATAAATTTCAAATGATATTGAATAGTATAACCTAGTACACTAGTGATTGCAAATTATATCACTTTTTATTACATAATCTTTAATTTGGTACTCGATACTAATCATTACATTTAATGGAATTTTCGATTTGAAAAGTAGAATATATTTTATATCAAGTATCATCATATATGTATGTACATTTGTATGTATAAATTTGTAGTTTTTTTATAAAGTATTGTTACAGATTTATTTTTTTACTTTTTACAAGCGATTATCAGCATTTCTTTCCTTGTCAAAGACAAGACAGAACGTGCGAGTAGGGAGTTAAGCTAGTTTTTTAAACACATAATGACTCACATATGTATTCCCCGAATGCTTAATATTTAAGTATTTTTGATCGAAAAATAAAAAATTATTTTCCATGTCTTACCAAAATCTTAATGGGGATGTGGGGTAGTGAGATTGAAAAAGAGGGGCACCGAAAGCCCTAACCCATGACAGGTATTCACGTATGCCCAAGTGGCATGGTGTGCGTTCTATGTGAAAACGAAATTTTCCATAATAAAAACCATAATCATATATCCTCCATTAAATAGACAACTTCAGGAACTCAGTTCCCTTAATGAACAAAATTCTTTATTGATCGCCAGTTTCAGTTCGATTCCAAGTTCGGAATAGTATTCATGTCAAAATTTTCGTGTTCTAGTGTTCTAGGGTCTCGACCTCTTCCTCGCATGCTCAGCATGGTGTTTCCTCCGACAATCTTATACAAGCTAGATGAGTTTTTAACTCTGTGTGGCCACACTAGTTAGTCTCCTAAGTGTTGGTCTGTTCAATTTAAGAATTTTCTTCAATTTTCCAAGATTTGGGTAACCCCATATTATGTTTGCTACTTTCTTGACCTCGGTGTTTTGCCATTTTCTAGCTTGATCCTTGATCGCCCAATCTTTAAGCTTATATTTGAATCGTTGAAATGTTTAAGCATTTTCTAAAGTTACAATGCTTAAAAATGTTTGTTGTTTTGGATAATTTATCGGCCTTCTTATTTTCAATTAAGCCTTTATGGCCTGGTAACCATATTATCTCTAGACGTTTACAATTTGCGTGCGAGTTTATATCGCTTTTGCATTGCAGGACGTTTCGAGATTCAACATTTTTGTTCATTAGTATCCTGATAACTTACTGACTGTCCGTAAAGATACGAATCGGAGCCTCGTTATCAGTATCCTTTACCCATTTAATATCATCCGTAATTGCGATAACCCTAGCCTAAAAAACAGTGTTTTGGTCTGGTAGACGGAAGTATTTACCTCTGTTTCGGTTTATGTTATATAAACCCATTCTTTTTGGGTCACTAATCTTTGATACGTCCATATAAAAATAGATACTTTTTACCCTAGTTAAATCATCCCACTTAACCCCTTCCGGTGTTATAGTGATGCAGTTAATGCTTTTATATCTCAGTACGATTTTGTCGCATGTTGCCTTTGTAATGGGGATGTGGGTTACACATGAATGCAGGTAAACATTTTACTTTTTATAAATCTTTATTGGCGTAACTACGTAACAATTCTTTGACTGCACACTCACTACGTACTACGATTTGAAATAAAAGTTTTTGAATATGATCGTGTTTTTTTACCATGCAGTGTTTTTTGCATTCCATCGTCCAATTGGTATGTATTTTAGCTGTGAAATTTGAAGATATTCAAAATAAGTTACCTGGTGCTACGATTACGAACAGACAATCATAACATTAAAAAAACTAACCCCGCCCTGAGAGAACAGAAAATATGTATGTTATTATTTTTGACATTTATCAAAAAAAAGTTTATTTTTAATCTCAATTTGTTCTTCCTATAATAATATAAATACTTGTACCCGAAGCTATTATTTTGATCGGCACTGTTATTATTGTCTATGGATTACTTAGTGGAGTAATTATTATTTGGTATAAATATTAAATATATTTGCAATCACGCACCAATTACACGAAATTTAAAAATACATCCGAAAGTCAAATTTCATTAAAATCCAATGATCCTTATTAAAATCCAATGATCCTTATTTAAAATCTTACAAAAAGAATATTTATTTATTCACCCAAAATACCTAAGATTCTGATATACGTATAACCTTCATTTCATTTAAATTTGATGCTGATGTTTTCATACTAAAATTCACAATTTTAATAGGACTTCAGTTTTATATTCTTTATTCTCAACCATTAATTCTGCATTAATTTTTATTTGCTGTTGTTGCTGTTTGTGTTGTTGGCTGTTCGGTGAGAATATTGTACAAGTATTTTGTGCTTAACCATCAAGTGATTTACGTAAATCCTTTTCTGGTCAGAAAAATATACATAAATGAAATCAAAACAAAAAAATAAGAGAACAAGAAAATGAAATATTTTTTATTTTATTAAAATTTAACAACACTGCCATAAATCTTTACTTAAAAAGAGCAGACGACAATTCAAATTTTCACAAAACCGCAAAAATATTCAAAAGCGACACAAACAGAACGTAGAATAAAAAAAAAGACTTAAACTGGACACACGAAGCAAAAAACATCAGGTTAATAACGACAACAACAACACGTATAACATACAGACTTGCATTGCAATAAGAACATGAAAATAAAATTCAAAATTATTAAGCTGCACACAAACTAAACTGAAATTGATCCAGTTGCAACAATAGTTGAAGTACCGGCAGCGGCAACAACAACAACGCTTCAAGTTTATATACATTTGCAGATCCATCGAAGCTTCCATATGAAGTGTTTCATCATCGATAGCATTGATTCTTACAAACATTATAGATTGAAGCTTAAAACACTCTCTCCTTTAACCACACGCACTCATATCTTTTAACTTACACTTGCAAGATGCGAACATTTCGATGAATCGCCAATAAAAAACATGAAATGAAAACGATGACAATGATTCTGTTGAGGCTAACAGTTTTAAATAATATTGGCAAGGAGAAAAAATAATTTCGTTTTTAAATATGTGATTAGAAATTAGAATCAGTGGTTTAAAACCTCGCTAACGTGTGGTTTTCGAAAATATTATCACATATTTAACTAAATCCGAAATTCTGATCTAGTTTGTCATGCAAACGAACGGTGGTACCGTTACTTGTGTGGGACGTAGCACCGTCATGTTAAAAGATTATGCACAAGGTGGGCCATTAGAAATCATTCGATGTTGTTTGGCTCTCATTTTTTTCTAAATGTTAGACTTTGATTCTGTTTTTTTGAACCTTTAGAATTTTATTGGTCAAATCGAGAAGATGATATCAGCCAAATAGGAGCCGTCACATTCGATTGCTATACGGGACTTTAAGAAAACCCACAAAAAAAGTCTGGAACGGTTAAATCGGGCGATCTTGTGGGCCAATGTAAATCGCCAAAACGAGAAATTAGGCGACCCGGGAACACCGCCTTCAGAATATTGGTTGTGGCTCGCGTAGTGTCTTCCTTTGCTCCGTCCTCTTTGAACCACATGTCCTTCAGTCCTAATTCGTTCAACTGCGGCAGAAAAAACTCGGCTAACATGGCCCTATAGCGACGTCTTCGAAAAAAATAACCCTATGACTTCTCTAGTGTGAACAGCGCACCAGTACACAGCGTCACTTTAAGCGGCCGTAATGGCTCCTCGTGCATTACTCGTGGATTTTTGGTGCCCCAAAAGCGATAGTTTTGCTTGTTCACGTACCCGCTGAGATGGCCAACACCACAGACGAATTGTTATGCAAAAAAAAATAGATACGATAATTCCGCGTTCTTGGGGAGTGTATCGCTCCATGGCCTGTTCACTTGTATTCTATATCTGTCTTGTTCACAAATGTCAAAACAGGTTTGACATTTGCTGCCATTTGCAAAAATAAAAGCATCTTCTAAAAGGGTGATTTCTTTTGGCAGACTTTGTATATGAATATCTTCCAACTGTGGCCATACAAAATCTTTAATAACTGTTCGATAGAGCAAACAGTTGCTCTTGTTTCAATGGCCCAGACAGACCAAAAAGAAACGCACCAAAATTTCATATGGTGAAGATCAGGGGAATTTCAAAACAAATTCTTAGGTTTTCTAAACCTTTAATGAGACAATTTTGCTTCTTAACGTAGCGTCAGAGGTAAAACCAATTAACATCATTTTTGGATGAAATTCTGAATTAGTTTGATTCTCTTCAGCAACCCAATTAGCCAAGGCATGACGTTGTCGAGCAAAAATTAATCCTAAAGACAATATCCATCTATATTTCCATTTGCCTATTAAAAATTTTAGTTGAAGCCAAAAGCTTTTAACTAAATCTGTTACTAATCGGCGACTGAATTGTGATTTACTAAAAGTATTCTTCTCTACCAGAAAGTCTAATAACAAAAGGATCTATTCAACATGGGCAATCATAAAGCATTGACCATCCACGTTAAATATTTCTACAACTTAATTCTTGGGTGTGGAGAGAAGTTACCTAAAGCTCCTATATGTTCTGTTTATTAAATATAATTTTTCTAAAATGAAGAAATATTGTTTTCTCTGCACCAATAATTGTCCAATAATTCTCAACTTACAGTGCATACATGAGTTTGTTTGTTCATATGTAGAACTACGCAAGCATTTACTTTTATGTAAAAAAATATACGTATATGACGTACACAACGACAATGATGATGATGATGTGGGCAATAACGACAATAGGTAAATATCAGTGCAAAACCATAAAAAAATACATCTGACAGCACAAAAAGAGGTGTTGACACATTGATTTATCTGGCATGCTACTGTATGTATACAACAATGAAACCATCAACTACGATAACTAATAAAATGAAGCAGCGACAAGCAAAAAAAAAATATCCTTCAATATTGCAGAAGAACGCACAAATTTAGGTGGACTAAAAATTTACTCGAGTTAAAAAAAAAACAGAGAAAAAAAACACACACAGTTTTCAAATAAAAATCTGGTAACATCATAACCATCACAACAACAGCATCAATCTCATAATAACAATGGTTTTTAAATCCTAAACGTTATTACGTGAACTACCACAAGAAGTGAAATCATCAGCGTCAACGAAGTCATTGCTTGCAATCGAAAGCACTTTTGACATCAACAACAGCAGCACTAGAAGCGAAATGGTAAACATAACCTGCTGTGCTGAATTAGCGGCAGTAAAAACAACAACAGCAACACTATTAAAGTTTAAGTAATTTTGAGGCCAAAACATACAAAAACGACACTACCAATCAATTGAAGTTTTTTTATTCATTATTATTATTTCAATCGCTAACATGCACACACATGATATGACACATATAGAATAGAACTGCCACAAACGGTGAACATTCAAATAAACGGCTTTAAAATTGTATTCTGGACAAGACGTAAGTAACCCCTAAACACCCGTATATTTTAGAGCTTAAGTGTGTGGCTATTCTTAGCCGCAGTAGCAGCTGTTTTTCTTAGCCAAAATCTTGCAGCTTCGTCATCATTGCTGATACAAAAATCTTCGTCTTAATATTTTTTAGCGAATTTTTAGGAAACTCAATATGCTTTCTGTTTTAGTTTTTTGTTTTGTTTTGGTTTTTTGCTTTAAAAAATTTACCAATTTAAAAATTCCTTTTAAAATATAAATTGACCAAATTAATATGACGCTCGCAAACAATTCTGGGAGAAAAATGTTCTTGTTCTGCTGTTTCATCAGTTGTGTTCCTTTTTTTTATTTTTAAAATTTTATTTCATTTATCCTTTTGTAGAGATGACTGAGCCTTACCAGTACAATCAATTGTATTTAGCCATGAGTTTAGAAATACACTTTTCAAAAATATCATTTGACTACTGATCTTTAAATCTTGACTTTAAGGTGGTGGAGACAGATATTTTCTTAGCTTGAGTGGGATTAACAGTTTTGGAAGAACAATATCAGATACAAACGACTTATGATAAGGAAGGAAGAAGTAGAAAATCATCATCAACAATTTGAGCACTTTTAAAACTTTCTTACGGAAAATTGTGTACCTGTTAAAATTTTGCTACTATTAAGCCGGGTTATTAAAACCTTTCACTAGTACCTGGATCGATACAGAGTTGGAAGTCAGAAATTTGTAAAGTTAAAGTTGGTTTTTATGAAGTCACTCTTTTGCAAAAATATTGTCATCTTTTAACCAAAAATTAAGTGTGACTTTTCATGTTTTTCTAAGTCGTTCCATTAAATCCAATTTGATTAAATAGGATCAGGGGCCAAATTACGGCATTTGAAAGTGATCGAAGTTTGAAAATTCCTATTAGAATCTCTATACCAAAAGCCCAGCGAACTCAATCATGCGAGAAAAATTTCGATCGTAATCAAATGCCGTAATTTGCTACCTGTACCTTTCTCCAATTGCACCTTTACTCCAATTGATTTTCTTTTAGATCGCTTTATACGAATTGCTTGTCTCTACTAAAGGTTTATATGGTGATCATTAATATTTTATTAAAACATATCATTATCAGGTCCAATATTTTGTACATTTAGACATAGTATCGTAGGTACATCGGCTGCCCGAATTTACAGTAGCTGTCATGAAAATTAATAATTACTTCAATTAATGAACAAAATGTTCTTTCTGTACATCTAAAGGGTGTCTCAGTAAAAATGATTTATTTTTTCATTTTAAAATAAAACTCGTACATTTGATATAGTTGTGATTTGCTTATTGGATTCTAAAGAAGACATGTTCCGATTGAGGATGAAATAAAATATCCGTTAAATGATCCCGACGACTTTTATCCAAAATTTTTCTTCACAAACAGGTGTATGTATCTCACCGATGACGAACTGTTTTTGGTTTTTTCGCATAAACCCGGGATTTCACAAAACCCCAAAGAAAAAATTTCATGATCTTGGTGGCAAGTTGATCATCAGAAATTCTTTAGATAATTTATTCTTCAAAACTTGCCGAAAAAATTGGATTGTTTCATACGCAGTGGATCAGGTCGCGCTCTCTCTCTCAAACTATATATCTTTTAGATGCAGGCCAACCAGCTGAGGACGCAAGAATACCGTTATTATGTTTCTATATGGGACATATGGGTATATGGGCCAAATATAATAATTACAAATCTATAAACTTTAAACACCTCAATATTGGTATAAAATAAAAGGATTTGACCAGAAGAATACAAAAACCTATAAAAAAAGGCAAAATTTAAGATGGCGTCTGAAACAAAGAAAATCATACACAAATTCAGAATACGCAATATACGGCGCTTAAAATAAAATGCCGTTCAGCATTTAATCTAAAATCTAGGCTACGCTACGATAAGGTCATTATTAGAATTTTGACATCCCTGTAAACATGATGGCGAAGGGTATATAAGATTCGTCACGGCCAAATAAGACACTCTGCTTATATTATAATCATTGGTCTTGATATTCAATTCATTATAACCTATTACTTATGTCACAAACAATGCAGTCAGGTCCCAGCAAAAATTACTGCATACCCGGAAGCAGGTTTGTAAGGGAGAGACAAATGTACTCTCCTTTCTCAACCTGCTTCAGGAAGGCATGATTTTTATATGAGATGTCCCACTTTGTAGGGCTCTTTGATGCTCTAATTATTTGCTATTTTCACACATGGTTAATGCAGTAATATCATGTCTCTTTTATGTGTTTTCAATAAATTTTTTAAGAACTACAGTAAAGAGAGGTAATCATTCGCTTTCATTCCTGCATCTTCGTAAGCGAGAGAAGTTGCAGTAAGTTATTTTATAAGAAATGAAATATATTAAATAGAAATTTTTGACTTCCATTTATAGCACCCTCGAATGCGCTCTAATATTGCGCTATAAGTAGGCATGAATTTCTTTTACTGCTTAGCGGTACAAAATAAATTTTTGCTCGGGTGTCTCAGTTTTTTAAAATGGTGTAAAATAGTTTTCTCCAATTTAACTTTTTATTATTCATATAATTTGTATTTAAACCAAACTTTCTTATCATTATCATGTGTGGGCCATTGTTATAAAATTTGATTTTTTTTAACTATTCTACTTGGCCCAAAGGACGATGTATTTGCTTATCAATAACACTTTGGTATTCAACAATATTAATAAACTAGGGTGCCTTTTTGATCTTGCAGTATTGCAATAGAATGTAATAGAAAAAAGAGTCCGATTTCCACTTATTTCATATTTTTGCCGAACATGTGCCTGTTTATCGTTGACTGGTTAGTGGATCGCACTATGAATTACAGAATAATTTTTTTATTTTTAATGTGTCTTTATGAAGATTATATTTTTTAAGCAGCTTAAAAATTGAAAGTCGTAAAGGTCAATATTAGTCCTGAGTTAAATTAAAAAATATATATAAAGATTGATCGCCTCACGAACCATTTAAAGAAGCGGGTTCTTAAGAAACTTCTATAACTCTACCCTAAAGAAAAGTTTCCAATTTCTTTTATTTAATAAATTAATGCTCGCCAACAAAGTTATATCCAACCTAAAATCCACCAAATGTAAAAAGCCACAACGCGAAAAAAGTCAACACCAAACAAATGCAATACGATATTACCCCAAATCGCTTCTGAATTTTTAATAAATGACATTAGAGTAGCAATTTTACCCTTTTTTTCATCCTCTGCAGTCTTAAAACACACTTTAAAGTCTTTTTTTGTGAAATACTTAGTAAAAATAAAACTACAACAAAAAGAGAACAAAAAAAAAAGTAATTTTTATCAACAATTTGGCATCAGTCGAAAAACTAAATGACGAAAAAAGTGGACAAAAATGGAATCATATCGCAATAAAAAAATCTTCAAAAACATCTCAACAAATACTTTATGAAAAGAAACAATAAAAAAAATTGTAACAAATCATTGTCACAATCAAAAGCGTTTATGAAACATAATTTAGGCAACATTAAAATCCACACATTCATACGAATAAACGATGTGACAGATAGGCAGACAGATAAACATAATTTAATAAAAACAAATATTATATGATATTTGCTTTATACAGCTAAATCCAGCAAAGATGGACAAATAAAAAAAAATTACAAAAACAAATACAAATAAACATACACATATTTAAAAAGAATTGCCGCCTAAATTTTGTTTTTAATCAAAAAGAACATAAAAAGAATTAAATCTTTTGAGATTGTAGGTAAAAACAGCTTCACATGCAACAATATTTTCTCGATTTTGAGGATTTTTTTTCAATATTGGTTTTTTCATTTTTAATCAATAAGAACTCAATTATTATGGTGATTCATATGTTAGGCACTTATTATGGATTTTTGATTCGATTTAAAAGGCCTCAGAACCCATTACATATCATTTTATGTGAATAATAACTGACTCTTGAATATTTATAAAATAAATTTTATTAACCCTCATCGAACTGATAAGGTACAAATGGACTTTTTCATTTTGAAATCACAATAAATTTTTTCTCATATTCAATATATGGTCTATATAAGTTGAAATTTTCTGACATCTTAAAAATTTTAGTTGTAGTTCAAAGCAACTCCTTCCCCTCGATAGAGAGCCATAGCTATTTTACAAACTTTAAAGACTGTAAATGTACTATTGTTTGAAGGTACAAAGTATGAAGAAATATAAATAAAACAAATTACAATTAACTATTTTTAACTTTTTGTTAAAGCTTCAGCCTTTTTATAGAAAAATGCGTAAATTCACAGTTTTTTTTTTTTTGCAAAAAATACATGTTGTAGCTTGTATTGAGTGTTTATCACAAATAGGTTTTATGCAGTTTATGCATGACTTTCTTTCTTACGTTGTGAATGTAACAGCCTTCAACTAAACGATAAGCTCAAAGTTTTCCACGTTTAGCAATATTTTGCTATAAATATTTAATTATTCAATAATTTTGTAATGAAAAAGTTGTTGTTGTAATGAATATATGAAGGTACAATTGTACCTACTCCGTCATTTAGCGTGGTAAAATTATTCAGTTCGACGAGGGTTAAATTATTATTATTATTTTTTTTTTTCAAAATAAAAATAACACCAGAGCAAATACCGACAATCTTAAACAGATTTAATTTTCGAACAGAATTCCCAGACAACTTAATTTTCAATACAAATTGGTATCTAAAACACTTCATAGAATTAAGGAGCGATCAGCCAAATACTTATTTTTAAAACATAAAATTTTTAAAAATAAAGTAGTTTTTTACGGAAATATATTTTAGCTATTTTGCTTCGGACGCCATCTTAGACTTCAAATGTTTTTATGGTGCACAGCATTCTTTGTCAAGCCCTTTTTTAGTACCAATATCGATAGGATATTTCTTTTTGTTACAAAATGTTGGATTTTTATACCCACCACCAAAAACATGGTCTCGGGATATACATTTTGTCATTCCGTTTGTAACACATCCAAAAATCCATTTTAGAGCCCATAAAGTATACATTTTCTGAGTCCTGGTTTCATTTTATGACGATCTAGTTATTTTCGTCCGTCTGTCCGTCTGTTGAATGAACGATAGAGCTCGAACCGAAAAAGTTAGGGGGAAATATTTGACAGAATATTTCTTATACACAAGTTTTGTTTGGTATTGAAAATGGGTTAAATCGAAATATTAGGAAGAGAGTTAAAGGTCGTATTGCAAGAGTATGTCGAAAAACCCATGTCCTTCCAACATCGATTAAAATGCGATTGTGTCTAAACGCATTCACGTAGAGCGATTCGAAAGTATATTTCCTGAGTAAAAAAATATCTTTTCCAGAAAATTGCTTTAATCTCTATTTTACGAAAGGAGTTAATGATAAAAATGTACGAAAATTTATACCGCATAATGTCTTGTTCGGTCTACTTAAAACGTAATAAAACTGAGAAATATGGATCAATTATCCTACTTTTATGCCCACCTCCCATATAACGACACAGCCGAATATAGTGCTCTTACTTGTAAATGTTCACATAGTTAACAACAATATAATAGTCAAAACCTTTCATTTGATGACCTTATTGACTTAAATTTGAAAATTTTCCAAGATGTATTTTACTAATCAAGCCCTCTAATTTATTACTAAAATAAATCAGTCAGGTTTGTTAAAGCAGAAAATTGTAGCAATTGTATTTATGTGCTTATATCCCAATTAGTTTCAAAGTTAATTGTGAACTTTTTACACTTAAAAAAAATGTATTCAAATTATTTATAGCTAAGACTGCCGATTGATTAGTGGCTAATTTATTCAAAATTTTCGACGGATAACCAAAAACCCCAGATATAAATAAGACATGAATATTGTGAATCACTTTATGGAAATAAGTCAATTTGGAAAATTTCTTGTAGTGAAGTTATTGTATATAAGTAGTGTACGATGTTTGAAGGTTTAACTAAGAAAATCAAACTAAAAATGATTTAATTCCTTATAATACTGCAAACACATACATACATATGTCACGCAAGAAAGTAGAAAAAATGTTACCACATACATACCTACTTGTATTGTTGCTAGTTGTGCCTGTGTTTTGTTTTCGTCTTAGCCTTTTACGAGCATTAACTTAACACAACAAATATTGGCTAATTTTGGCATAAACGCGTGCTTTTAAAGATCATTTATTGCGTAAAAATCATACGAGTGCGCAATGACTTTCTTTTTGCGGTGGCTTTTTAGCCTGGTCTTGGGCTGACTAAGGTCATTTCGAGTAGTAAGAGTGTGCCTTGGTTTAGTTTTGTGGTCGTTTTAGTTAAAGCTTTCGTCTGGCTGTCTTCATTGTGCCAATGTTGTTGTCATGTGAATTGCGATTAAAATGATTAATGTTCATTGGATAATGTTAATTGTCGCATTGCTACTGTTTTTGCTCTTTTTACTTCTGCACCGTATTTATGCACCATCAAGACAAAGACGTAAGCGAATAATTGCTGAGAAGTAGGAGCTATATGTGCATATATAGTATAAATAATTTTATTTAGAGAATCCAAGAGAATGGCAGACATTTGAAAAGATATAGAAATTACAGTTTGGCATAGTATTCATATTAAAGTTTTCATGTCAAGTACATCCAAATGCAAAACAAAAGAAGTGTTCTAATCTGACAGTCCCAGAAGAGCTAAATAAGTTTAATAGTGAACTAAACTGCCAAATATTGTTCCCGTCTTACGCCTCTGGCTGATGTAATATTTTGCCAGAAAGTTTAAAATCAACAGATCATACTTTAAATTTATTTGGCGACAAAACTTAAAATGTTTTACAGGTTTTGTATAAGTACGTAAGTAACTGTGTCTTTTGTTATTTTCAGTATGTTTGATTACCATATCATTCTCTAAAAGTTAAAAAAAAAAATTGAAAACAGCAGCGACAACGACATACATACGATTAAGCACAACTCACTATGGTTACCTGTTAAAGTAAAATTTAAAATTTGTTTTTGTTTATCTGTTTGTTTAATGTGAAGACACTCACAAGTTTTTGCATAAATTTGTTTTGACGCGTGTAATGAGCATATTTTCTGACATTTTCACTGTCATATCATTTGGCTTTTATCTCTAAATAAACAGCATATAGAATTGGTTTTTTTATGCATAATTTGTTCTTGTTGTCTTACTAAACGGTTTGTTGTTTTTTTTTTTTTTTTTTTGTAAAAACTTAAAAACTCGCTTAAACTGACAAGTGTTTAGAAGTTTTTGTTTTTCATCGCTTATGATGTCGCTAATCGTATTTTAGACATCTGGCATAATGCCGTCGTATCAGACTTTAAACTATTCCGTGGAACCTCTCTATCGCTAATAATAATTTGTTGTTGAACGGAAGTCATGTTATTATGTAGCGATTATCATGTATGAATTTGTAGTTTTCTTTTTTTATAATAACAGCTTTTCAAAATTTGAATTTGCACGATATAAATAAGTGTTGTTATTAAGTTATTACCTTATTAAGGTTTTAAGGGGTGTTTAAGAGAGTACTATTTTACTTTTGTAGTTTAATATGTGTGGGAATATTAAAATACATATTTTTTTTTTAATTTATTCTGCAATACACATATAGCACGTTTTAAGGTAGATAACTGATTAATATTTAGAAGGGAGACGGTTTCCCACGGGTAGAACTACTAGTCAATTGAATGTCTCAAACGAAAATTTTCACTAATCACTTTCTAAATCAATTTAAATACTAAAATCGCCGTCCAGAGCTCAGAAAATATCTGTGCTTAAGTCACAAACATAATTTAAAATTAGCAATCGAAATTTCGTTAGATAAGTAAAAAGTAAAATCATGAATTTAGGTGGTAAAGCGATATGAAGGATTGTGATAGAAACCCTTTAAGTAGGTCTGTTAGATGTATTAGTGCGTTGACTTCAATGGAAGAGTTTTCATTGAGTTTTCGATGTGCAAGATGAAATCATTAACTTTGATTAAGCTGCTTATATCCACCATCAATGACAAAAGCTTTCATTAACGCATCAAAATATTCATTTACTGTTTCTTAAAGTATTTACTTGTATCCGTTACTCCTTTTGGGAGCTTCGGGCCCTCCACAAAGAATTTGTATTAAAAACTTTCATTAACGCATCAAAGTATTCATTTACTGCCTCTTAAAGTATTTACTTCTCTCCGTTACTCCTTTAGGGAGCTTTGGGCCCTCCACAAAGGATTTGTATCTACGACGGCTGGACGCTCTTGAATTATTGTGCGACTTAAGGTATTTTTTGGTCGACTGCATTTTTTCTAAACTTTCTACTGCGCAATTCGTGTCCTATTCCGTATGCTAAAGGCTAATGCCGCAAATTCCTGGCTAACGTCTCCATGCGATTATATAGTCCTCCTAATCTTTTCTATGTGGGGTCGTGCGGAGCGTTTGTCATTTGTTCTGTTGGTGGCGCTTCTTGAACGTTCATGTGATGCTGAACTTTCTTTGATGCCAGGAGTGAACTGAAACGACAAGAGCCGGCTTCTACTTTTCTTTAATATGTGGATTTGTCTGGATGGGGTTGAAGCCCATTTACTTAAAATCTCGCACATCGAAATAAAATTTTTTTTGGTTTTTGACAGGGTTCAAACCAGAGTCCTTCCTCCAAAAGTTTGGCACTCTAACCATTACACCACTTCACAAATCCCACAGAGTATACATTATCTTAATTCTTGTTTTATTCTTAAACAATCACGCGTTGTTCATCCTTTTGTCCGTCTAATTTAAGTACTAAAGGCTCGAACAAAAAGCTTGCAAGATAAAATTTGGTTTAACTGTTTTTAATACAATTGAAATGTTTGATATTAGAATAATATCAATTTGCTATCAAACAAAATGAGATATCGCCTAAATGCCATGAAGTGCATTATGAAAAATTGTTATAGATCAGACATTACAAAAAGAAGGACTTTATGTTTTCACATCAAAATTCCATTGACCTGTAAAAATGAGTGCGGAAAAACAGTCCTTCAGAAAATAAGGCCTGACATATCCACGAGTAAGCTAAAAGTGGTAAAAGTTGGCTATTAAAGAACAAAGAGGCTACAGGGATCGAAAACATACAACCAGAAATTTTGAATACTTCAGTTCTAATTCTATTCTTCTAATAATATACGCGTTTTGAAGAAGATACAGTCGGCATGATGAGCTTAAAAAGTGAATTAAAATACCAACAAAAAGTAACTTAACAAATTGTACTAACTGGAGAGAAGTCATTGTGCAGGGCGTATAAAGTTATGGCTCATTAAAATATCTGTCCTGTGTTTAATTGACCAACTGCACACCCTTAGAGTTATAGATAAACAGTCTATCAAACATTTCCATTGTTACTCATGTTTATAGATTTCAAAAAGGCATTTGACACTATTTGAAATGCAATTAATTGCAAATTATTGCCCACCTAATGTATTATCGCTCAGAAGAATTTTACACAATGGTTTCAATTTTAGGGCTCTATTAGACAATACATTTAGAAAATATAGAAATAAAAAATGGCGTAAGGCACGGATGTGCAATATCACATGTTATATATAACACTGTCTTCAATATTTTAATGAAGACTGTTACATTAAATTCCAACCGAATTCTTAGGAGACTACTCAAACAGGTAGCTGACCTTAACTGCATCAGCGTCGAATTTCTCCTCTCACACACGTTTCTTTGGTGACATGTGTAAAAATGTACAACTTGTAGAGGCAGTAACAGGGAAAGTAGAGTTAAAAAAAACTGAAAAGAACTAAGTCTACGCGTATGGACACCAACAACTATAAATTTATCGTAACAGACAACTTATGTAAATCATGTGCAGACATTGAAAACCGCATGAGTTGCGCCCGAAAATCGTTTACTGTGCCAAATATATAATAGACGGCTTCCCATATCTCACAAAAAAGCTAAAATTGGAATAATCAACTCCAGTGTTATTTCTATTTACTGTGTGGACGCAAAACCAGGAATGTAGTTTCCCAAAATATACATACAATGCAAATATTTGAAAACCGTTGTCTTGGATTAACACTTAAATTCTTTTGGCCAAACGTAATAAGAAACGCAAGCCTGTAAGCAGCAACGAATCAAACTCATCTACGATCTGAGATATAACCACGCAAATGATATTAGATAGGCCATACATTACATAAATTACCAGACCTTAGCAAGTTTTGCCATTGATTCGAACCCACAAGGGAGCAGACGAAGGGGAGGACCCACTAACAAATGCATAAGGCTTCTTGTCAGCGAAGTGGCAATAGCGAGAAAGACCTGGATTGAAATAAAATCAAAAGCTCAAAATAGATTCCAATGGAAAACATAATGGCCCTATGCTTCATATTGGAACTACGGAAATAAATATATATAGAAACGCGTGTGATACATCTACTTTAATTTTTATGTAGTTTTTTTTTAAATAAATTAATTAAATTTATTGAAAACATTATTATGGAACTCTTCGGTTCTGTTTATGAACACAATCACTTTTTAAGTATCCTTAAAACAGCTTTCAACTACGTCTCAGTATATAGGAATATATTATAGTTCAATAATAGAGTGTCTCGTTATTCTTATTGAAAGATTTCCGAAACTAGTCCTAATCAATCACCAACCACACAACCGTATTACTGTGACTTTTGCAATCTAACCAATATGAACATGCCTGTGACGTCATTTGTGTCATGAGCAAAAAGTTTAAATTTTATGCCCAGAGTGGCATAATCTTTATTGCATCTAAAACCCCAACTATGGTATGCACAAACTGGCTTCAGCAATTGTTGATGAAATAATTCTACACCAAGCCATACTCTACCACAACGGTCAGCATAAGTTTCAAGTTAGTTGTTGGCTTTATAAATCCATAATTTACATTTTGTCTGTCCCTTAGATCCTGAAACCATGTTTACTTAGCGAATACAAAACACAAACCCCGAATTTGCACAATACAAGATTAACCGAACATGTGGTTTTAATTACATTTCCTCTTTAATAATTTTGCACTAAATTGACCCAATTCTCGTTTCTTGGAATCATGTTTTCTACACCTGCATACATGAGCGTGTGCATGTAATTGTAATCATCATTCCATTGAACATTTAACACATTTTAATAATATTTATTAATACAAGAATGTATGCAAAACAAAAAAAAACAAAAATCATTTATTTGCAAACCAACAAACGAATGCAAAAACAAAAGAATTGTGACAAGTTGGTCTTTTTTTATTGCAAAAAAAGGTATTTGTTGCCAAAATGGCATGAGAATTTCATATGCATGACATTAATAAAATTATTTAAAACATTTTCTCTTCATAAATGAATAAAACTGTTTTCTGTTAAAGTGTCGAACGTGATCAAAACTTATCAGAACACAAACATCTCTTGAATATTAAATGAAAATTTTTATTTTATGTCTTTTAAAAATGTTTAATAATAATTTGTTTTTAGTGTTAAATATTATTCCCCTTTCCCTTTTCCCTTTGTCAAAGGTAAAGTAAGTAGCTAAAATATGCATTAAAATAAATATTATTTGGTTATTTATTTAAAAATGAGTTCGAACTCTTGGGGTATTAAAAATTCTATGAAAGACACCTGCTGTTAACAATATTAAAAAAGCTTTGCTAGATTTAATTAAAAATTAAATCAAGAAAAAATATTAGTTGTTATGGAAAGAATTATTTGCCATAAGTGATCATCAGCCTGCTTCTTAATTATGTACTTTTAATTATTTGAAAAATTTAGGATTTTTTTTTTGTTACACTGTACAACACCAAAAAAATAACATCGTTCTGATATCGGGTTCTTAACTCAGCTAGAGTTTACACAGGCGAGTAACACATTGAAAAACTCAATACACTCACACTTTGTTATTGATGCACTCACATTTTTTCAGTCTCAGCTCTTCTGGAAGCTAATATTAAATGCGAGTCAATATTTGCCAATTAACGAAAATTAAATGTCGATGGTGTTGCCTTTTTAAAAAATTTAATCAAAAAATGCCAAAGCTTTATCAGTTTTTTTTTTTAATATTAACACAAATTTTCTTCAAACGCACCATAGAAAGGCAAATTTTTTAATTATATGACCTCCCTTAGGGGGCCTTTGTGTTATTGCTAGTCCGGCGCTTAGAGGTGTTAGCAACACTATTGGCTGGGGCATAGAAGAATCCTAGAATTAGAACTTAAAGAGAGTGACATCAGCATCTTTACTCGTGGGGCAAAGGAGAGTCCTTGAACTCGTACCTCAAGTTTTCGGGAGACTCAGATAAAGCTAAACTAATCATCACAGGTAGGTACACTTGATGTGTTAATGCTTTGGGGGATCTTGTCTAATGAATATATTGACGATTACGATATACTGTGCGATTAGGATTGTCGCCGATTACCAGTAGGCAATGTAAAATAGTTTTCTAGTCCATAGAAAACGCCGCGGGACTGAGTGAAAAAACGGATGTCATATAATCACGGGCTCGAAAAGGTACCCAAAACAATTGTGTCTGCTCCACAATTATTTTAATACATATATAAACTATGTGACCCTAACATTTTAGGCATTGGCGTTATTAGACCCTTCTGGGATGCAATCGAGCCACTAAATTGTTTTTGCAACATCAAAAGTATTTGAAAAAATTAACTTTTTAAATTTAATACCCATACAAATTTAACTCAGTTTTGAGCTACCTGTACCAATGACTTAAGGTATTCAAGGTGTTCAGCAAATTTATATTAAATACTATCACACTCTATTTATAGGATGACCAGGAGTAGACACCAGAACGTTGTTTTATTTTGTGGTCGTGCGGGGTAGATTTAAGATTTTTTTTTGTTATTCTCTTTACACACATTTACGTTTTTCTTATTTTGCTTAATTTTTTACTTTCCTTTTTTGAAGTAACAAGCTCTTTTTTAAAGAAATAAAAATTGGAAGGAAATAAAAATAAAACAAATTAAGCAAGTAAGAATGAAACGGCTTTTTTGACCTACTCTTGCATTACGAGCTATAGCTCTCTTCCTAATATTGCGATTTAGCGCATTTTTAATACCAAACAAACCTTGTGTATAAGAAGTATTCTGGCAATATGGTTCGAGCTCTATCGTGCTATCAAAAGACGGACAGACGGACGGACATAGCAAGATCATCATAAAATTAAACCAGGATTCAAAATGGAGTCTATAACAGATATTTCGATGTGTTACAAACGGAATGACAAAATTATTAAAACCCCACCTTTTTTTTCGGTGGTGGGTATAAAAATGGTTAAAATTTTTATAAATATAAAAGATTTAATGGAAAAATAATTTACTTGCAAATATTTATAGTTGTATCCAAGAAGTTTATAATTTGAAAAAAATCCATGATTTTGACTCATTGTCGAAATTAGAAACTGTAGACATTTAAATCCTCTATATATTCAATATGTGAGTCTTTTTGTCTCCTTTTTAAAACAAAATAAAAAAACGCCCATCTGGCACGGAAACAACAGGTAAAAATATCCAATAAAAATACTTCGGCGGGTTAATATGCAAACTTGCTAAAATCTACTTTTTCAGTAAATTTAGATTTTGATGCCATGTGGTAAAGGAAGATACGCCTCGTTGACCAGCATATAGTTTTTCTTCAATTTAAGTCTTGTAAGTGTGTAAAAAGGTTTGATAAGAAAAACTGCTTAATCCTCTTCCAAAAAATTTTCTGTAAAAAACTGGTAAATCCAGTACATTATTAGTTCAGTGTTTATCACAAACTCCAATTTGAAATATTAAATATGAGAAGTATCTTGTTTCTCCTGTACAATTTCCTGAACAGGAGTTAGCACTTTTGTATATTAAGCCAACGATTTGCTTTATATATCTACTATGAGAACACTTAAGTTAAAAATTCAGTTTCAACGCCACAACAATAAATATTTAAAACGGTTCCTAACAAAAACTAGGTAATGACTTGCTCTTACTAAACAACATACATTTCAATGACTATTACATATCGTCTGTCTTGCGAGGAAGTGTTTCGGCAATGACTTGATTTATAATGTAAAACGTAAGTACTTATTTTCAGACATTTGCTTAGATACACACACAATTCAATTTCTTATTGCGAAGTTTACAAGAAGCCTTTAAAATACATAACTTTTATAATTCTCATTTAGTTAAACACGCTTAGGGTATAAGTAATAATTAGTTTGATAACAGCGGCAAAGCATTCCATTAACAAAGTGATGACTGATTTTTAAATTTTAAATTAACGCATCGCAAAATAATCAAACCGAATTTTCGTCCTTTAAAGAACCGAATGACTTTTGTAAATTCGTAATATTAATAGGTTATGGAGGTCATTAAAATGTCAATGAATAAGTACTTGATATAAAAGTAAGTGCTTATTATAGTACCTATTTATAAGCAACCGTAATAAGCAGTGATGCCAACTTTTTTGGAGCAAAAAGCACATTGAGATTAAAAAAAAGCGTAATTATAAGCCCAATAAAGCATAAAAAAGCACTACTGTTGTTTTTTTTTTTTAATTTAATTGAGAAACCAAACAACTAGTAAAGTACAATTTACATTGTAGTTTTATTTAAGAATGAAATATGTACATATATATATTTAGGAGTTTTAATTATAGAACATTCGTTTATTACAAGTTTAAAAATGAATCAGAAATCATTATTATTTTCTTGAACAAAAAATATATCTTCCAAATCGTATGGATCTTCATCATTCGGATTTGAATTGGGCCATAAAACCGTTCTTAGATGATATTTTGATTTTTTGTATGTTTTATTAGACAAAATATCTGCACAGGCCTTAGATGGTAAAATGTAGTTATTACAATACAAATACATTTTTATGTTCTTAATTATTTACTCTGCTTTTTTCCTTACTCACTTTACTTTTCCTTTAAATTTTGGGTTTAATTTCAATTTATATAAATATTTCTATAATTTAGTTTTTAATAAAATTCTTTGATTCTTTATTCTTCTTTTTATTCTTTGTTCTTTTTTGGAAAATAACGGGATTTTTGCTATTAAACGAATATTAAACAAGGCGAATATATAACTACTACAATTGTACTTTCTTTAGTCCGAACCATGGTGAAATCATTTATAAGGTGGCAGCGTAAAAACAGCTCACAAAGATTTACTTTTCTTCTATAGAAAATGACATTCATTTGCCATTAGCTCCCGCGCTGAGATTACCTGTTTGATGTGCGCTGATTTGCAATAAGTTACTAAAAAGAGAGTTACTAGACAAAAATGTATACATACACTTGTAGAAATATTACCTGCATATTTTTATTACAAACAAGATTAAAAATTTTAAAATTTGTTAAAAGCACTAAAACCACTAATGAAAATTTTGCAAAGCACCAAGGCTGTGCTTTTTCTTAGGTTGGCACCAAGGATAAAAACTTGGCGTTTTGGTGCATCGAAAACACTAAAAATAGTGCCAAAAGTACTAAGTTGGCATGGCATAAGTACTTTTACGAGTCCCTATTTGTAAGCGAGGGTGGTAAGTACTTGCCTCCAATGACATCGCCGTGTTAAAATAATGGGTAAAAATGCCAATTGTAAGCAGTACTTTCAACTCATTATTTTGTAATAAGAGTGTTTGCTGGGTTTATTTATATCGCTCCTATTCAGATAAATAAATATGTTAATATTTTAAAATAACAACTACTACAACTGTGTATTAAAATTGTAAATTAAATGCTAGAACAAATGTTGTCATAATTACGAGAAACTCTATAAAAAAAACCCATCAACACCAAATGACATTGACATGAACAAACGGTCAGTTTGCAACTACGTTTGCACGTCTAAACCGTCTACTTCTTCGTTCGTCTGCATGATACTCGTAGTCTCATTACAGTTCAGGCAGTTATTTACAGGCGCATCTTTTTACCTATAAAAATCAACAACATTACAATTGCAAAACAAATTTTGCATAATAAATAGATACAAAAAAAACATTTAACAAAAAGCAACAATAATCGTCATTGTAATACAACAACTTAAATGAATAACAGAAACTGAACATAAATTAAACCATCAGTATTAACAATGAAAATATGAAAAAAATTATAATAAATAAGTGACAACAAAAAAATAATTTTAAAAAATAAAAATAACTACATTATTTTTAAGCTGCACTACAACTATGCTTGTCTATAAGTTAAGTAAAATGATTGTTTCTAATTGGTTTTAATTTCGATAAACGATTTTAAAATTTGTATATGTAAACCTTAAATATATTTTTTTGTTTTTGTTGTATGTTTTAGATGATATAAGTTGATGTAATCCAAAAAAATATATAATAAACTAAATAATTTAGAAAACTGTCACACTTTCCTAAAATTAAAACTTTTGTTAAGAACACGTACATATATATTCAAGTCGTCAAACGGTTTTTACTGAAGTCAGTATTAATGATCGAATTTGTTTTGCAAACGGTATATCTAATGCGGTCTAACCCTACTCGTTATCAAAATGACTAACCACTAATATTTTCATTTACTTTACAATAATATTGTTTTTGTACAAATTAATTTATTATTCTTGAAAAGCAGCAATAATATTTTTTTCATATTTCAGTTGACCACTGAAACTGCAACTGACTGCAGCAGCAGCAGCAAGAGTAGTACACGTAGTCGCTGCCACTTTAGCCGTAAATGAAATGCATATTTATAAAGCGGCTCATTTAACACATTTACTAGCACTGGAACGCGCAACCATTTCTCAGTTTTTAAACCAGGGGCCCTCACTTTGCAAAAAAAATAATGCATTAAATATTGTAATATGTTTAAAATGAAAACCTAGACATAATTCTTCAAAATTCATAAGAATATTGGTGCCATTACATGCGTTACTTGTCCCGCATAAATCGAAAAAATATTCACCAGCCACAAAATCAGCAGAATAGCGCACACACACGCACACTCACAAAACAATTTTTATGAATTTGTAATTTTGCATTTAATAAAGAAAAAATGCATAATTTTGTATCATTATGTATTAAAAATTAAAAAAAAAAAAATATCAGTCAGCCATCAAGAAACAAACGTAAAATAATAAAATACAATTATTACATGACAAACCGTTATCGTGTGCATAAAATCTTTTGTAATGCACTGTTGTTCACTGATTTTATTTTTTTTATTATTTTTTTTTTCTTGTCGTTTTAGTAAAATCGTGCAGAATTTAAAAATAAAAGAAAGTTTTATAAAAATTAATAATTACATATAATATGAATTTATATGCAATAACGTATGCTGAATTACAGTGATTTGGGTTCGAAAATAAATGGAATAAGTTTAATTAAACAAATGTTTTAAATTTAATTAGAAATATTTCAAATTAAATCAAATTCATATAGTTATCTCAAAGAAAACAAATTCACATTTGTGCGCTTCTACCAAATATTTATGTTTAAATAATTATTTGAATTTATAACGACAATTTTATAACCGTTACACATAGGAGTATTTGACCTGAAAAGCTGGCCAAAAAGGCAAAATTGAATTTTAAGAAATCTTAAGAACTAAGTACGCAGCACGACAGACAACAATATTTTACATTATAGTGTAAATTTTTAAGACTTTTAGTTGCGATTTGTAGCTCTGAGACCCTGCTAAATTCAGAAAAGTGAAGAAAATTATATGAGATTTGAATGTTTTTTTCGGTTTCTGGATGTTTATATGCTATTTTTTTGGCGGCTAAACAAATAAAGGTTTGACAAAGATTTTTTTTTCGCTGAAAGGTTTGATCAAAAGTTATTTAAAAAAAAAAAAATTTTAAATATGTTGAATATTCATGTTGAAACAATTCGTTCAAAAGCTAAAAACAAAATAAATTATACACTTTTTTTGCAAAAAAAGAAAAAGAAGAGGTTTTTGAAAGTGAGGTTAGCATCTCTACGAATTATGTTTGATACCACAATGAAATTTGGAATCTCTTATTTTAGAAACAAAAAAAAAAGTTTGCGCAAGTTTGCGCCATTATTTTTGACGATTTTTTTAAATTGTCACATTTCTTCCATTTTTGCTCATTAGGAACTTTTTCTTATATATTTATGTCGTCATAAACTTTAATATATTTTGAATTATTATTGATTTCAACTGTTATTCACATCACTTTTAACACTTCACAATGTTAATACCTGCCTGTAATTATAAATTTGAAAAATTCTTTTTTTTCGATAATAGTTATAAGGGAATATCCCACGCATCCCCATAAAGGATATTTTTATATACCTGCTCTACAAAACATATGTTAAAAAAAATATATACCGTACCTAATAAGAATATTTATTAAAAGCATTTATCATCAAAAAAAGTTTACCAGAAATAAAGACAGGTACATAAAAAATACATGGGCACCCAGGTATCAGGCTACCATCCAATTGTCAGAAGAAGCTGCCGAGGCCAGAAATAAGCCCTTACGATTATATCGTACGACTTATTCGAGGAAACTCAGCAGAAGCGATACAAATCGAGATGTGTTGAATAGGTTATTTCTGAACAGTGACCCTTTTATAAGCTCAATAAAAAAGCTTTTTCATCAGAAACCATCACACTTCTTCTTCTTGACATACGACATAATAATTATTAAAGAATTTTTATTAGTTTAACTTTTCCGTATATTAAGTATTAAATAATATAAAATAAATATAATAAAGCCTTTTTTTAAGAAAAAAATACTGTTTCATAAGAGCCTTACAATTTTCAAAATAAAAATTTTTTTTGATTAGACCGTGAATCAAAATATGTATGCAAGAACATACAGTCTGTTAAGAATAAGTTTAAACTGTTAAAATCAACATTTGTTAATTGAGTTTTACTATTTATACCGGTTTTTATTCCTTAAAAATGTGGCTTTTGGAAAAATCTTAAAAATTTAAACTTTTTGGTTCTTAAATTTTTTTTATGGCATTTTGAAAACAAAAAATTTGACGAATTTTGCAGAAAAAATTTTTTTTCGCCATTAAATTTTTAATAACTCCTAAACAGTAATAGATAGAAGAGGAATGTGTTGAGTTGGTTTAAGCAAAATTTTCTGGTGCATTTTCTAATCCTCCTGCTATTGAAATTGGAGAATCCGTTTTCAAGTTATGACAAAATATATTAGGCAACCCAACGATTAGGAAGTGAAATATGCCACGCCCTTAACAGAAAATCCTTACGTACTAGAGAAAAACGGAAAACAGATTTGAATTAAGGGCATCAAAATCAATATAGTCCACATACTTTTATTTCTAGCAGAGACAAAAAAAAATTTTTTTGCGCAGTGTACTTTTGTTGCGCAGTGTAATTTTTTCAAAATTTGCCACTAGATTTCTTATATCATACTACACCTAAAACTATCAAAAAACTAGAACTTTTAATTCGAAAAACACGTTTAATAATTTTGGCCAGCTTTTCAGGCCAAATACTCCTCTGTGCGTTAGTTAATTTAAGGCAGTTGCTTTGTTTTTTTTTTTCAAATTAGTGTATTTGCAAGAAGTCCTAAGTAATCTATTGTCATGATTTCCTAAAATTTTATTAAAATTAATAAAACTATTATATTACTTATAGTAAATTTTTTTTCCGTTAGGAAGGTTTTCCAGCTATTCTAAACTTTAGAAAATCACACCCACTTTTTTGCGCATCTGCTGCACAAGGTTTTTGCTTAGATGCAAGTGCAATACCCGAAAACTTTAATATTAAAGTTTAACTATCTCTAGCTACCGAGTCGTATTTTCCGTAAAAATACAACATTACGATAAAGTGGATAGTATCATTCCTATTGTAGAAATACTCCATTTTGAGACTAAATACAGAAAATAACTTAATGGCTATTCAAACTTAAACAGAGAAATTATTATGCAATTATTAACAATTATTCAATAGAGTTGTAAACTATACAAGAGTTGTGGTACAAAAGTACTACACCAAATCGATGGTGGGTATCTAAAATTCGACACAGTCAAAAAAAGTGATCATACTCGTTTACTTGCCGATACCTTTTCCATCAGTGCGTAAGGGAAATGCATGTTGAAGGTGATGCTAGTAGGGATAAAAATTAGCGGGTATTAATAGAGACTTACGAAGCGCGACATCGCATATAAAAATCATGTCTTATACAAGCACTTTTGGAAGCAGGTAAGCATTAAGTAGCTGATTCAAAAAATACATTTTTGTAGGGTTGAAACCCTTTCAATATAATCCAATTAAGACAAATAGTTATTCTACCATGTAGTGAAATTATGCATCAGATAAATAATGTTTGACCACTTCGATTTTTAAACAAGTATTGTCATCTCCAGGTCAACATCAGCATTTCATTTGTTTTTGAAAATATTATCTGAGTCAATCGAACCCTAATTCCGGCAATTTTGAAGTTAAATAAAGCCGTTTTATATGATTTATTGATTATGACGGTTTTGCCTGAGAAGTTTGCATTTATTTGTGTATTTTTAATAACGTGGTAATTATGATCATTACGATAACGCTTTGCAAATAAATAGCTTTTTAAATTCGCAATTATCGTTCACAACGCTGATCTGATATTTCTAGACTTTCACCAACATCCCTAAGCACTGTTTCGATGATTAATTTTAGATCAGTAATTGATTCAGTAATAAGTAGTTATGAAGTATTTTTTAAGCTATTTTTTCTAACTGTAATATTTCTAACTGCGATCATAAACTTTCGTTTATTAAAACGTTTCGTTCTCTCGTGTAAGGCCCCAGTTTTAATAAACCTAAACTCTCAACTGTCAAACTGTTCTTTTAGAGTTTCCAAATTTTTACTGCATATATGACGGCAAATTTAAATTAACCGTTCACATTTTGAATCCCAATATAAACAAAACACAACCATAACAACATAACGAAACGTGTATTTATTGCTGCTGTTTAAGGGCATATTAACTGAATAAGAGAAAAAATTATTTTTGATCGCTTTAAAGCCAAAGCGGGTAAAAATTACCCAGTCGCTATAGTTTTAGGAATTATAGGGAAAAACTCAAAGTCAACATAAGAACTCTAAGTACTGACAATGAGAAGTTTAATCCAAATGTGTTGACGAAATCGGGTCTGAGGCACTGTTGTTTTAATATTATTCTGCAACGGACGACTGATACGAAAACATTGATTTTAAAGAAAAAATTTTAAAATTTGATTTTTTGTTTGTGTTTGTAACATGTATATTTTATTTAATTAATTTTTATGTGTTTTAATTTATGTAAGTAAAAAGGTTGCGAGAATTATTTATTCTAAAAAGAGTATTCTAAAAGAGCACAATTATTTTACGTTAACACACCTTTTAATACAAATCATTAATTTTAATTTAAATAATTTTGAAAGTCGTACATTTTTATTAAATAGTTTTACATGGAAGTTTTGAAAAAAATTTGAAAAAACGTATTATAAGCATTTTTAAACAAATTGCTCATTAACAGAGATAAATATTTTACATCAAAATGTGATGATAATCACAGTTTTAATTTTTTTTTTTTTAATTTTCAAACAAAAGTTTCATTCATACCGATTTACGATCTATAAAAATTAACTTAACAAAAGATCTAAACGTTATGCTTCAATAAATTGTTATGTTTTCATTTGGTTTGTTTTGTTTTTCATACAAAAACTCTACATTAATATTAAAATATCAATGATGATGACAATCATATTTTTTTTAACAATAAACGTAATATTGTTCATTAATAATAACAAATACAATCACAGGTGCGGTCATTAATACGCCACTAGCACACACCCAAAACTACAACAATAAATCCATATAAATTATTATGACAATACAATTTACAACTATGAATATATTTCCTCTTTAGCAGAACACACCTCCCTAACCCTACGTTGCCACAGGCAAGTATTTACTTGCAAATAGTGTATACGTATTACTAACGAAAATCAGGAGAAATGCCAAAAAAAACACAAAAATTTTTTGAGTGGCTACACAGCACAGTGCAAGTTCATTTTTAAAATGTCGTCAACAAATAAACTTCAAACAAATTTAAAACAAATGGCGCTGCTTCAATTGGTAATTAAGTGTTGTCAATAGCCACTATTGAATGTTACCTTTAGACATATAACTTTTTAAATAATTTTTTTTATTAAAAATTGATAATTATATTAAAACTTACATTTAAAATGAATATTTATAATTTTTCTTAATATTCTTCATATACATATATACATATTTATTAAAAAAACTAGCTGAATTATTTATCACAACTGTATGATATATTAGTGAGTTAACAAAAAACTCAGTGTTAGACAACACTGTTTTTTGGCTTGTCACTTTACTTGCCGTAACTGTAAAAATTTTACTTGCTCAAAAATTTCTTTGCAAGCTGAGTCGCAGGTTGACAAAGTGTAGTTGTGTTAGTAAAAAAGTGTTAGTGTATTGGTTTTTTTTCACTTGCACTTGCATGTGGCAACGGTAGGTAAATGAAATCATCATCATCACAATTATTGTGATTTTTTTTTTCTATTTTTTTTTTTATCCATTTTAACCATCAGAAAGCAAATATTCAAAAATTTTGACATAATTTTGTTTATGTTTAATATATTTTTTTTAATTTTGTTTTTACTTTTAGCAACAATTAATGGTTGCTTGCGTTACTTTCAAAACCTAATTTTTATTTAAGACACTCACACACGAAAATACGCTGTGAAAAAAACCCAAAACTTAAACTTATTCCCAGCAAAAAATTACCAAAGTTTTGTGTTGTACAAACGGATCTTCCCCACAAACCCCTGCGGCATCATAAATAAATACTTTGTTCATAAATTTAACATTATGAGTGTAAGTGTGATTCGGTAGCAAGTAATAATAATGCACGTTATCATTATCATAATCATAATAACACGTTTATAAAACAATCATGTTCGATATACACACGTACATACATACATAAATACGTAGTCGCCTTATAAATATATTTATTAAACTGAGGTGTCTTCTGACGCAATTTTTTTCGAGTGCAAAGTGAAAATTTTAAGCTTTTAAGATTGTCGTGTGCACTTCTCACGCTTTTTGGTTAGGAGACATTTCGATTCTATGCTAAATTATGTACAGACTGTTGTATAAAAAATGTTGAATGATAAATGATCTGGGTTTAAACTACGATTCCATATTTATTTGTATGTAAAATCTCAATTGCCATCAAAACTTTTATATAAATTTTTTGACATTTTTCCATCTGGTCATTCGTAATGGTGAACAACTTTCGAAATCAAACTTCTTGTTGAAAATACAGTTGCATGATTATTTTTAAATAACTCTTATAACAAGGTTATTAAAAAGTCTAACTTCTGGTAGATGCTCAGTTCATTGTGCCAGCATGTTTTCGTTATTGAAATTTCCCATTGTTTCTTTTATGTTAATAACCCAAATCGCCTTGGATAAACATTTTTTTACTACGACATCTTAAGTAATCAAATGTCGGACAGAGATGTTAAGTTATTTCTAATTCGTACTCGTCATCACAACTTCCACAGAATTATTTGCATAATATCCTAGAGCCCAGTGTCCAACTGTAAACGCTAAATTGTAAATCGTATCCTCTGTATATCAATGTGCGCTGGATCCTTCTGGTGTCCTTGCCAGTGGGTTCTCTTTCCCATTTTTTTGGGGCAATTAAGTAAAAATCGTAAGAAATTCCTAGTTAAAATTTCAATAGCGAAACTTGAATATCACGTCAGAATTAACACGACTTTATAGTCGTCCTGGCATTAGCAAGTACGTCAGCTCCAATATCACCAACATTTTCTCTATGTCCTTAAACCCATACATGATAGCTGCCTTAATATGTCAGTAAATATGTTTTATATCCCATAATGGCAGTCCAAACCGTAAAACAAAAATAAAAATTAAAAAAAAAAATATATAAAAAAAATAAAAAAAATTTTTTTTGGCTCAGCTGGGATTCGATCCCACGTTTACTCTAACCAATATGCAAGTTTGTATGTATGTGTATGTTGTTGTTGGAATGTTGTTTTTGTGAAAAAAAATTGAGGTGGTCGTGGGTTTTTGCTCATATCTCAGTTGTTTTTGAACCGGTGTTTCTGATTTTTAATACCGATCTACTCCCGAATATTTCTGATATTTTAATACCTCACCCGGGTCCATGCGATATCGGGGGGCTTCAAAAGTTGACTTCAACATACACACGGACAGACGGACAGACTGACAGAGCTTAATTAACTCCTCTATTCATAAGCTTTCAGAAAATATATACTTTATGGGGTCGGAAATGAAAATTGTAGAAATTTCACACGGAATGACAAACCTATATATACCCTTTTTCACTGTGTGAAGGGTATAAAAATCATGTCTTAGTATTAATTTCTCATCCAAGTGCTACACAAACTTAAGCCCTAAAGGCCATGTCAGATAAAACTTTTGCGTTGCGTTACATATTCGCTTTAACATCAAAAATGAATTGTGCATACTTGTACGAAACACGCCATATAAAGTACTTTTAACGTAGCGTGAAGCGAAAAGTGAGACAACTCTCATCTTTTTGCGCGCTTTGACCATTAGTTGATGTAATTTTCATTAGTTTTGTGTTAAGTTCGTATGTGTTAAATTAATTTTATTAAATTTTAATAAATTTTAAATAAACTAAACATTACAAATATTTTTTTGTAAACATTTCTAACCGCTTTTATAGATAAAAAAATGTTTAAGTGTTGTCAAAGTTTTTATTGTGTCATAAATCTCTTGCTTTACGCCTTTTTGTCAAAGCTAGAAACTTCACGTCAAGCGACGAAGTTTTATCTGATATGGCCTGAATACTTTGTAGATATTCTAAAGCGAAACCTTCTGCGATATAATAAAAAAAATTAAAAATCAATTATGGTTGTCATATGGTTAATACACTTAGGGCAATTCTCTAAATTGTCTAGATGATGCCCCAACATTTTCAATCTCTAAATCGTATGGATGTTACCTCAACATTTTCATAAGCATTTTCAAAAAATCGTACAATAAGACTCAAGTGTAATATAATTATAAACACAAAATAACTAAGTAATAACGTTATAATCCTATCATAAATTCATCATAACTATATTTTATACCCACTCAAACTCTCTCTCACTCTCACTCCAGTCTGTTACTGGCAGTTAATACCGTATGCCGTGAGAATACGAAAGTCACTTTTTTATATCTTTTGACTTAAATAAATGCTTTTGTTTGAATATGCCAGACAAATTTACAAAATTTCAAAATTTCTTTGTTATTTTAAGTGTGTGAATAAACCAAAATCAAAAATTATAATAAAAAAAAGTCATAATAAAGTAGCTCAACGCACTCGATTCAATCGTTTATCATAATAAAATTATCGAAATGAAAATGCGAACATGACATAAAACATATGTTGGTTTGATTAGTCGCTTTTAATGAAATTCATTTCGTTCACAAATATTCCCCAATTATTATATTTATATTCATTTAGCGTCTGACATGATAAGTTTTGGTAACTGCTTTGTTTTCATTTTTTGTAGTTTAATTTCATAAATTTTAAATTTCATATAATACATTAGTGAGATGGATTATGGAATATAAATATAAAAAGATTTTTGATAAATTAAGTTAAATTAAATATGGCACAATATTTGAAATATGAGTTCATGGGTTTTTTCTTTTTCGTTTTTGTGAGAAAAAACTGCCATTTCGTTACTGCATTTAATAATGGTAATTTATTCCTGCCATTAATAAAAAACAGTTAAAAATACAATAATTGTTTTTTTGGGAAATTTGTTGATATGTATGTGTTCACATGTCGTCATACTTATAAGTACATATTTTTTTTTAAGATTTTTAAAAGTTTAAAATCATCGCATGCGTAAAAAAAATGTCACATTAAAAAATTTTAATTTGTTATAATTTTTTGTTAATTGTAATTTGTAAAACAAAATAGTTTACTTATTTTATTACCCACTTAAAATAAAGTATTCCTATCTAGGGTATATACGATTATAGGCGATTATTCGCCTTTTCAAGAAACCGGTTTTTGAATAGTTTGAAATTTAGAATTAAAAAAAAAAACCGGTTGCTTTTTTGAAAATTAAGAAAAAACCGGTTAACCCGTTCGAATATATAAAATATAATATTCAAAGAAAAACTTAAAAAAATATTTAAAAGAAAGATTATAATAAAAATTATATCTAAATATGAAATTTTTACAGTTTATATACGTTTGGCTGCACAATTACGCAATAACTGACATGAATGCAGTTGACCCATTTGGTTTTAATTATTTTAATCTAAAATACTATTTACAAGTAAAATAATTAATACAATAAACTAATACATAAATAAATAAGACTTTTTATAAGGCTGTTATAAATTTGTGTATCTCCTTCTGTACATTTTTTAAATGTTAAATAGATCTTTTAAACTAATGTGCACTAACGTATTTTGTTTGAAATGATTTCTGTAATTTTAAATACATTTTAAAGGATAGAGAGAAAATCTTTAAAATTTCATTTTGAAAATTCTTTCTTATACCCCTGATAGACACAGGCATACAAATATAGGCATAAGCTAGTTTGTTCGATGGTTTAATTGAAATTTAAGTTGACAGACACTCAATGCCATTAAGTTAAATTAGGATCTGGAAGAATCCTTGTTTTTTAAACAACAAATAAATTTCTTACAATTTTATTGAAGAATATTTAATAGTTTTTATTGTCCGATATTTTGAAACTTTTCGCGTACTAAATATACTATGGCTACAAAAATATATGAAAATAAACTTTAAAAAATATAAAAAACCGGCTTTTTCGGATAAAAAAAAACCGGTGTATTCGATACTCGAAAAATCAACATTTAGAAAAAACCGCCAGCTGAAAGACCGGGTCGATCACCCTAGTATATACTTGTAAATTCCCATATTTTATATAAAAAAATCTATAAAATACTAGAAATGAAGATATGACTTTTTTGTCATTCAAGTAGTATTTTCAAACTTATCATCGATTAAAATTCCCCATTTTCAGAATTATAACTTTTGAGATCCTCCGTTATAATCGCCCATGGCGAATCTTATATAACCTTCACAAGGATTTGCTTTGTTTTCAGCCCAACACAGAGCACTCGCTTGTATTGTGCAAATAATAAATTAATCCCATATTGCAAAGCAAAAGTTAATAGCAAAAAAAAACAAGTAACAGTGCTAAATTCGGCCGTGCCGAATCTTATATACCCTTCACAACGTGTAGTCATGCAATAAAAATTGTTTGTATCACCATTCATCTTCAAAATTACAAAAAAAAATATATTAAAAATAAAAAAAATAATAAAAAAAAATACAAAAAAAAAACGAGGTGGTGTGGTTTCGAACACTTGTCGTTTAACTACAATTTCTTGTTTAAAAATGATATGGTTCATGACTGCACTTCATAGGATCATGTTGTAAGTAGTCCATTTAGCTAAAATGGACCACGTAGTCCAATATTATCTGCAGGGATATAATTATGGACTTTTATACATACACATATACTTGCATATATGAATTAATGCATACTAACTATGCCTTTTAATTTGATACAATTATTGAGAGGAGTAAAATTTTATTTACTAGAATTACCTATACACCTTCCTGTCATTCTGTAATGGCAGCCATCTTGACTTTGGAAATTTTCATATTATACTGCATCATACTAGTCAAGCCCTTTTAATTGATACTCCATATTGAGAGGGTTGTGAAAAATTATGTAATCCGCCATTTGTTTCGGACATCACCTTAGATTTAGAAATTTTGTAAAGTCTACTATATTTAACTGCTCAAGCCTTTGCATTTTGTACTACTACTGAGGATGGTAAGCTTTTATATACGAGAATTGTGTACATATTTGTCGGCTTTAACTGGAGGAGTACCATAAAAACTCACACAATTATTGTTCAGAGATCTTTGAATTCCTATGTAATGGTATAGGTCGGCTTATGGGACCTTAACAAACGTTTTTTCGAATAGTACCATCAAACTTAATTTTTTATAGCTTTCATGGTAAGTACATATAAAGGGTCCGCCAAATAACTTTTTTTTTATATTTATATTTTATTCTAACTTTTACTTAACTTTTTTTTTTTAAACAGGGCGCAAAACATCGAGTGTAGCTTCGGCTGTGTGACACGTAGCGCTGTACTGTTGAAACCAAATGTTGCCATGGCCCGATAACGATCGCCATTGACTGCAACGACCACACCTTGCTCATTTTCGAACAATTGCCTAATTATGCCTCTGGACCAAAATCCTCACCAAACAGTGACTCATTTTGGGTGTATCGGCTTTTCAGTGTATGAGTGCGGGTTTTCTGTGCCCCAAATGTGACAATTTTGCTTGTTTACATACCCGCCAAGATCAAAATAAGCTTCATCTGAAAAGATGATTTTTTTGGCAAAATAATGTCGCAATAATGGCCAAAGAAATGTCGCAATATTTCCCAGCGTTGTTCCAGCGTATACACAACCATATTCGTTTAGCGGAAGGATAAAACTAATTATCTGTCAAATCAGACATCAGCTAAGTGTTACCTTTCACGAAATAAGCACTAGTTGAAAAAAAAAACGTTAGATGGCGAACTCTTTACACATAGGATTGTCATTCTGTGTGAAATTTCTACAACATTAATTTCCGACCCCATAAATTATATATTAAAGCTTATGAATAGGGGAGTCGATTAAGCAATATCCATCCGTTCATTGCCGCTGTGTTTTCACTTATTTCTACCATAAATCTCTGGAGATTTTCATGAAAAATTTTGAAAAAATTGGTCACTAATCGGCAAAGTTATAGGCAAAAAAATATATATATTATTTTAAAAATATAAATTTTTTTTAAGCTCCTTAAAAATTTTTGACCACGCTAAAGATAACAAATAAAGAAAAACTGACATTTTGGTTTGAAACCAGCTGAGATATAAGCACCAGAGTACAACTTCGTCGGTGTTTTTCCTAAAATTTATAAACGGAAATCAACATTTTTCAGTTTCTATACAACCGATAGAGCTAATATGGGGATTAAATGAAAGGGCTTGAGTATTTAACTATAGTTAGCTATGAAAAAAATCCAAGATGGCGTCCTAGATTAAATGGCGAATAAATAATAATAATGATTTAAATGAGATAAATAACTGGGCTAGTGCCAATGGACTATGTATCAATCCCCTGAAATCGAAATGTATTTTGCTTTCTAAGTCAAACAAAATGTTTGATAACGTGAATATAAAAATTAATGATAAGGATATTAGTCTTGTTAGTTCTGCATCTAACCTAGGTGTTACGTTCAATGATAAGCTGACTTGGTCAAATCATATTAACGTTGTCGTGGGTAGAGTATATGGTATTCTTCGTAACCTATGGGCTGTTAAAGATTCAACTCCATTTTCTGTACGCATGCTATTAGCTAAAACATACCTTATCCCATCACTTCTATATGGTTGTGAGCTTTTTGCGAACTGTGGCTATAATGACTTTAGTAAACTGAATGTTGCATATAACAATATCGCAAGATATATATTTCAAAGGGGGCGCCGTGATCATATATCTCTATGCTCCTATCAGATATTTCATATGGAATTTAGGAATTTTTTAAAATTTAAATGCCTTACCTTTTTGCATAGAATCGTTATATCTAAACAACCTTCGTATTTATATAACAGGATTCAGTTTGCCAGATCTAACCGTGGAAGAAAGATTATTCAGCAAAGATATCGGAGCCTTCTGTCACAACGTCAATTCTTAATATACAGCACAAGTCTTTGGAATGCTTTACCGAATCATATTCAAAACTTAGGCAACGCAAACACATTTGAAAGGGAGTTAATTAAAATGTTTACGTAATAAATATATATATGAAGTCTTATTTATTCACAAATGCATTGTTATTATAATTATAATGATAGATTATTATGTATCTTTCGTTTGTTTTTTTTTAACTAAAATTGTTTTTAATGTTTATAACAACTCAATTTAAATATAATTATTAATTTGTTTTCATACTAGCACTCTCATTTATAAGATTATTATCTTGTTGTGTTAGATTTCAATTTAAGTAAATAAATAAAATAAATAAATAAATAAATGAGTCAAATATAGTAATTACAGCTTTGTGCCCTTTAACGCCCACAATATTAGTATCAAATAAAATCCCTCGACCAGTACAATGTAGTAAACTATAAAAAATCGTAAAATCCAAGATGGCGTCTGAAAAAAAATGACGGAGCAAATTTTTTAACGACAACAAAATGCGTATCAAATGAAAGGGCTTGACTAGTATATTACAGTTAACTATGTAAAAATTCAAAATCAATGATAGCATCGGAAATAATAAAGAAAATGGCGTATTACATGAAATCTAAAATCTAGGCTAAGCTACGATGTCATTATACCTATATACATGGGGGTTAATGGTATAATCAGATTCGACACGGTGTAACTGTCTCCGATTTTCTATACTGAGGTATAGGTCGATTTGCGGAACCTAATCTAACGAGGTATACATACCCTGGCTTTTTACAATTGATTTTCTTTTTTTTTAGAATTTATTCTGGATCTTTATTCATATAAATTTTATTGATACAATAATTTGTACCTCAGCGTCGCTTGGACATTTTTCGAGAGTCCAATAAAAACAAATAAGCCATTGAATTCAAGAGTCCATACACAACAAATGCTGTGTATTTCTTATGTCAATTTAGTTTTGTGTCAATAAGTGGAAAATAAAATAAAAAATACAACAACGGCGGCACAGAGTATTCTATTTTTGAATCTGTGGAAGCTTTTACAGATTCCCAGTTACCATCGTAATCTTAAATTGTAAAAAAGGCCAGCCAATCTCTGACAACTGATTGTTTTCATATTGTCATCTGACAATCGCGTAAACTTAAATTTTTTTGTCGAACGACATCCTCAAATAAATTTATTGTCAGACCAATATCTGCCAACAAAATTGTCAAAATTGGTGTCTTACAACCATCTGAACTGAAAATTTACATTATTGAAGTCATTTTTCATTGTCATTCCATTGTCAGCAATTATAATAGACCTCACAATCGTTTGTACGTTTTCAATTGATAAAACTAAGTCTATGTCTGTTGTAACTTGTAATATATAACAAAATATAACTTATTATTTAAGAAAATCAACAGAAATTTCAAGATTAATAAAAATCTTTATATTTTCAAATAAAGAGTTAAGAAAAATATACATTTTTTTTATTTTATTTTGACTCTTTAACCCTTTTCAGCATGTCAATATACAATATACTTTTTTTTTAATATATTATTATGCAACATAATAATTTCCTTTGTGGAACGATTGCCCTCGCCCTTAAGCTTTTGTATTTTCTTGAAAATATATAAACATTTATGGCAATAATCCCAAACAATAGAGACCGAATGTAGAAAACAGTCAAAATATCGATAAATTTGAAATGTTTGTGCCATTATCCACAATCCAATGTCTTTTATTCTTCCGTTTTTTTGCTTTTTATACTTCTATGAGTATTTACTTCCTCATCATAGTTTTCTCTAAGTAGACGGCTATTGAATTTCTTTTTTCATTATTGTAATTGTTCCTGTTACTCACTCATATGGCCAGCAACTTGAACATTGTAATGAATGTATTCAGTCAATACATCCACTGCTGGATTGGTTGTAAGTAATCAGAGAAGGTACAAAGTAATTTTAATACAAGACTTTTATGTTATGAATATAATAAAATGCAATCAATAAAAATTGTAAAACATGTTTGCAAAGGAATAATGTTAAATAATATGCATAACAGAGGTCGAAAACGACTTTGACAGGGGCTACACTAAAAAAAATTAAAGCAAACGAACTTTTGGTCAAAGAATGTTTCGGTTCATTCAATTAAATTATAATTGAGTTGTGTTTTTCCGCACACCCAGAAAGCATACAATTAAATTTATTGCCAATGGTTCATTTTTTGCAATTAAACTTTTTTTAGTAATTAAATTTCTATTGCAACAATCATAATTACTTTGTACTGACTATATATATATTTCAAAACGGAATTTTGTAGATACAACCATTAAGTTCTACTCACAGAACTAAACTATACGATTGGCAACAATTCTAGTACTCACAACCAATACTGTTTCTCCACACCCAGAAAATGACATTTATTTTCAATCGAATGGTTCAGTTCCTGCAATCAAACTTTTCTATAAAATTTATATTGTAAGAATCATAATATATTAATGCTGACTACATATTTAAATATATTCCGAAACGAAATTCTGTAGATACAACCATAAAGTTCTACTGTCCGAACTAATCTTTACGATTGACAACAACAACCAATACTGTTTTTCCATGTACCTACAAACACGTTAATAAGTTAAATCCTTGTGGCCAATCAGTTGATGTATTAAGTTCCTATCCTATAACCGATTTTTCCTAAAATATTAAGAAGAACGTTAGGAAGTACTAAAAAGTGAATTCCTCTCGAAAACGGTTATTTGTTTATACAATTCAACATGAACTTATTTCATATTAAAACTCTTTTAATATAACAAAGTATTTATGACTCTTTAACTTATAAAAAGTTGTTTTGGTAAAATTTAAAAAAAAAATAATTGAACGGTTTTAGATTAATTTGTTACTTTTGGAGTTCGATTTTTGAAATTAGTATGACAAACACTGCAGCCACTGCAACATGAATATTATGTTAAATGTAGAGTGAATTCGTGATAAAGGAATATAATAGTAAAAGGAGCAAAATGATATACACTGAACATTTATATTCGTTTATCATTTTTGCGAGCATTTGTTCCTTCGTTTACGTAAGCAGAAGGTGGAAGACCGTCTAGAATCATAGAAATGAATAAAAGTCATGAAAGTAATGCCATGAATGAATTGTTGTTAGTTGTATCATTGTGTTTTTCTCTTTTCATAAAATTTATTACAGGACTTTTGAAAAATGTTTTCTACAATCATACGTATCAATTCATAACATTACACACATACATTTACACACTCTTACATACATAAATATTCATGCTTGTTTTGTAGTATGTTTGATGGTATGTGTGTAAGTACTCTGCGTTAAAAGTCAACAGGACTTTATATTTAAGGCCTTCGTGAAGCCGAATTTATACCTTCTCTGAAATTTTTAATCTCAATCTCTCCCCGTCCTGCCCTTAAAAGCCTTTGAGGAGGCCTCTGAACTGCCTTATAAAGATCCGGTAGTTATTCTAACTCTCTGTCCTTTAAAAGAAAAGTGTATATTATCGTGTGCAATTTTTTTCAAATTTTGTATTTTTATAAAAACAAAAATTGTTGAAAACGTCAGTAAAACCCAATAAAATTAAATTAATCAAAAAAGTAAACAAAAAGAAGAAAATAAATTTTAAAATAAACATGAATTTAATCAGGTGAGTTTCAACCTTCTAAAGAGTGAGTTTAACAAAGCTGAACTCAGAACAGTTAGGAAAAATATATAAAAATATATGTGGAAAGTGTATCAAGCGCTTAATAGTTTGAAATTAAAAAAAACAAAATTTGTTCAAATTAAAAATCCCAAAGCGTTTAAACAGTTCTAAAGGGTCATAATCGGAAAATCTTCTAGACCACCTGTTTTAGAAGCGAGTGTGGAACAACGTTTGTAAAAAAATAAATGAGTATGCAATGAAAATTGGGGTCCCTGTCTCCACTTTATAAGTCTAAATAAGGCCTTTTATATGGCCTACTAACAACAAATTTTTACCGCTGGGTATGTAAGTGCAGAGAAATAAATATTCAATTGTTGTTAGTTTTTGTTGTGAATGAATAAAAAGGATTTCATTTATATGTTTTCTATGAATCAAACAACACAAACAACAACAACAAAAACAACAACTTTATCAAAAACATAAATATTGATGAGTTAATGGTGTAAGTAACTTTTCTTTACCCTTTTTATGTTTTTTTTTTTTTTTTTTTTTTTTTTTTGTATTCTTCTTCTATCTTTAGGTCTTGTAATATGACCTCTTTGTGACCAGTTAGTCAGGCAGTCACTGTGCGAAGGGTCGCTTCAATTTTTGTTGTGTCTAGAGGAGATCACCCCTTTTTATTGATTGTTTGGCAAATCAGTTTTTTTTCAACAGATTTTTGCTTGATTTTTGCACGAAACGAAAATGATATTTTTAGCTTTATTGTACTTTGCTCTGTGTTTTGCCAATTTATGAATTGTTTTACAACAAGTTCACTTGATTTCGAGCACTTGTTTTGTGTTCAATGTTGCTCTTCAACATCCTTAATGAATTATTATATTTTGCATAGAAATTGTCATTAGTCTTAAGAATTATTATTTAATGGTTTGGAAGGAACAAAATGATTAACTGATTGTCGATTAATTATTTTGCTACAATTAAGAGTTATAATGACGTTAAATCATTATATTGTGTGACAGTGGGATTTAAAAAAATATTCAAAAATATCTTATGCAACTAAAATTTATTAATCTCGATTTGCATATAAATACATCTTATACCGCTGTAACCAGCAAAGATATTATGCATTCGACTTAATATTTTTTAAATTTAAAAATGTAGTCCATCATCTAAAGAGTATACTTTTTGCTATACCAATTAACTAAAGCAAATCTAAATAGAAAATATTTAGCGATGTTAGACGCACAATTAGGGGTGAACGACGAATTTAGCCCAACACGACGAATTTGTCTGCGAAAATTCGCAGTCTCACTAAAACTGAGTTGCCCGACAGTAGGCTTGTGCCCTCAATACTGCTGAAAGCTAGAACAGATTGTTATCTAAACATTAATTTTTTTATAAATGCAATTTAAACATTATGTTAAAGTACAAATATAATTTTCACAAATATCAACAATTTGGGTGGCTTCATGATTCCATGCTGTCTAAAGAGAAACAATCACAAATTAAAGTCAAAATTTACGATTTCAATTTAAAAAAAATCTATCGAACAAAATTATAGAAATATTTTCTTAATCATCTTCAAAGAAATTTTATAAGAACTAATTTAAACAAATTTTTTAAATAAAACTCTAAACATGATGATTAAAACACAAAGATTCCCTGTAGAGTTGAAAATGTTCTTTAAGAATAAAAAAAAATCGATTTAACAAAAAAAAAAAATATAATAAAAATTAAAATCTCTTAATAAGCATTTGGTGTAAAAATGTAAACAAACCAAACATCAGAAGAAGCATTTTGAATTTGAAAAATAAACTTCGATTATGAATTTCTAGATTAATTTTATTTTCAATATACAAAAACAAAACAAACACAAGACAAAGACTTCCTTAGCGATGGATGCATTATGCACTTGGCATTCTCTTTTGTGGTGTGTTTAACATTAACTCTAGTTAAAATAATAAATTAAAGTGTTAATTTTAAATAAATATTTGAAGGGATTATTTTTCAATCACACACAAACACACTGCCACTGCAAACAGCCAACTACCTCGACTTACATATGGGCACTTCCATGAATATGTCAACTACGACTGTAAAAACAAAAACTCTTAAAAGTTTTTCAATATAAGTTTATTGATAAATAAAACACTCAAATTTTACTATGCGCAGGTATTAAAAGCTTATTAAATTAATTTTAAAGCAATAATAAGAGTTTAATCTGATTATCTTTTGACTTATTTTAAAGAATTGCAACCAACTATTTTTTTTAGCGACTAAATTGTAAAAATAAATTTTTATTGTAAATATGCTTTAAAATTAAGGTAACAACAACAATTAACAAGATCCATAAGAAAAAAGAAAATAAAGAGTCCAATTAGCGGTATTTTTTTATTTCCCTTGGATGTTATTTTAATGTCACGTACGTAGTGCAAAAACATTATTTGTCTCCGTCATTCGTATTTGAACCGTCGCAAGAGCACCTAATTTGGAATTTAACTTTTTTTCTTAATTTTATTACCTAAGAATACTATTAGAGAAAAAATCTGTCACGTACGATATGTCACAAACGATATTAAATTGAATTTTTTATAAAATCATTAAAATATTGTTTTCAATTAAGTATGATGGATTTGAAATGAAAAATATTTGGATTGGTGTAAGAAATTAAAAAGAAAAAAGACCTCCCAAGATTCGCAGATTTTTTCATATTTCCATATAAGCCTCAAAATCACTTCTGTTTTATGTCACGTACGATAATTCTTATTTCTCTGGATACTTTAGACAACAATGATTCGAATATAATTAATTTTTGCTTTTTTTTTAATAAAGTACCCTTTAAATGGAACATAAAAATCTAATTTTGTTTCAGTTACTCTTAATTTTGCCAAAATACTCCACTTTATAGGAGTACAAATGTCACGTACGATGACATGGAAATGCCTATATGTGATTGGAAAAGGAAAAATAATAAATGAAGTTCTACACCTTTTCAAGATGGAATTAAGAATATATAAATTGCAATAAAAAAAATTTAATATTATTAAAAACCAATCGAGATTTAGGAAATTAAAATTATTATAAAAAAAAACGAATTTATAAAAATGTAATTAATTGCATATACATGTTGTACATATCCCTACAGATAATATTAGACTACGTGGTCCATTTTAACTAAAATGTCTACTTACAACATGGTCCTTTATAATGCAGTCATGGACCATATCATTTTTAAACAAAAATTGTAGTTAAACGCCAAATTTTCGTGTTTTAACGATTACATATATTGTTGTCAAAACGTGTATAATGGTCGTGTAAGTGCCCCATCGAGTAGTGACAAATAGTAGTTTTGAGACCTCTCCGATGGGTTATATTGTCCAGCCCCCTGGGACATCGTAATGTTAAATCGACCATGTTTTCTCCATACATTTGGGTGATCTTAGGATTAGTCCTAGTCCATTACGGAGTAAACTTTACATGCGTGTATGGACTAGTCGCGTTATCTGCAGGAATATTCATAAAAAGTCCTAAGTGTTGTTTTGTAAAATAAGCGAATGAAAAGATTTAAAATTTGTAATACAAATTGTTAAAGAGAAAACAAACAATCTTTTATTAGTTTCGGAATATTTATTGTCTATAGTTTTCATTTCATACTTCTGTTACTATTCTCTCTGGCTAAGTTTATAATATATTTTCTAAAGTTCAACCTGAAATGGTGTAGTGTAGGAATTCTACAAAAGCACAGCAGGTGCTTGACTATTATAAGATCATAAGGCAAAGTGTTAAGAACAACAAATATGAAACGATTAAAATTAAATGATTTGATGAAACAACAACTTGTAATTGTAAGAAATTTGTTAAGAATATTATGCGTTGGCAGATACTCGCATTATTATATGTCGATCTTCGTTCAAATGAGTTGAGTTATTGTTTGGGAAGTTTCTTTTACGAATTATAATTTCAAGTGTCTGATTAATGTTTGATAAGAGGAAATGTTTGTAGGTTAAAAGGAAATCAGATGTTATAGTAAAAATACACAATTTATGACTAAGTGTTCCAAAATGTTTTTTGTTTAACTATACACATTATTTTTATATTTTAAAAAAGTGGTCTTAAAGCTTTTCTACACTCGAGTTCTTTTTGCTTAAAATATTGGAAAATATTGAAAAAGTGAACCATGTATAATTTGAATTTGAAAATGTCACGAAAAGAAAAAATGATATTCCACAAGCAATTCTAAAAGCATTTCGAAATAAAGGCACCTCTATATTACTTAAGTACTAGGGTGATCGACTCGGTTTTACAACCGGCGGAAAACCCGGTTTTTTGCTCTTTCTGCTGACTGTTTTTTCTAAATGTTGATTTTTCGAATACACCGTTTTTTTTTATCCGAAAAACCGGTTTTTTATTTTTTTAGTTTATTTTCATATATCTTTGCAACCAATCGTACCAAAGTATATTTAGTACGCGAAAATTAAATAAAACTATTAAATATTCTTCCATAATATTGTAAGAAATTTGTTTGTTGTTTAAAAAACAAATGTAAAATAAGAAAAATAATTGAGCTTAAATATTATTTTTTTATAGGATATAAACCTAACGTTAAAAGTTAAAGGTAATTGAAGCATAAACTTAGCTGATCGATAATTTTTAGGTAAAAAGTGTAGTTACAATAAATAATTACTAATAATTTCTACTACCAGATCCTAATTTTAATTAATGGCATTGAGTGTCTGTCAACTTTAATTTCAATTAAGCCATCGAACAAACTAGTTTATGCCTATATTTGTATGCCTGTGTCTATCAGGGGTATAAGAAAGAATTTTCAAAATGAAACTTTAAAGATATTCTCTCTAGCCTTTAAAATGTATTTAAAATTACAGAAATCATTTCAAACAAAATACGTTAGTGCTTATTAGTTTAAAAGATCTATTTAACATTTAAAAAATGTACAGAATGAGATACAAACATTTATAACAGACTCATAAAAAGTCTTATTTAATTATGTACTTATTTATTTTACTTGTAAAGAGTACCTTTTGTCCTTAAATTCAACTAATTAAAACCAAATTAGTCAACTGCATTCATGTCAGATATTGCGTTATTGTGCAGCCAATAAACTGTAAAAATTTTATATTTAGATATAATTTTTATTATAATGTTTTTTTGCAATATTTTTTAATTTTTTCTTTGAATACAATATATTATATATTCGAACCGGTTAACCGGTTTTTTCTCAATTTTCAAAATAGCAACCGGTTTTTTTTAAATTCTAAATTTCAAACTATTTGAAAACCGGTTTTTTAAAAAAGTCGATTAATCGATCACCCTATTATGTACCCACAAAATAGTTGTTACCTATGACACCCTATTTTACAACCTGATTATCTGCCATCAAGAGCACTTTAAGAGGTGAAACATTTTATGTGTAAGTTCACATTTCGTAGGTCGTCTTTCTTTGACTTATGCACTGTTGAAAAAAGTAGCAGTAGATAAGGGAGAAATTTTTTAAAAATAAAATTGTTATTAAAATAACGTTGTGTACCTATTTTAACCGCTAAAATAATAAACAATACAGAAGACATGTATATTATTTATATGTTTTAATATTTATTGCCCTAAACATATTTAAATTCAATTCTTCCAAAACTTTTATTTTGCAAAAGATTACTGCACGAATTTCTTTATTAGAATTTCGTAAACCAATTAAAATTACTTCTTATTTAAAGTCTTTTAATGATGTCCTCTTTCCTCTCTCAACATCGCTTTCACGTTACCTTTCCAAATTAATATTCATCACTAAAAGTTTTCTCAATAAATAAGAAAGCAGAAAAATAATTTCTATGCGGTTAAAAGAGGCGACAAGGCATGAAACCGGCAAGTTTTTTCTTTGTTTCTTTCGTCCTTTCTATATGAGCATGAAGCATAAAGGATAAAGTTTAATTGGAAAACTATTCAATTTTTTTTTCTTTTTATCTTTATGCTGGCATTTGTCTATTTCAATTCATTACGAATGAACAGCACCAAACCAACATTTGTATTCCAATTACTGACACATTTACACAGAAATTATTTCAATACAGGTGAGTTGCGGCAATTTGGAATTTAAAGAAAACTAAAAGCAATATACCCACATTCATAAACAATTATCTAATTAATCAAAGATATATAAAACTAATTTTTTAGGGTCAATTTTATATCCTTTCCATAAAGTGCCAAAGGTATATATAGCTTTGACATTCCATTTGTAAGTTCTGCAATATTAATGTCCGACCTCGTAAGGTATACATTTTCTGAGAGCTTATGGCTAGGGAAATCGATTGAGCCATATCCCTCTGTACGTATGTTGGTTAAAATATTTTTTTTAAAGGCCTCACATGCTGCACAGATCTATCAGTCTGTTTGGAAAAAAATTCGGGTTATCAATCTCTACTGAAATCCAGAAAAACCCCCCTAACTTTCAGAGTTATGAACATATAAACACAAATGCTTTTATTTTTCCCCATATTTTGACTAATCAAATAATATTTTAGTCTTAAGTTTTTTCCATAGAGAAGGGAGCAACTTTTTTTTTAGAATATAATATTTCTCTAGGGCCATTTGTAAAGATTTTGGAAAATTTATTAATAATCGGCAAAGTTATAGGCAAAAATATGTAGTTTTTTTCATGGACAAGTGTGCTGCTTTCAATAGATATAATATTTCTCTAGGGCTGTTTGTAAACATTTTCGGAAAATTCGGTTAATAATCGGCAAAGTTATAGGCAAAAATATTGAAAGAAAATATGTATACAAGTTACTAAAGCTCATAGATACGCTAGAGCACCAAACTACCAACCGTAATTCTGAAAACTAAATGTGAGAAAAACTAAGATATGAGCACAAAATACAGTTACAAAAGAAAATTTGTTTAGGTTTTGGAAAACAGAGAGGAGAAATATTCAAAAGATAGGGCTTGATATGCAAAATACAATACACTATAAAATAAATATAAAATCCAATATGGCCGCCACAACCAAATGGGGCACAATAAATTTATATATGAATCAAATTTGGTAATATAAATTTTACCTCCTTCCACCTCGTTCATATTGATATCATTAAACTGTGAAATAGTTAAAATTCAAAATAGAGTCCTAAATAAAATGTTGGATATATGGGTTAAATATAGTAAGTACCGCTTTTTCCCTTCAACCACCAGAATACTAGTATCAAATGAAATGACTTGACCAGTAGAATACTGTAAATTGAAATCCAAAATGGCGGATATTTGGGTAAAATATAGTAATTACGACGTTGCTCCCTTCAACCCCCACAATATTGGTATCAAATTAAAGAGCTGGACCAGTAGAATGCAGTAAGCTATAAAAAGGTTTAAATCCAAGATGGCGCCTTTAAAAAATGCCGTTTATGTTTCTTTCCTAATCCCAACCATATGAGTATGAAATGAAATGACTTTACTAGTGAAATACAGCTAACTATGTAAAAATCTAAAACGTATGATGTCTAAACAAATGGCGTAAAACATTAAAAGTGAAGTATAGGCTAAGCCACGATGTAGTCACTATACCTATGTACATGATAGTGAAGGATATATAAAGAGTAGGAACGGCCAAATATTGCAATCTACTTGGTAAATTTGAAAATAAATTATAAATATGCAGGGTTATGGCTAGATCTAAATCACATCTGGGTAATTTTATCATTAAAATCTTCAATAAACCTTATTCATTAAAATTACCAAAGGCAGAATTGCTTATTACAAGCTTTTAATTGTTAGGATCTGAAAGTTGGCCTAGATTTAAGGCAACTTCATCATATTAAGTTTTAAACTCATAACTTCGTGCCTCCAATTAAGCAAGTAGAATCCAATTAATGCTGAAAAAGGTAAGAAAGTCGTATAAGGTGAATATTATAATAATGTTCACATTTTAATATAGAAAGAGTAAATACAGGCATCAAGCAAACTTTTAGTTTCTGATGTCTTTATTATAGACTCTTTCGGCGTTTCTAAATTCAAAAATAAGCAGCTGACTTTATTTGGCTTTTTCGAAAGAGAGAAAAGAGAAAATTTTGATGATTTAATAATGAATCCATTTACAATGCTCTGAAAATTAAACCACTACATATAAATAATTTTTTAATTAATTTTTACCAGTCCCAACTGTAATTTGTTTTTAAGGATATTTGTAAGAAATTCTATTATATTTGAATACTTGTTTGTTTTCTTATTTGTGTTGGTTTTGTGTACCTGTTCTTTTATGTTTTAAGCAGAAATTATCTATTTAAAACTTAAGTATTTGTTAGAAAGAAAAAAACCGGAGACCTGGCAGAAGTTCTTCGAGTCATAATATGACTTTTTGTTTGGTATAAAAATAGCTTGTGATGCATGTAAAGCTTGAAGTAGTTTTAATTTGTTTGCTTTTGTAAAAAGAAATATTTATATCATTAAATGCTGAAATAGTTTTTTCATTCATAATTTTTTCTTTGCGATATCTATATCATACAAAAATAATATTTTGCAAACATAATTGAAAAATTTTCTACCGATATATTCTTTAACGGCAATCCTACACAGAGAAGCCCGTATCGGTTGTGAGTACCGCAATTGTTGCCAATCGCATTGTCAACGGATTTTTGTTGCTAAGTGATTGGTATAGTTTTAGACTCAATTAACTATTTTTAAGCATGTTTTTATTTTATTTGAGTAATTTACGTTTTTTCTAAAATTAATCATTTTTGCCGATAGTCGGCGCCTGTTTGCCTAATTTCGGCATTTTTTTAACCCAATTGTCGGCAATGCATTTTTACTAAGGAAAGAATAGGATCTTACAAGAATTCAAGTTGTTTTCTTTTTATTTAAAAAGTAAGCCATTTAAAATTTTGTATGGTTAATATGTTAATAAACACATAAAGAAACAATTTAGAGCGCTATATTCGGTTGTGACGAAATATATATATACTTCATACAGTTTGTACCATCATATATATATGTACGTAATAATCTGAACTTTTAATTTAAATTTTTTCCAAAAATGTCTTTGTCGTTAATTGACTCATTAAATTAAGGTTTTCAACTTATGTTGCCAAAGGTAAATATTTTTTTAATTATACGTAACAAACGCTTTAAAAAGTTCCCTAGGAGCTGCAAAGTTTGGGACAATTGTTTGCAAATTTTATTATTTCAGCTCGTAATGTGCTCACATAACTGATTTTTAATAGCCAATTTCTCGAAAACATATAAATATGATAAATTTGTACCATATAAGTGTCTGAAGTGTATGTGGGGCTTAAAAAAATTTGATGTCAACATGCATACAGACAAACGGATTTAGCTAAATCAGTTCCTGTGTCTATAAGGATTCAGAATATATATACTTAATAGGGCCGAAAATTAATAATAAAGAATTTACAAAAGGAATGACAAACTGTGTAAACCGTTATATGGTTGAGGTCATCAAAATCTATGAGCAACATACTACGGTAGAACATACAATGATTGCAAGTAATCATTATAAGTTTAATGAAAGTATCATGTAATTATCATGTTCGTAATGCAAATGATAATTAAATAATTCCATAAAATCATAAATTTATAGTTTTTTTATTTTATCATAATATGATACCACAAAACAACAAAATATTTGAAAAGCCTTCGTGATCATGAAATATTCGCATACAATAATATCACAATTCTACATAGTCATAATATGACTTAAAATTAAGTAAAAACTTAAACATGATTCGAAATAAAACGAAATTTTATTTTCGGCATTATATGCCGACTATTAAAAATCTTCAAAATTATTGTTCCTACTGTCGGCAGCCATCAAAATAAGCCAAACAATTATTTTTTATAAAAATGTTTATTTCTGAAGCAATATTTGATTTAATACTTGTTTAAGATGACGCTACCACTAACAAATTAAAAAAAAAAACAGGTTCTATGGCACGTGTTGAGAGACAGTCATAGTACGAGGTCAAAAATAGGTTGAAATACTCATCTCAATCAAATTTAAAAATTACATAAAGAAAAATGAAAGTATTTTAAACTAAATCTATATCTTACTTATAAATAAAATGATCGTTATTCTTATTTATTTAACTTTAAAGTCAAAACTGCCGACTATTGGTGCATGAGAACTCACCTTACAACGTTTTTGCTAAAATAAGTTCCTCAAATATACCTCAAGTATCATTTATTCAAAATGTTTGTCCAAGTACCACGAATTCAGGTAAAATACTATGACTCTATCAAAACTTTACCGCAATTAAAATGCAATCATATATGGGTTGTAGTCAACTAAGAGTTTTCTCTGTTATAATATGATATAGTTGCATTACAAAACTTTGGTTCAGCATAACATTCGATAAAAAAAAACCAGCAAAAACTAGGTAATGACTTGCGCTTACTAAACAACATACTTTTCAATGACTATTACATATCGCCTGTCTTACGAAGAAGTGTTCAAGTAATGACTTGATTTATAATGTGATGCGTAAGTACTCATTTTAAGACATTTGCTTTGATACACAAATTCAAATACATAACTTTTTATAATTCTCATTTAGTTTAAGACACTTAAAGTATAAGTAATAATGTTTTGGCAAAGCAGTTCATAAGCAAACTAATGACTAAGGCATATTTGTTCATCAAATAGCCTTGATTCGACAGCTGATTATTTTTTTTCTTCACTTATTTAAAATTTCAGATGTCAAAGTCTCTCTTCTCTTCTTTCTCTCTTCTCTCAATTATTTCATATGTCAAACTTAATATATAAAAACTACAAACAAAAAGTTCTCTCCGAACTGCAATTACCAAATGAATAAATATCAGGATTGCAAAATGAGAACATCAAAATTGTACCAAGAAGCTCATAAAATTGTACTTTTTCGACCCCAATTGTACCAAAAAATTTTATTTTAAAAATTTTTTTAATTTTTTTATTTTAAATAAAAGCCAGAAAAAAACATAAGGATAACATAAAATTGTACATTAAAATTCATTTTTGTAATATTAAAATTAACATTTGTACTTAACGATTCATTTATACTTTAAAAGTATATCTTTAAAAAAAAAGAAACTGCACTAAGATATACATATGTACATATTTAAACATAAAATAAATTACATAAAAAGTCTAAAAGTGGTTTGGAAATAAACAGGTGAATGCAAACAATTAATCACAAAGAAATGATAGCAAAAATGAGTTGCCATCGTAAATCAATCAAGACGATAAACAAGGGAAATTCTATAAAAAACATAAACTGAGAAAGTTAGTAAATTGTACCAAATGGGTAATTGGTGTACCATTGTACTTTTGAGGTTTAAATTGTACCACAAAAAGTACAATTGTACCAACTTTTGCAACCCTGATATATATACCTTGATGATGAGTAAAAATTATCACTGATTTAAAAATTCCAAAATAACGTATCGCAGAATAATCAAACCGGATTTTTGTCTTTAAAAGAACCGAGTCCATAATATTAATAGGCTATTTAGGTTATTAAAATCACGTACTTATTTAAGTCCCTATTTATAAGCGAGTTCCTATTTGTAAGCAAGCGTGGTAAGTACTTGCCTCCAATGACATCGCCGTGTTAAAATAATGTGTTTAGATGCCAAATCGTAAGTAGTGAAGAACTGTTTTCTAGAACCTTCAACTCATTATTTTGTAATGTATTATTTTGCTGGCAATTTAAAGATTTCTATTTCTATAAAATCTATGTATAGTGCATTTTGTGAATTTTTAGTTTATTTTCTAAACAACGTAAAATAACTACAAATTTAGCTTTTTTAAACATCTTAATAAATTAATACGTTAAAAAATAAATTAAATAAATTATTGCTGAAGTAAGAAAATTTATGATTTCTTCCACTAAATTTATGATTAAAAAAACAACGTTTCAGTAACAAAATAATTTCATTATTTGTTGTTCAGCAACTAAACATTTAGTTTGTGGAGAATATTCTGTATTGAATTATTTCGGTTTATTTATAGTTGAAAACAAATACCGATCAATATTGTTTTTAAGAAAAATATATAACATGTATGTATGTATGTGTACGTATACGAACTTAATTATATATGCATGTGTTAGAATTTTCGCCTCACGTTCACGCTCTGTAACGAATACCAGATAGAGAATTTAATAAAATTCACAAACTAAAGTTCAAAAGTGCAAATAAAAATGCCAGACACTAAAAAGGGAGTGGCAGAGTCAAAAGTTAATCAATGATTATAGTAAATTATTTAATAGAAACAATTCGTCACTATATGAGTGAAATAAAAAACACTGTTGAATTATTATTAAGCTTTTTTTAAGCATTTTGGAAGGTCCAAAATAAGAACACCAAAAACATTACTTAAATAACAATTTCCTCTTTGCCATCACAAAAATTCACAATATTCGCTTAAGACCTAATAAACTATAAAGCGTGATCTTTTAAGCATAGTTTTTAAAAAAAATCTAATAAAACACTCAAATTTGCATCATTTATTCAAAATTTTTATTGAAATTGAGAAATTGATCTTTGACATTTACTTTTTAAAAATAACTTCATGTTAATGTTTACCGCGGCTCTGGTTCAAATGGTCCATTCCTAAGGTCCAATTTTGCACCACGTTTTTGAGCATTTTGGCCTGTATTTCATGAATAACACGTGTTATGTTATACTCTAACAGTCTTATTCATAACAAAAAGTTGGCACAAAGTTAGCATAAAGTTTATTCATAACACACATGCCAATCTCTGGCTAACGATTTGCTAAACTCTTGTTAACGAGCTTCCAAGCGTTTGACGACTTGTGAAAAACAGCTGTCCTGTGACAAAAAAAATTTATAAAGAAGAGAATAAAAATTTTTGAGCACGAAAAAAATATTGTTCGGTTTTTTACTTTTTTTTTAAATTTTAAAAATTGTTAGTATGTATGAAAAAACAACAAAATGTCAAAATCAGAAATGATATACAAAAAATGGTTGCAATTTTGAGGAGTATTTATGAGTGCTCCTGTGGACTAGTCAGTAAAGGACAAGTCAGTTGTTCGGGGGTTGCGGGTTCGATTCCCGCCGGAGACTCTGGAATTGTCTGCTTCTCTTTCTCTTCTATCCTAAATATTTCTATTCTTATTCTATTCTTCTCTCTATTAAGGCGTCACAATGGACCGTAATGGTCTCCGAGTGAAGGTGTGAGGGTAACTTTGCACCAGCCTTACCACCTACCTACCTACCTTGAGGAGTATTATGCAATTTCAGAGTTGATTAAAAGTTTGGCAGACGGAAAAAAGTTTCTTATGAATAAACTTTGTGCCAACGAGCTGCCAAGCTTAATCGGCATTCAAATTAGCAGCTCGTTGTACGTAGTGTATAAACTGTGGCTAATTTTTGTTATGAATAAGGCCGTAAGGCTTTAGTCATGTTTGGCTTATCCACATAGACCAACGACTTCACATAACCCCACAAGAAATAGTCAAGAGGCGTCAAATCACGTGATATTGGCGGCCAACTAACAGGGGCATTTCGAGAGATAAAATGCTCACCAAATTCATCCTTTAATAAGTCAATTGTTTCCGTCTTGTTGAAACCACATATCAACCAAGTCCAACTCAGCCAATTGGGGCAAAAAACAAGTAAGAGCACTATATTCGGCTGTGCCGAATCTTTTATACCCACCACCAATTTTGTGTACATTTAAAGCACAATATTTATTATTTTGTAAATCGCTAAGGAATAATCTCTTTATAATAAAATTTTTATCACTTTCTTTGTAGAGGGTGGCTAAATTTTAAGGGCCCATGCTGAAGGTGAACTACACCTAGTCTTTAAATTTGTTTTCTGCATTTCACTTGACATTTCTCAATCTCAAACTTACTCAATTTGATCCGTGGAAAGATACGCAAATGAGCAACGCTTTAAAGTTATTCAGGTTTTTTATAAAAATGGGCGTTCAATTCAAAATGCATTTTGTGCACTTCGTAATTCTTTTGATCAACAAATTCGTCCACAATCGGGAGAATTGTAAAAAATATTTAAATTTCTGCAAAACAGGTCTGCATAAAATGATAGAAAATCTGTGAATGCCTTCTTAGTTCGTTGAATGGGACCCACTGCTAGTTTTTGCGATAGTGTGGCAAAAAAGCAGTCAACCTCGACTCATCATCAGGCCCAACAATTGAGCATCAACATTGTCATTGAAAATTTGGACCATCAGATAGAGGAGTGGCGCCAAAGTTGGGGGGGTCTATTTGGCCGATATTTTGTTAAATACATAATTGAACCATATAAATATTATTATTATAAAAAGAAATGATAATAATTTCCTAAATAATTTGTTTTTTATTCAATTCAACATCGGTCCTTAAAATTTAACCACCATTTATAACTTCGATATGCTACTAAAATGCTTTTGTAAATGTATTCTTTCAATGAAAGTGGGCGTTAAAGAAGGCGTGTCAATATAGTTTCTGCTAATAAATACAACTTAGATATTTCAATATAGTCCTTTATTTTCCCAAAAACTTTGTCAATACAGAAATTACATGAATTTAAGATAAACCGTTATATGGGAGGTAGGCATTAAAGTGGGCGTGTCACCTAAACTTTTTGGCACAACAATTGCATTGATTAGAAGGATATACGTAGCAAATTTGATCATCATACCTCTAATTTTGGTTTTATGAGCTTTTTAATTTTATTAACGGTAGATAACGTGAAAAGTGGGCGTTATAGTAGGCGTGTCAAAGTTGTTTTTGCGAATGAGTACAACTTAGGTGTTTCAATATAGCCCTTTATTATTCCAAAATCTTTATTAATAGAGAAATTATATGAATTTTAGGTAAAACGTTGTATGGGAGGTGGGCGTAAAAGTGGGCGTGGCACCTTAATTTTCTGGCACAGTAATAACATTGACCAGGGGGTTATACGTAGCAAATATGATCATCATATATCTAATTTTGGCGGTTTTATGAGCTTTTAAATTTCATTAACGGTAGATAACGTGAAAAGTGGGCGTTATAGTAGGCGTGTCAAAGTTATTTTTACTAATGAGTACCACTAGGGTTTTTCAATATAGTCCTTTATTATTCCAAAATCTATATTAATAGAGAAATTATATGAATTTTGGTTAAAGCGTTATATGGGAGGTGGGCGTGGCACATTGATTTTCCGTTACAAAAAAGCGTCTCACCAAAAAGCAAAGTGACAAAATTTCAGAGTCGTACATCCAATTTTGTTGCTTTTATGACGTTTTTGTTTTTAAATATACCGAAAAATACACTGCGCGGTATAAATTTTCGTACATTTTGATCGATAACTCCTCTCCTAATGCATAGATTTAGATAATTTTCGGGGAAAAATATTGCTTTTACTCACGAAATATATATTCGGAGTTTCATGAGTCTACGTTAATGCGTTTGGACACAATTCCATTTTATTCGATGTTCGAAGGACACGGTTTTTTCGACCTACTCTTGCTTTTCGAGCTATAACTCTCTTCCTAATATTCCGATTTAGCCCATTTTCAATACCAAACAAACCTTGTCTATAAGAAAGATTCTGGCAAAATTTGAGCCCCCTAGCTTTTTCGGTGCGACCTCTATCGTGCTTTCAACAGACGGACAGACGGACATAGCTAGATCGTCATCAAATCAAACCCTGATTCAGAATATATATACTTTATGGGGTCTAAAATGGATATTTCGATGTGTTACAAACGGAATGACAAAATGAATATACCCCCACGTAACGTTTCTTCCACGGTCGCCTTTAAAGAAAAAGGACCGATGATGCCACCAGCCCATAAACCAAACCAAACTGTCGTTTTTTCGGGATGCATTGGCAACTCTTGTATGGCATGTGGCTGTTCTTCACCACAGATGCGACAGATTTGCTTGTTTACGTAACCATTTAGCCATAAATGAGCCTCATTGCTGAACACAAGTTTTCGATATAACAGTGGATTTTACAGAGCACGAATTTTGATCATAAATTACAACGATTTGCAGTCGTTGCTCATTTGTGAGTTTCTTCATAATGAAATGGCAGAGTATACTGAACAATTTTCACTTTCACAGATGTAGTTTGGGCACAACTACCAACCAGTGCTGCCAGCCCGAAAAACTTAATTCTTAAAAAATCACCCTTTACTAGATGAAAATGGGTAAAATTCTGCAACGATCTAGCAGTATCCGTTCGTTTGTTCTTCCATTTTGAGTACTTAATCTTAAAGCTTTAAAAAAAAAAAATCAAAAATTTATTTAAAAAAAAATTTTTTATAAAACTAGAAAAAATCAAGAGAAAAGTTTATTCGTTTTATTTTATAAATTTAAAAAAAAAAAAAATTCAAATTGAATTGAATTTGAAAGTTAAAAATATGTAATAAACGCAAAAATAATTTTTTAAATTTATTTTTAAATTATATTTTGTGAAAATTAAAATTTACGGTAGTATTTTAGCCCTTTTAGAAATTGCATTTTTGATTACTTTATGTGTGACTTCGATCGCTGTGTCTATTAAAGCTGCAACACTTTCAAATTTAGGGATGACATGCAGATATCTTTCATCCAAAAGTCTTCATTCCACCTCTTCTATCATTTGACGAAAAGCAAAATACTTGCACACTTCAATAAAAATACAAAGATTTAATATTTTATTTCTATTTCTCTATTTTGTTGTTGTTGTTGTTCCTATTTCGTTTATTGTTGAAAATCTATGTTACAAGCTGTTTTACCAAATGAAAATTTATTTAACTAAATGAATGAATGAATGAATTGTAGTAGTAACAAACAGAAAGACAAAAAAAAAAAATACGATTAAAAAAAATAATTGAAAAAGATATTCATGTCCGTCATTTAAAATTTAAATTGTTTTTAAGTGATTTGTTTACATGTGGCAATAACATAAAAATCTATGAGATGATGATGAGGATCACAACAACATTGAATACAGCAACTAACAATAAAACAACATAAATACTGATGCCAACTTGTACAACACAAAAATTCTAATGTATTTAATGTGTTGTTGCACGGTGGGACAAGACAACTTGGAGCTTTAATTTACTAAGTAATTTAATTTGTTAATGAGCTTTAAATCAATGAGTTCTAAGAATGTAGAAATAAAATAAGAAAATATTAAGTAAAACATTTTTACCGAATTATTTTTAAATTTAACTTTATTTTAATTAATCTTATTAATGGTCCCACTATATATATTGCCTTAATAGACTAATATGAATAGTAAAATAACAGCAACAACAATTAAAAATTAACATTAATTTATTATAAACAACAATAAAAAGTCATTAATTTATGTTTCTTTAAAAATTATTGTATTTGTAGTTTGTAGTACATACATACATACAGATGGACATATGCGCATATTTATATATTTTTTTTAACAATATTTATTTAGTCGAACTAAAATTAAGATAAAACATCTAAATATTCTAGGGTAAATGTTGTGTTTTGTATTGTATGTCTGTTTATAGAAAAACAGACATTTAAATTTCCTTTTAATGCTCGAACTAGAACAGATTGACTTGTATGAATTCTATTACTTTATAAAAATTTATTATCAATTCCTTGGTGGAAATTCGCACTCACCTTTAAAAATAATTAAAATGTGCATTGGAATAATATTAATCGTCGGAAGCATATTATGAAATCTAAATAAAATTTCATAATATTGTTGCTACAATTTAATATAAAAACTGGATGTTTATTGTTAAATTTATTGGGGTACAATTGGAATCTGACGCCCAATTTGCTTATCTGTTTAAATTTATGTCGTAATTATAATTTTTTTAACATAAAATGCCATTAATCTAGCTGTTGCACATGCAAGTATTGTAATAGTTTCTAAAACTCAATGCATTAAAAATTACAATTTTTAAATTCTTTAATTGAAAACATTAACACGCTGGCTTCAAGGTGCTTCTTGGTATTCTTCGTCAACAAGTATGGGTAGTAAATGCCAGAGAAATTGTTGGTGTTCACAATCCTTGTTCACTTTTGTTTGCCACTGTTAAATTCCTTAATTTTTGCCTATCAATTTTTGTTAACCGCTACGCAGCGGCAGTAATATTCTTAAACTCTAACAATCAACATAAAACAGTGCACAAGAGAATAACAAGAACAACAAATAGTGACAAAAATAATAACATGTAAAATATAAATTAAAATTTATTATAAATAAGAAACAGAAGTAAAATAAAAACAATAACTTAGAACAAAACTGAAATTAAATAAATAAAAAGTGTTTTATTTCCTTAAAGACAAAAAGAACCAGACCCACAAACACACAACATCAAACATTTGGTCACTTCGAACCAGATATAGTGAAAATTAAAAAACTTAAAATAACAAACAATAGTGCTAAAAAACAATACAAACAATTACATACATTTATAAAACAATTAAATATAAATTGCAATAGTGATAATATTAAAATATAAAAATTTACAAAAACAATTACAATAGTGATAACATACATATATGTACATATGTACATAAATTTGCAAAAACAATTACCTACAATAGTTTAAAAAGTGTTACAACATCAACAAAATCATCATCATCCAAATCAAAATCATTTACGGTAACGGCTTGTAAATTCTTTGGCACAACAACAAAAATCCACAAGGTACAACAAGCAAGACCCAAAAAAGAAAAAAAGACCCAACAACAACAGTAAGTACAAAATTATAATTTAATATACAACAAAAAATTCTGCCGCAAACAACAAGACAGAATTGCAAAATATAGAAAAGGGTTACCATCGAACACATATTTTTAATTCACCGGGGAAAAATAAAATACCCTCAAAATACAATTAATTACTAAATTAATTATAATTTTCGATACTTATTGTTGTAAAATCGCTAGCAGGGACTTTTTAAAAAATTTTGACCCTATTATTTTGATTTTTTGACCCAAAAATGGCATGCGAAAAATTTGTAAATTGTACAAATGATCTTCTAGAGTTTGAAAGCGTTTACATCGAAAACGCGTCCGAAGACAACGTACATGGTCTAGAAGTACTGCGTGTTGAACTCGATTCAATATGGGCACAAGTCAAAAGATCCTATGAAGAGTGTAGGGACAAAAAACAAGATACCGCTGAAAAACCAATAGATAAAATTAAACTTCGTGAACGCTATCACACAGCTCTTAAAGCATACAAACATTGTTTGGGAATAATTAACTCGAATATTCAGATACTATTGACCCTAAATAGTGATCAAAATAAACAAGAGCGAATTTCAACGGTTAATTCTGAATCGATAGAAAATAATGATACTTCGTTTGTTAGATTACCACCATGTGACACAGATATATTTTTTGGAGATTTTGTAACATGGCCAACTTTCCGTGACCTTTTTTCGGCGCTATATATAAAAAATTCTCGTCTTAGCAAAATTGAGAAATTGTTTCATTTAATACAAAAGACAGGAGGAGATGCTAGAAAAATCGTATCGAATGCCCCATTAACCAATGAAGGTTTCGACATAGCCTGGAAAAATCTCGTCGATCAATACGAGAACAATCGGGTTCAAGTCAATGAACAATTAAAGATTTTGTTTGATCTTCCGAACGTTAGCGAAGAATCAGGCCAATCTATTCAACTATTACAACGGACAGTTAATGGATGTATTCAGGCGTTAAATGCCCTAGGTGTAGGAACTGACACTTGGGACCCCATTCTAGTATACATTTGCTCAAAAAAGCTCCCCCGAACTCTCTTAAAAGAATTTGAAAATTCTCTCCAGGAAATTACAAAAATTCCAACATGGGAACAATTTAACACATTTCTAACACACAATTCTAAGACTTTAGAGTCAATAGCGGCCATTACACATTCAACTAGCAAGCCTTACTCACAGAAAAAGGAAAATACCAATTCATTGGCTAGACAAAATCGTATAAACACTTTTCATACTCATACGACTCATATAGAAAATGGGTCAAAAGATAAAAAACAATTTTCATCAGCTAGGGTACAGAAAAATGACACAAATCGAAAATGCCAACATTGCAAAGAGTATCACCAACTGCGATCATGCCCAAAATTTTTAGAACAAAATGTGAGTTATAGAATTCACATTGTAAGAGTCACTAACTCCTGTTATAATTGTCTCTCTATAGACCACAGTGTCAGGGAATGTAAAAGCAGATTTAATTGCAGATTATGTAATCAAAGACACAATACTTTATTACATAAGGGTTCAGAAACCCAATTTACAAATCAAAATAGTGTTGCAATTCGTCCCAGTACAAGCTCCGCAGCACGAATCAACAATATACAGTCCACACCCACATCAACTTCCAATAATTCTATCCCGAATATTACATCCTTGACCCTACAAGAGAAAAAACAACTTCGTCAATCTCCCACCGAGCGAGAAACATTGTTATTCACTGCTATTGTGCACATAGAAATAAGAGGCGAAAGATTTCAGGCAAGAGCAATCATCGACCCTGGATCTCAGTCAACCTTCATATCGGACAAATTGAAAAACCGATTAAATCTACCCACTAAACGAAATTTAGTTCATGTAACAGGTTTGAATCAGAACATTTCCGAAACTTCAAACAAAGCCTGTTTATTTAACCTTTGCTCAAGGGTAGATAAAAACTTTAAATTAGAAGTATGGGCTCCCGTACTAAAGACCCTACCATCTAATTTACCACCACAAACCTTAGATTTGCAACATTTCAATGAGACTGCTAAATTAGAACTTGCAGATCCTCAATTCAATAAAAGTAGACCCATCGACCTGCTAATAGGCCTCGATTTAGGCCCCTCAATCTATTGCATGGAAACACCGATGCGGTCTATTGGCTCCCTTTTGGCACAAAAAACAGTATTTGGCTGGATTGTGGGGGGACCAATTTCTACACCATCAAATACGAAATCAACGATTTCATTGCTTAACACATCGTCCCTTGACCACATCCTCACACGCTTTTGGGAGGTGGAGGAAACCCCAAAACAAATTTTGAGGTCAGATGAGGACACATTTTGCGAAAACAATTTCAAATCGACAACACGTAGAAACAACTCAGGAAGGTATATAGTTACCCTACCCTTTAAAAACGGCAAAGAGATAGGAATCTCTCGAAATATTGCCATGGCACAGTTTATGAGAATGGAGCGCATACTCACACAGAAACCCGACCTCAAAAAACAGTATGATGAGGTTATCTTAGAATATTTAGAGTTGGGACACATGAAAAAGATCTCCCCCTCGGATATAAATAAGGCACCCAATTATTATCTGCCGCATCATGCAATAATAAAACCAGAAAGGCTGACAACGAAACTTAGAGTAGTTTTCAACGCCTCTTGCCCGACGTCAAATAAGAATAGTCTTAATGACATTTTATACCCAGGACCCATCCTTCAGCAAGATCTTGTTCTTCTGATATTAAAGTGGAGACTCTATCGTTTTGTTTACAACGCCGATGTAACAAAAATGTATCGTCAAATACTTATTGACCCAACTCAAACCCCCTACCAACGAATATTGTTTCGTAAATCTCCAAATGATCCTATTGAGGATTATGAACTCCTAACTGTAACGTTTGGAGTTAATTGCGCACCATTTCTGGCCATAAGGACACTGCTTCAATTAGCCGAAGATGTCAAAACAACACACCCTCTCGCATCAACCATTTTACAACAAAATATGTATGTGGATGATGTTTTAGCTGGAGGACACACGTTGAACGATGCCATAAAATCTAAAAATGAACTAATAGCCGTCTTAAAATCTGCAGGATTTGAGCTGATGAAATGGACGTCAAATGATCCACAAGTAATTCAGGATTTACCAATTGAAAACCTCTTACCGCTCGATTGGCTAAATTTGTCAGAAAACGCCGGAACAAAGACTCTTGGGATAAAATGGAAAATTTCGTCAGACTCCTTTACATTCACTGCACCAGAAATCGAATTCAAAGAAATCTACACCAAAAGAGAAGTTTTATCTACAATTGCAAAATTCTTTGACCCTTGTGGATGGATAGCACCAGTAATTGTAGACGCGAAACTAATCATGCAAGAGATTTGGTTAGATAAAATCAACTGGGATGATATATTAAAGCCCATAGTTTGTCTCAAATGGAAAAAATTTGTAAAAAATTGTTCTGCCATCAATACCTTAAAAATTCCTCGTTGGATTCAATATACCCCAGATTGTCAAGTAGAAATTCACGGGTTTAGTGACGCGTCAGAAAAAGCATATTCTGCGACTCTTTACGTCCGAATACAATCTGAAGACTCAACCATATATACATTTCTACTGGCTTCAAAAACACGCGTAGCTCTCATAAAACAGATTTCATTACCCCGTTTAGAGCTTTGTGGATCCGTCTTGCTGGCAAACCTTGCATCAGCAACTTTACCAAATCTTCCATATAGAAAAATCAACACATACTATTGGACTGATTCAACTATTGTGTTGGCCTGGCTAAAGAAACCACCTTGCACTTGGAATACCTTTGTCGGAAACCGTGTCTCTGAAATAGTAGATAAAATTGGAAACCAAAATTGGCAACATATTGACTCCAAAGAAAACCCAGCAGATATCGCCAGCCGAGGTTGCACTCCACAAGAGTTGGAAACTCACAATTTATGGTGGTTTGGACCATCCTGGCTAAAATTACCAAAAAATCTATGGCCGTCTCCGATTAAACCCGAAGAAACAAAAATAGAAGCAAAATCAGTAAAAACGTTTACAACCACGATATATGATTTAAATCGATTCTCAAACCTATCACGCGCTTACAGGGTACTCGCGTATGCGTTGCGATTTTGGAGAAATACAGGCCGTAATAGAACTCATCTTCGAATATCGTCGCCAGAAATAACAAAAGACGAAATGGAATCAGTTAAAAATCGTCTTATTGTCTTAACTCAACGAACTTACTTTCCCGAAGAGCATAGGCTTTTAAAAACAAAACAAAACATAAACTCTAAAAGCAGTATCTTGTCGTTAAACCCCTTTATAGATAAAAATGGTATTATTCGAGCTAATGGTCGACTAGTTCAATCACCAGCATTGACGTACAACGAACGTCACCCAATATTGCTGCCTCATAGTTCCAAACTGTCACGTCAAATAGTTGAATTTACACATAAAATTACCATACACGGCGGTAATCAACTTATGACTCGAATCATCCGCACAGAATATTGGATATTTAAACTAAAACATTTGATAAAAAGCGTAATTCATCATTGCAAATCTTGTGTCCTATACAAAAAACATGCCCAAACCCAAATTATGGCGTCATTACCACCCGAACGTACAAATTTATCTAGACCATTTGCTACTACTGGCATAGATTACGCAGGACCCTTTGACATAAGAAACTTCACCGGAAGAGCCTGTCTTATCACAAAAGGATACGTCTGCATTTTTGTATGCTTCGCTACCAAAGCCATACATTTGGAAGCAGCAAGCGACCTATCGACCCAATCATTCTTAGCAGCCTTCTCACGCTTCATTGGAAGGCGTGGATGTCCAGCTCTCATTTACTCAGACAATGGGAAAAACTTCGTCGGAGCAGCAGAAATAATCAAAAAAGATCGTCTAGAATTTATTAAAACTCTTCAAAACAGATTAATTCAACAGTATAGTCATCAAAATATTGAGTGGAAATTCATCCCTCCTGGAGCCCCACACATGGGCGGACTTTGGGAAGCCGGTGTGAAGTCTTTCAAAACTCACTTGAAGAAAATAATGCCGAATTTGAAATTCACTTTTGAAGAGCTGTCTACAATTTTAACTCGTATAGAATCATGCCTAAACTCTAGACCCTTAAGTCCTGCTAGCGATGACCCAAACGATCTTAACCCATTGACCCCTGGACATTTCCTTATTGGTTCTTCATTATTGACCAAAGCCGAACCTGATGCAAGCAGTGAAAATCGGACTCTCATCAACCGCTGGAAACGTTTAAAGGTCATTCACCACTTATTTTGCCAAAGATGGAAATACGAGTACCTAACCGACGCACACCGCAGATATAAATGGAAGACTCACAACAACAGCCAAAAAACCAACGACCTGGTAGTCATCAAATACAACAATTTACTGCCTTGGTATATACTTCGTTGGACCAATGACTAAGCTGCACTAATTTACACCGACTCATGGGGGCCGGAATGTTCACAATCCTTGTTCACTTTTGTTTGCCACTGTTAAATTCCTTAATTTTTGCCTATCAATTTTTGTTAACCGCTACGCAGCGGCAGTAATATTCTTAAACTCTAACAATCAACATAAAACAGTGCACAAGAGAATAACAAGAACAACAAATAGTGACAAAAATAATAACATGTAAAATATAAATTAAAATTTATTATAAATAAGAAACAGAAGTAAAATAAAAACAATAACTTAGAACAAAACTGAAATTAAATAAATAAAAAGTGTTTTATTTCCTTAAAGACAAAAAGAACCAGACCCACAAACACACAACATCAAACAGTTGGAAAGGTTGTTCGAAATTATGTACACTGTTTCAAATACCATCCTCAATTATTGCAACAATTAATGGATAATCTTCCAGCAGATCGTTTTAAGGCTCAACGTCCTTTTCTAGTGTCAGGTGTAAACTTTTGTGGTCCTTTCCATACCTCTTATCGTAAAAGGTGATATATATAATTCCTTTAGCTCTATGTGGAGCGTAGGGCCATTACGAAATTGCGGTAATCATTCCTGTTTTTAGATAGTTGTTTTAGTTCGTTCCATGATGTATTCATTTGGCGGATTTCGTTATTTATGTTTCGTCGACATGTTGTTTTTGGTCTTCCTTGGATTATGGTTCCTTGAGGGTTCCACCATAGGGCAGATCTGCATGTTTCCTTGACATCCTTTCTTAATGAATGACCAATCCAACTCCACTTTCTCCTTTGAATTTCTATATCGATTGGGATTTCGTTTGTAGATTCGTAGAGTTGTTGGCTAGAGATCACTCTGGGCCACCATATTTGGAGAATATTTCTTAGACAGCGGTTAGAAACTGTTTGTAGCTTCTTAATAAGGTTTGCTGTCAGTGTCCAGGATTCGCAACCGTACTGGAGTACTGATTTGACATTTGAGTTATATATTCTGAGCTTGGTATTAGTTGAGATTTGTCCTGATGCCCATATATTACGTAGTTGGGAGAAGCTGTTCCTAGCTTTGTTTATCCGGGAAGTGATGTCTTCGGCGGTACCACCAGAAGGAGTTAATATGCTTCCTAGGTAGCAAAATTTTTCAGTTTGACAGATTGGTTTATTTCGTTTATTTTGAACGTTGGCAGATTTTGGGACGTTGACGTTATTTTCGTATGCTTCTCATCTGTTCATATTGAATTAGTTTCTGATCTGGAAACCAATACATTTTTTTTATGTCTAAAAAGGTTTATAGTTTGTCGCTGCATACCTCAGAGACTATATTGTGATAACGCAACAAACTTTTTTGACGCGAGCTTTAAACTGCAAGAGTTTAAACAACACTTCTTCGATGATGCCAATGCAGCTAATGCACTACAGCACAGTCACTGGCTTCAAATTTTCCTTCATTCCTCCTCCTTCTCCACACTTTGGTGGCCTCTCGGAGTCAGCAGTAAAATCAACAAAAACACGACTCGTCAAGAGTTTGTCTAAAGACAACCTAACACACGAAGAATTTTAAACAATTCTTATTGAAGTTGAAGCTATTTTAAATTCTCAGCCATTGATAGCTAGATCTGATGATCCAAATAATGGTGAAGCTTTAACTCCTGCACATTTGTTAATTTGTTCTTTTTTAGCGGTGCTGCCAGACGAAAATATACACAGCTACAAAAACCTTAACTTCCTCAAGCGATGGCAACTTATTGCATTTCTCAAGCAACAGTTTTGGCTGGAATGGGTTCGTGACTACGTATTAAGTTTACAACAAAAATGCAAATGGCTTAAAGCGTGTGAAAATGTGAAGGAAGGCACACTTGTTATTATTCGTCAAGACAATATTCCACCTCAGCATTGGCTCTTAGCGCGTATCATCAAAGCTATCCTCTACTAATTGAAGCTGACTGAAAGTGGCTTTCAATGGCAGTAGATTCCATCAAAATACTAAGCGATAATTGTCGAAATAATAGTGAAACAATAAAGAATAAATAAATAGTTTATCGTGGTACCTACACTTTACAAACAAAAAATTAATTTTCGTTTCTTTTATGGTTTAACGCTTAAAAAAACCTTTAGAGCTTATGATAATATTCCGATCTCACTAAAATGGTTTGAGTGTTATGCCAGTCATTTGTTAAAAATATGAAAATACTCATCCACTTACTGTCAAATTGTTTTCAGTAAAGGGTGGCCAGATAGTAGACATATTTTTCAATTATTTAATTTAAGGAGGTGTCAAGTCACTTTTTCCTGCATAATATTTTACTGGTCAAAGTATTGAAGCTAAACGACAATAGACAACGCCAAGATTTTGTTAAAAAAAAAATTTTTTTTTTAAATTTTAGCTCAGCTTCTCTTACAACAAGCCAAGTGGCTACCCTGTCGGAAATTTAGCTAACTCAAAACTAGTCAGTGGTTAGCCAGAAATGAGTGATAGGTGACTCAAAAACTAGCTCATTTACCGTGTTAAAAGCTATTCAGTTTTTACACACGATGTCCTACGAATGAGTCAGTACTCACTCACTCTGCATCAGTTTTGAGCTAGCCATGAGTTAGTTCAAAATTAGTTAGCCATAAGTTAACCTTATTTATAGTTAACAAATTGATAATAATAAATCATAAATTTATCTGTTAGTGAAATTATATAGCAATTTGCTATATTCACACATATTACATTTAAAAGTTATGACTATTTGGAATATTATTTAATATGGAATAATTTAATTACGCAAAATTACTAATGTAATCATTTAAAAAATTTATTAAAAAAATTTATTTCCTATTTGTCTTCAAATTTTCTGAAAATAATCCACTATTAGCATCACATCTCTAAGGTAATTTTTTTTTCTTATAAGTCATGCATCAGTGTGTGTACTCACTCATTCTGCATCAGTTTTATGTTAGCCATGAGTTAGTTCAAAATTAGTTGGCCATAAGTTAATCTTATTATGAGTTAGCTCAGAGAAGTCCGACAGGGTATTAATGCAAATAATACACACAAGTGTTCAACCCAACATTAGTGCACCTACAAAGATTGACTGCTTTATGTTTCTTTTGAAATATTGCTTTCGTTGCCCTGGAGGGTCCCTGGTATGACGATGTTAAAAGGGTTTCTACAACGAGAGCTGGATAATATCGAACTATCCGAACTGTAGTTCCAACAAGGTGGACCTTTATGCCAAACAAGCGACACTATGCAGAAAACAAATTTTGATACTTGATTATCTCACGGCAAGCATTTTTCAATTTGCTGCTGCGATACTGCGACTTGACACCCCTTGATTACTCTCTGAGGGGATAATTCTTTAGTCCACGCTAACAAGCAATTGCATTGATAAAATAGGCATGCCTGGGAGAGGTGTAGTTAAATATTTCAGTTGAATTAATTTTTATTCACATTTTCACCACTTCCACAATTTACATAGACTTGCTTTTGTCAATCACAGATTGACAAATCACTGATCAATTAAATAAGTCTTGTATAAATTTTTTAATATTTATATTATTCATTACCTGCATACAAATATATTTAAAACATAATTGGCATCTAATTAGTACAATTTATTACTTAAATAAACTATGAGAACTTAAAGCAAATGTTTCATTATACTATATCTCTACTATTTCTTTCTTATTTTACATAATCCTTTATTCTGCCTCCTAATATCCATATAATTTTCACACATTTATCACTGAATTATTTAATTTAAATATTTATTGTGAATATTATCTTCCCTTTTCTAAAAAAACAAAATGTAAATAAATGCAGCTCGTGTAATTTGTTTTTTTCAAAACGTATTAGCTTATAATTCATTTGATAACGAATTATAAACGAATTACAAATTAATTTGAAAATCCTTTTTAGCATAGTGCATAAAGAAACACACACACTCACACACAAACACACGCTCGCACCCAAAGAAGAGAGCGAGAAAAACAAATAAACATTAATCTTAATACAAGCATGAAAATTCAAATTAAATTACAATTTCCAAAAATTTTAATATTTTTCCCTTTTTTACACAAATAAATTCAAATATACATACATGCGAATGAAAATGAAAAAAAAACAATTTTACAACAATAATAAATATTGCAGAACTAATTTTATTAAACTGTAACTATGAACGTATATAGACAACAACAAAAATATAAATAGAAAAAAGCAACAAATTCAAATGACTATTCAAAAAAGAAGTCCCCCCAAATAAACAGAATTCACACTCTGACATCTACGGCATTGGACAAAAGACGAAATAAAATAAAATTGAAAAAAATTACCAATATTTGCATAAATTAGTTACGCTAGATGGGAAGAGGATGCATGAACAAATATTTTATTGTTTTTTTTTTTTTTTTTAATAAAAACTCAATGAAAGCGAATGTGAGTGAATGTTAATCGACGGATATGAATATGGTCTTGATACCAGCTAAATTATAACGTTTATTTTGTAAGGACTTTAAAATACAGGGTAAAAATTAATTATTAATTGTGAGAATCCTTGTGGACAGATCCTTAACACTATTATATGTTTATCGCAGTGCTCTTAGAATTTGTCTTATTATAAATGAAGTTAAAATTTTTTCCTTACACGCTTCATACATACATACATATATTCATGAGAAAGTGAAACCTAGTCTTTTTTACAAATGCTCAAACATTTAATGAAAATCAATTTATGTAACTAGTAGCGGGCCAACCGTTAAGGATCTGACTCTTTAGAGACTGTGCTACCAGATGTTCTGGCATTGCTCAGGGATATTGGGATGGTTCTCGCTCTATTTTTTCTGCTTCATATTTATTATAAAATATGAAAATTCTTTATAAATATCTTCAGAGGCATACCAATCCTAGGGCTGGATAATTTTAAGTTTTGTGAGAACAGTGTTGTCTATACCTAACAAACGGCAATATACTCATGTAGTCATGTAGTCATGTAGCTCATGTAGTCCAATTAGTTTACTCTGTATCATTGATTGAATATCAATCTATTGTTATATGTTTTGATAATACTTTGTTTAAAAAATGTCAGATAACATTGCGTAATTATTTGCGAAAATAGTGGTCGCGCTTATTTAATCAAACATTTGCCAATTATGAACATAACTTGAGACTGATTACACTGCTCTGCAAAAAATCATTTTTTGTCTTCCCACTAATTAGAACTATGTGGACCATATGGATTTTGATGCGCTGAACTCAAATCCGTTGTCGGTTTTTTCCATTAGATCGGGATTTTTTTATGGGCGTGGCAAATTTTTCCCCCTAAATTTTGACAAATTTTTCCATTCTTTAAATTGGGATGCAAGAAGCTCAGACTTGTTTTTTGAGAGCTAAGTAAATAGATAGAAGTAAACAATTGCCATTCATTACACATATTTGGTCAATATTGGGTACCAACGGTAAATTGACAATAAAATCTATATTTTTTAACCGATTTTTATCGTTTATGGCTTTTTTTGTTTTCAAGATAAGTAGTTCTCAGACAAAAGTGCAAAATGTTGAATATTTGCTTTACATTTTTTTTAATCCTATTTTTAAATAGAAAAATATTACGAATTTTGCTCGAAAACAATTTTTTCTCCCCATTAATTTCTGAATAATTTCAAAACGATAAGAGATAGAGAAAAATTGTATTTTACTAAAATAAATTTTGTTACACATCTTTTGGTGTTTTATTTTTGAAAATCGGATGACTGGTTCTCGAGTTAGGATGAAATACGTCTCCGTACCTGACTAATTTAGGGGGGAAAATATGCCACGCCCATAAAAAAAATCCCGATCTGATGGAAAAAAACCAACAACGGATTTGAGTTCAGCACATCAAAATCCATATAGTCCACATAGTTTTATTTAATGGAGGATTTTGCTGCGGAGCAGTGTAATTAATGCTCTCTAGATTATGACCAAATTTAGAGATTTGGGAATATCTAGTATTAATGTTTTAGAATGCCATTAGTGATAGGCTAAAGCTTGGTTCACACTTTTAAAATATTTTTATAAATAACCAACATTTTTGGAATATATTTATTTAATGTTCAGCGTTGCCAATTTAGTGATTTTCACGCAGTATTTAACGTGTTTAAAAAAAGTAAAAGTCGAATTTTCATTGGTCAATGTCTTTTTAAAAAAACGCGATTTACTTTAAAAGTAAAATTATATAATAGTATAATATAATATTTGGCTCAGCTGGGATTCGATGCCACGTTTACTCTAGCCAGTATATACGTTTGTATGTATGAATGTTGTTGTTGTAATGTTGTTTTTGTGAAAAAAAATCGAGGTGGTCGTGGTTTTTTGCTTATATCTCAGTTGTTTATATACTGATGTTTTTGATTTTCAATACCGATATACTCTTGAATATTTCTGATATTTTAATACCTCACCCGGGTTCAAGCGATGTCGAAGGGTTCAAAAAGTTGATTTCAACATACACACGGACAGACTGACAGACTGACAGAGCTTAATCGACTTCCCTATTCATAAGCTTTCAAAAAATATATACTTTATGGGGTCGGAAATGATAATTGTAGAAATTTCACACGGAATGACAAACCTATACATATTTACCCTTTTTCACTGTGTGAAGGGTATAAAAATTAAAACAGCTTTATAAGTGGTATATAAATTAAATTTCCATTGAAAATTAATTTTATAAATCGTTTATATAACATATATTTATATTTTATTTGAACTTTTCTATATATTAAATTTTATTGTGAATCATTTTGCATACCACTCGGCTAATATCGGAAATAATTTTAGAAGGAATATTCCTAAAAACGTTGCAATTTAATTTAATTTGAATTATAAAATTAAATAAAAGAATTAATGAACTTAAGCCAAAATAAAAATGATTCGTTTATAAAACTTTTATAATTTTTATGTATAAAAAGTAATATTATGTTTACAGACGCGCCTTAATTGTCAATTTATAATATTCTCGCAATTAAAGGCATTTATTGAGCTCAATTTACCAGACTTAAAATTACGTTTAAATTGAGCAATATATAGTTTAGTGTTTCACTTATTGTCCAAAACTCGAAATACAACTCTTGGGAAGTATATTCAGTGAGAAGAAAATTCTATAGGTGGCATTTCTAATATCAAACAAATAAATATACAAAAAACAAAAATTAAGAAAATCGAAAATGGTTGATGGAAACTTTAATAAAATGTTTGTATAAATTCAAATACATATTTATATATATTATTATAATTGCAATATATTTTATGGACAGGAAAAAACTGAAGAGAAGGCATTGTTTGATTTGGTGTAAATACATGGTATTTTTACGGCTATCAAATGCTAATGGAGTAGGATAAATTGAGTATGTGTGAACACATATTTTAATTGCTCAATCAACACTAAATTGACACAATTAAAATATCTGTCTGAGCAGGCTGTTAGTGTGCTACACAAATTGAGAATCTAAAAACGTTATATGAATGGCTCACAACAATTTTCACAATAACAAAATTATGTTTATCTAAGCGCGCGTTGCTACGCCCCTTCATAAATTTTAATCGCATTCTGAAGTTTAATCGAATATCAAGTGCAAGGCTAAAAATTATAACTTTTTTTATGAGCGTGGCACTGCCCACTTTTTTAACCACGAAATTGTAAAGTCATAACAGCTCAATGTGTGTGCAAGGTTTCAGAAAAATCGGTCCAGTGCAAGTACCTCAAAATTAAAACTTTTTTAGGAGAGCTCGATATGTGTGCAAAGTTTCAGAAAAATCGGTCATGTGCAAGTAGCTTAAAGTGATAACTAATTATTTATGGGCGTGGCCCGCCCACTTTTTTTCCACCCATAAACACTCCCTGGTATGTGTACAACAACTTATCAAAGTTTGAGCCCGATCGGTTTTACAGTTTCGGAGTCTATAGCTAACACACACACACACACAGAGTTTCACTTTTATATATATAGATTACTAGCCAATCCCGGCGCGCGTTGCTACGCCCCTTCATGAATTTTAATCGCATTCTAAATTTTAATCGAATATCAAGTGCAAGGCTAAAAACTATAACTTTTTCTTTATGAGCGTGGCACTGCCCACTTTTCTAATTACGAAACTGTATAGTCATGACAGCTCAATAAGTGTGCAAAGTTTCAGAAAAATCGGTCCAGTGTAAGTACCTCAAAATGATACCTTTTTTTATGGGCGTAGCACTGCCCACTTTTCTAAATACGAAACTGTATAGTCATGACAACTCAATATGTGTGCAAAGTTTCAGAAAAATCGGTCCAGTGCAAGTACCACAAAATGATACCTTTTTTTTAATGGGCGTGGCACTGCCCACTTTTCTAATGACGAAAGTGTAAAGTCATGACAGCTCAGTATGTTTGCAAAGTTTCAGAAAATTCGGTCCAGTCCAAGTAGCTAAAACTGATAACTAATTTTTTATAGACGTGGCCCCTCCCACTTTTTCAATCACGAAATTATAAAGCCATGACAGCTCAATATGTGTGCAAAGTTTCACAAAAATCGCTCCAGTGCAAGTACCTCAAAATTAAAACTTTTTTAGGGGCGTGGCCCCGCCCACTTTTCTTATCACGAAATTATTTAGTCATGATAGCTCGATATGTGTTCAAAGTTTCAGAAAAATCGGTCAAGTGCAAGTAGCTTAAACTGATAACTAATTTTTTATGGGCGTGGCTCCGCCCACTTTTTTTCACCCATAAACACTCCCTGGTATGTGTACAACAACTTACCAAAGTTTGAGCCCGATCGGTTTTACAGTTTCGGAGTCTATAGCTAACACACACACAGAGTTTCACTTTTATATATATAGATAAATTAATTAATCTATATACACCAATACCTCGCTTTGAGTCGTTTCGTTTTGCGTTTTTTCGAAGTTGCGTCGCTGCCGAATTAGTACTAATTTTCACTGTGCGTCGTTAGATTTTCGAAGTTGCGTTGTTTTGGGTTTGAGTCTTTAATTTATTTTTGAAATTTTCTTTTTTTTCTAAAATATGGCAACGACTTTTGTTTCTACATAATTGCGCCATGCGATCAAAACTCGGGGATTCCCTTTCTAATTGAGACTAACATAAATGAATTGCTAACCTCGCACAACCAAGAATTGTCTAATGAAGAACTATTGCAACTGGAATTGCAATTTGCTAATGAAGAACAAAATTTTACTTCCAAACAAATTTCCAAAGCGATGTGTTTGATTGACGAAGCTATGGAAATATTTTTAAAAAACGACCCTGACAGCGGAAGGAGTTTTAAAGTGTCCCAGACGGTAGCTACGAATATCAATTGCTACAAGGAAATTTATTTTACGTAGAAAAAAAATAGCTGTTCAGCAAACATTGAACCAATTTTTTGTGGAAGAAAGCCGACTTACGAGAACAGCCACTATGGACTCATCAGACAGTGAATAATTTTTATTTCCTTTTTTATTAATTAATTGAATATTTTATTTTCTTTGAATTGATTTTGTTTTTTGTATGTATGTAATAAAAATTTTATATTATTTTTGTTTTTATATGTTTACTTTGTTCAATTTTCTTTTTAAAAAGTAGTCTTTTCGTAACTCTGGAACCTATCTTCGATCTTTACATGGTTTGCTATAGAAAATCATAATTCACTTTGCGTCATTTCAATTTGCGTCGCGTTTTTTTGGAACGTAACCACGACGCAAAGTGAGGTATTGGTGTATATAAAAGTGAAACTCTGTGTGTGTGTGTGTGTGTGTGTGTGTTAGCTATAGACTCCGAAACTGTAAAACCGATCGGGCTCAAACTTTGGTAAGTTGTTGTACACATACCAGGGAGTGTTTACGGGTGGAAAAAAGTGGGCGGTGTTACGCCCATAAAAATTAGTTATCATTTTTAGCTACTTGCACTTGACCGATTTTTCTGAAACTTTGCACACATATCGAGCTGTCATGACTAAATAATTTCGTGATAAGAAAAGTGGGCGGGGCCACGCCCCTAAAAAAGTTTTAATTTTGAGGTACTTGCACTGGACCGATTTTTATGAAACTTTGCACACATACTAAGTTGTCACAACCATATAATTTCGTGACTAGAAAAGTGGGCAGTGCCACGCCCATAAAAAAAAGGTATCATTTTGAGGTACTTGCACTGGACCGATTATTCTGAAACTTTGCACACATATTGAGCTGTTATGACTTTACAATTTCGTGACTAGAAAAGTGGGCAGGGCCACGCCCATAAAACAATTATAATTTTGAGGTACTTGCACTGGTCCGATTCTTCTGAAACTTTGCACACATATTGAGCTGTTACGACTTTACAATGATTACAATGATTAGAAAAGTGGGCAATGCCACGCCGATAAAAAAATTATAATTTTTAGGTTTTTGCACTTGATATTCAATTAAAATTCATAATGCATTTTGATTCATTAAGGGGCGTAGCAACGCGCGCCGGGTTTGGCTAGTAAATTATAAAAATAAATTAATTTCTGAACCACTAAATATTAAGACTAGCAGCAAGTAATAGCCATAAAAGTATGCTGATCAGTAATAGCAAGTCATTACCACGTATTTGCTGGGAAATTTTAGTGTTAATTTCGTTAAATATTTTCCTAATGTGAACATGACTTGAGAATCTTAAGCTGGATTCACCCATAAAATTTTAGTTCAGAACAAATTTTTTTTGTATTGAGTTTGATGTTTTACTTTTGAGAGAGAGAGAGATTATTTTGTTCAGAAAGATTTTTCTTGAATTGGTTTAATTTTAATTCTTGTTCAGAAGAAACTGAATTGGGATGCCACTATTTTTCAATATTTACATGAAAATTGAATTTGGTTGCCACATCACACAGTGTCAGTACATTTATTATACAAAAATTGTTTTTGCCGAAAATTAACAATTAAAATGGAATTTAATGAAAATATTGCTCAAAAATTAATAGAAGAATTAAAAAACCAGGAAGAAAATGTTTGTATGACATGAGCAATAGTGCATACAAAAATAATTATTTAAAACAGGGTTTATGGAATGAAATAGAAGCGACTCTTTTTATTTTCGATTTTTTTTTATAAATTTCTTTTGCAAACAAATTGACTTTATGCACTTCAATTAAAAATAATAATTTTAGTTTTCTTCTATCCGACATTTTCTTCACATATATTTTAATGAAATAATTTACGTTTGTATTTATTTACATAGTTTGCTAGCGGTGCTTCCACTTTGTACAACTGTTTGCATTTTATATTATATGGCAGCTTTGTTTTTTCGGACAAATTTTCTTTAATGGGTGAATCGTTCTGCAGAAAACTCTCAGTAAAAAATGTTATTCTCTGAAAAAAATTTTGTTCAGAACAAATGGGTGAATTCACCTTTACACTTAAACCTAAAGAAGATCGATAAGCATTAAGCTTTTGCATGTTTTTTGTTATTGCAACATAATCAAAATGTACACAGTGTTGCCATTTTTGAAATGAAGAAAAGCGTCACTTCTTTAGTGAAAGAGGGTAAAACGGGTAAAATCTCTAATTAAATCCACAATTTAATACAAGAAAACATTTTAAACTTTTATGAAAATTATATTTTTTTAAATATATTTTATTTAGAAAAAAACCAAAAAAAATTTTAAAAAAATCATTAAATATAGATAATTATAACGTTGTATAGAAAAACAAATTAATTTTTAAGCATGTGTTTCATCATTGTCATTTACGGGCCAAAAATCGGTGTTAAGGAAATCTCAGTTATTTTTAAACCAAGTTTTCTAGTTTAATACGGTATTTAAGACGGTATTGAAAATGTAGCAAGAATTGACTAATATACGAAAAAGATAGACTTGCTTTAAACAAATATCGGGTGCTTAAAACTTGAACATGTGAAAAATAACACACAAATATATTTTAACTAAATCCATTTCTCAAAATTAACTTATCCTCAAATGTTTACTGCAATAAATTGATAGTTGTGGTCGTCGTAAGGCTCTTAGCGACATTCTGATCAAACCACAACTCGACCAGATCTATGTCATCCGTATTTTCAAATAAAAACCAATTTCCCAAAGGCGATAACGATCTCTTTATTATCTATAAAAAAACACAACAGTTATGAAAAAAGGTAAAGAAATTAAAAAAAAAACTTATGCAGATAGTTTTAACAAAAAGCCACAACAAATAAAAAAAAAACGTCACAAAATAATCTTTTTAAAAAAGGGGTATTCGAAATGGGTAACGAGACCAAAAAAGCATCATAAAATACCCGAAAAGCATCAATAGGCAACGCTGCATACAAAATGCTAAAGCTTGACGCTTAATGCTAGGAGCACAATTGGGACGAACGACGAATTTTTCGTAGCGAATATTCGTCATCAAAAATAAAACACATTTGTGTATATGAGAATGCATACAATTGTGGCGTCAGTCGAAGTTCGCTATACGCGGCGAACTCTGCATTAGATTTATTTCTATTTCTTACGCCGGCGAACGACGAACAAATTGATACAAGGTGACCATTTTTTATTAAATTTGGGTTTACTTCTCATTTTTTTAAAGATAGTATGGTTAGTTTTTACTTTAATAATTGTTTTATTTTTTATTTTAAAACATTTAAAATTAGTATAAAAAAGTTAAGCACAAAAATTTGTTTTTATTTGTGTTTTTGCAAATGTTTAAGTTTATTAAGTGATCTTTTTTTCATATGGTCACACTATTATCTGTTATACACAAATACAATTTTTATTATTGTTCAATGCATGTACCCACGACATTCTTTGCAAACGTTTGCTTATACGTAAACAAGTTTTTACTATTACATAAATTATATTTATTGTTTTGTTGAGTTTCACAAAAAATTTAATTCTTCGATTATTTTTGTTTGTTCTTTGCACAAACACTAAACAATCTTATCAATTATAAAAGATGTTTTTTCGTCGTTGTTGTGCTTCACACGACGAATTTGCACAACGAATTTTTACCGAAGAGTTCGTCGTGTTGGGCGAAATTCGTCGTTCGTCCCAATTATGCGCCGAGCATAACGCATTAGTTTATGACTGTCAGTAAGACAATAGCATTTACTGTAGATCAAATTAAATAACTTTAATAACTAAATAAATTACAAAAAAGTTAGTGATAAAAAATCTAAATTAATGACAAACTTAGCCTTTTTTAGGGATTTTAAATCACGTTAACACGGTAGTTAATATACAATACATATGCAAAACTTCTTTCCACCCTATGAATATACATACTACGTTTGTACGTATACGAAATCTAAATATGTATGTGACAATAAACAATAATAATTTTCCAAATCAAAAATTACATACCAAAAGGTTGCTTGTTCCTTTGATTCAATAAAAATTGTGTAAAACAAAATAAAAACTATTTAAAAGGGTATTCTAAATCTGGCTTAATTCTATGCTGTCACTATTATGTATTTTACTGTCGTGCCTGCAATAATTTTATTAGCTAAATTTCTAATAAACCTTAAAACGTATAGCTCTCCCTATGAACACACTTAAACACATACAGTTTCTTTTTTAATAAAAAAAAAATTATATGAAATCCTCACAGTCATCATCGCCTTAGTGTCGTCCTTTAATCTTTCGTGCTGTTTTAGCGTGACCAATTAATTTGATTGTAAAAATTGTTATTAAATTCAAATTGTACAAGTGAAATGACAGCAAAAACATACAAAATAAATTTGTCAAGAATAGAGGGAAGAATTAATGCAAACACCGGAATATATCCTTGCAATGGGAAAACGACAAAAAACACATAAACAAAACAAACAAACTAAACTCCTAGAAGCACATAAATGTACAGGCAAAAACCAAAAAAAACTGAGTCGCTGATGAATAGGAACATGTAAATGAAATGTCATGTACGAATATGATAAGAATATTAATCAGTACCGTGCACATTAACATGCTTTCTCTTCTTTTTTTTTTTTTTTTCAAATTCTTATCCGTGCGATTGTGCGTTTTGTGATTTTAAATTATTTACATTACACTGGATCCTTGTCCAAGTCCTATAGTTGTCTCGCTGCTTTATAAAGGGTAGTTGTTAGAATTTATGTAAAATCAAACTGCTTGTTAAAAAAAAAGATTTTTTTTTAATTTTTTATATCTTATAGTTCGCGCATGTCATACAAATTTTTGCAGTTACACTGCTAAATACGATTTATTTATACAATTTTGTAATTTTGTACCACCCCTTAATTTGAATTGTGGCACTGAATGTGCGAGTCATAAATGAATAAATAAATAAATGAATGGAATTCATAAAAAAATAGCTAAATTATAATAGCGTGTAATTTTGCATGAAGAACATCTTAAAAAGTCTCATCTTTATCTTTTAGACGATTGCGCAGTAGGTACAACATCGCACATTTACGTTAACGATTTAGTTCAGGGAATAGCTTTTATTTATATCAGATAACTTATCTACTACTTATTTAAACGCTTAAATTTATAAATGAAATAATTGCGTGTAATATTTGGAAATAATATAAAAATTTCCTTTAACACATAAATGATTCACTGCGGCCGTAAAGTTGCCATGAATAATGGACTCAATAATTATTAAATATATTATATTTGAAAGTATGCTTAAGGAACCTGTTTAGGAATAAAAAATAAAAAAATATTTTAGGTCAGATAACTAATTATTCAATTTTTTCTCTGTCCCAGACTGAATATATTGTCTAACGAATTTGCCATAATGTACTTTTTTCTGTTCTGCATTCAGAGTAAAATTAAATCACTCGGAATTGCCACGAAAAAAAATTGTTGTTATAAACAGTAACACTACAATGGCAATTCTGAGTGATTCAATTTCACTTGGAATGCAGAACACAAGCGATTATTGTGTTTTTAATAAATTAAAACACAAAATGAGAGCAATGGTCAAATATTTCTTTTTGTGTTTTTCTTTTAAACAACACAAAGTATCATTTGGTGAGTCATTTCGTATCACCTTTCGTATGATGCCATAAATGAATCTCTACTTTAAATCATAGTTTAAGACATTCCTCATACTTAAACTTTTATTCGGGTCGCGGCAAGCGGTTACTATGCAATTTTAAGAAAACCTAACCGAAATTTCAGACAAAACCACAAGTATTACTATAATCCCCGAAGTGTTTCTGTGGTATCAGTTACGTTTAAAAGGTCAAACTTTGTGGCGATATCACAACCAGTTTTTCTTGAAACAACTTGATACTGTTGCTAATTTAACTTCGTTTTTTATTCTTAAAAGGGTTTTTTTGATTTCTTGGTGGAAACTCCTTTAAATTGATATATCGAACCAATTTTCTGATAATACATATTCTGAATGGCATTCATCTTATCAAATACATGATTATTTCCGGTGTACACCAAAACCAAATCAAATAATTCGTAATTAAATTAAGCCGTAATTTAAGCACAACGCATAAGTGGTTATTTTTCGTACCAAAAAGTAAGCTCCCAACCTTATATTAGGTTTACAAACGCGCCTTAATTGTCAATTTATAATATTCTCGCAGTTAAAGGCATTAATTGAGCTCAATTTACCATACTAAAAATTACTTATAAATTGAGAAATATATAGTTTATTGTTTCACTTATTGTCCAAAACTTGAAGTACAACTTTTGGAAAGTATATTCAGTGAGAAGAAAATTTATAGGTAGCATTTCTAATGTCAAACAAATAAATGAACAAAAAACAAAAAGTAAGAAAATGAAAAATGGTTAATGAAAATTTTAATAAAATGTTTGAATAAATTCAAATACATATTTATATATGTATGTATGTATATAAATATAATTGTAAATATATTTTATGAACAGGAAAAAACATTATTTGATTTGGTATAAATACATCGTATTTTTACATCTATCAAATACTAATGGAGTAAAATAAATTGAGCATAGCTGGATTCACCCATGGGATTCACCCATAAAATTTTATTTCAGAAAAAATTTTTTTTACATTGAGTTTGACGTTTTACTTTTGAGAGAGAGATAATTTTGTTCAGAAAGTTTTTTCTTGAATTAGTTTAATTTTAATTCTTGTTCAGAAGAAACTGAATTGGGATGCCACTTTTTTTCAATATTTACATGAAAATTGAATTTGGTTGCCACATCACACAGTGTCAGTACATTAATATACAAAAATTGTTTTTGCCGAAAATTAAAAACTAAAATGGAATTTAATGAAAATATTGCTCAAAAATTAATAGAAGAATTAAAAAAACAGGAAGAGAATGTTTGTATGACATGAGCAATAGTGAATACAAAAATAATTATTTAAAACAGGGTTTATGGAATGAAATAGAAGCGACTCTTTTTATTTTCGATTTTTTTTTATAAATTTCTTTTGCAAACAAATTGACTTTATGCACTTCAATTAAAAATAATAATTTTAGTTTTCTTCTATCCGACATTTTCTTCACATATATTTTAATGAAATAATTTACGTTTGTATTTATTTACATAGTTTGCTAGCGGTGCTTCCACTTTGTACAACTGTTTGCATTTTATATTATATGGCAGCTTTGTTATTTCGGACAAATTTTCTGAAATAGGTGAATCGTTCTGCAGAAAACTCTCAGTAAAAAATGTTATTCTCCGAAAAAAATTTTGTTCAGAACAAATGGGTGAATTCAACTTATGTGTGAACACTTATTTTAATTGCTCAATCAACACTAAATTGAAACAATTAAAAATATATGTATGTATGTCTGAACAGGGTATTACTCTCCAATGAACCCCGAAACAATTACCAAGAAACTCTATTACAACGTAAATAACCAAAGAATGTATTTGCTGCCAAGAAAATCATTTTACCAACGGTCTTTGTGTCACGCTTTGGATAGAAATTACAGCCATTAAGTGAACTCCAAAAGGAACCTTATTAATAACTAGTCTAGAAAAAGTCCTAGGTTCTGCAGGTTTTCATCGTGCCAGAAAAACAATTTGGTCAGCCTTAAGCTGGGCTTCTTTAATTTTTCACTACGTACTGCCATATGTACTCGTAACATCTTTTTTCTCTTTCCTGCAATAACGCCAAGATAGCACGCCTTCGAAGGAATATTTGGGTGAGGCGCTGACAAAAATGTAATCTACCGTTTAATTTGCGTTGTCCATTTGTCTTGGAAAAAAATATGCGGTCATCAATTTTATTTCGCACCATTAATCCTACACTCACTTCATGACAATATTAGGGGCATAAAAGAAAATTGATCTGATATTTTATTGGGGACGCCATTTTAGATTTGGAATTTGTATATAGAACACTGCATTATGCTATTCAAATCCTTTTATTTAATGGCAATATTGAACCTGCCAGATGTTTTCAAATTGAAAAGGTGTGATTTTTATTTGTGGATTTTAAAAGAAGTACCGGGGCAGTTTGATTTTACTGTTTATATCTTAGTCAGTTAAGACATGACCAGCAATCTGCTGTAACTATTATGCGCAAAAGATAATTAGAAGCCTACTTTTCCGATTTTCAACAGATTGTCCAAAATTTTTTAGGAATAAATAATAAAAAACATGTTTAAAACAAAACAGACTTATTTTTTAGCTGATATCTCTCTAGATTATGTACTGAGTTTACGCTTTTAGACGGACAGTCTGACATTACTCAATCGAGTTCTATATCTTTAAGGTTTTAAATAACATATACCTTTTAGGGCCATTATTACAACTTGACGACAAAGTTAATGTTAATAAAAGGTAACGCTTGTTAACGTGAGCAATAAACTGACCATTAAGTATTATTCGTTATTACAATCTCCCTGTAAAATAAATTATATTTCTGTAAATATGGCAGCACCAAAGCAAATACTGACTGATTTTTAATAAATTTATTAGTTCTTTAAAAACAGCGTGGCAACGACAAACGAATAGTAAACAGTTTTTTTATACCGTAGAAAATATGGTAACTTTTAATGTATAAACCTCGCGTTAAAATTTAAAGGTTGAGTGATCTTGCCTTTAACATATCGGACACTTTTAGGTTAAAGTGAAGTTGCAACAACGAAAAACTAGTTATCTGTCCGATAACATCCTAACTTTAGTTATCGGTAAGTTAAAATAAAAGCCCTTTGTGTTGCAAATGACTATTTTAGAAATTACAGTTACTGGACACACTTATAGGCCCTATAAAAAACATAATAATCGGAGTCTTAAAATTTACACCATTTTAATTTTTATGTTATTGGTAATAGTTACCAAAATACTTAAAATTTATTGCTACAATAACTTCAATAGATACGAAAGTTATTTTTTTTTTAATAAAAACATTTTAGACAGTAAACTTACACGTGTGTCGTAGTGACGATTAATAAATCTAAGACAATTTTATCGGAACAATCAAAACAAATATATAAATAAAATCTAATAATGTCACAAATGCTTTTAACAACAATATTTAAAGTGTCAAAAAATAATTTAGAGAAGTTTGTAATAAAAAATTCATCAGACGTAAAACAGAGAAACTAATTCCCAGCTAAAGTTTTTTAAAGAAAAAAAAAACTACAATCACAACATATCAAGTCAAATTTAATCAAATAAATAAATATAATGACAACTATTTTGTATCTTCTTAATATTAATAAAATTGCTCAAAACAATTTAAAAAAAAAATATATAAAAATATACCAAATACTTCTCATTTAGACGTGGTATGCGCAATTTTTTCCCAGCACGTACTATTTAATTGAAATAATTGATTATCAGCCCAGTTAACAACAGCAACAACAATAACAACATGTACATAATGTACAGAGATAAGGATAAAAATTGTAATGAAATTGAAATAAGAAGAAATTAAATGAAATAATCAAAATCTAAAAAGGCAAATAAATATGTAAATGAAAGTAATTAATTTCCCTAAAAAGCAATAGACAGACAAACAGCCAATAAACACTTTAAAATACATGATTAAATAACTTTCCAAAAGTTATATAAATAACATTAGTGACAAAAAAAAAGGTAATTAAATTTATTCGAGACAATCATAAAACATTATTAAAAACGTGATTGAAATTTTACTTCGTAGTAAATATATTTTTGTTATTGTCTTAACGATGGTTCTCAAAAAAATTCAATTAACATCTGCATTATTCTATAATGAAAAACAATAATAATAAACAAGTAAGAACGCTATGGCAAATACTCATTATTATTAATAGGCTAATTCGTTCAACAAAAGATAACCGTTAGAAATATTAGTTTATTAAAAAGAAATTAGTAGAACATAGCATATTACCCACCATAAATCAGGATTTAGCTTAACAGGAAATATCGAAAATAGTAATACACATTTGATATATGTACGACACAAATTGGCATTCGAAAGACCTACAACAGTTAGAAGTTTTAGTCAAATTAGAAAAAAAATTGGGTTATCAATGAAGGCCACTGCGTCTATCTCAAAATATCAGCCACTAGCATTTTTACTTAAAGACACTCATACTTGTATAATTAGCCCTTAAAATTTGGACGTGTTGCTTACAATTGGCATTAGTTGAATAAAAATGATTTGACGATACAACCACAATAATATGATCGTTACAAATTGTCGATATCGCTATGTCTATTTTTGAAAACTATTTTCAATTTAACAAATACATATGTATGCATGTATGTATGTATGTACATATGTACATACATATGTATGTGTGTATATGTATTTATGTACTTACCGAAAAATTCTCCAGCAGATATTGTTAAATGCTATTCTTGCTCCTTTTGTTGACAGTCCAACTATTTTTGTTCGTTATTCTTTAATTCTTTTAAATTTAATTTAATAAAAAATGTATGAATTTATTTATTTGGAATTCTTTTTCTATAAAATTTTTTTATTTTTTTAAAATGACATAATTTTCTTGATTTTTCACAAAAATTTAAAATCAATAAAAACAAGTAAGAGCACTATATTCGGCTGTACCGAATTTTCGATACTCACCACCAATTTTGTGTACAGTAATCACTATGGACCACCAAAGAAATGGTGTGGGTATATATATATTTTGTTATTCCATTTGTAACACATCAAAATATCCATTTTAGGCCCCATAAAGTATATATTTTCTGAGTCCTGGGCGCAAATTACGGCATTCGATCGTGGTCGAAATTTCATAATTCTTATTAGAATCTTTATACCAAAAGCGCAGTCAACTCTATCGCTCGAGTAAAAACTCGATGGTGATACAATGCCGTAATTTGTCCTCTAGTTTCATTTAAGAACGATGTAGCTATGTCTGTCCGTCTGTTGAAAGCGCGATAGATAATTTTTTTTTGATAATTTTTTTCATATCCCTATCAATATTGACATCAAATCATAGAGCTTGAGTAGTAGAATATTAAAAATAAATTCTAAACAAATTTAAACTCCACGTTGACGTTCAAAATAAAATTACAAGCAACATTACATCTGAGATCAAGACTACACAACATATTTGACGGTGAGGAATGTAAAATATTTCACACGGCCGAATATATCGCTCATATATAGATTTTTTGATTAGAAAACATCACATGCCATACTAATGGTTCAGTTAGTAGATTTGTTCTGTTTTACTTTACAGCTTTCAGTTTTGTTAAAATATGTATGTGAGTTAGTAATTACATAGTGTTGTCTCTTTTACTCTTTTAACAATATTTCCGTTCCGTTTCCGTTTTTTTCGTAAAAATCTATTCTCTATAAATTTCTACCTCACGGAAAGTTACGATACATTTTTAATAAAGAGTTTAACGTATGTCATTAATTACCGCAATATTTCGTTTAGTGATGAGGCTCATTTTAACATATCCGGCCGTACTTGATGTTAAAAAAAAAGCATCCACAAAAATAAACTGTTATACCACTTTATTAGTCCGTTTAATTGTCCTTATTTTGCAAGAAATAAAACCGGCCAAAAAGTCACCGCCAGTGACGATCGGTATAGATCTATGATCAATAAGTGTGGATCTCTTACAACAAATTTTCCGACTGAGTGATATCGCATGTCATGCAGTACTTTAAACAATTATATGATTATAATCTCGTCTTTGGGGTTTTTATCTGAGAAGTCATTGTTTCATGCGAATAAGTTAGCAGATTTGGTTGAAGACAATGTTATGAAGATAACAGCCGAAAATAGAACCTATGGAAGTAAAAAAGTGACATCAGATTTAATATCCAGAATGTGCAATCTCCGAAATAGCGACAACATTCATAGTTCCGCAAAGTTTTTCTCTTTAAGTCCCAAAATGCTTCAAATGAAAGTGTTGAGGTAATTTTTTTTCTTATTTCTTTTCTTTTAAATCGAAATTCTCAAACAAAATTCAAATGATTATTCAGTGATCTAATAAATGCCTATACTTATCATTAGAATAAGTATGAATTACTTTTTGTTATACATCGTATTTAACAATATTTTTCGAAGCAAAATTATTTTCTGTTATAAAAAGAATTTTATGATCTTTATTTGAAGCCTATTTTTAGAGTAGTTAAATGTGTCCTTGGGCAAATTGTGGGATTCAAACGTGATCGAAATTTGGAAAACCTTATTAGAATCTCTATACCTAAAATATAGCAAACTCAATCGTTCGAGTAAAATTTCGATGGTGATCGAATGCCGTAACTCTTCCCCTTACCTAAGATTTTTACATTGATTTTCAAGCGAATCATTTTGGGAATTCATAAAGTAAACTTAAAGAGATTTAAAAAATTTTATACTTTTTTAAAAATGTATGCTAAGCAGTGATGCCAGAACTTGATTAGCAAAAATGGCTAAAATTCTGGAAAAAAATGGCTAGAAACTAGCTAAAAAAAAGCTAAAAAATGGCTGAATGTTTTTAATATAAAGTTTTCAATATTTTAATAAAAAAAATAAGAAAAATTTATTTTAAAAGAATAATAATAAAATCTAAGACTGTTTGTAATATACCCAATATATCTTTGACTAGTTATAAAGTACAAGAATTGCTATAATGGTGTTAAAACGATCAATTATCATCAGCATCTAGCTCACTATTATTGTCATTGTCATCTTAAATTTCTTTAGATCCTATCAATTTAAGATAACTATGTGATACTTCATATTGAACTATATAGAAAAAATTAAATATTGGTCTTTCGAAATAAACCAAACTCTCTTCAATCTTTATAAGTCAATATTGAACGTGCCATTCATGACATACAACGTGAGTTAGTGGAAAAAGTGCTCGAAAATTGGGTTCATCGAATTCGTTCCTGCAGATGAAGTCGTGAAGGCCATTTGAATGAGGTTTTATTTAAAACTTAATTGTATCGATTGTACTTAACATTAAATAAAAAACTTTTGAATTTCCGTAACAATAAGTGTGTTTTTTTTTTAATAAATCATATCACTCTTATTGAAAACCCTTTTACAAAGCTAATGTATCCTCCTGTTGTTGTAGCTTGAAATTCACTGGATTAAAAGGTAAAGGCTTGGTCTTGATAATATGTATAGCCGACACCATTTAATTTCACATTTACAGTATTCACAAAAACTTTTTAACTTCTGTAATCCATTCTTTTACTTTTGGGTGGGATAACCATTCCTTCATAAACTTCTGGGAAAATTTTGTTTATTTTTTTTAAATTTATTTTTTTATTTATTTATTAAATACACTTGCTTGGTTGGTTTTTTTACTAATTGATTGTTTGTTTATCTAGCGCCGTATTCATAAAAAATATTTTAGGTTTATTAAAGGCTTATTTGACAGATATTGTAGAGAAATTTGTCAAATAAGTCTTCAATAAACCTAAAATATTTTTTATGAATACGGCCCGTAATATTTGAAAGAAAATTTCTTTTTTTATTTATTTATTAAATACATGCTTGGTCGGTTTTTTTACTGATTGATTGTTTGTTTGTTTATATAATATTTTAAAGAGGTTTCCATCGATGCAATTTCTAGTAGTTAAAAAAACATTGTTTTATAGAAGCGTTTTTCACTATTTAGGAAACGAAACAACAACACTTAAAAGCTAAAAACAAAAAATGGCTAAAAAAGGCTAAAAAATATCTAGGAATGGCTAAAAAAAAATGGCTTATAGCTAAAAGCAGATTTTCCTAGCTAAGCGTCTTCAAAAATAGCTTAATCTAGCAATAAAATAGCTGAATTGGCAACACTGATGCTAAGACATATATTCACAGAAAAAAAATTACACCTTTTCTACAATAAAGGCCTATATAGAGAGGTCAAGATTACGTCTCTATATCACTAAAAAAATTTAATTTGTGCAATAAATGTGTACAAATATTCTACATGTGAAAAGTATCAACAACTTGGTGACAAAAGCTTAAATTATTTTCTTAAGTTTGTATAAGTTTGTATCCAACACTTGTTTGAGTTATTAGACTAGGTAAATAAATTAACAAACTGAATTCAACATTCATATTTACATAGTTTCTATGAGCGTTAATACAATGTTTGATATGATTATAAAAGGCGTCTTAAACAAACATTTAACTTATGTAAACACAAGTCATGTTAAATCAAGTCAAGTCTTACGTATATTAGGGTGACCAAATAATTAACAAAAGTTTCTTAAACTTTACGAAAATGTATAATAACATCTTTAAATAAAACTTTTTTTATTTTAGAATTATTATAAAACAGCAAAATTGGGGTGTATTAAATGTAATAAGCTAACGCATTAAAACAAGTAGATTTCCCTAGATTTTAGATTTCATGTAATACGCCACTGTTTTTATACCCTTCACACAGTGAAAAAGGGTATATATAGGTTTGTCATTCCGTGTGAAATTTCTACAATTTTCATTTCCGACCCCATAAAGTATATATTTTCTGAAAGCTTATGAATAGGGGAGTCGATTAAGCCCTGTCAGTCTGTCCGTCTGTCCGTCTGTCCGTCTGACCGTCTGTCCGTGTGTATGTTGAAATCAACTTTTTGAAGCCCCCCGACATAGGTTGGACCCGGGTAAGGTATTAAAATATTGGAAATATTCGGGAGTAGATCGGTATTGAAAATCAGAAACATCGGTACATAAACAACTGAGATATGAGCAAAAACCCACGACCACCTCGATTTTTTTTCACAAAAACAACATTACAACAACAACGTACATACATACAAACGTGTATACTGGTTAGAGAAAACGTGGCATCGAATCCCAGCTGAGCCAAAAAAAAATTTTTTTTAATTTTTTTAAAAATTTTTTTTAATTTTTTTTTATTTTTTTTTTATTTTTTATTTAATATATTATTTATATTTTTATTATTTTTTTTTTAATTTTTTTTTTTAATTTTTTTTAATTTTTTTTGTTTTATATATAATAATTATAATTATATATAATAATTTTTTTTTTAATTTTTTTTTAAATTTTTAAAAATTTTTTTTTTTTTAACTTTTTTTTTAAATTTTTTTTTTTTAATTTTTTTTTTAATTTTTGTTTTTTTAACATACATACGTGAATTTATAATTTTACAATGGGATGTTTTTATATATGAATGTACGTATTTCATATGGGATGAATGGTGACACAAACTACTGTTATTTCATGACTTCACGTTGTGAAGGGTATATAAGATTCGGCATGGCAGAATATAGCGCTCTTACTTGTTATTATTTCATCTTTACGCCATCTTTGATATAATTACATAGTTAATTGTATTCTATTAGTCAAGCCCTTTCATAACCATTTTATTGCCATTTTGAATTCTACAACTTTTTAATAGTTTACTATATTGTACCTACTACCCTTTTATTTGATACTAAATTTGTTGGGGTTAAAGGGTTCACAGCCGTATCTACTACATTTGATTCATATATTCGCCACATAATCTAGGACGCCAACTTCATAATTAACTATATTTTAATACTCAAGCCCTTTCATTTGATCCCTATATTGACTCTCTCGGTTGTATAGAAACTGAAACCTATAGATTTTCGTTTGTAAATTTTAGGAAAAACACCGAAGCATTTGAACGTTGGTGTTTATATCGCAGTTGGCAAACAACCGATTTGTTTTTTCTTAGAAATAACTTTTGAGATTACGACTTATAATTTTATATCTTAAGCGTCTTTTAAAATTCAAAAATGTTTGATATACATATTTTCAGATAATTTTCGCCTATAACTTTGCAGAATAGTGACGTATTTGTGCAGTGGCATACCAAATTTACAAATAGTAACATCCGCGTTATAAATTATCTTAGGGCTGGAAAATTGTTCATTTTTTGAAAAAACAGTTGCAGTCGTGTTTATTTGCTCAGAACTTAAAAAATTATAGAAAATCGTGGGTTTCAATAGCAATTGATTCACGTATATTTGCGAAAGATTAATACCACATGTGGAGACTTTTAAAAGTTGATTTCAACCAACACATGGACAGACGGATAGACGGCTTAATGACTCCCCTAGCCATAAGCTTCCAAAAAATATATACTTTGTGGGGTCGGAAATGAATATTGAGAAATTACAAACAGAATGACAAACCTCTATATACCCTCGAGCACCACAGGTGAAGGGTATAAAAATGGTATGCTGCCGAAATGCTTGGAAAATTCACTTACATACCTGTCTGAAACATAAGCCTACTACTTAAGGAATATGGGAGAATATAGACTAAATTTTTGTGGAATTAAATGATTGCAAAACTTATTATTTTATAATGGGTATGCAATGACAAACCTAAATAATTAAAAACTTCACAAACTATATTAACATTGCAATAACAAAAAGCTGCATAAGTAAAGAAAAATAATTATAAATTATATTTTTAATAAATTAATAAAGCTGAGTAACGAAGACCATTCGTCACTTGAAGCGTAACAGAGAAGAGTTGTTGGCAGGAATCGAACGCGCAAACCACCATACTGGCAGACTAGCACACTACTGACTAAACCACCGGGGCACCCTACTTTTATGTCGATGAAACAAAAAGCCCTTCTCACAATGTTAAAATTTTTTTTATAAAATTTCGTAAATTCTATTTAAAATGCCATATAATTTTGCAGTTTATTTTTTAAACAATATAAATACAAATTTCGAAAAGAAAATCTTCTCTGGTATCTTATCCAGGTCACCAATTTTGTTGGCCTATGATATCTGGTTCCATTTGTTAGAGGTCAGCTGAGCTGAATATGCGAACATTCAAATGTACACAAATACATACATATGTTTGTACGAAATACAAAATATCTCATTTCTTTTTTAGGGTCTCACTACTTTTGACATATAAACAATAATAATTGTCATGATAAAGTTGTTATTCGTCAGTTATATAGTCAATTAGCCAGTCTGTCATTTCATTTATTTAGTCAGTCTGCCAGCCATTCAGTCATCTGGTCAGAAGACTTGATTAACGAGAGTCAAATATACATACATAGTAAGTTAATATATTTGTACATGTATTTAACCAACACAACTCTAATAAGTCTGTGCATATATGAATTATAATGCACAATTGTGTTAAACTTATGAGCCGCCAGAAACTATAATGAGTAATAAGAAACCTTTTCACCAGCAAACATATCAGTCTATAAAGGAATCAATTTATCAAGAATTCGTTTTTTTTAAGCTAAATTAATAGTTTTCGATAAGTTAAAGTAAAAAATTCTACGCAATGCCAAAGCTTCCGATACCAATGTGTCTACACAGTTCATTAGCATTCTTAATTGCTAAATCTACTAATAAAATGCTCGTTTTTTTGTCGTGCGTTACGTGTACTTTTAATTTTATATGATGCCCAGCCAATGTGTGTTGACGCATTTGTCATGAAGATTGTCTTTCAAAAAAAATTGCTTAAGGAGCTAATACACGGCATGTTTTTTACATCTGACTTGTCAAATACTCCACTGCTAATACAAACATGTCGTGTGTTACGTTTAAAACATTACTTCTGTAAAAAAACATGTGTTGAGACATCTGACAAAATTTAATTAGAGTGCGCTCTATTTTCTTCTGTTAAAACATGTAACAGTCAGCAGTCAGCGTAAAAATACAATTTTGACAGACATGTAGATTTACATATGTCTCACAAATTTTAAAGTCAGATGTAAAAAACATGCCGTGTATTATAGCCTTTACAACGACCATCAGTTATATTAATTGAAAAAGGATATTTGCACGAAATGGCCAAAAATATTCACTTGATGGGCTGTCGGTGTAAACATTCTTACTCAAATACTTAAGGCAAATTACGGTATTTGAAAGTGATTGAATTTTTAAAATTCTTATCAGAATTTTAATAACGAAAGCACAAGCGAAATCGAAAGTTAGAGTACAATAATTTCTATAGCATTCGAGTGGCGCAATTATCCTCCAGGTCGCTATTTTGAGTTTTGTTCAAAGCCTATTGAATCATATTTAAATCATTTATTAATCTAATTTCAGAACTATAATCAACATGAAACTTTTCTATACAACTAAGCACCGTAGCGGTTTTTCATTTATAAATAAGCAGGAAGCAAATTTAATACAAAATTTCATACTGATCTGTCCATAGTTAATTGAAAATAATAAACCTCTACCAAAAATCACTACAGCCTGTTAAAGATGATACAAAGCTTACAAGAGATGGTCACTTAATATTTATTTTAAATATTTGTGAAATAAAGTAAACATTTGAACAATATTTCAATAAGCTATGGAACGCTATACTCCTCCAAACGCGGAGTACTCATGACTACATTTTGCAGAATAAGTCTTTGCTATTTGAAGTCAAAATTATTATAAGCGGCGAATATTATTTTCATCGAACAAACAAAAGTTTTGCTTTAGGGACATTAAAAATTCTCGCATCAATCACGAATAGCTATAATAACCGCTAAAAGTCACTGCATGGTGCACCATTAACATCGGGTGCATCATCTGGCCTCAGTTTCTTGCGAATCCCTAGAGTAATACCGTAAGAGCTAGTTTATATGAATGGACATGTCCCCGCACCTCTGCTTGCGATGGCTTGTATTCTCTTTTGGTATTCCCTCTAAAGTCTTCTTGCGTTTACATGAAGGGATTTTTTTTGCAGGAACAAAGCGACTTTTTGACGATAAATTAACTAATTCTTCCCTTCATTCATAAGAAGGGTTGCCATACATTTAATAATATATGATTTGTCAACAGTAACAGTGGCAGTACAAGTATTTATAAGAGCAAAATTAATAAATTTTAAAAAACATAAAGGCTGAACTTTCTAAAGAAGAAATTATTGAAAAAATTGTTGACCTAACTGAACCGGCTGTTGAAGCGTTTAGATCTAGTTTATCTATTTTACCGAATAACAGAAGAAGAAAAGAGGGCATAAACCATGGAGGATAAAGTTACGCGTCTCATTTTTATTTCTATCTTTCATTGAATATTTTATCTTTTTATTTGGCAAATTCCATAAAATATCAGTCTGGCAACACCGGTCATACATAACATGACAAGAATACAAGAGAACGAAAGATGTAAAAGAGAAAGGTCAAATTTGTCCCCTCAAATTCACAAAACGTGCGACACTTGCTACCCCGTACTCAACGCCGCACCCCTCACCAATAAACTCGTGTCGCTGGGGACATGGCCCTGCGTTCTAGCCATAGACTCTCAAAACTCTAATAGAGAATATTCTACAGGAGCGCACAAGTTTTAGTCTTTGGATTGCCGACTTTGAAAACAAAATTAAAAAAAAATTGATCAGATATAATTCAGAGGGCAAGTTACGGCTTTCGTTCATGATCGAAATTTAACACGAACTATTGAGTTCGCTGTGCTTTTGATATAGAGATTCTAATAAGAATTTTAAAATTTTGATAACGTTGGAATGCCGTAATTGGACCCCAGAGATTATTTAAATAGACTTAAACTTTTCAAATCTTTATCATTTATAGTTTTACATAAAAAGAATTCACTCCTTTTAGACACCTTCATAAAGACAGTCAATACAAATAAATTTAAAAAATTTGTCACCACACGTACATTTTAAAGATACGAGTGCATAAATACATTTATTATAATTATGCTCTTAGTTGTAGGCACAAATCAAATGCCCTAAACGAAATAATTGATTATCACTACATACATGACTCGTACAAGTATTCCATCATCATTATTGTTTTGTCATCATATGCACAATACGAGTATTTTGAACATAAATATTTAATTATTTCTTATTTTTTTGTTTTTTATTATAATTCTAGCACTTTTATTAGACATTAAAACATGTTGTATGCACAACATTTAATTTGTTGTTGATTGTTTGTCATTCTAAAGTTTTATTTTTTTAACTTAATGACGCCTGCTCTGCCGTTGGCAATCAACTAATTTTAATTGTTCACATAGGTACTAATTTTGAATACGAGTATGAATTTTTAAATATGACAATTGTTTTTGTAATTGAATTTTTCTAATAAAACCACTACAAGTACAAATAAGCACCGCTTTGAAGTTACAATGAAAAGTCAATGTAACCGTTTTAGTTGGCGCCATGTGTTTGGTATTGGATTTTGTACTTTTTTATTTATTTAAATCCATTTATTTCAACAACTTTATTTGGAAAGAGAAATGTTTTGGAATATTTTTAAGAATTTTTTTACTTTAATAAAATTGTAATGGTTTTAATTAGCTAACAAAAAGTGTCTTATAGTACTATTTCTAAGACACTTTCTTAATAGCTCCTATACTGACAGGTTGAAATTTATGGATTTTGACTGACATTCAAGTTTAATTATGAGCCTTGATGTATTCTAAAACTTACGGTAGAATTTATGACAAATATTTCTTAAGGATATTTGAACCCCTGTTTTAAAGATACTTCTCCTTTTGCAAGAAAGAGACAACTTGTACATATAAATCAAAGGATTTAAAATATTTATCGTAGTGTTTATCTTGGAGCTGCGAAACACTTTCTTTACCGAAAATTTTACATGATTTTATCTTCCGATTCACTAAAAAAATTTGAAAATATGTACCAACATTAAAAAAAACGCATTCCATTCATGTAATCAAGAACTATTTTGATGCCTTACTTTTATTATCAATAATATGACAAGTGTCATTTAACACAAGTTGAATATCATACTAAATTAAATGGAACAAACCTAAACATTTGCATTTGAATAAATCAATTGGATTAAATTTCGGTCATATGATTTATACCCTTCACATATGCATATATGTATAGTTCTGTGGCTTTGAGCTAAAAGGGCCAATGTCAAAATATTTACTTTTGAGAAAATTGGAATTAAACTTTAACTTTTATATATGCTTTCATAGCGACATTGGCCAGCATTTTATTTATGAAGCTGTTCTGGGTTAAGTATGACTTTAGCTGTTTTACCATAATGAAAAAGAGCAAGAAAACAAATCTAATCACAATGATTAACTCCAAGCCACAGTATATATTTTCTGAAAGTTAATGAATAGGGGAGTGAATTAAGTACTGTCCGTCTATCCGTGTATATGTTTAAATCAACTTTTTTAAGCTCCAAGATATTTTCAAGACCCGTGAATGTAAAAAATTATCACAAACATTCGGGTTCAGATAGGAAGAAAACGCTATATAAACAACTAAGATATAATGAAAGAACCTAGACCACCTCGACTTTTTTTTTTATTTATTTTTAATTTTTACTTTATGTGGTTGTTAATTTTTTTATTTATATTTATTTATTTTTTTTGTTTTTTTATTTTTTTATTTATTTTTTAAACATACATAAACTCAATTTATAATTTTACAATGATACATATGTTTTTAAGCGGATAAAACCATTAAAAAGATAATGAAACATATATGTTTGTATGTATGTACGTATTTCAATTTCAAACAATTTTTATTGCATGGCTACAAGTTGTAAAGGGTATATAAGATTCGGCACGGCCGAATATAGCACTCTTACTTGTTTACAAAACCGCTCTCGGACTCTTGCCACAGCAATAAAATTTAATAAATCGATAAAATACCACCTTGTACTGCACAATTAGTTGTATTCTCATCAATTATTTCGATGCCAGAATATTGTGCTGATTACTATTTTGGGTTGTGTTTTTTAATGAAATCGTAGGATAGATTATTGACCCTTAATTTTTGATCTATGCATAAGTGCTTACGTACATATTTGGATTTGATGGCATAATTCGCTCTTTTCGATTAGTCTCGCATCAAGGTACGAATTGCAATATTCGAACGCCATCGAAATTTTACTCAAACGATTGAGTTAGCTGTGCTGTTGGTATAAAGATTTTAAAAAGAATTTCAAAATTTAAATAGCGTTAGATTAAGAATATTTTCCTCCAGGTCTTGTGTTATGGCTGCCAAAACAATTACTTGTCCCAACCAGTATACAAACTTGAAACTAACTATAAAGATATTTATATAGCGATTTCTCCAGTTATATTCTAACTGTCATAATTACATATTAACACTAGAACTCTTCATATTGTAATTCGAATCTTTTAAATCGTTCTCAGACATCATCTCATTATTTATTCATTTTCAAAGCCTTTTATTTTTTTTAGTTTTTTTTTTATAAAATTTAATTATTTTTTAATAATAAAAAAGCCATTTTGAAAATGTTAATGGCACAAAAACATCAACTACAAGAAAGTAAAAATGAAAAAGTATAAGACAATAGTTTTTAATATCCTCTAAATAAAAGAAGCCACCATTAATGAGTTTTTATTTTGTTGTTGTTGTTACATACTTTTAATTGCTGTTGTTGTTGTTGTTGTACAATGTCTTTAGAAATATTGAAGTGTTAATAGTTTTTCATCTTCTGTCTGTAGTTTTCATGTTTAAGTTCGACACCATTCGAAGACGACGACGATGACGACAAAGACTCTCATTCAAAATTGTTTTTTTTTTCTTATTTTTCCATTTATTTAGTTTTCAGTGATTTAATACTCTTCAATTTCTTGTATTTGTTGTTGTCGTTTTTTTCCACTTCTCATTAAAATAAAAAGGGAAAAATAATAAAAAAAAAATATTTAGTTTTCAATTAAAAATACTTTAATTATTTTTTGATTATTATCAAATTAATTACAAAAAGCAAAGTGTCGAAGAAGATTTGAAGTGTCGCATAGGTAAGCGTCGTGCAGCCAATAGAACAATTTTACTGGCGGGCAATAATAGTACTTAATTTTATAGAGACAGTATAAACGTAACCAATGAAATATTAACTTTAAAACTTTCAACGAATGTAAGAGAATTCTGAAACACAACTGAGAAGTGTTACAATTATATGTCAAAAGAATTATTAATATATAAAAATCTTTGTGGTCCTTCGTTAATTGTTAACATGATGTATTTTTATTTCTAAAGTCCAGTAACATAATGACCAACAAAAAGTACTCAAGCGATGACGAAGAAAGTACCCAACATTTCATCACTGCTCAAGTTAAAACAAGAAATAATGATTTGTGTGGATTTCCGTCAAATAAGAATATGCTGAACAGGGCCAAAATCTAATATGGAAAATGGTAATTTAAGTAAAAAACAAACAAAAATAATAAAACATTAAAATAAAGTAAATTGAGGCATTTCTCTGTAGTATATTGTATTCTTAATTTTATTATAAAGTGTTTTCTCCTCATGTTCAAATCGTTAATGTTTGATCGGTTGTCCCGACTCTATTGTTTGCTCGTAATTTATTGGATTCCATAAAACGAAGTGTTGATTTGTTTGATAAACTTATTCTTTTTGTTTTTTCTTTAACTTTATTTTATATTTTGGTTCAATAAACCGGCGTTAGAAATAAATGTTAAATCGTAATATTCTTGGAAAAACTAAATTAAATGGTTTATTGATTCTGATTTTTTATTTGGTTTGTAAACCTCAAAAGGCATTAAATCATTTTGGTTTTTAAAATAATATTAAACGTCTTTAGGCAAGTGTTTTATATAGAGAATGTTGGTTATAATGAAAATCATTATGTATTTTCACACTCGTAACTTGTAACAACACTCACAAGTTAATATACAGGGATTAGTTATTAGAGACAGTAAACTTTTAATTACAAACTTAAGATAGAAATCTTGTAGGAAGGCAATAAATAGACTTATTATAAAAGAATAATTAAAATAAAACATTATAAGAAGGTTTTTACAAGAACTTATAAAAAATTGAACAACCATAGAGGACAACACCTCTAATATGTGTAAGAACAAAATTATTCCACCAACAATTTTTCTTCTCATTCATTTTTTCTCCCTCATCCATAAACTTAAAAGTTTTTTTTGTTGCAAAACCATTATGTGGACGTCAACTTATGTGTCTGGTTTGCTCGGATTAGGTAGCCGAAAACTTTATGCTGAAATCATTCCAAAAATTATTTAAGAGCTTGGAAAATATAACTTTTGTATATTATATTGTATCATCATTGTACATAAACGAGACTTATATGGGGTTGTATCGCTAATAGAAGCTACTAGATCGTACCAGTAGGAAACGTTTACTTAAAAAATATTATACTATATATAAGTAAAAAAAATATTAAGAGCCAGCCGACCCAGTTAGGATGCTCACTTTACCGACATATTCTTTTAATTTTTTAATTAACAGAAGAAAAAAACACGAAAAAACCTTACGTTGTGGTAAATTTCGTTCTCACTCACTAAGACAGTAAATAAGAGTAGAAATGCTATGTTTGATTTATGTTTTCTATTTCATTAAAAATTTATGAGTTAAATAGATGATATTTGCCTTCAACACTAAAACATTCCGATCAAAGAATGCCGTAGCTGTTTTTGAAAATGGATTCCACTCAGCTGGTGTCGCGATAGAAACTTATTTTTTCAGCTTATTCTTCCATTTTTACAAACAGAAATTTAATCCTTGGTATAGAGAAATTAAAAATAAATATGAACTCAAGCTAGAAATAAATAAATAAGCATTGTCTTTAAAACATTAAAAGTTCGAATAAAAAATTAATTTAATTTATTTCTAATGTCAAAAAAAAAACAAGTAACAGTATTATATTCGGCCGTACTGAATCTAATATACCCTTCATGCAATAACAATTGTTTGTATCACCATTCATCTCATATGAAATACGTACATACATGTAAAAAACATCCCATTGCAGAATTATAAATTGAGTTTACGTATGTGCTTCCAAAAAAAAAATGTATTAAAAATTTAAAAAAAATATATAAAAAAAAGAATTATAAAAAAATATAAATAATATATAAAATAAAATAAAATAAAAAAAACAATTTTTTTGGCTCAGCTGGGATTCGATGCCACGTTTACTCTTACCAGTAATATGTAGGTTGTTAATGTAATTGTAAAAAAAAAAAATCGAGATGGTCGTGGTTTTTTGCTCATATTTTAGAAAGTTAAGGGGCGATTGTGCTGAGTTTCATTAGCGATACATTCCCGGATATTTCCAAAAAATTGTTGATACCATACTCAGATCTGAGGAACATATAGTTGCCTCTAAAAGTAGATTTCAACCAACACACGGACAGACGGTCGGGGCTTAATCGACTCCTCTATTCATAAGCTTTCAGAAAATATATAAATACTTTATGAGGTCAGAAATGAAAATTGTAGAAATTACAAATGGAATGACAAAGCTGTATATACCCTTGTGCCCCACAGTTGAAGGGTAGAAAAACTCTTTTTTTTATTAAAATTAATATTATATCTCCAATTTGAAGACCCTTTACTTATATTCCATTTATTGGCTAATAAACCATTGCATTTGTTAATATGATGAAGAATATCTATAAATTTGAATTATACGTTATCCGATACTGTGAGATGCATTTCGAACTCTCGCATGATACAAATTGGTATATAAGTGCATATGAGTTTACAAAATTGAACTCATTTTAAATATTTCTGCTGCCAGGCTTGAATTGCATTTTAATGGGCTTTACAACAGCTCAGTGAAAATTTGCTGATTTTTCTTCGAATTTTGTTCGGTGAAGACATACATCGCTCGCTAAATGAATAAACAAAAATGCTGTATTTGAGTGGGTTGCTGGAATCATAGTGCAATTTTCTTCAAAATCAAAGCCAAACAAAACAAAACCATCAGTGGCGAAAGCTGCCGCAGACTTTTTGGTGTCAGAAGCTTGTAAAGGGTTAATTTTTCAGAAGCCCTACCGTTTAGATACTAGAGCTACTGATACATTTGATACTTTATAATTCCAAATTTTACTTATTAATTATATTTAAAAAAAAATTTAATTAATTAAAATTGTTTTAAATTTTATTGAAATTATATATATTTACGCTCACATTATGCCAGCGATTTAATAACAGTATAATATATCATTTGAAAGGAATTTTTTTGCAAATGTGCACCATTAGTATTTTTATTAAAATTGGCTCAACATTTTAGGAGTAATAAGCAATTAAAATTGTTACTAATACAAGCGCAACCCACATGTGTTTAACAAAACAAAAAATAAAATCAAAAAGTAATGCATGTTGCATCATCATGTGTTACAACAATACACATTGGGCCAATTCAAAGTGGTTGCATATCAGTCATATTTGTACTATTTCATATTATTTTATGCATGCATATAATTTTTGTTAGTAATTTCCATACAAAAAAAATAATATGACTTTACACAATTGTTTCCTATGTATAAGAAATTGTTTATGTTATACTTTTAACCATACTGTCTCTCAGAGAGAATTTTTTCGCTTCTCACCTCTCAGAGAGAATATTTTCTATTTTCTTCTTTCCTGTATACATACAATTTTTAACAGCGTCATCTCTTTGTCTTCTTTCTTGTATTAAATACATAATTTGTTAACAAAAGGTGTTCAAAGTCACTAGTCATATTAATATGAATTATATGACATAGTACAATATGAGAGTCTACTTTGAATTGGCCCATTGTTTTGTATAATAAACGCGCTGTGTGAAAATCATATGTTTTTGACTTAGAACACTTTTATAATTAAATTTACATATCGTCGATGCTGTAACAAATTCAGTTATCTGTTTCTTACTAAGTTTTCAGGATTATTATATTATTTTGTTGATTCGTAGTAACACATTCGACTGTTGTTAATTTTTGAACTAATTAAGCTATCCTTGAACGGTTTGGTTGACAGATGTATGTATGACCAGTAAGTGTTCAATATGGTGAAATAAAAAATAAATTAAAAAATATCACATAACCGATCACGTCGGAGCAGCGACGATATACATATACATATTTGGTATTATTATTTTTTATACCCTTCACACAGTGAAAAAGGGTATATATAGGTTTGTCATTCCGTGTGAAATTTCTACAATTTTCATATCCGACCCCATAAAGTATATATTTTCTGATAGCTTATGAATAGGGAAGTCGATTAAGCTCTGTCAGTATGTCCGTCTGTCAGTGTGTATGTTGAAATCAACTTTTTGAAGCCCCCCGATATCGCATGGACCCGGGTGAGGTAATAAAACATCAGAAATATTCGGGAGTAGATCGGTATTGAAAATCAGAAACATCGGTTCATAAAAAACTGAGATATGAGCAAAAACCCACGACCATCTAGATTTTTTTCACAAAAACAACATTACAACAACAACATACATACATACAAACGTGTATACTGGTTAGAGAAAACGTGGCATCGAATCCAGCTGAGCCAAAAAAAAATTTTTTTTAATTTTTTTTTTTTTATTTTTTTTTTTTATTTTTTATTTAATATGTTATTTATATTTTTATTATTTTATTTAAATTTTTATTATTTGTAAAAAATTTTTTTTTTTTATTATTTTTTTTTTGTTTTTTATATTTATTATATATATTTTAATTATTTTTAAAAAAATTTTTTTTTTTAATTTTTTTTTAAATTTTTTTTAAAATTTTTTTTTTAATTTTTTTTTAACATACATACGTAAATTTATAATTTTACAACGGGTTGTTTTTATATATGTATGTACGTATTTCATATGGGATGGTGATACAAACTACTGTTATTGCATGACTACACGTTGTGAAGGGTATATAAGATTCGGCTTAGCCGAATATAGCGCTCTTACTTGTTGTGCTTATAATTTTGATTTTGCACAAAATTTGACTTCTTTTATGACTATAGTAATAATAGATAATACTAATAAAAGACGTTACTACTATGGTATGGTACTATGGTATGGTTAGACCGCTCCCACACTTAGCAGAATTTTCAGTCGAGATAGACTAGTTTAGCTATTTTGAAGAAATTGGGTCGGTTATAGACTGTAAGGCTGTCGTGCCTCAACGTACCGGCCGGTAGTTTGCAGAGATTGTTGTTGTAAGCGATGCCAAATAATGCCAACTTTTCGAAAAAAAAAGCATCCTCTCAGATGAAGCGCATTTCAATCAATATATCTTTGTGAGTTTACAAAACTGTCATGAAAAACAAATGTGTGGTTACATGAGCAAAAGTCTGGTATGGAATTTGGTCAGACGGCGTGATTGGGCCTTACTTTTTTAAAGATAAGGACGAAATTACAATTACGGCATTAGTTTCAGAAACATGATAACACCTGCCTCATCTAGCATACGATTTAACGGCGTACGATTTTTTTCTTTGGAGTTTTGAGAAATCTCGGTCATACGCTGATAAACTTGAAACAATTCCTGGATTTATATTCGAGATTCAATGCTTCATCTCTGTTAAAAGATCATGGAAAATTTCATGAAAATACTAATGCCATCTGAGCCGAAGGAACAATTTATTTGACAGATATCTTATTTCATTCATTATCGGAATATGTCTACCTCACAATCCAATAACAAAATCGCAACTATCTGAAAAAAACTCGATTTTTTATTTAAAAATGAAAAAGTGCATTCTTACGGAGACACTCTTCAGAATAACAGTAACTGTTTAAATGAATTGTTACTATACTATTTAAAAATACAGGTTTTACATCTATTTAAATCGAAATGAAAAAAAGATATTATCCATTTTTTACGAACAACTTCATTAGTTTAAAATCTCGAAATAAATCTTGAAAAATAAAAATCTGGATTTCTTTCAAACTACAATATTTTTTAACAGGTTCCTTTTAGTTTTATAAGGGAAACAAAAAAACAAGACTAATTTAAAACAAAACACCAAGTTACGATAAACATGTGACAGTTTTTCTAAACTTGTTATCAAATAAATATACCCTTTCTTATCAACAACTACTATTTCTTTACCAGAATTTTAAATATTTTCACTTTCTATTTTAATGCTAGTTGCATGCAACAATTTGTAAATATATTTACACACACACACATACACACTCATACATCCCAATATGTATAGTCCTGTCCTTAACATAATGTAAAAAAAAAGATGAGAAAAAAAGTTTAAAAACTACCTGTCATTTTATTATTTGTTGAATGTCGAATGTTGTTGGTACTTGAACTCGTAATATTGAATGTACTACGACATACTCGTATAAATGAAATATTTGAACATGCAACATTAAAATCCTTAGGCCGGTCATTTTTACAGACTGCCAAAGAGATCATGACCATGATGAGGATGCCAACAATGTCACAACGTTGTTTAGGGGAAAGCAGAGAAGCATACATAGAGATTTTGTACGTTAGCATGACGTCGTTTTGATAGAAACAAGAAATATGTTGCATGAATATTATAGCTGTTGGTACTTATTTATGTACGTACGTAATGTGTGGATGAGAATATGGGACACAAATATGCAGAAGCGGTAAAAATAGGTTTTGCTTGATATCTATGATAAAAAAAATTTGAGCACTATGAACAATTTATTTATTTGTGTGTTTGTGTATGTGTGTGCAAGGTTGACAACATCTTTTGCCTCATCATGAGAATGTATTGCAAGTGTCTGTGCGTCTGTCTGATTGTCACCTTATCAATATTCTACGTCATGTAATTTATTTCCTTATGTCTCCTGACTTCAAAACGTTATTTCGTTCTTGATGTGTTTTTTTTTTTTTTTTATTAATTTTATTTCATTTTGAGATGGTATATCCTGTTTGTTTTTTGTTTTACTATAAAACAGTGTGTAGTTTTTTCTTTGTTCATACGGAGGCTTAAATGTAACCAGATTTGATGTATGTATGCTTATTTTAAAATTGATGTTTGTTTGGTCATTTAATTTTATGACATACCGCATTGTTATTTTATGATGATTCAGCCTAATATAGACTTAGCCGTCGCAATAGTCTAAAGCCATTTTATGTTTCTATGCACAGAATACTAAATTATATTACAAGTTTATGAATTTTCATACTCCATGTTATATTTTTAATTATTCCAAAAACAGAGTGCCACAGTAGACACCATGAGGTCTTAAAATATAATAACTTTTTAGTTTATATATTTTATACCCTTCACCTGTGGTGCACAAGGCTATATATAGCTTTGCAATTTCATTTGTAATTTCTACAATTTTCATTTCCAACTCCATTAAGTATATATTTTTTGAAAGCTTATGAATAGAGGACTACATTAAGTCATGTTTGTCTGTCCGTTTTTAGAAGCAACCATATGTTGCTCAGATCTGTGTATGATATCAATCTTTTGGAAACATCCGGGAATGAATCGCTATTGAAATTCAGCACAATCGCCCCATAATCGCCCACGACTGCCTCTGTTTTTTTCCATATTTTTAACACCAAAATTAAAATTTTTCAGCCATTTGCCACTATTTGCAGATATAATATGACTCTAGAGATATTCGTAAAAATTTTGGATAAGCCGTGCTCTCATCGGTAAAGTTATAGGCAAAATTTTTTTTTAAATATATATTTCAAAAATTTACAAACTAAAATCAATTTTCTTCAACTTCTAGACAACCGAGGACTTGACTAGCGCAATATAAGCATTATAAAAAAATTAAAATTCATGTTGGCCGACACTACAAAATGGCGGACAGTAAATTTATAAATGGGTCAAATCTGGAATTTTAAAATGTAACTTCTTGAACCCCCTCAGTATAAGTATCAAATAAAAATACCTGACCAGTAAAATACAGTAAATTTAAAAAAATTTAAAATCCAAGATGGCGTCTAAAACAAAATGCCGGATCCAATTTTTTTAACCCCATCAATATGGGTATCAAATGAAAGGAAGGGCTTGACTAGTAGAATACAGTAAACTACGTAAAAATTCAAAATCAAAAAAGGCGTCGGAAATAATAAGAAAAAATGGCGTATAATATGAAATATAGGTTAAGATACGATGTGGGCTAATACCTATGTATATGATGGTGAAGGGAATTATGAGATTCGGCGTGACCGGATATAGCACTCTTAATAGTTTTATTCCAATTTTTAAAAATAACCCTTGAAGAATAAGAATAGAATAGAAATAGAATAATAATTAGAAATTATTATTTTAATCAGCGATCAATTGCTTTAACGACAAAAAAACTTCATTACCAAATAGTGCTTCTTGAACCACTGACTTAGTGCTTTCTTTTCAGAACGCAAGATTTTAATATGCGAACAGCTAAATCATGCCATCCCCTCGCGCACCGTAAGAGAGAATAAGTACTACTGAAATAAATTTTTCACCTTTTTTCTAGTGCTGAAATAACAAGTAAGAGCGATATATTAGGCCGTGCCGAAACTTATATAACCTTCACAACGTGTAGTCATGCAATAACAGTAGTTTGTTTTCATCCCCATGAAATACGTACATACATATAAAAATATAAAACAAACAAAAAATAAAAAAAAAATTTAAAAAAATAATAAAAATATAAATAATAAAATAATAAATATAAATAATTAAATAAAAAAGTAAAAAAAAAAAATATAAAATAAATAAAAAAAAATTTTTATAAAAATTTTTATATAAAATATAAAACAACAAAAAATAAAAAAAAATTAAAAAAAAATAATAAAAATATAAATAACACTGTGCATGAAATTGACACTTTTTTTCGTGACAAGCTGGGCACCTAGCGTTTTAACATAATTCGGGTACGCTGAATCCAGTGGTGCCCACGGTTTTTTAAGATTGGCTCTGGTTTTCGAGATATACCGTTATTTCGAAAATGGAGGAGGTTGCACAACATATGTTCGCGTAACTCAAAAACGCTTTAGCTTATTGAAAAAAGTTAAAAAACCGAAATTCCGCAATAAAATTTCCTTTAAGAAAACCTCTTTCTGACATTCGCAGTCGTTTTAGAAACATAATTTTTTTTTTGAAAAAAAAATTAATTTTTTTATAAAAATTTCGAAATTTTTATTTTTTAAAAATTCATCAAAAATTTAAAAATTCAGCTAGGCTTCTAATTTTTTGCACACATATAAAAAACAAAGCTGCAAACAAAACAAGCTATAAACAATTAAAATATGTTTGCAACTTTTGATTTTATTCACAAAAGTCGACAAATTTTAATTAATCTAAGAATTTCATAAAACGCAACATTTGTATTGGGGCCCCCCTAAGGGATGGTGATAAAGGGAAAGTATAATTTAAGAAAATGTTAAGAACAAAAAACATTGGAGGTCGGTCATACATTTTATCCCCCTAGGAGTGAATCCTAGGCCTTAGAAACAAATGATGGGAATGAAAAATAAAGTTGCGCAGGTGCAAAATAAGCTATTTGTGATTAAAGTCTGTCTACAACTTTTGATTTTTTCAGAAAAGATGAAATTTTTGAATTTTTTATATAACCAAACTAAAAATTTTTGTTGTTAAGTAGTTTTTATTTAGAAATTTATTCTTCTTCCTCCTGCAGATTCCAACAAATATCCCCTAATAGCGAATCAAGTTGTTTGCCGCTATACCAGTGTTCGAGCCTGGCTGTTACTTGGTGAAATCTCTCGCCATGTTCATCAGACTCGGCTGGTGATTGTTCATTAAATTTTTCGGCATGGCAATGCAAAAAATGTATTTTCAATGACATTCTAACGTTTAAGTTTTTAAATGCGGTTAGCATATTTTTGATTAAAATTCGCCAGTTTTCAGACCGATGATTTCCTAATACATTTTCTATTACTGATTTCACACAATTCCAGGCCAATAGCTCGATATCATTCAATGCAACCTCAAATTGATGGTCCTTCATAAGACGGCGAATGTCCGGTCCATTAAGAATTCCTGTAAAATAGAAACATTATGAAATGAAATATAAATCTAATTTAATAAAGTAGTTAGAGTTCATACCTTCTTTTACTTTCATGCCGCTTAATCGTGGAAAAATTCGGTGCAATTCGGTAAAAGCAACACCATCTGGGCTCAATGCTTTTATAAAATTTTTTACAATACCCAGTTTGATGTGGAGTGGAGGAAGCAAAATCTTTTCCATCGACACAAGTGGTAATTCAATAACATTGTTTCTATGCAATCTGCTTTCCTCACGTAAAGCCCAATCCCGTGTATTGTACTGGTCGCCATCGAAACGCGTATTCCATAAGCACATGAAGCACATGTTTTTAGTATAGCCCAATTGCATGCCTCTTAAAAGAGCTACCACTTTTAAATCTGCGCATATTTTCCACTTGTGGTCTTCATATTTAATTAACTGTATTATTTTTTTCATTGATGCGTATGTCTCTTTAGTATTTGTGCTAAGTGCTATCGGAAAAGGACTTTTTAAATTAGTGACATGTAGCAAAACTGCTTTTAAGCTACTTTTGGAAGAATCAATGAATAAGCGCCAATCTCCAGGATTATATTCATTTTGCATTGTTAAAACCAAGCCGCGGATGTCAGTACAATACGCAATAGAATTATTCTCAATAGATTTAAAAAAAGTCGTAAATCGTCTATGGCGATTGATAGCCCCGTATGTTTGTACACCTGGTGCTAAAATATTAGCTCGTTTTAACTCTTTTGCCAAGAGAATGCTCTGTCTTTGAGATAATTTTAGACGCCGTACCATTATATCCAGACGATCTTGCGTGATTTCATTGTGACTGCATGGAACCGTGATGCATGACGGTTGATACATTGAAGTAGCTGGGCTATCCGCTTCAACAGAATGAATTATTGAGGGAATATGTTCTGTTGGTATATGGCTACCCGGAACAGTAATTTCATCAGAATGTGGCAGCGGAAATCGAGCATATGCTGTTTCAGTATAAGACATATAAGTCATTTTTCTTCTGTTTATACCCGCTGTATAATTTATGCACGCATAACACTCATCTTCAACATGAACTATGGGATCTCTCAAAATCATTGGAACACCAAATGGCATGGCGTCTCCATTTTTTTCCCACTTATTTAAATGGTAAATGCAGTGTGTACACACTATTGATGGTGTCCAACTCTTACCATATATAACCCTTAAAGAAAAATATGATTCATACAAGGTACTTGTTTCAGTAGTGATTTTACGGCGACTTGGCATATTTTTATATTTCCCACACACATAACAAAAGTAATTAAACTTTTTACACGCCTCCATCTTAGATATTTCAATATAACTGTTTAGATACAAGACTGTCAGAGGCTTTAAAATTCACTAATCACTTTCGCAAGCACTTTCCATATGACAGTGAAGGGGTTGAGGAACTCTTATTTATACTGTAATTGTTTTAATCAAAGTACCAGTCGAGACCTTCATGACCATGTTTTGTAAAAAAAAACCCAGGACGAATAATATTTCTAACTTTTCCAGGTGTAGATTTTATTGTCAATTTACCGCAGGTACCCAATAATTTGAAATCACAGGTAATTTAAAAATACTATGTTATAATTTTTAATTCTAAGAACCATACAAAATACCGTTGTACTTCAGTTCCATTACCTGCTCACCTAACGAAATGCTGTATCATATGTAAGGCTGGTTGCATTACAATATTGGGTACCTGCGGTAAATTGACAATAAAATCTACATTTTTTAACCGATTTTTATGGCTTGCGGCTTTTTTTATTTTTTAGTAGTTCTCAGAAAAAAGTGCAAAATGTTGAATATTTGCTTTATATTTTTTTTAATTATATTTTTAAATTGAAAAATATTACGAATTTGGCACGAAAAAATTTTTTTATCTCCATTAATTTTTAAATAATTCCAAAACGATAAGAGATAGAGAAAACACATCTTCTGGTGTTTTACTTTTGAAAACCGAAACCTAATTTAGGGGAAAAAATTTGGCACGCCCATAAAAAAAATACCGATCTGATGGAAAAAAACCGATTACGGATTTGAGTTCAGCGCATCAAAATCCACATAGACCACATAGTTTTAATTAACGGGAAGAAAAAAAATTATTTTTTGTCGAGCAGTGTTATTTATGGCTTGTTTTGTTTGCAGCTTTGTTTTTTATATGTCTGCAAAAAATTAGAAGCCTAGCTGAATTTTTCAATTTTTTATGAATTTTAAAAAAATAAAAATTTCGAAATTTTGATAAAAAAATTAATTTTTTTTAAAAAAAAAATTATTTTTCTAAAACGACTGCGAATATTAGAAAGAAGAACTTTTCTTAAAGAAAATTTTATTGCGGAATTTCGGTTTTTAAGCTTTTTCAATAAGCTAAAGCGTTTTTGAGTTACGCGAACATATGTTGTGCAACCTCCTCCATTTTCGAAATAACGGTATATCTCGAAAACCAGAGCCAATCTTAAAAAACCGTGGGCACCACTGGATTCAGCGTACCCGAATTATGTTAAAACGCTAGGTGCCCGGCTTGTCTGTTTTTTCAACTAGTACAGTGTAATATATTAAATAAAAAAATGTAAAAAAAAATATAATATAAATAAAAAAATTTTTTTTGGCTCAGCTGGGATTCGATGCCACGTTTTCTCTAACCAGTATACACGTTTGTATGTATGTATCTATGTATGTATGTATGTATGTATGTTGTTGTTGTTGTAATGTTGTTTTTGTGAAAAAAAATCGAGGTGGTCGTGGGTTTTTGCTCATATCTCAGTTGTTTATGTACCGATGTTTCTGATTTTTAATACCGATCTACTCCCGAATATTTCTGATATTTTAATACCGATGTCGGGGAGCTTCAAGAAGTTGATTTCAACATACACACGGACAGACGGTCAGACGGACAGACTGACAGAGCTTAATCGACTCCTCTATTCATAAGCTTTCAGGGGTCGGAAATGAAAATTGTAGAAACTTCACACGGAATGACAAACCTATATTTTTTGATAGGCATAATCAAGTTGATGTGGTCTTTTTGGACATTTGTAAAGCTTTTGATAAGGTATCTCATAATGTTCTTTGTCGTAAACTAGAATACCTTGGTTTTCATGGTACTTTTTTGAGCTGGTTAAAATCTTATCTTTCTTATAGAAAATATTCAGTTGTGTTAGAAAATTTTGTATCTGTTCCATATATTGCTAGCTCAGGTGTTCCTCAGGGCAGTATATTAGGTCCTTTGTTATTTTTAATATTTATAAATGATTTACAGTATTTCATTTCGGGTGCTCATTTCTTATTATATGCTGATGATCTTAAAGTTTTCAAAGAAATTATTTCTATTGGTGATGCTTCATTATTACAAAAATGCATTAATGATATATCTTCGTGGTGTTCAATTAATTATTTATCATTTAATACTGAGAAATGTTATCAAATGACTTTGTGTAAGCGTAATATTTTGAATCGTAAGTTTTTACAATATAATTTGTGTAATATTAACTTAAAAGTTGTTAATGAAATATTAGATCTTGGCCTTGTTCTAGATTGTGAATTAAATTTCCAAGCGCATCTTAATTACATAATTCCTAAAGTCTATTCGATGTGGTCTTTTATAAAAAGGAATTGTAAAGAATTTTTGGACCCTATGACGTTAAAATTGTTATATACATCTTTTGTACGTTCAAAATTGGAATACTGTTCTTTTGTGTGGAATCCTTTTTATTTAGTCTATTTAAATAGGATTGAAAGAGTTCAAAAAATATTTGTGAAGTTTGCGCTACGTAGTAATGAAATTATTTTATCATCTTCCTCATATTCTGCTCGTTGTTTGCTTTTGGGTTTGAAGCCTCTTTATTTAAGAAGAGCTTTGCATTCTTTTATGATAATTTTTAAATTAATAAATGGTTTTATTGATTGCGAATATTTGTATAATTTAATATATTTTCGTGTGCCATTTAAGTCTTTAAGATTTAATGATTAATTTTATATATCTACTCATAGAACTAATTATGTAATGAATGAGCCAATTGTGCGTAGTTTCAGTATTTTGAATAAAATAAATACTAATTTTAGTTTAGATTTTTCTTTATCTGAATATAATTTTAAGTTATGCTTAGAAAATAAAGATTTATTAACAATATTGTTAAATATATTAGGTTGCTAGCCTGTAAGGATTTTCCAATTTGGCTGAAATAAATAAATAAATATATATTTTTTCACTGTGTGAAGGGTATAAAAAGTAGTGCAGAATACATGTTTTGTTATGCTTTCGTATGCAAACAATTTTAGCATTTACATGGATGAAAGAAGATAAAGTATGCAATGCTTACAAAAGCGAACAAATAATATTAAGAGTTGCCAGCAGCCAACTATCTTTTTTTTTGATATTTCAGGGTAAACTTATACAGGGGACGGTGCCAGCCCAGCTGATTATTTTTTTTTGTGTGCAAATGTTTGTCAAACTCCATATATAAAAAAAGAGAGACAAAAAGTACTCTCCTTTACGCTATTACCTTATGTAATTACACTATAGGTTATTTGAAGGAGCGAATATATGTAAACAAGCTCGAGACTATTCTTGAACTTAGGGACAATATTGTCGGGAAATTCGACATAAATTTCAAATGATATAAGCCCGTCGCTGCGAATCTGAAAAAGGGGGTCATTTAAAAAACATTATTTTCCATACTTAATGTAAAAAATTTAAATTTTGTATATTTTATAATTCAAAAACAAAAATAAAATATATAACTTTTTAAACTTTATAGTGGCTTTGGTCCACCCTGTATTTAAATATTATTTATAACTAGCCAATCCCGGCGCGCGTTGCTACGCCCCTTCATGAATTTTAATCGCATTCTAAATTTTAATCGAATATCAAGTGCAAGGCTAAAAACTATAACTTTTTCTTTATGAGCGTGGCACTGCCCACTTTTCTAATTACGAAACTATATAGTCACGACAGCTCAATAAGTGTGCAAAGCTTCAGAAAAATCGGTCCAGTGTAAGTACCTCAAAATGATACCTTTTTTTATGGGCGTGGCACTGCCCACTTTTCTAAATAGGAAACTGCATAGTTATGACAACTCAATATGTGTGCAAAGTTTCAGAAAAATCGGTCCAGTGCGAGTACCTCAAAATGATACCTATTTTTTAATGGGCGTGGCACTGCCCACTTTTCTAAGGACGAAAGTGTAAAGTCATGATAGCTCAGTATGTTTGCAAAGTTTGAGAAAATTCGGTCCAGTGCAAGTAGCTAAAACTGATAACTAATTTTTTATGGGCGTGGCCCCGCCCACTTTTTCAATCACGAAATTATAAAGCCATGACAGCTCAATATGTGTGCAAAGTTTCAGAAAAATCGGTCCAGTGCAAGTACCTAAAAATTAAAACTTTTTTAGGGGCGTAGCCCCGCCCACTTTTCTTATCACGAAATTATTTAGTCATGACAGCTCGATATGTGTGCAAAGTTTCAGAAAAATCGGTCTGGTGCAAGTAGCTAAAACTGATAACTAATTTTTTATGGGCGTGGCTCCGCCCACTTTTTTTCACCCATAAACACTCCCTGTTATGTGTACAACAACTTACCAAAGTTTGAGCCCGATCGGTTTTACAGTTTCGGAGTCTACAGCTAACACACACACACACACACACACACACACACACACACACAGAGTTTCACTTTTATATATATAGATTATAAAATTTTTATTTTACAAGCGAAAGTAACGATAAATATTGCTCGTTTCAGCTTAACAGAGACTAAAGTGTCTGTAGCAATAAGTTTATTTGAATTTTTCCAGAAAAATAATAGATTATAAATATTCCATTGAGTACCTAAAATCCTAATTAGTTTTCAAAGAAATCGAGAAAAGCTCTACAATACCTTACTTATACGTCTAGGTTTTCTTAAATTTGGAAACGGTGTATTAAAGCCGTACAATAAATCTATAAAAATGTATCTTCTTTATATTTAGCTGGTGGTTGGTCGTTTAACAAATTGTTGTGTATTGAATGTAGTCCTGCTCTTTCATATTCACTAGATTCTTTTATAGAGAAGGTAATAAAAACTATTGAAAAATAATTCTATATTTTACAAACACCTTACATCTGGTCAAATATTTGCTCACACACTCAAATAAAAAAGTAAAGTATTCAAACAGAGACACACAATAAACCACTTCACTTGCCATAATCATACAATTTATTATATTTATTTATTGAAAATCCACTTGTGCCACCTAATGCTATTGAAGCTTTTGTATCATTTTATTTTTTCTATTATTTTCAAGCACTTGAGCAAATTTGTTTTAATTTTTTCCCATCTAAATATTTACCAGTCGTGCAGCCGATGTCCTGCCTTTCTTTAAAATTTTTTTTTAACATAATGCTCTCTTAATAACTTTGAAGTGTTAGAAAAAAACTTGTTGACAGAATACAGTTTAAGTACTAGTCCCTGATTATTTTTTTTCGAAATAAGGGGTGGTTTTGGTTTATAATGGGTTGATTGCTTTAGTGTATTTCGGAAGCTCTTTCATTGACTGTCTCTCGATGACAAGATAATAAATAAATATCAAAATATGTCAAAATGAAAAGTGGGTTTTAATCGCGCAAAAGAAGTTTAATACTTAAACTATGACAGTTGGTTTGACATGTTTTCTGTCTGTATTGCACTGTATGTATGTATGTATTTTTAAGGGATGCCACAACGACAGTATTTTATAAAGTTATCATATTTAGTTTAAAATCGTTTTTGTTTATTTATAAGATGCATCTGCAAGTGCCAATATCGTTGATAAGTATTAAATAGAAGAGATTTTTTCTTGGGTCACCATAATGAAGAAAACTCTTTATAGCACTAAGCAATCTTGGATCTACGAGAATGCAGGATTTAAGGATTCCACATTAGAAAGTGCTTATCGAAAAACCGAAGTTATTACCAGATTTGAAATTCATAATAAGTGTGATAAATGCTTTTCACTCTGTTAAGATAAGGACTTATAGTCTGAACCCTCTAAACGGTACACCAATATTAGGATAGCAGAGTTTACACTCCTTTTTATATACTTATGTATAGATTTAGAACATGTAATATTTTGATCAGGTCTGTACATCCTCTTGGCGAGTGGTGCGCTCTAAAGGCGTTTTCCCAATAAAAAGTTTGACTTTCTCGTTTCCATTTCGTAGACCTAAGGTATTCAAAGTTCGATAAAATGTCCACGATAAAGATGTAGTACCTAATATACCTTAAGGCAAAACATTGTCAAAGATTGTATTCCAATGTTTTGTCAAGCTCTACATGTTGTTCTATCCGTTAGTCATAATCGTGCTCAACTCTATATGCCCTGTTATTACAACAATTTTACTTGCAACTATTGGCCTGCTTAATTTCGAAATTTCCTTTGATCTCCTAAGATTTTGATTTCCTCACCTTACAGACAGCAGAAATATCCAACATCCTGAAGTAGTGCTTAAGTTTTAAAGTTCTGAAAGAGTTTATATTTTCCAAGGTTATTGTTTTTAAATACGATCACATTTTGGATAATTTTCAGCTTTTTCATAACTGATTATGCCATGATGGCTTGGTATCCATATCATCTCTATATATATATAAGTCGCATATGAGTTTATCTCATTCTTGCATTGTAAGCCATTCCGAGATTAAATTTGTTTGTTTTTAAGAGTCCTGATAACTGATTGGCTGCCCGTAAAAATACGAATCGTCTTTATTATCAGTTTTCCTCAATCATAATCTCAGCTTGGAGCGCAGAATTATGATCTGCTTAGCTGTGTTTCGGTTTATGTCAGAGAAATACATTTCATTACAGTACAGTTGACATTAATTTAGTGAAATCTAATGAGAAATGTGGTCACCTTGATTACGGAGTAACCGCATATTGTTATAGAGAATATAATGTGACCATGCTTGAAACTACTCGATATAATAGGTATCAAAGCATTATTTGTTGTAATGTCCTGTATTCGATTTTATTATACAAGGAGAACCAAAAGAAGTCATCCGAAGGTGTTTGTTTCTCATTTTTTTTAATGAAAAACTTCGATTCTGTTTTTTGGTTATGTTTATTTGAATCTTGAGAATTTTATCGGTCAAGTCAAGAAGATAGTATTGGTCAAATGGGAGCCGTCACAATTGATTGTTATACGGGCTTGGACAATTGATTGTACTTGTACTACTACGACAGATTCTCGAACTCGTATCGAATGTTGTCCTTGAGTGTTCCAGGGCTTGTTCATTTAAACACTCAAGAAACGCCACAAAAAGTCTGGAACGGTTAAATCGGGCGATCTTGCGGGCCAATGTAAATCGCCAAAACGAGAGATAAGGCGATTCGGGAACGCGGCCTTCAAAATATCAGTTATGGCTAGCGCACTGTGAGCCGTTGCTCCATCCTGTTGGAACTACATGTCCTCTAGTCCTAATTCTTTCAACTGCGACAGAAAAAACTCGACGAACATGGCCCTATAGTGCGCACCGTCCACTATTGTCGTTTGACCAGTGGTGTCCTCGAAAAAAATTGTTCGGTAACTCCTCCAGCATGAACAACGAACCATGCAGTCACTTTGTGTGGGCATTATGGCTTCTCGTGCATTACTCGTGGATTTTCGGTACCCCAAAGCGATAGTTTTACTGGTTCACTTACCCCCTGATATGGAAATGAGCAACATCGTTCATTATGATTTTGATCGAAAAATCGTCCACTGCGGCCTTGACACGATTATTCCGCATTCTCGGAGAGTGTATTGCTCCATGGCTTGTTCACTTGTGTTCTACATCTGTCTATTTTACAAATGTCAAAACAGATTTGACATTGTCCACCATTTGCAAAAATAAGAGCATCTTCCAATAGGGTGATTTCTTTTGGCCCACCTTGTACTTTATCAGAAAAATAATTTATGACCGTATTTCTGCTCATGTTTTTACTAATTAATTATATTTTTTAATCTATAAAGGTATTTCGTGTTAACTGTTAATAACAGTTATGTTTAAATATATCTTGGAGGAACACGGCAGAAAATGGCAAAGCACTGATCGCGGTAAAGTGACAAACCTACTATGGAGTGACCCAAATCTTGGGAAATTGAAGGAGATTCTGAGACTGAGAAGACCAACACTTAGGAGACTAACCAGAGTTGAGAACCTATCTAGCTCGCATGAGATTGTCTGAGGAAATGACATGTAGAGCATGCGAGGAAGAGATTGCGACTTTGGTACACTAACTCTGTCATTGTCCTTCGTTTGGGCGTATTAGACGCGAAAATTTCACTGTGGACACTACGCCGAACTTGGAATACCTGAAGAACTCGAACTGGAGATCCATAAGGAATTACATTGAGCGGACTGGGTTCTTAAACTAGTCCTATACTTATGGGAAATTATAGTTTTTGTTTGGGAATTCCGTTTTCCATATGGAGCGCACAACATGCCAATTGGGCATAAGTGTATACCTGTCATGGGTTTGGGCTTTTAGTGCCAAACCTTTTCAACCTAACCTAAAAATATATCTTTAGACAAGTCACAAATAATTGTTCCACAATCTAATATTCATGTTTTTTCTTTTTAATAAAATAGCTTTGAAACATAATTCATGTTGGAAACAGTGCCATGTCACATCTTATAATGTTCGCAATGAAACTATTCAACCATTTCACGAACAAAAGTTCAATATTTGAACTTTTTTCTATCAGTTTTCCTTAATCTTTACAGACGAATTATGGTGTCTAAAAGTTGTTTGCCATTTGGAAAATATGAATCTATGAAGGTTGGCTGGCTATTAATATGACTTTTATGTTTTTCTATTTTTTGCGCTTCTAATATTTTTTTGAATTTCGTTTTCTTTTTGTTAACAAATTGAAAAATTGGCTTATTGTATGTGAACGATACAAAATATGTAACCATAATCGTATGTGTGTGGCATGGTTTATGGCAAAAATTTATGTGGTTTTCAATAATTTTATTATTGCGGGGGAGAATCATATATGACTACCATAACGCACCACTCACTATGTGAATGTTAGACCTTTAAGGTTGAAATAAAAGGAATACGATCTACTGCTTAAATGGATTTATGTTGTGATTTGTAACCTTTTCATATGATTTCATATGTAAGAATTTGTACATTTGTGAATGTATGGCTGAATGATTGAGCGAATAAAGGAATAAATATCGAAATGTATGATTCCACATAAATATGACCATTAAAAGTTGAATTGAATATTAAGGATGGCTTCTTTACAAAAGATTATCATAAATAATGTATGAATATCCTTCCATTTCGAGTTACTGCTTGTATTTATTAATGTTTCATTTAAGAATTAGTTGTTGTTCTTCCTTCAATCCTCAACATACGTTTCATATTTTCCTTTGCATCCCTTTAAACAAAATCAATTGCTGCTGTGTGGGTAAGTGTTAACTGTTATGCGGAGTGTTGGGGGATGAAGTAAAGTCATGTTCACCTTAAGATTGACTAAAATCTTTTAAAGCTTTTACTTTTCTGTATAGCTCCTTTTGTTTCGTTCTTCATTTAAATAAGGAATTTTGCGTTTGTGTTTCTTTTTAGCTCCGCTTAATGAGCATCCAACTCAATTAGCTTAAGTAGCCCTGATGGTATGAAGTGAGAGATGTGTAGTTGATACGTAAAAGAACAAATGCCTAATGGCAATTAGTTAAATTGGTTTATATTTTTATAAGTATGTTTATATGTATACAATATAATATTTTTGTTTTGTTGTTGTAATTGTCGAGTTATTTCTGCTTTATTATATTCTTTGCTTTATTAATCTTATATTTCACCTTTTTCGCCTTCAAATGCTTGAATATATTTTCAATGTGCATGTCGATGTCTGTGTTTAAGACTTATTATCTTAGTCTCATTCTACGATGCTATTTAAGATTAATATCATTTAGGCAGTCATTTATGATAGAAAACTTAATGTTTTCACGCTAATGTCGAAGGAGGTAGTTAGAGGAGAGATGGTAATTTAAGGTGAGTTATTAATTGAATTTTTTGCAGGCTGTTAATTTATTAGAATAATTTATGTTAATAAAATAGCAGGATAATAATGAAAAACTTGTAAACATAAATATTCCAAAATAATTATATCTTGTAATATTTTATTACGATTCTATGCCCTACTTTTAATGATCATAATGAGGAAAACCAAACGTTATATAACGCTTCATAGCGTACGATGCAAATACATATATGTATGTTGGGAGCATTCCCTTAGATATTATATTAAACTTTAGGTTTTCTTTATTTGTTCTATTATAATTATATAAAGTTTAAGGGCCGTATTCATAAAACATATTTTAGGTTTATTGAAGGCTTATTTGACAAATTTCTCTACAACATCTATCAAATAAGCCTTTAATAAACCTAAAATATTTTTTATGAATACGGCCTTAAATTTCTTTAAATATTTTTTTAAATTTAGTCCATCAATTTGAGGTTCTCAATCCAACTGATATATTTATAACTTTAAAAATTGTTTATCAAAGAGCCAAGGTGACATAAATTTAAGATGTTCCGTGGTTGAAGACATACAGATAATTTAAATTGTGACGTTTGTATCAATTTATGTCAGTTTATTTTCTTAAAATATACCCAGATTATTTTAATCCATTAAAAGCCAACAGTGTTTAAAATTAAAAATCATTTATTCTGTTTATTAAGCATTCATTTAAATAACATTAAGAACCAAAAACAATATGAAAAAAAAAATTGTGCTTTGAAGGTTTTTGGGGCTGTACCCAAACAGATACAATGGCTCAATGCGTGTTTTCAAATATGCTGATGTTTTTATAGGAAAAATTTTAGAGCACTCCTTTTCTACACACTGAGCTATGTACGTCTCAAAGTTCACAAATACATCTTATTTGGTTGTGGCATGGACAACATCGTAACGGTTTTTCAATTCTTTTTGGAAAATGTTTTTCAGCAGAAAGTGCTACACTAGATCCGATCGTTTAGATGTTGATGGTTGCGTGTAGTTTCGTAGGTAGTGGCGGACGATTGCACAATGAAACTCCAGTAAGTCTGTTAAGTAAAGGCTTCATTAGTCTTTACTTTCTGTTGTCGTTCTGTGACGTGCCGTTCTGTTGTTTAATTTTTGTGGTTACTTCTTCTGTAAAAAATCATCTGCCTTAATTACAAGGTAATCTTACAAACACAAGCTTATTATATTTTTTGTTTATTTTTCTCGTCAAAGTCCGTACATAAAAAAAAATTTTTGTGTCAGATTTTATCTATAAGCAAGCAGAGTCTCTGTGTTGCAGCCACCTTTAAAATATAGGCACCTAAATATCAGCTGTTTCTCTCTCAATGGCCGTCACTTAACGTTGAATTCTATTTTCTACAGGTTCGTCCGCAACGGCACGGAAAGTAACAGAACAACTAACGACTTGTACACATTTTCTATTTAACAGAATGAAGTCAGCTGATTCGGAACGAAACAGAAAGTAAAGACTAATTCTGCCTTAAAGGTGTCTTTAGATAATTCCCAGTACATGTTTTCTCTTGGCATATTTCTCTCGTAATTCCCAAAAAAAACCTTCAAATCATTCTCTGCATTACAATGTGAAGCATAAAGGCGAGTTTGATCGACGATATAATCGATAACTTCGGAATCAAACGAAGTTTTGAATACTTCAAGCTCTGACTTTCCTCCTAAATTCGATACTGTTTCATTATTGTGTATAATAGAAGTTGTTTTTAACATATCAATGGAACATTCTCTTTTTCACAATTTGGGAGAGTTTTGACCTGTTGTTGAGTGTTGGATTCTCCGACGAAGCTCTTGAAGGGGCATATATTCTTCGCTTTCGCTGCTGCAAAAAACCTCTTCATCACCTGGAATATCTTGCGGCATGATGTTAGCGAAAATATCCTCAGCATCACCGTCCTCCTCATCTGTATTTATATCCGCATCTGGTCGAAAATACGCAATATCAAAAAAATTATGATTTGAAACCCCTTCCACAAAATCCAAAGCGCTTAATAGATTTTTAAATATTCTCCCATAAAAGATTGATGGATTTATGCTTTCAAACGCCATATCGATTTGAAAAAAAAAACTAAAAAAAATTAATCAAAATAATTACGTTATTAGCCACTGTACCCAAGCGAGTACACTGTTTTTCAAACTTACATATCGCCCGGATAATCACTTTTTTATGAACAAATTATTAAGAAAAAAAACAAGTGTTTCTATTTGCAAATCAAGTGAAAACTCTTCTAAATGTTACGCTATACACTTATAACAGAGCAAAACAAGCCCTGTCCTACCCAAAAGGAGAAAATCTCGAAAAGGTTAAGCACAATCAAACAAAATTAGTAGTACCGTTATTCGCTACCGCAGCCTTTTCAATTTGCTTTTATTAAGCAGAGAACACATAACACAAAATCAAAACAAACACTGAACGAAATAATTTATTATTTGATTCATGACAATTCAAATATGAGTGTTTTTCTGTACCTGTGCAAGTACAATGGTCAATGCAAATAACAAGAAGCACTTTAGAAATTTTTGTTATAAAATATTAATTATTTAAACACAATCAAATATTACCCAGAAGTTTACTGTTATTTAATTCATGTTTACTTGAAGGTAACTAATGTAATTCCAGATCCAAAATTTTCCATATATTTGTGGCACATAAATGTTCTTAAAATTGGAAAACATTTAAAATTCAGCAAAATGTATTGCAAACTAATACTGTAATACTGAATGTAAATTTAAGGACTAATTCTGCAACAATATTACTTTTTTTTATAACTGTATGCATCTAAAATAAATTTAATTTCAATATTTTGTTTTCATTTCCACATTACTGCAGGTGTCTAAAATCCCTGAATAGCTGTTAAAATGTCTGTCACTGGTACGGGTGTGTCAAAAAAAAAAATCTCAACATTACACCCATCACTACGGATGACAAGTACAAAGTGACAGCCATATCAAATAAGCTCCTCATATGCAGCTTATAACCGACTCAAGGGGTTAAAAATATCGAAAAGAATTTGTGAATGCAAAAAAAAACACAGTAAAATAGTATGAGGAAGATGTCACCAGTGCCATAAAAACAACCCCATAAATGTATGAAATTGATAAACGGGAAAATCAAACAACATTCAAGTTGAATGGGAAATAAACCTACACACATACATGCATACATATGGATCACCTTCAAATTGGAAATGCTTGTCATATCTTTTCATTTATCTCGATACGTTCTGTTGCAGTTGTAGTTGTTGTTGTTGTGATACATGGTAGTACTTTCATTTATAATGAAAAAAGATTTTTCGGATGACAAACAAATAAACAATAGTAAAAGAAAAAAGAAAACGAAACGAAATGTATGAAAAGATGGCAAAAAGTATGAGATAAAAAGGAAATGCAAAAATAAGTATAAAACTCTACAAGTTAATACGAGTATGTACATACATATGCGGGTGTATGTATATGTGTGTCTGTACAATACATACTTATAGACATTCATAAATTATTTGTCACAATTAATTGAATTGTAGCATACTCGTACATCCACAGATTGTTGTTCAATGTTGTTGCACTTATTCCACTACGTTGGTGTTTCAAAAGAACAACAAGAAGAAAAACGGGGTTTTTATTCCTAACCCCTCGGCTAAAGCAAAAATAGTATTTTTTTTTTTTTTTTTGTTAAAAGCTTAAAGGACTTATACATATGAATGTTGGTAATTCGTAAAAACTTGCTTGTGAGTAAATATTGTATATGTATGTGTGTATGTTTGCATTTATATGGCAAAATGAATATAAAACAAGTAACAGTGCTATATTCGGCCGTGCCGAATCTTAAATACCCTTCACAACGTGTAGTCATGCAATAACAATTGTTTGTATCACCATTAGGAAAGAAACGAAGAAAAACGTGCTGAAAATTATAGCGACAAAAGAATATAAAAACTTAGTGCATCCCATATAAAATACGTGCATACGTACACGTTAGAATAAATGTGGCATCGAATCCCAGCTGAGCCAAAAAAATTTTATTTTATTTTATTTAATATATTATTTATATTTTATTATTTTTTTTTATATTTTTTTTAAATTTTTTTTAAAAATTTTTTTAGAAAAATTTTAAAATTTTTTTTTTTAATTTTTTAAAAAATTTTTTTTTTTGTAGTTTTTTTTATTATTTTTTTCTTATTTTTAACATTTTTTTTTTTTAATTTTTTTTGTTTGGTATGTTTTTACATGTATGTATGTATGTATGTATGTTGTTGTTGTAATTGTGAAAAAAACGAGGTGGTCGTGGTTTTTTGCTCATATCTCAGAAAGTTATGGGGCGATTGTGCTGAATTTCAATAGCGATTCATTCCTGGATATTTCCAAGAGATTGATACCATACACAGATCTGAGGAACATATAGTTGCTACTAAAAGTTGATTTCAACCAACACACGGGCAGACGGACAGACGGATAGACGGACAGACGGTCAGGGCTTAATCGACTCCTCTATTCATAAGCTTTCAGAAAATATATACTTTATGGGGTCGGAAATGAAAATTGTAGAAATTACAAACGGAATGACAAAGCTATATATACCCTTGTGCACCACAGGTGAAGGGTATAAAAATGACAAATAGACAGGATGAAAATAAAAAGGATGATACATTTATGTTGTTGTAAATATTATTAAGAATGACAAATAATATGATGAGATACGACATATGTGCAAACATTTCAAAGAGTCACAGCCCATTGAAGATATAAACGAGGGTCGTTTACAAAATAAAAATCATATTAGATGTGGTAGCAACAATTTACAATACAGTTTTCTTGCAATGGTCTAGTCGTTTGTAAACTGATATTAAGTTAGAAAATTATTGGAAAAATTATTCTTTTTAAGCACATTTGGACATAGTCATTATATTAACCATAATAATACATTCCTTTTACATTCTAAGAAGGTACATGGATACAGCGCCTGATTACACCGCAGATATAGTCTGCTTCTTGAATCACTCAAGTACAAGTGTTATGCTATTGGCCACATCTTCGACTAATCTGGGTAGTAAATTTAATTGCTTGTCATATTGTCATAGGTTTGTGTTAATAGTGATCTAGCCATATGCCTTTGTATGTTAAGTGATCTGTGGAAGTCCTACTCGGAACTATATAGAACTAGGCATCACGAGTCATCAGGAGTCTTAACTGGGAGAATAATTTAAAAGAGTATGCTTGTACATTAAGGAGCCTAAACAATTTTATTTTGCTAAATACAAACTACATAAATCATTTAAAATCTCCTCCAAGTCAAGTTGTGATAAAGCTCTTACTTCAATAGGAGGCTCCAGTATCTAACGCAGCTTCTTTACATCGTCCTCAAAGTATATATGGAATCGTAAACCACCTTATTGGGGTATAGATCTAAGGTTTTTAATATTCGATAACGAAGAAAATGAATTTATTGGTATTTTTTGAAACGTAATTTCTCTTCAGTTCGAAAATTCTATCAGGTTGCTTTGTTTAGCCATTTATTTAATAAGTCCAACTTTTCTATCACAAGGCATATTTTTCGTGACCTTAACTTTGATAACTAAATGTATCGACGTTGGTTGTCAAAACTATTTCATTTATAATTTGTGCAGCAAATAAGTTATTTCGGTTATTTCCCTGATATTAGAAATAATCTTATTATTAGTGGAATAATATGTGTCCGTTGATTTTTTTCCTTAAAGCGACTTGGAGCGGTAAGCGTAATTGCATCTATTCGTAGCGTTTATGTGCTTATCGGCTAAAAAATAGTTTCCAATCCATGGGCCTAATAGCCCAGTACCCATTTCTCGATCTCTTTGTTTCACTGGTAACTTGGGCCTTTTGACACAAAGTTTTATTAATTTTTTTCTTTGCTCGCTCTGTCACTGGATTTTACATTTTTTATCAGTTCAAATGCATTTTATGATCTTGTTATCGAGTTCTAATTTCAGCGTAATTTATTGTTATTTTAGATTGCTTCTTCCTGTAACAAGTTTTTATGTTTTCTTACCCTTTTCTTTATAAATAGCCACCTGTTGGTTTGCTTTTTTGACAATTGTAATACGACCTTAAAATTTTAAGAATCGAACATTTCTTGTTGGTTAATCGATATACATATAGCGCTTTAGGCAATTGATTATAAAAATATTTCTATTACAGAGTACGCGAAGTTGTTTAACTAATCGAAAAAGCTTTTAGTACAAACTATAATTAATTTGAATAAGGCCTTAAACAATTTGTTGTCTTTATTGACAACTTACGGCGATTGGTTTAGTTTTGTAGACTTTTATGTAAAATTATACACCCATAAGCTTGATTTTTTTTAAAATTTTTATTTTAATTGGTTAAAAAAAAAACAGTTCTTGAAGTATTGACTAACTAATTTATAATGTTGCGTACTCGAGATATGGGCAGTTACCTGATACTCAGTACTTAATTACTCAATATTTTGGCAGAACATACTGGAACAAGCCACAAGTTCAATATGATTTATAAATTTTTTTATCTAAAGAATAAATGAAAAGACAAATTATACGACAACAAACAGACTACCATCATTCGTTCATTAGGAGAACCAATTTCGTTTTGTAAGTACATTGGAATCGTTAAACAAGAACTATGTTTTATTAGAGTTCAGTCTCGTAAGATCTGCAAAAAACTTAAGATAATGTGATGCCATTATCTTAAAGCTGGAGTTAAGCTGGAGTTACATACCATGCGTTCTATCCGTTGTTCCGTTTTATGCATCAGTCAAAAAGTAGAATCAGTGTAATTGTATGTGACAAGTTACACGGCAAAACGCATAGAATGCATAAACGTATCAACGCAGCAAAGTAGGTTTACTTTCTACTTTTGTATCCGTCGCATAAAAGGTGAATAAATGTCAGCTGTTGTTGATAGCCATGGATGACAAATAATATTTTTTTGTCGATGTTATCGATAAATCTGATTGTGTGGTGGATTTATTTAGTTAATTTTTTTGTATTAAAAAATGTTTTTAATAAAAGAAAAAGCACTCGAAATAAAGTTTACAATTACTTTTAAGAAGCACATACATAAAAACTAATTTTAAACACAATTTTTTCATTACCAAAATGTTTATTCTACTTATCGATAACTATTATGTGCTGAGTGTCATCTCTGTTTATTATTAAAAGAAAACAAGTGCAATGGAGGAGATGCTTATTGATGCTTGTGTTATTTTTGAACTTTTTGTAGCACAAAATATCATGTACATAAACTAAATGAATTCCAAAAATGCCCTTAAATTGTCAATTTTACTTTCCATTTTGGCAAAATTGTTTTTAGTTAATAAAAATATAAACACAACATAGGGTTACCATATTTGAAAAGTGAAAAAAGTACATTGAGGGGGAAAAACAGTACATTTTGATTTTGATAACATAACTTTTACTTCAATATATCACATTTTTATTTAAAAAAAGTTAAGAAGAAACATAAAAACATGTAAAAACGTGGTCAAAAACACTAATTAAACGTACGTTTTTCGATTTTAATATTGATATTAGTTTGAATAAACGAATTACCACTGCTTTAACATTTTGACTATATTTCAGAACTATGCACTATATTTGCAAACTTTATTTTGAAAATGATCTAATGTATTTTAAAAGTTATTAATTATATTTCAAAAATAGTAAATAGAATTTCGAAATTGGTAATTGAATTTTAAAAAGTACGAGTTGAATTTTGAAATTTTCTATAATATGTAAATTCAATGGATTTGTTTCTTCAAATTACAATAATATTCCATTAATTCTTTTGGAATACTATTTATAACGTAAAAAATATCACTTGTAATTGACAAATTATCAATGCTTAAGTAGACTTAGGGCCATTATTTCAACTTCCCGTTAGCTAAAGGCAGAATTTTGTTTGGCAGATAAATGGCTTTGCATTATATACCCTTAATTTATTATTTTTTTATTCATTAAATATTATTAAAATTAATAATAATTACCATTAAAAAAATGGAAGATGTAATAATGCAAAGCTATTTATCGAACAGACAAAATCCTACCTTTAACTAAAGACAAGTTGTAATAATGGCACCTAATCTATCACGCATAGAAATTGTTATTGAACTTAAAATCAATATTTAACAATATTTAAGAAAATAATGTTTAGGCTCAACAAAAAGAAAACATTTCTTGTTAAAGTCGACTATAATATTACTTTTAATAATTTTTTTGAAGTTTATTTTAAAGACAATAACAATTTTTATGAACAATAAAGTAAAGTCTACTTTAAAATTGATAATTTGTCATTTAAAATTGATATTTTTTAAATTATATATAGTAATCCAAAAGTACTAATTAAATATTGTTAAAAAAATTCTAAAAAAAGTCAATTGAATTTTTAAAATGAATACATTTGATAATTTTTAAAATTCAATAAATAATTATACAACACAAATAGAGGTGGTATAGTTATATAAAAGAAAATAATTTATGCTTACAAAAAAAGTTAATTCAAAAATAAATTATAAATATTTATCCCTTTTTTGTACACATTTAACAATACAATTTTTTCCTATTTCATTCTTCAAAAAATTACAAAATTCAATACATGTGTATCCAAAAACAGTACAAATATAAAAAACAGTACTTTTTCGTACTGTTTTAGGTATTGTGAATATAACAGTACACATTACAAAAAACAGTACATGTACTGTTTAAAACAGTACGAATGGCAATCCTAACACAACAGCTGATTAAAACATAAGAGTTGATGCATAAAACGCATTGTGTGTAACTTGAGTTTAGAAACGTATAAAAAGGTGAAAAAGTATCAAACGCAACAACGCATGAACGGATGGTATGTAACTCCACCTTAAGTTCCACTATCATCCACCGGTTGCTACAAGCAGTAAACTTTAATTTGTTAAGAAATTTTTTTTTTTTTTTGAACTAAAGCATCTCTATTTGTAACACAATTAACTAACGACCCTCGTATGAAAAACAAAAAAAATTATAATTGAAAAATCATAAAAAGAATATCTTAATGCTAAAAGGATCAACCATTCAAATATTTGTTAACTGTGATTTTATGCACACACACACACACACACACTCACACAAACATAAGAGTAAATATGTTATTGTAAGTAAGTAAAAAAACAAAAGTATTGTTGTCGTGGTTGTTGTCATATTGCGTAATATTTTGCGGGGCAATTTAAGGTTTATATCCTGCTGTGTTTTTATGCGGTGATTTCGAGGGGAGTAAGAATAATGACAAATTTTTAAATCTCTTTATGATTTATGAAGTTGAAACTCCCATTTATTGTGATGCTTGTTTGCTTACATCTCTACCAGCAAATTGTTAACTTCAATTATACAAATGCTCTGTCAACAACCACTCAGCAGCCAACAACACACAATTCTACGACAAGTGTAAATTGATTAAATTTTTGTTAATTTTTTATATTTTCTAAGAATGTATTAACAGTTTATAAAAATGTAATTTCCATCTAGTTTAATGACGGTTTTTTTATCATGCATGTATGTTTGTATGTTTTTAATTTGTTTTCAACGTAAACTGAAAACAAACAAAACAAGAAATTTATTATGGAAGTTTAGCAGAAGAAAAAAGTGTAGCTGTTGCCGGTGTTGGCGTCTAAAGTGTCATAAAAAAAAAATTAGACACAATGTTAAAATAATGTGTTGTCTCTTCGTGTTTGTTTGTGTCTTATTGCCACTAAACGTTTATAGGGAAGATGCTGCATGATGCATTAGCAGATACCAGGTTATGAACAATTTTACGAGTCATTTCTTTACTGCTCACTATGGGTATCCTTTTTATGACAGTTGTTTAAAGATGAGTAAAACCTTGACATAATTTTTTTAGTTTCATTATTATCTGTAATTGTGTTTACTTTTTACTTTGTTTAACATTTGTAATAAAAGAATATAATTGGAATTACATTTTTCAAGTTACAAATATTAGAGATAATAACACCTGGTCACTGATGCAGTTACGGCATAGGTATGTGGGTTCCATTTAATAATGGTATGTTGCCTTCATATGTTCGTTAAATGGTACATACTATATAACAGCGAAAATTAATAACTTGTGTTGGTTTTAATAATGAAAATCGTAATAAAACTTCCTTAGTCTGACCTTAAGATAATTACGTTAGATTATACAAAAATGATATTTTCCTTTACAATAACAACATTTCATATCTATGGGGTCAATGCAATACAAGTTTTAATATTTTGTCGTGATGAATAAGTCCCTTTTTATTAGTTTTTAAAAAGGATTTAAATAGTTCTTTGCATTGCCACACTTAAATTATATTATTTAACCTTTTGAGTACAATGCATCAAGCAGTAGGTTTAAGTTTTTATGACTCGAGCTCATTCAAAAAGGTAGGCTTTTTAGAGTCGATATATATAAAGTCGCTAAATTTTTCTATCAGTATTTTGTGCATTATATAGCCTGTACATTTAAAAAAACAAATCAAGTAATCGGAACTTAAATCAATCCGTAGCGGTGTCAGAAGTACGGAAGTACAAAACTCTTGATTTAAGAATGAATGTTTCCAGTACGAATTTCTTAATCGTAGGAATAGTTAAGCCAAAAAAGGTTGATTTTAAGAATTATTAGCTTGATTTAAGCCCGAAACCGTACTTGACGTAAATTTCTACTAAGATTCATTCAAGTATAAATGAGATTGAATTGATCAAAAGATGCGCTTGTCTCAAAAATTCGTAACTTGGTTTGATCATTGTATTAGTACAGTGTCTTCACTACTTACCCTATGACATTTTCTTGGAGATACGTTTCATTAAATCTAAAAAAGACAATTAACCTACAAATCATGAAAGCTAAGTTAACTCGGAAACTGCTACAGCTTTGTTGCCGTAAGCATTGTTACTTATAGCTTAAGTATGATAAACAAAATGAGAATTATAAAAACATATTTAAAATTTTAAAGAGAGTGTTTATCTATGCAAATGTCTAAAATATATAAGTTTGGTTTTCATTTGAGAGAAATAAGACTTAATTTAAGAAGTTAATTCTTATTTTAATAGTCTTGTACTTGATTTTGTAAAAAGTACTTGAATTTTGAAGCACGGCTTCGGCTTAAGTTAAGAATTTAATTCTTGGACTTAAAACATCACTTTTCATTATGTGTTTGTATGAAAGTATTACTGACCCCATGTCTTCTTACTTTCTCATTATATTTTATTTTTTTGTTGACTTCGAAACATTAAGAATATTGGGTAAGCCAGCCACATATTTAGTAATAATCACTTTATTTATTTCTTTTAGTAAATAGTTACCATAAGATAACACTTTCAGGTGATTTGTTTAGATATCTGTTTAAGATAACCAAGTTGTAGTCACCAAGAGCAGAAGAAGCTGCACCTCAAATTTTCTTACATATGTAGTTTACGTTTTAAAGTCACAGTCGAGAGTGCAGGCATAGACCCTTTAGTATATATACATATAACTCATGTTACGTTTTACTACTTTCTTTTTATAAGTGCCCTTACCAGAGATCTTTACGACTAGTATAATCATTCACCAACCCACCGTTCACGGTTTCATTTGATCGTTTAACTGCTTTATTAATTCCCAATTGCATCGTCGCTGAGTTGCCGAATTTGTTCGTAGTTTAAAGTAATTCTTAATACGATTCAGTTATTAGATTTGTATTGAGATGTTACGAACCAGCTGAGAAAGTCTATAACTTAAATAAAACGTGGAAGGAAGAGGATGAGACTTTGATGCACTATCTCTGTCATTGTCCTGCGTTTGTGCATATTAGACGCGAGAATCTTAGAGTGGATACTATGCCGAATTTGGAGTACCTTGGGAACTTAAACTGGAGATCCATAAGGAATTACATTGAGGGGACTGAGTTCTTGAACTAGTCCGATATTTAATTATGGGAATTTCACATGGAGCGCACAACATGCCAACTGGGCATAAGTGTATACCTGTCATGGGTTTGGGCTTTTAGTGCCCCCTACTTTTCAACCTTACCTAACCTAAATAAAACGTGTTACTATTTATTAAATGTGTGCAACTTTCAGTGAATAAATCTTTTCGGTGTGGGTCGTGTTCTTGGGTGCAGAATCTTAAACAGACTTATTTTTATATAAATATTTTTTTTAAGTTCTGGAAGGCAAAAATAATTTTGGGGCGGCATTGCATCCCCTGAATGGTCTAGTTACGCCACTAACACACACATTTTAACGATTCTAAAAACTGTAAAGCCAAACAATGTAAATCTGCGAACTGAACCATAATATTTTTTTTTATGAAAACTTTGTCAAATATATTTTCTTAAATACAACCGGTTAATTATCTGTGTTTTCAATCAAGCCTTAACAGGTTGAATTACACCTTCGTTGGCATAAATAACTGAATTACATTCGATGTAAAGTCAGCACTCAATATTTAAATATTATATGACTATAACATAATTATTATAAGATTGTTAAAGCAAACTATGATGAATCTGTATTGTCAGTGCAGTGACTGGAACTCAAATTAGAAGTAAACTTGGAGAAAAGAAAAAAGTTTTTGCTTATCTAGCTCCCCGGTGCCCCGGTAGACTAGTCAGTAGTGTACTAGTTTAGTAGAATGGGGGTTGCGGGTTCGATTCCCGCTAGACTCTGGACCGGTCTGCTTCTCTTTCTCTTTTTTTCTATTCAATTCTCTCTAATCTAGTTAGGTATCACAAAGTGATCAATATGATTGGCCCAAGTGAGCTGTACAACAGCTGCCTGTTCTACCTACCTACCTATCTACCTCCTTTGTTCAGTTCTAATATTTTAAACACAAGTCTATATGTATCTGTAGCATAGATCCATACATACATAGTAACTCATTTATATTATTGGTACTGCTACTATGAATAGAAAAATTCACTATGTGCATCATGCTTCACAGCTTCTTACACTTTAGTTGCTAAAATAGCAAAAAGAAAAACGAACCATATGAAAAACGAAAAGCTTATATAAAATACTTGTGATTCTTAAAGTTGGAAACTACATGTAAACACATACACACGCAGCCACTTATGATTTTTATGTGTATGAAAGTGTGAATGGAAAATGTAATGTGTATGTCAGACATACTTTTACGACACACACACAGAAAAAATAATAGTTTTCATATTTTTTACATGTTGCCAAAAATGCGTTTCTACTTTATATATGTAAAATAATAGCTTAGCTACATATATGTATGAGTGTGTGTTCTATTATGGGTATATGTGTGTGTGTTAACTTATATTAGAACTTACCTTAATGTTCAGTTTTATATTAAAAAGTTTTAACCTTTTTATTTTGGTTTTTTTTTTCAATCTTTTGTTTTCGTAGTAGTTCTTAAGGCCAGACATCTACCTTTACTCCTTTTCCAAGATGTCCCTCCCACAATTTGGTTTAGTGGTTTCCGTATAAAACATGTAGTCATAGCTGGTTGCTTTCGTTAGTAGGAAATTTTTAGTTAAAATCCTCATTCTAAACTGAAACAAAGCTAAATATTTTTCTTTCAACTTGAACACTCATACATACAAATGTTCATATATAGACGAGAAATAGCAAAAATAGAAAACATAAATTTATGTAAAAAGATCTGTGATTTATTTTGTATGTATGTATGACTGTTTGTATGTAGTAAGTGCACTGCTTACAGTTCTGTAAATGAATATGTGTGTTTGTATGTGTAAGTGTGAATGTTGGCAAAAAGTTTTATTTCGTTACGTTTCGCACGGTATTTTAATTTATGGAATTTAAGTTTTAAAATATATTTTTCCCCACTTCTATTTTTATTTTTCATTACAAATGAAAGCATACAAAAATATAACCATTCAAAGTTTTGCAGTTCAAACTCATACAAAATTTATTTTTTTTTTTGTTTTTATTATTTTATGTTTGTGATTTGTTTTTACTCGGGTGTTTTCATTTCGAAAGGAATATGAATTCAGCGATGAATATAAAACTTTAGAATAGAAACGAGTCAAACAGAGAAGGGAAAACTTCTTCGGCTGTTTATTATCAACAAAAAAAAAATATAAAATAAAAGATTGGTGATTAAAATTTAATTCTTATGATGCCTAGATAATATGCTGCTACAAAACTTATCCGCATTATTCAAATAATTTCACTTGCTGACTAGTATCTAAATCTCATACACTCCGAGGCATGGTTTCTTAGATAGAGAGTTACTACTAGTTCCTTAGTCTAGTCTAATCTGCGGTTGAACAGTGGGGCCAAGGAAAGTCGTGGTCGAGAGCTTGCTTTCTAATATGGTAACCTCTAAAAGGTTACCTCTCTCTTCTTAATATAAAAACTTGTGTGAATTTTCTAAATAAAATAAATAACTTACAGACCTGTTATACACTTCATCGTCAAGTCATTCCACGTTGTCTTTTTATTTGAAATCTATTCAATATTTTGCGAACTTCTTGTGAAAGTACAAAAGAAGTACAACGTGGCCTATATAATTTACGACTCGTAATAATGCGTTAAGAAGTTTGTAATGTATTATGTTCCAAAGGAGAGGTTTACTGAAATTTATTAGTCAAAAAAATACTCTTTAATTTTTGACATGTACAAATGAAAGTGTAAATATGTTAATATACTTATTATTACATAAGAAGAGAGAGTATAAATAAAATATTCTTTTTATACCATCTAAACGAGCAACCAAATTGTTCACATACAAATAAATGCCTCAAATTTTATATATAAAAATACCAGAATAAAATTATTATTATTTAGTATTGAATTCAATGATTCTAAAAAAAATTCATGGTTCATGAAAAATAGTCAATAAAATCGCCATGTCGCCAAATCACAAATTTGGACACCAAACTAGTTTAAATATCGCCATGTTTGTCGAGAAATCGTCAGATCTAATAACCCTGATTGTTGAGCGAATTAGTCTCTTAAAATAAGACCATAAGAAAATATGCTTAATAAATTTAAAAAAAAAATGGCGACTGAACAGGAATTTTTCTGAACATTTGCTCAACACATTTCCCAAAATGGCCTACGATGTTATGACTTTAGAAAGCTGAATAAACGGTCGTGATTATAAGGGCAGTTAAATTTTCAGGGCCGATGTGATTTTAAATAAAATACAAATTATTTAGAAAATTATTATAATTTATTTTTATTATGATAATATTGGTATGGTTCAATTATTTATGGAACAAAATATCGGCCAAATGGCTGCCGCGACCTCGGCAGCACACCCCATCCGGTGGTCCAAATTTTCGATTACGCTGAGGCATAATTAAGGTTCTATGCCGTTCATGTGCCGAATTATCTAATCCATTAGCTCTTGAATTGTTGCTGGCTTATTAGCGTACACCTTTTCTTTTAAACAACCCCAAAGAAAGAAGTCCAACGGTGTCAAATCACATGATCTTGGCGTGGGATAACACGGCCATTGAATTTGTCGCGCAAAAGAGCCATTGTTTCGTTAGCTGTGTGGCAAGTGGCACCATCCTGTTGAAACCATATATCGTCCATACTCGGGCCGTAAAAAGTTCGTTATCATCTCACGATAGCGAACACCATTCACAGTTACTGCCTGACCGGCCTCATTTTGGAAAAAATACGGCCCGATGATGCTGCCAGCCCATAAACCACACCAAACAGTCACTCTCTGTGGGTGAATTGATTTTCCGACAATCACTCTTAGGTTGTCATTCGACCAAATGTGGCAATTCAGCTTATTGACGAATCAACTGAGGTGAAAATGTGCTTCATCACTGAAGATGATTTTTTTCTAATATTTATCATCCACGGTTGCCATTTCTTGCCACCATTCTGACCATTGACTATGTTTGGAACGGACAAGAGGATTTAGTTCTTCAGTCAATTGCACCTTGTAAGCGTGTAAATGTAAGTCTTTATGCATGTGTTTTCACATTTCCTACAGACCTGGTTTGCTCAATTTTTTGCACGATATTTCCGGTTGTACGCACATTTGGACGATTGAATTGACCAAAGTGCACGAAATATATTTTGATTTAAACGCCCATTTTCATAATAAACCTGAATGACTTTAACGCGTTGCTCGATTGTGTATCTTTTCATGGTTCAAATTGAGTTAGTCTGAAACTGAGAAATGTCAAATAAAATGCTGAAAAAAAAACTTGACGATTAGGTGTTATTTACACTCAACATCGGCTCTTAAAATTTAACCATCCTTTATCCTTTATCTTTACCTTTTTTACCTAAATTTATCGTAAAGTTTTAAGGAATGGGTATACCGCGATGATAAGTTATATATGATAATTTCCAACTTATCGAAGGTGTATACCTAATCGACAAAAAAAATACGAACTAAGGAGAACTGACTGTATGCTGGTGTTAAAAATCATCTGATTTGTTGGTTTAACAGATCGATACATCAAAAGTTTTTATAGTTCACAAAAACTCGAGCTAAATAGTTCTTAATTTTTATTTTTAAAAAGACAGTAATCTATCTATATAAAAGTGAAACTCTGTGTGTGTGTGTGTTAGCTATAGACTCCGAAACTGTAAAACCGATCGGACTCAAACTTTGGTAAGTTGTTGTACACATTCCAAGGAGTGTTTATGGGTGGCAAAAAGTGGTCGGGGCCAAGCCCATAAAAAATTAGTTATCAGTTTTAGCTACTTGCACTTGACCGATTTTTCTGAAACTTTGCACACATATTGAGTTGTCATGACTATATAATTTCGTGATGGAAAAAGTGGGCGGGGCCACGCCCATAAAAAGTCATAATTTTGAGATACTTGCACTGGACCGATTTTTCTGAAACTTTGCACACACATATTGAGCTGTCATGACTATACAATTTCATGATTAGAAAAGTGGGCAGGGCCACGCCCATAAAAAAAGTAACAATTTTGAGATAATTGCTCTGGACCGATTTTTGTGAAACTTTGCACACATATTGAGTTTTCATGACTATAAAATTTCTTGATTAGAAAAGTGGGCAGTGCCACGCCCATTAAAAAAAAATTATTTTTTTTGCTTTTTGCACTTGATATTAAATTCATTAAGGGGCGTATCAACGCGAGCCGTGCTTTTCTAGTTTAATATAAAATTAAATGCAATTCAATTGTAAAAAACTAAAAATGGTAATGTTTTGTGGATATTAAATCCCAACATTAGCGTCGTATTTTAATTGGCCCCCATTTTGTTAAAAAATACAAGTCGTAAAGTGATATTTTTTACCCTTATCACAAACAAACAACATTTAATTTTGTAAAAACACATACTAGTAATAAACGTGAAAGATTTTCCAAAAGAGAACACTTATAACATAAATTCTTTGGTTGCAATTATATGCAAAATTAATCGTCATTGAGGCATTTAATTACAAAATTTTAAACCAATTTTACGCTACTGAATAAGCTGACCATTGTTCACTCTTGCCTTTGTCGGTCACTCGAAAATATTGCAGCAATTAAGAGAGAGTATGGTTGAGAATCCACAAACATTTTCAGAAGCTCTATGCAATGAATTTTTGTACACATTTGCACGCGCACAAGATTTAACGGAGACAAAAAATCAAGCCGAGGGATAATGCAGAGTGAATTTGCTGATTAGGTAGCACATTATCAACTTTAGTTTCATTCTTTTCGACGGACTATTTTTTATACCCTTCACACCGTGAAAAAGGGTATATATAGGTTTGTCATTCCGTGTGAAATTTCTACAATTTTCATTTCCGACCCCATAAAGTATATATTTTCTGAAAGCTTATGAATAGGGAAGTCGATTAAGCTCTGTCAGTCTGTCCGTCTGACCATCTGTCCGTGTGTATGTTGAAATCAACTTTTTGAAGCCCCCCGATATAGGTTGGACCCGGGTAAGGTATTAAAATATCAGAAATATTCGGGAGTAGATCGGTATTGAAAATCAGAAACATCGGTACATAAACAACTGAGATATGACAACCCACGACCACCTCGATTTTTTTTTCACAAAAACAACATTACAACAACAACATACATACATACAAACGTGTATACTGGTTAGAGAAAACGTGGCATCGAATCCCAGCTGAGCCAAAAAAAAATTTTTTTTTAATTTTTTAAACATTTTTTTTTAATTTTTTTTTTATTTTTTTTTATTTTTTATTTTATATAATATTTATATTTTTATTATTATTTTTTAAAAAATTTTTTTTTTAAAATTTTTTTTTTATTTTGTTTTTTTGTTTTATATATATTATACATATAATAATTTTTTTTTTTAAATTTTTTTTTTTAATTTTTTTTTTTTATTTTTTTTTTTTGTTTTTTAACATACATACGTGAATTTATAATTTTATATATGTATGTTTTTATATGTATGTACGTATTTCATATGGGATGAATGGTGACACAAACTACTGTTATTGCATGACTACACGTTGTGAAGGGTATATAAGATTCGGCACGGCCGAATATAGCGCTCTTACTTGTTTAACCTAAATTTTTACACAAATTGAAAGTTTTCTGTAAAAAAAAAAACGCTTAATGTAATACTGTGAAATATTTAAGAAAATTAATATTCATTTTAATTAATATTAATTTGTTCACTTCATTTTTAAGCATTTATTTTTGTTGATGTTTTGAGTAAATTTTCGGCAAATAAAAAAAATTATCTGTTGTTTTTATATCATTACATTTATTATAGATTTAGTACCACCTTTTAGTTTATTTGCAATGGTCTGATATGTTTCATGCAAGCAGAATATTTTTCACCGAATCTTACTCATTCATCTAATTATGGATTACTGGAACAGCTGGGGTTTGAATCAGGATCAGGTGGGATTCTAAATAAAATAAGTACAAACAGTAGAAATCAGTAAATTTGCATACTGTTTTGGGTGTTGTGCATAAAACAGTACATTTGAAGAAAAACAGTACATGTACTGCTAAAAACGGTACGTCTGTCATCTCTGGTTAAATCCAATGAGTCATACCCTCTCAACTGGTTGTGAATTTGACATAGTGTTTTATTCAATAATGTCAGTTTCGTGGGCATTAACAGGCATATCTAAGTGGACTAAGCACCCCTAGGTCATCACCAATCAACAATATTTTTTTTTTTGTTTTTTAAGTTTCCTGCAAAACATATTATCGCATTTTGTTGCCTTTTTGGTAAATTCCGTTGAGAAACTAATACCATCGTTTTAAATATTGCACAACTCTGCTTAAAAAGTTTGGCATTATATGTATGTATGTGTGGGCACCTTAGTATGTAGTTTTTGATGATAATAAATCAAATGCTGCATTCATTTTCTTCTTTAACCTCACTCAACCTCACACTTACTTAACAATTCATTTGCTGAAAATTTTGAAATTTTCTTTTATTCCATGTATTTTTGTTTTCCTTTTTATGTATTTTATTTTGAGTTTTTTTTCTCATTTTCAAAATGATCAGCTCAGGTACAAACATGTACTCTTCAGTTTTAGTTTTTATATAAAATTCGCATTGTTGGTTGGTTAAGATTAAAACAAAAAAAAAAAAACAAAGATTTGAAAGTATATGAAAATTGTATGAAAAAAGGAAATATTTATATTGTTGTTCTTGGAATTCTGAAGGTTTTTGTGGGTGTTAACTTTTTAAACTTTTCATACCACCATTTTCATTATCCAATTTATATTATGTTTTTGGAGCTTCTCCTAAAAAGTACAACAACATTTGGAAAGAAGTTGCAAATCAGTTGTTGTGTGCCAAAGGCACCGAAAAAATTTATATAAAAAATTATTTTTTCTTTTGTATTTGCCTTCACATTTTTTGCCTAGATTTATGGTCTTTCAGATAATGATTAGAAGGGCAAAACTTTTTGAGTACAACTTTTTACAGGTTAAAATAAATGAGTAGCCATGTATGACTGTGTGTTGTAACTAAGTTTGTGTTTAATAACAATAAATAAATGATTTTTATAATTCTTGTTTTACTCCTTAAATAACAATTTTACAAAAACATACATACAAACGTTCATATTTTGTTTGTTTTTCATTTCCTTTATGTAAATTAAATTTTGATAAAAATAAAAAAAAATTCAAATTTTATTGCAGTTTGGGTAGCAACTGCAATATTTCATTATCTTGTTTGCTATGGCAAAAGGGTGTATTTTACGAAATTCAGTTTTTTTTTTCTCTCTATACTTTTAAATTTTATGTACTTTTTTCGAGTTTTGCATTTTTTCACAACCATTTAGAGTTTCGCTTACAATTTATGACATCAATTTACAGATTTCCGCGTTAAAATGTTTTCAGATGCATCAAACTGCAACGCGGCATGCGGCATGCGGCATGCTGTATGCAATATTCAATTCCAATGTCATTGATAAATTTTCTACAGTTAAGAGAATTATTCATTCGCATCACATGTCCTTATACATGAATGTACGAAATGAAAATATTTCGTTTATATTTTTAACCAAAAAATTTTTTAAAAATTGCCTTAATAACTGGCTATAAAATGAGTATGTATTTTAAGGAAGTGACATGAGTCACAAGAAGTCACAGAGTATTTTAAAACATACTTGGCATTTGGAGGGAAATGTGTTGCAATACAGAAGAAAACAAGTAAGAGCACTACATTCGGCTGTGCCGAAACTTTTATACCCACCACCAATTTTGCATACTTTTATAGCACAAAATACATTATTTTGTTATTAACAGTAATCGCTATGGAATAATTTCTTTATACTAAATCATGTGTCACTTTCTTTGTATAACTTCGACATGCTAGTTAAATGTTTCGTAAATTTAGTCTTTCAATGAAAGTGGACGCTTAAGTAGGCGTGTCAAAATAGTTTCTGCTAATAAATAAAACTGAGATATTTCAATATTGTCCTTTATTATTCTAAAATATTTATTCATAGAGAAATTATATGAATTTGAGTTAAATCGTTTTATAGGACGTGGGCGTAAAAGTGAACGTGTCACCTAAATTTTCTGGCATAACAGTAACATTCACTAGAAGGATATCTGTAGCAAATTTCATCATTATACCTCTAAATTTGTCGGCTTCATGAGCTTTTAAATTTAATTAACAGTAGATAACGTGAAAAGTGGGCGTTATAACAGGTGTGTCAAAGTTGTTTCTGCTAATAAATACAACTTTGATATTTCCATATAGTCCTTTATTATTCCAAAATCTTTATTCATAGAGAAATTATATGAATTTTATATAATTTGTTATATGGGAGGTAGACATAAGAGTGGGCGTGTCACCTAAATTTTCTGCCATAACAATGACATTGACCAGAAGGATATCTGTAGCAAATTTTATCATCATACCTCTAAATTTGTCGGCTTCATGAGATTTTAACAGTAGATAAGGTGAAAAGTGGGCGCATAGTAGGCGTGTTGAAGTACATTTTAATCTAACTCCTAACTAATAAATTTAAGCAATTTTCAGAGAAAAATATTCCTTTTCCTCAGGAAATATACATTCGAGATTTAATGGCTCTACGTTAGTGCGTTTGGACACAATTGCATTTTATTCGATGTTGAAAGGACACGGTTTTTTTGACCTTCTCTTGCATTACGAGCTATAATTCTCTTCCTTATATTCCGATTTAGCCCATTTTTAATACCAAAGAAACCTTGTGCATAGGAAAGATTCTGGCAATATTTGAGCCCCCTAGCTTTTTCGGTGCGACCTCTATCGTGCTTTCAACAGACAGACAGACAGACGGACGGACATAGCTAGATCGTCATCAAATCAAACCCTGATTCAGAATATATATACTTTATGGGGTCTAAAATATATATTTCGATGTGTTACAAACGGAATGACAAACGAATATACCATTTTGGTGGCGGGTATAAAAACGGAGAAAACTGAAAGATCAATAGCTTTCTAACAACATTTTAAACAGTGTCTTTGCATTTCTGTGGACTTACGGCAGAAAAACTCAAGCTTAGGTAATACAATTTTAATGATTCTTATTCATTAAAGTCAAATCTTCTAAACGCTTTGTCTTACTACGTGTCAATCGATATGAAACACACAACATTGTCATATAATCTCCTTTAGTCGTATGCTAAGATATAATATTTCGAAAAATTCGAAGCAGATACTTGATCATATGGAATTACGCTGGACATATTCTCAACAAAGAAAATCTCAAGCAAAGTTCTATAGGCTGCTTTAAAATGTGTTGGATTAACTGTAGTAGCAGGAGTTAGTCTAGAATATAAAATTCGAATTAAAACCACGAAGGACAATATCATAATCATAGGCAACGGCAAGTGCTTCCAGCGCTGAAAAAAAATGGAAAAAAATTATTTGATTAAACCAATAAGCACTACGTCCATTATTTTTCTACCCTCAGTAACAATTTTGATAAAAATTTACCCTCATTTAAGGAAAATTAGTTAAATATTTCAAACAGACTTTTTACGGTACATTATCCCTGACAAAACTTGCTTGTAAATAAAATACCGTTTCAATATTATAAACACTCTTAAATTACACTGCTCTGCAGCAAAATCCTCCATTTAATAAAACTATGTGGACTATATGGATTTTGACGCTTTGAACTCAAATCCGGTGTCGGTTTTTTTCCATCAGATCTGGATTTTTTTTTATGGGCGTGGCAAATTTTTCCCCCTAAATTAGTCAGGTACGGACACATATTTCCTCCTAACTCGAGAACCAGTCATCCGATTTTCAAAAATGAAACACCAACAAATGTGTAACAAAATTGTATTAATTTTAGTCGAATACAATTTTTCTCTATCTCTTATCGTTTTGGAGTTATTTAGAAATTAATGGAGAAAAAACAATTTTTTCGTGCAAAATTCGTAATATTTTTTAAATTTAAAATGGAATTAAAAAAAATATAACGCAAATATTCAACATTTTAAACTTTTTTCTGAGAGTTACTAATCTTGGAAATAAAAAAAGGTATAAACCATGATAATCGGTTAAAAAATGTAGATTTTATTGTCAATTTACCGCATGCACCCAATATTGTTATGCAACCAGCCTTACATATGATATAAGTAACATTTCGTTGAGTGAGCAGGTAATGGAACTAAAGTACAACGGTATTTTACATAGTTCTTGGAATTAATATTTATAACAGTATTTTTCAATTACCTGTGATTTTAAATTAAGAACATTAGGGTAGATTCTGGTATTTATTGTATATATAGAAGCTAATGGGCAATAAGTTAGTCACTTTTAATTTGAATATCGTGCGGCTAAAATCGGCAACAGTCAATAGATCTTATAGTGTACATTGTTATTGTGTAAAGAAATAAAGCAATTAAAGAATCAACAAACGCTTTCATATTACAAAATGTCAAGGATTTGTAACAAATCTCCAAATTTATTTTGTTACGTTTGTGACAATCTAACTTTAAGTTCTCAACGGGAGACAATATCTTCCAAGCTTAAAGATGCTTATTGCCGTTATTGTGGGTTTCTTATCGATGATAGAGATTAAAATTGACTGCCGAAAATATATTGTAGTAGCTGTGGTAAGTCTTTAAGAGGTTGGTTAAATGGAAGTCATAAGTCTTTATGAAGCCGTTTATGAAACCAGCGATTTGGAGTGAACCACAAAATCATCAAAATGATTGCTACTTTTGCCATACTAAAACACGTGGGTTTACGAAAGAAACCAAAAATAAAGTTACATATTTAAATACTTCATGCGTCAAACGACCAGTTTTCCAGTCTACAAGTAAAATTTTACCTCCATTGCCTCCTACAGACGATGAAGAAGATGGGCTTTCTGCAGCAACTGAATCCACTTACGCCAGCATGGGTGTTTCTTCGCATTCATTGGGAAGTCCAACGAGTACACCTTATTTTCCGAATTAAATTGATATGAATAACTTAGCTTGTAAATCAAGACTTTAAAAAAACCAAGTCTGAGCTTCTTGCATCTCAATGAAAAGAATGAAGTTTGGTGCAAACGGACGTTAACGTCTCGTACTTTCGAAATAAAGAACAACCTTTTTTGATATATTTCAGCAAATAGGAAGGTTTGATATTTTGCGATAATGCTGATGGACTTTTGCGACAACTGTGTTTCAGTCATAAATCTCAGGATTGGCGGCTTGTTATTAATTCATTTAAGACAAGTTCGAAAGCCGTTTTACTTCACAATGGCAACAAATTTCCATTGGTCCGACTCGCGTATGCAAGAAATATGAAAGAAAACTATTGTAGCATGAAGATGATACTACACAAAATTTTTATATTCCCCTTACTCATGTAATCTGCAGATTTGAAAGTCGTAGCAATGTTAAATGGATTTCAAAGTGGATATACTAAGTTTTATTGCTTCTTATGTAAATGGGATAGCCGCGCAAAAGAAAAACACTTCAATGTTAAAATTTGACCGAAAAGAGTAAATTTTATTCCAGGAAAAAAAAGTAGCAGAAGAGCCTTTAAAAGAAAAGGAACAAACTCTTCGCTTCATATAAAGCTAGGCCTAATGAAAAATTTTGTCATAGCAATGAACAAGGATGGTGAAGCCTTTCTATACATTAAGAGCAAATTTCCTAGAATCATAGATGCTAAAGTAAAAGAAGGCATATTTGTAGGTCCACAAATACGACAGCTTATGAAGGACGAGGTCTTCATAACGAAATTGAATGATGTGGACGATAGGGCGTGGACAGCTTAATCTACTTTTTTATTTTTACAATGTTTCCTAAATAAAAATTAATAATTATTAACAAAAATGTTGTGTTATTTTAAGTAAAATAGCCAGTAAATATTTTAATTTTTTATTGTAATTTGAAGTTATCTACGGGTGTCGACAGGGTGGGTGCTTTAAGCGAGGCGTTGCTACAAAATTACAATCTGGCAAATTTTTTTGCTTGTATTTGTTTTTGTTGTACGAAAATAGATAGAAGTAAAAAGTTGCCATTCATTGATGCTACAAGTCGCTTTAGTGCGCCCACTCTGACGTTGTTTGCTGCATTACACATATTTGGTCAATATTGGGTACCTGCGGTAAATTTACAATAAAGTCAACATTTTTTAACCGATTTTTATGGTTTATGGCTTTTTTTTATTTCCAAGACAAGTAGCTCTCAGAAAAAAGTTTAAAATGTTGAATATTTGCCTTATAATTTTTTTAATTCTATTTTTAAATTGAAAAATATTACGAATTTTGCACGAAAAAATTTTGTTTTCTCCATTTATTTCTAAATAACTCCAAAACGGTAAGAGATAGAGAAAAATTGTATTCCATTAAAATAAATACAATTTTGTTACACATTTGTTGGTGTTTTACTTTTGAAAATCGGATGACTGGTTCCCGAGTTAGGAGGAAATAAGTCTCCGCACCTGACTAATTTAGGGGGAAAAATTTGCCACGCCCATAAAAAAAAATCCCGATCTGATGGAAAAAAACGGACAACGGATTTGAGTTCAACGCGTCCATATCCATATAGTCCACATAGTTTTATTAAATGGGAAGACAAAAAATTATTTTTTGCAGAGCAGTGTTATTTAACAAGTATTTAGAATAAAAAATCTTTGACCAACTTGAAAATCAAATGAGTTATCAAATTCCATCCATCGTATACATTTAAACAATATTTCAATTAATTTCTTTAGCTCAGAAACAAAGTTTATTAATAATTTCATTTTAACTTAATTAACGATTTTTAAATTGCTAGCAACCATGCATCTACATATAAACGTATAGTATATTTTACAAAAAAAAATATTTTTTGTTGCTAACTTCAACAAAAGAAATTAAAAATTTTAGTACTTTTTTATTAGAAAATATATTTATGTTCTTTATCGAATTGTGTACAATAAACATCGCATTATATTATTATTGGTTATTGCTCTATATGCAAATTAAAATTCAATAAGAAAAATAAAATCGAAATAGAAATAGAAATTAATAAATGAACTCGTAAGTCCGTTCACATATCAAAATTGATCTATTTCACTTTAAGCGAAAACCCATAAATAATAAACAACTTCTTTAGAATATCGAAACAAAAAAAAACATTAAAAAGTTTATAAAAATAAAAGCAGCAACAAAACTATCAAATCAACGCATGTTTGTTAACATTTTAATAATAATTTTTAAATTCCTTTTTGGGTATTAATTTTTTTGTTCTATTTTTGAATATTTGTAAATTTTGATGAGTGTGTGTGCTTTTAATTTTTGTTTGTGGTTCAGTTAGTAGATTTGTATCGTGATCTTACAAACCAGCTGACTAAATCTCTCACATAAATAAAACGTGTTACTGTTAACTAATGTGTGCGGTAACTCTCTATAAGGTAGAAATCTGCAAAATAAAGATTTTTTCATTAAGAACGTAACACAATGTTAAAAGAAATTAAGAGACAACAACACGATTAAACTTACTAATCCATACAGATATCAATTAATTTGCTGTATTGTTAATAAATTAATACATTTATAAGAGACAACAGGAGGCTACCGACTACAACCTGTGGAATATAACCCTGCAGATAATATTGGACTACGTGCTCCATTTTAACTAAACGGACTACTTACAACATTCTCCTTTGTAATGCAGTCATGAACCATATCATTTTTAAACAAAATATTGTAGTAAAACTACAAGTGTTCGCGTTTAAACGATTACATAAATTGTTGTCAAGACGTGTATAATGGTCGTGTAGGTGCTGCATCGAGTAGTGACAAAGATTAGTGTTGAGACTATATGTATATGGCTATATAGTCCAGCCCTAGGACATCGTTATGTTAAATCGACCACGTTTTCTCCATACATTTTGGGTGATCCTTGGATTAGTCCTAGTCCATTGCGGAGTATACTTTACATGCATGTATGGACTAACCGCGTTATCTGCTGGGAATATACATGTACCCAGCAAGGAAATTTTACACCAGTTCAAAGAGAATAAAATTTTTCATGACCTCTAAATCAATACTGCAAAAAAAAACGTTCTTCATGCCTTCCTAAATGCGAAATAGATTGTCATAGATAATGGGCTTTAAAATACTTGACAGTTCGTGCAACTCATGAAACATTGTTTTTTTTTTCACCTTATACGCATGCGTCCTACTCCCATTTTTAAATGAAGTGAATTTTATAAATACATGTATTAATAAAAACACATTCTCTCCACTAACAGGTTAATGTTTAAATCATGCATGTTTCACCTAAACTGAATGTGTCGAACTCATGCATTCACTATTTCTATTGCATGTCTTTTTTTGCTGAGTATGTTATTGAAAATAATAATTTTTATCACAATACGGCTACATGGCAACACGATTATTTTATAACTTAGAACAACAAATTAATACTTTTGGTAGCTTATTTTGAGTTTATGTAAAAAATTAAAAAACAAGTTAACACTTTAAAATAAAAATTAAAATGTCGCCGCAGAAAAGGAAAAATAAAATAAAAAGGAAAAATAGCAATTTTGATGCCATTTTTTTACTATATTTTACAAAATATGGCAACTTTAAATTATAAACCTTAGCTTAAGTATGACAGGTATGATGAGATTACCTTTGGTTCATTGTTCACTTTTAGGTCCGATAACATCCTTACTTCAGCTATTGTAAAGTCATAATAGTGAGCAATAATATTTTAACCCGTATGTAAGTACGTGTTATATCAAATAATAATGAATTAAAAATGTTACCGAATAAACGGTGATTAATTTTTTATTTCAGAACGTAAATTTCAAAATTCCGCTACCTCCAGCACTAATTATTTCTTATGAGTTTGTTAAAATATTGTTGCCTTCTTCAATAATTAAATTGCTGGCTACCCGGCAACGATTGCAGCTGTAGTCATGCAGCTGTATAGTCTTATTTCTTCTATATGCTTATATAACAAATATTAAGGTTTCATGGCTCACATATAGCAGACATACACCACTACAGAAATTGTCACATTATAACATTATAACATTATTAAGTATATCAAAATTATTGTTACTATTATTATTGCTTTAAATTTACCATCACATATAAAAGCGGAAGCTATAGCTGCCCTGCAGGAAATCCGTATAGAGAACTAGTCACCAGTACTACTGACTAGGTAGTTCTTATGGCACCAAATGGTAACATTGAAGCCAGATATTCAGTACTTTCTTTTAGTCTACACCAAGGCGAATTCATACAGGTGAAATCATCAGCCCAGCTGATGATGTGTTTAAAAAATTTATATCCTTTTTTAATCAATTTTTATTACATTTAATATGTAAAAACAACTTTTCCATCCCTGATATACGAATTGGCCTTGACATAAAACATCCCATGAAAAGTTGCTTTGTTGTATCGATTCGCCGTTCCTTATGGATATACCTTGGTCTACACTTTAGGTATTTTTATACCCTTCACACAGTGATAAAGGGTATATATAGGTTTGCCATTCCGTGTAAAATTTCTACAATTTTCATTTCCGACCCCATTAGGTATTTATTTTCTGAAAGCTTATGAAAAGGGAGTCGATTAAGCTCTGTCAGTCTGTCCGTCTGTCCGTGTGTATGTTAAAATCAACTTTTTGAAGCCCCCCGATATCGCCTGGACCCGGGTGAGGTATTAAAGTATCAGAAATATTCGGGAGTAGATCGGCAATGAAACTTACAAACATCGATATATAAACAACTGAGATGAGAAAAACACCACGACCACCTCGATTTTTTTTCACAAATCAACATTACAACAACAACATACATACATTCAAACGTGTATACTGGTTAGAGTAAACGTGGCATCGAATCCCAGCTGAGAAAAAAAAATTTACCTGTGGTGCACAAGGGTATATATAGCTTTGTCATTCCGTTTGTAATTTCTACAATTTTCATTTCCGACCCCATAAAGTATATATTTTCTGAATAGAGGAGTCGATTAAGCCCTGACCGTCTGCACGTCTGTCCGTGTGTTGGTTGAAATCAACTTTTAGAAGCAACTATATGTTCCTTAGATCTGTAAATGGTATCAATCTCTTGGAAATATCCGGGAATGAATCGGTATTGAAATTCAGCACAAACGCCCTATAACTTTCTAAGATATTAGCAGAAAACCACGACCACCTCGTTTTTTTTTTTTACAATTACAACAACAACATACATATATAGGTATACTGGTTAGAGTAAACATGGCATCGAACTCCAGCTGAGCCAAAAAAAATTTTTTTTATTTTTTATTTTATATATATTATATATATTTTTTTATTTTATTTATATATTTTTTTTAATTTTTTAAAAAAATTTTTTTAAATTTATTTTATTGTTTTTTTTTTTTTTTTTGTTTTTAATATATTTTTTATTTTTATTTTTTTTTTTAATTTTTTTAGAAACACATTTTTTACATGCATGTATTTACGTATTTTATATGAGGTGAATGGTGATACTAACAATTGTTATTGCATGACTACACGTTGTGAAGGGCATATAAGATTCGGCACGGCCGAATATAGATAGCACTGTTACTTGTTTTGTATTTTTAATTCTTTTATTTTTTTATTTTTTATTTTATATATTATTATTTTATTTTTTTTTAATTTTTTTCTTATTTTTTGTTTGTTTTATATTTATTATTAATATTTTAATTATTTTTTTATTAATTTTTTTTTATATTTAAAAATTTTTTTTTTTTTTATTTTTTTTATTTTTTTTAACAAACATACGTAAATTTATATTTTTACAATGGGATGTTTTTATATAAGTATGTATGTTTTTATATGTATGTACGTATTTCATATGGCATGAATGGTGACACAAACTACTGCTATTGCATGACTACACGTTGTGAAGGGTATATAAGATTCGGCACGGCCGAATATAGACTCTTACATGTTTTATCTACATAATTAAATTAAAATATTATTTTAAAATGTATAGGAAAACTCAAGGCATATACCTTTGCAACGGCGAATTGATACAACAAAGCAACTTTCCATGGGATGTTTATGTCAAGGCCAATTCGTATATCAGGGATGGAAAAGTTGTTTTTACATATTAAATATAATAAAATTTGATTAAAAAAAAGGATAAAAATTTTTTAAACACATTATTAATGACGCAAAAGCAACAATTATATATAAATTAAGCACATTTATTATCAAAAAAGTACACTCAAGTTAACTGTTTAATACCGAAACCAAAATCACATTTCCTATCCCTGCATTAATAAATGAAATCAAGACGAATTAAACCAATTTTGACAAAAAGTTTCCCCATGAAATTATCAGCACAGCTGATGGAAAACACAATGTCTAAATTCGTTGAATTCGCCTTGATTCCATTTATTAATGCAGAGATGGAAAATGAGATTTTGGATTTAAAATTAAACATTTAACTTAATAATAAATTTACCAAATTTAAAAAAATTAAATAAAATTTTATTAAATTCAACATATAAAAACAACTAAAAAGTTGCTTTATTTTATCAGTTCGCCGTTGCATATACCTGTATGAATATGCTTTGGAAAAAACTACAGCATTCAAAATATTATTACCTTAAATTTGTTTTATTCTTTCCTGCTTATTATATTAAAGTATAAGTGTTTTGTTGAAAATATCACCATAACAATCGACAATACTGGTGACTTGGAGACATTTGCGCAGAGGTTTTCTGCAAAGCATTAACGTAACTAGACCATATTGGAGGTAAAAGGCCCCCAGAACCTGAAAATTTTAAAGCCGCTCCAATCCTACAGGCTCTCTTTAAATTTTTTTACTGTCTTAGTTGATCAAAAATATTACCCTCATATAGCCTACTTATTTAACTAAATTCACTTTTAACAAACTTCAAATTTCATTTTATTTTTTGTTGTTTGTCGCAACTGAACAGTTGAAGGTAAATTTAATTCAGAAAATCTAACTTTTTATTGACATTAACACTTCAATTTAAGATTTTAATAATTTTGTGGTACTACACTCATAAAAAAATCATAACAAAATCTTAAATTTAAATAATTTTTAAAAATTTAATTTTGTCGTGGTCTTTTGACAAAATATCTTAAGTCGGGATAAGACAATTTTTTTAACCATAAAAAAAATAATTCAAAACGCTTTGTTAGTTACACAAAACGATTACGCAACACACAAAATACATGTGCGTTGTTGAATTAATTTAGCTATGTCACTATTGCAATGCAATGAATTCAGCAAAGGCAATATTTATTACATTTAAAGGTATTTATCATAAAACTATTGTACAATTCCCATTGAAATCCTTTTCGCATATCAGTGGTGCTTTCATGTCTACACTCTAATTTATATAGTTATGAAACATATTAAGTCGTTCTAATTTATACACATTCTTTTATAAATTCATATTATTATTCACAAGAATAATTTGTTCCTTTCCCAACACTCTCACTCACATAATTCATTTGTGGTGTAAACAATTGCACAAAAAAAAATTATTATTTTAAAAATTAACTCACGCACTCATCTCTGACATGTGTATAGATTTTTGACGACAAATTTAGTGTGAGTTTTATTTAATAAAATATTTTTTTCTTTTTTTACTTTTTACTGTTTATAGTTTGAATGAATCTATATGCATACATATACATACATATATTTATGCAGATACGAATTTTTAACTCTTAGAGTTTTTTTTTCTTTTTTGCGTGTGTTATTTTTATTTATTTTTTAGTCTCATATAAATTAAGTTGACATTATTAAATACATCACTCTCATTCAAACTGTTTAAAACTATTTATTGAAACTAATTTAAATAACGCCATGATACATAAATACATTCATCCTAACGATGTGAAATGAAATGAAGTGAGTAGTAGCAGTTAATAGTTGTTGTAGTAGTAGTAGTCATCAAAGTTGTAGTTTTGTATACTAATATGAATAGTTGTAGTTGTTGTATTATGTGGTTAGCAAAACTTAAAACCATAACTTTTAGTTATAATTCTTTTTTTTTTCATTTTATTTCATTTAACTTAATTTTATTTTAGATAATAAATATTTTGTAAATGAAGTGCATGAAAGCATTAAGTAAACAACTGAAAGGATTGTTGTTTTTTTTATTGCACTTTACTTTTGTCTTTAAACGGATTTGATATATTTATAGTCCAGTTTAGCTAAATAAACAACTGCTCTGAGAAAATTGTCTAAACCTCATAAAAAGTGGATTACTTAATACAAGTTTATACATTTTAGCAAAATATTTAAGTGTTATATTAATGTAAAATGCATAAATTGTGCCTATGAGAGACTAAAACTCTGTTTGTGCATTTTATGATAGCACAGGTCTACTCACTTTTTGTTGCCCTAATACTGAAGGCCTTTGTTATTTGGGACACTGAAGTCGTCACTACACCTTGATTGTTTTTGGGTCTAAATAATTAGTGTTACCAGTAGCTGAAATGAAAGTACTTAATTGGTTTTATTTGTACACATAAAAACATATATAAGTACATAAAAACATTTCATTGTAAAATTATAAATTGGATTTATGTATGTATGTTTGAAAAAAAAAATGCTCTATTCTTTAATAAAGTTATATTTAAGTATTTCATTTTTTCTTTTAGTAAGTAAAAGGTGTCTCAGTAAGAACGCTGATTTTTAAATTTATGTTTATTGTGATGTACGATAAACAATGTGTTAAAATTTTTAAAACTTATTTTAAAATTAGGAAAGTAATGTTGAGACCGCTCGCAATCTTTGAAAAATTTTTAATTGAGTAAGTGCTCCTAATGTGTCAACAATATGAAGACTTTTCAAAAAATTTGAACAAACTGGATCGATTTTATAAGGTAAGACTCTTGTGCGTCAATGCACTCGTCAGTCTACAAAAATACTGCTGTTGTAAACGAAAATGTTGGCAAAAAACCAAAAACATCGATTCGATATCGATCTCATCAACATAAAGTTTTACGAAGCACTACGCAGAGTAATGACCTATCGTTAGAGTCATGGAGGCCATTTCTGTGGTTTTCATGGCTTGAGTTAATAATGCCATATTGCTTGGTTTTAGACGGCCTTACCTTGGTTTTAAAAATTTCTCAAATAAGATGGGCCCATTCCTATTATTTTAATGGCATAACAACGTAACTTCTATATATATTCAAAAATCGTTCAGCACTAACACGGTTTTGTACCTCTCCCGAAAAATTTGATTTTAAGACATACGTGGTTGCCCATGTGGTTGACCACAGATTTAACGTAATACCTAATCGTAATATGTCATCTTTACAATCTAATAAAAATTTCACAAAGACCTCAAAAAAATACCTGTTTTTATTTTTAAATGAAAAAGTGTATTCTTACTGAGACACCATTTAGTAAGACATAATTAACACTGACAAGCTCTTATCAAATTGTGTATGTACAACGGTTTTTTATTATCTGCGGCCTTTGTTACATACATTCGTTTTCCTTAAGCTAAATGTTTTAATTGCAAACAAAACTTATCACTATGATATTTATTTATGAAAATGTACTTATAGAAAAACAAATGTTATTCATTTGTTTTTCACACTTAACTTATTGTGTAGGAAAAACCAAAATCGAAACTTTTTTAATACACCAACATGAATTTTTTTCATGTGGAGTATACAGCTGCACCTGTTTCATATTCGTATAAAACCCACTTTGCACTTTTGAAGTTTGACTGTGGTTTGAAAAAATTACAACAAAAACATAATTTTGAGCTATCGACTTTGCTTTCGTACACTCTACACTAACGAAGTTGTATGAATTTTTATATATACTTTGATCTTTGTATAAAGGGGCTATCGAAAAACCATTTAAAAATAGTAGAGGGGTCTAGCGAATTTTAAATACTGTTAATATCGGTATTTCTACTAGTACATCGAATAAACGATTCCTTTTTTTTAATACGTATGTATATTTTGTGTACCTCTTTTTACTGTAAATATATTGGGAACTTATAAATCATTCTACTTATAACATTTTTGTTAAAATAAAAAAAAATTAACAAACACTATGCAAAAATCTGAGTTTGCCAATTTTTTTGAAAAATGCTCAGTAGTGTCTTGAATTAAGCCGTCAACCCTTATATTTACATTTTTTATCCAAAACTTTTGACTAAATTTTTTGGCATAGAACACGTCTTACCTTACGGTATAGGGAGTCATGTCAGAGTGTTATTGTTGTAATCTTTATTTCATTGATTATGAGGAAACGGCGAGATAACTTTTTTTTAAATTTTTTTTGTAGGTTAATGAAGATGTTATCTTTCGTTTGATATACATTTCATATTGGTTGATATCTTTCTAATATTTAAATTTCTCAAATAAACATTGTTTAAACACATGCACTCAAACATATGTGTGGTGTTTGGTTGAGTGTTTGAGTTTGAGCGTTAACACAAACTATGCTGCTGTTTCAGTGTGGGCACAAACCGTCGGCTGTTGTTTTGATTGATGAAATATTGAAATTTCGTATATTTACTTATGTATTTATGTGAAACAAAATGTTAAATGTGAATTTGAATTTAACATGTATATTATCAAAAGTAACTATCAAATAAATAAATTCATTTGTTTATATTATTTATCATTTATTTTTATATATGTTTTCTGTCTTATCGGATGGCATATTCTACGTTAAACTTAATGGCCGTGTCTCTGACACAGCCTGCAGGGACAGTCCGTGGCCGAAGGCCTCGGACAACTGTCTGCTGTTTTTTTTTTTTAATGAAACCTAAACCTTATTAAATTTTTTAAGCAAATTATTGATTGAGACAAAAATTTTCTTCGCTTGGGTGGGTACATTTACAAATATATTATATTTACATTTATCGAAAGACGCTTTTATCAAAAAAATTGATACAGGGCTTTTATTTCTAAAAGTTGATTTTAACCAACACATACGGGTAGACGGACAGATTTCAAAAAAAATATATATTAAATTGTCTCGAAATAACATAGCTTGGCACCACAACTGAAGAAATTCCGGAAATAATTATTTTTTGCCTTTAAAAATCTTATTTTTAAATTGTTGGTTATACTTTCGGTATTTACAAGCAGATATTAAAGAATAATACGTGGATCATTGACCTTCAGAAAAATTAAAAAAGGCGACCAGTACGTTCAGCAACAATAACAAGTAAGAGTGCTATATTCGGCCGAGCCGAATCTGATAATACCTTTAACCGTAATGTACATAGGTGTAAACACCAGACCGAAGAAGCTAGGGGGCTCAAATTTTGAATATTTCTAATACAGAAGGTTCGTTTGGTATTAAAAATGGGCTAAATTAGGATATTAGGAAGAGAGTTATAGCTCGAAAAGCAAGAGTAGGTCGAAAAAACCGTGTCCTTCCAACATCAAATAAAATGGAGTTGTATCCTAAAGCATCAACAAAGAGTCATGAAACTCCAAATATATATTTCCTAAGTAAAAAACAAAATTCTTTCCCAAAAATTAAATTTATGCATCAGGAAAAGAGTTATAAATCAAAATGTACGAAAATTTTTATCGCACAGTGTATTTTTCAGTATATTAAAAATTTAAAACCTAATTAAACTGACAAAATTAGACGTACGATTCTGAAATTTTTCACACTTTGCTTTTTGATCAAAGGCTTTGTTCTAGCGGATAATAAATATGACATGCAAACTTTTACGCCCACATCCCATATACGCTTTTCCTCAAATTCATATAATTTTTCTATGACTAAAAATTTTGGAATAATAAAGGACTATATTGAAATATCTAAGTTCTATTCATTAGCAGAAACAACTTTGACACGCCTACTATAGCGCCCACTTCTAACGTAGTCTTCTGTAATGAAATTTAAAAGCTCATAAAACCGACAAAATTAGAGGCATGATGATAAAATTTGCTACATATATCCTTTTAGTCAATACATTGTTATGCCAGAAAATTTAGGTGACACGCCCACTTTAACGCCTTCCTACCATATAACGGTTTATCTCAAATTCATATAATTTTTCTATGAATAAAGATTTTGGAATAATAAAGGAAATATCTAAGTTGCATTCATTAGTAGAAACAACTTCGACACGCCTACTTTAACGCCCACTTTCATTGAAAGGCTAAATTTACGAAAACATTTTACTAGCATTTCGAAGTTGTACAAAGAAAGTGATACATATTTTAGTATAAAGATATTATTTCATAGCGATTACTGTTAATAACAAAATAATAAATTTTGTGCTATAAAAATGCAAAAAATTGGTGGTGGGTATAAAAAATTTGGCACATATCTTTAATTTTCTAGTATTAGGAAGTTAGATTAGGGTGGTAGGAACAAAGATCACGGACATATTTAGGCTAATGGTCTCAACATAAGCATTAGTGTGGCGGAGACCAAATGTACTATTAGACCAATGTATCACATTATAAAGCCTCAACCGACGTCGAGACAAAAACATCGGTATGTCACATCTTAAGATCTGACTGTAAATACCTATGATATAAAAAAAGGCGAAAAACAATTACTTTTTTTTCAAATTGCAAAATATGTTTGTATATTTTCGATGTATGTATGCCGCTTTTTTTATGCCTGTATGTTGGTACGGTCTAATGTAAATACATATGTATTATATTATTATTATTATTTTTTTTAAATTTGTAATTGTTTGTTTCAAAACGTGTCTCACACACCTCCTTCCATTACTGCATTTAAACAATTAAATCAATCATATAAACATGATTTTGTTTGCAAAAAAATAATTTCGAATTAAAAGTAATTTTTTTAAAATTATAGTTCGAAAGAATAAACTGTATACAACAGAGTGCTACATAAACTATACGATTAAAATTTGATGCAGTAATGAGAAATACGAAATGTAGAAAATTTAACTAAAAGGAATTTAGTTAACATGAACGTAATATTCCTGTATTCCCTATATGCGCTGATTGGTGAACAATTTTTATTAAAAATTCAAATTTAAAGTTGTTCATTGATTGGCTGTTTTTGTTTTATTTAAATTTTTCTATTTTGGTTTTTCCTGCTGTCGCATAAACCAAACAGAAAATCTACTAAAAAATCGTGACTAATTACAGAAATTAAAACGCTGTAATTTAATTATGTATCAAAGATTTGTTATCGCATGTGGTGGCGTCAGCAGTTTATTCTCGTATACTCTCTCATACATCTTGTACTTTGTAGTTTGGAAATGTAAAAATCCAATACAACAGCAAATAAATAAAATACTGCAAAATACATTGAAAGGAAATAAATCAAAAAAAAACCAATTCAGAAGAAAATAGAGACAAAAACCTCGAAACAACAAATGAACCCTAAGAAGTAAGAAGAAGAAAAATGAATTTTGCATACAGATCAATATATTCGCAGCAGCAAACAAACAGAAAAACTAGAAATGCTTAAATCTAATGGAATCAGTGAATTAAAAAACGTAACTCCTGCAGAGATGGCAAAAGTAGGATTTAAGGTGAAAAGCAAAAATTGTCATGATGATTTTGAACTTTTAGATGAAAAGCTGCAATAGCTAAAAGTAAAAAATTTACATACGAGTACGGTTAGAGCAGGCACAGTGAACAAACAAATTTAAAACTAAGAAACCAACGAATTGAAAATAATTAATAAATTGCATTCTTAAAGCAAACTAAATAAAAAATCAAATAATACAAATTAAAGAACTTGCTAAACGTAATTAGGAGAGGTTTTTAAAAACATAAAATTATTTTTCTTTAAAACTTTTATCTTCTTGGATCCCACTTGAAGAGCACCTTATATGTTGTTACTTCATATATGAATTGTGAATATATCATGCGAAAATATTATTCTTTTATAAATAATTTAGTACAATATTTGGGATATGCTGCCAACAAACCCATCAACGATATTTATTTAGTTGTGAAAAGGAAAAATGGGAAAACTTTTAAAAAGGAAAAATATTTGGTTCGGTTTTCAAACAAGTTTTCTATAGTTTTTCTTCTTTTATCTTAAATGAATTTAAGTTTGTCAGCGTTTTGAAATAAAACTTATAACATTTTCAACTTTTGGATAAAGGTCTACTCAAGGCAAATTTATTTATCAGGTTGTCTTGATTCGTCATATTTTTCGTCAATTTTGTTCCCTTACTTCAAACATTAGCTGTCGAAGTCCGTAAATAAAAAACATTTCTCACATTTATTTCAAATGTCAAACTTTATATATAAAAAACAGGAACAAAAAGATTTTCTTAAACCTGCGATTACCTGATGATCTGGAATAAGCACCAGTGCAATTCATTAGCCCAACCACCAAATAGATATTTTTGAAAGAATAATTGGTAGCATATTTCGAATAATTTAGTAAATATTCGAATTAATAAATGTATAATTTTTAATGTTCATTATTAGAATTCGATATTTTTGGATCGCCTTCGGTGTTCTTCTTCACGAAGATTCAAGTAAAGCAGTTGTTGTCTAAAGAAATACTAACTACTACACTCATATTTAGTGATAATTAAATTGATCCTTTATACTCTCACTCCAAAAGTTAATTTTTGATATTTCAAAGGTCAATTCTTGTGAGTAAATTTTATAAAATGTTGACCATTATGATATTGTCTGTTCTAACACAAAACATTATTTATAATATTTGCTACAACACTTATTCAAGTATTTGTTGTTGGTCATAAAGTTATCTGGTGTGCATTATAAAATAACTAACAACAACAATACAATCATTAAATTTTTTTTTAATTAAAAAAACTAGTCTACACTATTCCTAACACTTAGTACAAGTAACACATATGATAAATAGTTGGTGGCAGTTACTCTGCATACCAAAACTATTCAATTGCTCCGAAACTTATATACACACACACATAGACAGTCACTATTTCAGCCATTGACACATGCAGCCAGCAAGCAGTATGACTTGACTTGATTTAAATTGAAATTTCCATATTTAGTTTAATTTCACATATCAAAATTGTCAGCTTGCTCAGTTCATTGTATTTTAGTATACTTACTTGTATCTACCTAATGTACAAATGTATGTATGTATTTGCGTTTGATAATAAATACTATGTCGACCACATTTTTCAATGAACATACGTTATATAAATTTTTTTTTTTTTTTCAATTTTCTACCTTTATTAAAAGTTTTTCATTCGAAACCAAGCAACTAACCACACAAGTGTCATAATTTTCGAAAACATTTTAAAAGGATATTTATGTTAACAACATTTTTCTACATCTTGTTTCAAAGAGTTTTGCTGCCAAGAGTTTTAAATTTTTAATTAAATTTATAGTTTTTAATAAATGTTGTAATATTTATGTACTTTGATATTAAATTTTATTTTATTTCTTTCAATATTTGGTCTGCGTTTAAATTCTTCGCTGCAAAATAAGTATAATTATTTATTTGCAACTTTGTGGAATTCATATTTTGACTGTATTTTGCAAACAAGTCTTTTTTATACCCGCGACCAAAAAAATGGTGGGGGTATACTCATTTTGTCATTCCGTTTGTAACACATTTTCATTCCATTTAAGACCCCATAAAGTATCTATATTCTGAATCGGGGTTTCATTTTATGACGATCTAGCTATGTCCGTCCATCTGTCCGCCTGTTGAAAGCACGATAGAGGTCGCACCGAAAGAGCTAGGGGCCTCAAATTTTGCCACAATATTTCCTATAGACAAAGTTTGTTTGGTATTAAAAATTAGCTAAATTGGAATATTAGGAAGATAGTTATAGCTCCTAATGCAAGAGTAGGTAAAAAAACTATGTTCTTCCAACATCGAATAAATTGCAATTGTGTCTGAAAGCATTAACGTAGAGCTATCAACTTTCGAATGTATATTTCTCGAGTAAAAAAAAATTTCCTGAAAATTGCTTAAATCTATGGGTTAGGAAGGAGTTAAAGATCAAAATGTACGAAAATTTATACCGCACAGTGTATTTTTCAGTCTACTTAAAATTTAAAACGTAATAATGTATGATTCTGAAATTTTCCAACCATTGCTTTTTGGTCAAAAGCTTTGTTCTAATAGAAAATAAATGTGACACGCCCACTTTTACGCCCACCTCCCATATAACGCTTAATCTCAAATTCATATAGTTTCTCTATGAACAAAGATTTTGGAATAATAATGGACTATATTGAAATATCAAAGTTGTATTTATTAGCAGACACTATGTTTTCACGCCTACTTAAACGCCCACTTTCATTGAAAGACAAAATTTACGAAAACATTTTACTAGCATATCGAAGTTATAAAAAGAAACTGATACATATTTTAGTCTAAAGAGATTATTCCGTAGCGATTACAGTTAATAACAAAATAAGAAATTATGTGCTTTAAAAGTACACGAAATTGGTGGTTGGTATAAAAAATGCGGCACAGCCGAATATAATACTCTTACTTGTTTTTCTTGAACTAAAAATTTGTTTGTAGTGTTAGATATTAGATACCTTTTATTAGTTTATTTTTAGTTTAATACTAAACATTTCCTGCTGTAATTACAAGAAATACTTTAGGCTTATTAAAGGCTAATATGACAGATGTTATAAAGCAATTCAAATAAGCCTCCAATAAACTTAAAATAACTTTTATGAATACGGCAGACAAATACAACAACAACAGCAAATACTTGTTGTTTCTTAACTTTAAAATAAATTTGAATTTGTAGCGCAACTTATAGTCGATCATGACTACGTTTGATTAAATTTTCTTGTTGTTGTTTTTTGTAGTTACTATTTAGCCACACAATAAATTAAGATTTATTGCAAATGGTGCGAAATAAATATTGATTTTATTTTTGCTGCTGTTGCTGCCGCTGTAAGTTTACTCATTACTAACGTGTTTCTATGTACGTACGAGCATCTATGCCCATACATAAGTATGTATGTATGTATCTATTGCATGAACACACTTCAATACACGATAATATTACAACATCCATACATACATGCATACGCAATCTTTTAATGCCTGTATTTGTGTAAATTTTTAACATTTATTGTTATATTGGAAATAATTTCCAATTACATTCATGTCAATAATGTGTATGCAATTATAGTTTTATTATACGTTTTAATTAGCCAATTTTTCAACACGTTGATTTTATTTCAAATTTCTCTTTTTTTTATATTTTCTTTCAAACAGTTTTGAATTTATTAGAAATTTAATTTTAATTTATGATTTTGTGCAGCAAAAAATTAACAAAATTTATTGATTGTTTAACTTTTAGTGTCAGCAATATTTGATAACTCTAAATTGTACAGCAGCTGGCAAAATTATGTTTAATTAAAATGTTTATTCTTTTATATTCTCACAGAAAACTTTATACTATTTCAATAGTTTTTATACCCTGCAGCACCATTAATAGTTCAAATGCGGATCCGGCTAACGCGTTTGGGGAGAGAAGTTTTTATTAAAATATATGAATTGTTTTTTGTACCAATGCCATAATTATTACTTTTTTTATCAAAGAACTTCAATTGGGGAAATATTATTTTCTTTTCTTCCCCTTGATCCGCGCTTGAAAAGTTAAATTTCTTACATAAAGACTTGTCACTTATTTACACTGTCTGTCTGACTATATGTCTGTGGTAAGCAAACTCATGTTCAAAATACTCAGCGAAATTTAAATAAATTACAAAAAAAAAGCTCAATTAGCCTTCACGGATAATGCACTACAAGCTAACAAATTATTAATATGATCACAACTTTCCGCATCTACCAGCTTGGTCGTACCCCATCTTACATTTGCAATTTTTTGTATTATACAACATTCTACTAGTCCAGTTCTTTTGTTTCATAGCCATGTTGAGCGTATTAGAAAATATGAAATCCTCCATTTTGTTGTGGTGTCTATATTATTATCTTAATATTAAAATACATATAATGCTCTATTATTGTAATAAAGTTTCTAACATAAAGTTACAAGGCCGTTGCTGTTGCAGTTCTTTGGATATGCGATGATTAATACTTACTATGTAAAGGATGTTTCACGCCTACTATTCCCTTTCCGCTAAAAATTATCACAAAGTTGGAACTCAATATAGGTTTGCCCATTTTCTTTATCACAATATTATATTTACAAGAGGATTTAGTGTTTGTGCAAAGAATAATATGTATTTTTTTATGGGCGTGGCAGTGCGCATTTGCTGTAGTGGAAGTATTTAAAGGACATCTCGAGAGATTTTAACGTCATACGAAACATTAAAAAACACGGTTAGGCAGCACAATTCCGCACTAAAAATCGTTTTGATGCAAGACTGAAATAAAATTAATTAATTTCAATCTCCTATTTATAGAGGCATTTGACACTCTTTTTTTATATAGCGCTTACAAGCTTTACCTGCAAATCAAACACATGTAGCAACACAAATATCAAAATAATTCTAGCACATCAGAAATATTTGGTATAAAAAATGACCCAAATTTGGTCTATCATGAAGACAGTTGGGCTAGTTCCTCTAAAGAGCGATTTTTTAAGAGCTATAGGAAAGTTAAAAAAAAAAAAAAAAATCAGAAAAATGTATGAAATCTTTATTTGAATCGATAGTACGGTCCATATAATTTAATGTTTGAAGATTATTTCATGCAAATGTTGACCGTGACTGCGCCTCAAATGGTCCATCCGCTTAGTCCAACATTTCGGCCGGTATTTCATGAATAAATGCTTCAATGTTGTCTTCCAATACGTCAATTGAAGCGGGCATGTGTGTATAGACATGAGACTTAACATAGCCTGACAAAAAATAGTCTAAAGGCGTTAAATCGCACGATCTAGGCGGCCAATTGACCGGTCCTGAACGTGAAATAAAATGTTCACCGAACTCGCCTCTCAATAAGTCCATTATTAAGTGTGCTTTGTGGCATGTGGCACCGTCTTGTTGAAAGCACATGTCATGCAAGTCAAGCTCTTGCATGACATGTGGGCAAAAAAAAGTTGAATATCATCTCACGATAAGCTCACCATTCACAGTTACGTTACGATTCGCATCATATTTTAAGAAGTAAAGTCCATGATGCCACCAGCCCATAAACCGCATCAAACTGTGACTTTTTCTGGATGCATTAGTAGCTCTTGCAATGCTTCTGCCTGATCTTCACTTCAAAATCGACAATTCTGCTTATAAACGTACACATTGAGTCAAAAATGAGCTTCGTCGCTGAACACAAGAAGCGCGCGATGAACTTTCTTAACAGAGCATGCATTTTGATAATAAAATTCAATAATTTGCAAGCGTTGTTCGTTTGTAAGACGATTCATGGTTTAATTATAGACCAAACTGATGATTGACAGTGTTGCCAAAAAGATAATAGCTAAAAAATCACCCTTTAGCTTCAAAACAAATGCTATATTGCCTAAATACAATGAAGTAGAGCGATAAAATATCACATGTTTTTAAAAATATATTTCTCTAGTATTAAAATCTGTCTGTCATAGATCAAAATTTATGAAAATATATCCCACACAGTGCTTTTTTTTAATAAATAAAAAATTTAAAACGTCATTGAACCGAAATATACGATGCTGAAATTTTTTCAATATTATTGTAATACCAGAAATGGCAATCCCCTCTATAAGGCCCACCTTTCGTACGCGGCATACCCTACTATTTATATGTATATGTTTTATTTTGTTCAAAAGCTTAAAATTATTATGGGAGTCTGTGGTTTCGTATTAAACGTGAAATAAATTCACGGGTTATAAATGTGACACGCCCACTCTTGCAACCCACCTCCTTTAATAAGAGTTTTATTTACATGTAAATTTAACAGAATGTTACAACACAATTTTCACCAAATTTTGTAAGTTTAAAGTTAAAAAGTACCACGCCCATTTAAAAGAAAACATTTTTCTACCTATTGGACTTACTCGATTATTATGAAAGACTCATAAAAAATTTAGTACTTATAATTGTTAAGCAGTTTATATATTTCTACACAATTTGTTAGTTATATAATAATAACATAATTATTATCGTTGAAGAAGGACTACATAAATACGTAAATCTTAGTATAATACAAAGAGATTATTTAACAGTGATTACAGTTACTAGCCAATTAATGAATTTTATGGTAAGAAAATTGGTGCAAAGTATCTTAAATTCGGCACAGCCGAACATAGCAATCTTAATTGTTTTCTTCTTATTGCAATTGTAAAAATAACGCTTGTTGTATTCATTTCAATTAAATTTGAATCGTGTACATACATTTTTCAACCTTGTTGTTTTCTTTTTGAAATTAACCATTTAAATTAAAACAAAAATTGTAAAAAGTTTAGCTAAAAAATAATAATAATAATAAAATACGGAATATATTAAAAGTATATACATTAACACACAAACACATCAAATCCAAACAAATCTGCAAATTATTTTTGAGGGAGTTTGAAAATCTACGAAAACAAAAAAGCGGAGAAGAGTATAGAATTTTAAATTTGGCAGGCCAAAAATAGTAAACCACAAAACGAACAATAACAACAATCAATGCAAGCAAGGATGCTTTATTAGTCTATACCGAATCTTTCTCACACTTACCTTGGCCAACTACAAAGTGCTTGGAATTTTTTTCAGTTTATATAGAGGGAAATTGCAAACAAAAAAATAAAATCTTTAAAATTTATTTTGCTTAAATTTAAAATAAATTCTTTATGTAATAAAATTACAGTGTAACCTGGCTCAGTGTAACCAATAGAAATTTTGTGCTGTTGCAATAACTGAGTTATTACGAAAACTGAGTCACAAATTTCTGTGCCTCTTTTTCGATTAAAAGGGTTATTTTAAAGCAGAAAAAGTTTTATTGAAAAAACAATGGTAAGCTAAAGTTTTGTGCGGCATGATTTTATAAAAAAAACACTAGACTCATCAGCGTTAAAAGTTTGTTCCGGTGTTGATTCAAGCTCTCGTATTTTCTCTTGGAACTGCCTAAAAATGGGTTTACAGTCACTTCATTATTTTCTCCGTAACCGTATACCGTAGCGGCTCTTAAAATTTGCAAACCAGCCGTTGTTTGTATTAAATCCTCCATGCTCACTTGCGATATTTTTATGCAACTCGCGTACTTTTTGTTTCAACATTTCATCAGAAACTCTCTCTTTCTTTGTTTATTGAACTACTTGTACAAAGATTTTTTAATTTCGGGATATTCGGAGGCTCTTATTAAAAAGCACTAACCAGCTCAAGATTCAGCATTTGCCACAAACTTCTTTATTGCTTACTAATTTTTTTTAATTCTACGTACTGTTGAATTGCAATCTTTGTATTCATTGCAAATTGTTTTCACAGGTATGCCAGCTTCAAGTCTCTTCAAAATTTTTTTTATTGTTAGTTAACAAATTTTGTCAATAAAGGAATTTTTTTAGTTTTTTGCTAGAACAACCATTAATAGACAAAGAAATTTTTAAATTAAGTTGGTTTCAAAAACAGTTGCAAAGTTGCGTTAACTGAGGTCCAGTTTTTTGAAAAGTTGCGTTTACAGAGTCATCAATGATAAGAATTTGTGTGTTGCGATAATCAAGGGGTTGCGCATATTGAGGGTTGCGTTAATCGAGGTTACACTGTAATTTCCAAAACTTCTATTAATAATTACAAAAAAATTACCACATTTTTTAAGTACGTTTCCTTTAAAAATTCTCATAATCGATTGTACGCAAAAATTATACAATTTTGTTGAAACCCATGCATTACGTTCAAATAAAGTTTTTAATGCATTTAAATACAAAAATTTGATCTCTGATCTGCCGTCCTTAAAACCTATTAATCTTTTGACCATTTTTTCTTTGTGTTGCAAAGTAAATGAATAATTTAATACAATCAGTCTGATGATGTAAATGAAAATCATGACAGATCCACAAACTTAAACATGACTGACCAAATAAATGAATGAGTGAATAAATCGTTTCAAACACGGATGATTGCAATTTTCATTTTTGAGAACGAATTAATTGTATGTGTGTGCAGCAACAATAATTCCTCACCGAAAATTTGAATCAACTTCATTTTTTATACCCTTCACCTGTGGTGCATAACGGTATATATAGCTTTGTCATTACGTTTGTAATTTCTGCAATTTTCATTTCCGCCCCATAAAGTATATATTTTCTGAAAGCTTATGAATAGAGGAGTCGATTAAGCCCTGACCATCTGTCCGTCTCTCCATGTGTTGGTTGAAATCAACTTTTAGAAGCAACCATATGTTCCACAGATCTGTATATGGTATCCACCTCTTGGAAATATCCAGGAATGAATCGCTATTGTAAGTTAGCACAATCGCCCCATAACTTTCTGAGATATGAGCAAAAAACGACGACCACCTCGTTTTTTTCACAATCACAACAACAACAATTCCATTTTTTTTTATTTTTAATATATTTTTTTTTTTTTTTGTATGTTTTTTACATATTTGTACGTATTTTATATGAGATGAATGGTGTTACAAACAATTGTTATTGCATGACTACACGTTGTGAAGGATATAAAAGATTCGGCACGGCCGAATATAACATTGTTACTTGTTGTTAGTCCGATTGTAACAAAACAGCAATTATGTTGAGCTTGAACTTAAACAGAAAGAAATCAAACGTTTTGTTAAATTTTGTTGGTATTGTTGTATGGGTACGAACAGTATGCCAAATGATTTGAAAAAATACAATCCATTTTTGTTTTTAGAGCACCAGAGAACCAAATTTTTTTATTGTTGCTTAAAGCTTGATTTACCATAAAACTCAAAAAAAATTAAACAAAAACAGATACAAAATGTTTAATTTACTACAATTTAAGCAGATGTTATAGAAATGATGATGATGACGAAGATGATGGATACATTCATTGGTGGTGCTGCTGTTGATGATGATGATAATTTTCAATGGACTATGTTAATGTAAAATGAATAAACAGTTTTTTTATATTCTATATGAGCACTTACACATACATATTTGCAGATAAAGTAATCAATAATACAAAACACAAGCGAACAAAAGTAAAAAAGTAATCATACACTTTTGTATGGGACGAGTTACGACTGCTGGCCCAGAGAGTGAGAAATTAAGTTTGAAATGTATGGGAAATAAAAGTATAAACTAAAATATACATACATATTTAGAAAACCAGCTTTTATCATGAGAAATTGGTTTAAATAAACAACTACACAATACAGTGCATCCAATATATAATTCAATAAAATCCCAATAGGAATGAAGTTGACTCCCGAATTTATGGAAAAATAATTTGATGTGAAATCACAATAACATCCCAACTTTAGGCCCATCAGATGTACTCCTAACAACCGATTAAAAATATTAGTTATTAAATGGTGAACTTTTGCCAGTACAGTTTTTTTAACAAGTACTTAGGAAATGAACGCTGTTTATTCCAGAGATATTTGGGTTTAAATTTTCTACATTCTGATAGAAAATATTTCTTATTTCATTAACGAATAGTATGAGCAAATAATAAATCTATATATATAAAAGTGAAACTCTGTGTGTGTATTTGTGTGTGTGTGTGTTAGCTATAGACTCCGAAACTGTAAAACCGATCGAACTCAAACTTTGGCAAGTTGTTTTACACATTCCAGGGAGTGTTTATGGGTGGCAAAAAGTGGGCGGGGCCACGTATATAAAAAATTAGTTATCAGTTTTAGCTACTTGCACTTGACCGATTTTTTTTGAAACTTTGCACACATATTGCGCTGTCATGACTTTACAATTTCGTGTTTAGAAAAGTGAGCAGTGCCACGCCCATAAAAAAAAAATCATTTTCAGCTACTTGAACTTCACCGATTTTCCTGAAACTTTGCACACACATATTGAGATCTCATGATTATACAATTTCGTGATTAGAAAAAAGAGCAGTGCCACGCCCATAAAAAATAAGTTACCATTTTTAACTACTTCCACTAGATCTATTTTCCGAAACTTTGCACACACATATTGAGCTGTCATGACTATATTATTTCGTGATTAGAAATTATATAGTCATATAATTTTTAGGTGTTTGCACTTGATATTCAATTAAAATTCAGAATGCCTTTTTATTCATTAAGGGGTGTAGCAACGCGCGCCGGGCTTTTCTAGTACTCTATATAATATATAGTGCGATCTGTTGAACCAACAAAGTTTCAAGAGAGAAAGATAAGTCGTTATAATGCATTGTTACCAATTCTTTGTTATAATATTTTGCCCCTTTAGGTTGATAAATGCATAAATTCACTTATTTAATTTGTTGATGATTTTATAAAGGTATAAATGCAAATTTCCAACTGACAACAATTTTAGAATTAACCAACAATAAAACTATAAATTCATTCAAAAAACATAACAACGTTGTTGTCATTATCATTATCAACAGCACCATTTGTGTTGCCAACAAATCACTAATGTTGCACTGTATTTTTTAAAGCAATTTTGCTTGCTGTTGTTGAAGTTTGCATTTAAATATCTTTTTCACGATTTTTTTTTTGTTGTAATTTCTACATATTTTGAATAAAGCTCAATTTAAAATTGCATTCTGGGGAGTTAATTTTTTTTTTAGCAACGAGCTACACAAATATGTATCGACAAACACACACACGAATGCGTCTAAGGTATCTAGTTGTTAAATAAGTGCAGTAATTTTCATTGCAATAAGACAAAAAAGTACACACATACATAAAAATAGAGCTTTTGATTTTATTTTGATTTTTTCTTTTTTTATATTTTCAAGCATTCCCAATTCTGAACTCTTGATTTTAAATTGCGCTGACTTGACATTCAAAACATTTATAAATAAATTAAATAAGATTCATACTTTTGCACACACATACTTAAACAAGAATTGTTTACATACATGTGCAACACTTTTTCACAGCCTCACAAATGCCCATAACTATATGGCGCATTGTAAACTGTTTTAGTTTCTTCTCGACTACATCCACATTACAAATGTTCCTTTTGGGGGTTTATTATTTATTTGCACTCTTTTTTCACAACTCTTAAATAACTTGGCCATTATTATTACCAGCTCCAGCACCAACACTTGTTTAGAATTTTTACATGTTTTTATATTCATAATAATTATCATCAGTCTTTTCATTTCTTTTCGTATTGCCATCATCATGCTGTTTTGTAGCAGTTGCATTGTCAATTGTCTAACAGAAATAGTCTAATGCCAAAAAGTTGAAAACTCCTACAATTATTTCGTTGCACTTTTTTTATTTTTTTTTTGTTGAAGCATGGAACTGCCCTCTCTCAGTTTTGTTTTTGTGATTGCTGTTGCTGTTACCCATTTAATAAATGTGTTCATGTGTGGCATGACCATTTAACTTGTCTATAAAACCGTTTTGTAATTTTTATATCATTTTTAACAATTTCCTAGATTTATATTTAACCACAGGGCATATTAATTTACATTTCAAAGTGTTTGATTGCAGTTAGTGCGAGGGTCAACACAAAAGTTTTAAGGAAAAACTCATACAAGTATAAAAGGATTATAAAGGGTGTTTTTTTTTTTATAGGATTATAGAACTTTTAAGTGTAAAAAAACAAATGGATTTTCAAATTGACATGAAATTTACTTTACACGAAAGATAATCTTTCTAATCTTATCTAATATTCTATAACTCAAATATGACTTCTGGTATATGACCGCCGAAAGTATTCTAACCTGGAGGTCGAATTTTGGTGACCTTTTAATATTTGTAGCTGTATATCGGCAATAACGCGGCGAATGTTGTCCTTCAAGAGGTCAATCGTTTCGGGCTTATCGGCGTAGAGTAGCGACTTCATTAAAAAAAAGTATAGCGGTTAAGTCGCAAGATCTTGCAGGCCAATTCACGGGTCCGAAATGCGAAAATATGCGATTACCAAAAGCTTCATTAAACAAATTATTGTGGCACAAGATGTGTGACATATTGCGCCGTTGTTAAAACCATAGATTCTGCACAGCATGAGTGTTCAATTGATGAACGAAAAAGTCAGTAATCATGGTATGGTCACCATTGACTGTTACGTTCTGACCAGCATGGTTTTTCCACCAGCGCATAAAGCATACCAAACAGTCAGTTTTTCTAAATATAACGGTATCTCTTTTATATTGAATTTGCAATATGCAATCAAAATGCACGATGTTAATTGTAAATAAAACAAAAAGTTTTCAGAGAATTATCTTGATAAGGATCTATATGACAATTATATGTGACATAAAATATTGTCCAAATGCTCGCCACGGCTTCGTTGTCATATCCGATATCTTCAATGATACTGGCACAAAATTGAGTTTCAATGTCGTTAGTGTCCCGATTTATCTTATTCTTGAGCTCTTAGCTTACTGATGAAAATATTCCAAAAAAAGTTGAACGGTGTCAAATCACATGATCGTGGCAGCCAATAAGTATCATCACGACGTAAGGTAACGTAAGGAGGCTTTTCGTCCTTGGCTATGTGGCAAGTGGTACCATACTGTTGGAACCACATATCATCCAGGTTGATATCCTAATTTCATAAGAAATCCGTTATTATCTTGCAACAACTTGGCCAACCTCATTTTTAAAGAAGTACGCCCCGATGACGCCGCCAGCCCTTTTATTGCATCATGTATAATTTTCAATTAATGCTGAGTGTAGAGTGCAAAATTAAAAATCATATGAACTGACTAATTAACAGCATTTTCTTTTAAATAAACACAATTCTTCTTTTGAATTCTTCTATTTTTAAAAACTATAAGGCAATTTTATTACTTTTCATAATTTTACCTCTAACCCAAATCAATCAACATGTTTTGTATTTATGTTGTAGTTTAAGCAATGTTTACAATTACAACAGCAACAATTGAAACAGATTCATAATATGTATGCTACAGTTAAGCTCCGAAACATAGAAACAAGCATAACTACGTAATAATGCATTATATTACAAACAGACAAATATTAAATACTTCAAACAGCAGTAATAAAGCGATGGCATATGCATTCCCCACGTATGGTTAAACATGCGTCCGAATGTACATATGTATGTATGTATGTATGTAGTATCAACGACTACTTGTATAGAAGATACATGCTTCAGTGTGAAATAAACGATCAACACAAATTAACTTTATTAATGTAAAAAATGTAAACAATGTTCTGGTACAAGTGATATGATGACTGCAAGCAGCAGCAATGATAGTGCAACACTGTTAAGAATGAAAAAAACAGAACTTTTATTTTGATCGAAATGATCTATTGTGGAATAGGTACGTTACAATCAATGAAAACAGCCCTTTCTCAATGTTCCACTAAAACAATTGAACAGCAGCTAACAATAAAGAAAAAAAAAAAAACAAAAAAATAAATGAATATTAATAGACGTTCAAAAACAAATAAACAAATTTTTATGACAAACAATGTTCGACAAGAAACGAATAAATGGAAACAAACAACACAACTAAACAGTTATTGCATGCTTCATTTATGCAACATGTAACAGTAGCAGATCGTATACATCCATTCAGATACATGAACTACATACGCGTTAAGAAGGCATACAAATGTTAAATGTTTGTGTCAAGCAGCAGCATGGGGCGCTAAAAATTTAAATGCTGATGTTCATATAAACACACGTATCTATCTATGGTCTTCTATGAAAGTATGTGTGTATAAGTTTGTAGTGGTTGGCCCTCGTAAACCTTTCAACGTCTAAAATATGAACGAATATCGTATATGAAAAGTGTGTTGTTTGTGTGTCGTACAACGTGTTAAATATCATTTGATACAAAACTACAACGGCCTGGTATGTGTAGCAGTTGTAGGGTGCGCATGCGTGTTTTTATTTTTAGCTGCATGTGTAAAGAGTTTGATCGACTTAAAATGCCACGGAAGTTTCTGTTGACAAGTATGCTTATTTGGTTATTACACGCTTCTGCATTCATAAACGTTTTTGATACCCTGACAAATTTCATGTTGATGAAATGTCAAAAATTACCCCATACGTATTTTAAAAGGCAACGTTGACAGAATAGTAGTATAATTGAAATTCCTGTTTAAAGTATGTATTTTTAGAATGTTTGAGAAGTAAAAATTAATGTACATATATCATGTTTAGCAAAGGTATTCGATTGAAGTTTGCAAAAGGACATAGTAAAGTTAAGAATGCCATTGTTTACATAAAAACTGTACAACACATACTAATTACATACTTGTAAATTATTATTGTAATATAATAATAATAATAATAATAATAATAATTGCACCGCAATAGTTTTTTATTCACCTGTGTAGTGCGAAGGATATATCTTCGTTGCTCTAACAAATTCTTAAGGAGAGCAAAGAAAGTATTTTATTTTCTTACTTTACAGTACTTAACTTACGCATACTCACTATGTATTATTAATTTTTGAACTAGTCAAGATATTCCTAAGCGGTTTGGTGGATAGACGTACGACCAATAATGGTTCAAAATAGACCAATATTTTTTTTTTTTTAATTGTCACATTTTATCATAGCAGCGACGATATATGCTTTGTTTGTAATTTCTACAATATTTATTTCTGTATCAATAAAGTATATCTTCTATATATCTATATCTATATATATAAAAGTGAAAGTCTGTGTGTGTGTGTGTTAGCTATAGACTCCGAAACTGTAAAACCGATCGGACTCAAACTTTGGCAAGTTGTTGAAAACATACCAGGGAGTGTTTATGGGTGGAAAAAGTGGGCGGGGCCACGCCCATAAAAATAAGTTATCAGTTTAAGCTACTTGCACTTGACCGATTTTTCTGAAACTTTGCACACATATCGAGCTGTCATGACTTAATAATTTTGTGATAAGAAAAGTGGGCGGGCCACGCCCCTAGAAAAGTTTTAATTTTGAGGTATTTGCACTGGACCGATTTTTCTGAAACTTTGTACACATACTAAGCTGTAATAACCATATAATTTCGTGATTAGAAAAGTGGGGAGGGCCACGTCCATAAAAAAAGGTTATAATTTTGAGGTACTTGCACAAGACCAATTTTTTTGAAACTTTGCACACATATCGAGCTGTAATGACTTAATAATTTCGTGGTTAGAAAAGTGGGCAGTGCCACGCCCATAAAATATAGGTATCATTTTGAGGTACTTGCACTGGACCGATTATTCTGAAACTTTGCACACATATTGAGCTGTTATGACTTTACAATTTCGTTATTAGAAAAGTGGGCGATGCCACGCCCATAAAAAAATTATAATGTTTATGTTTTTGCACTTGATATTCAATTAAAATTCAGAATGCATTTCGATTCATTAAGGGGCGTAGCAACGCGCGCCGGGTTTGGCTAGTATCTTATTAAAGCTTAAGAATAGGGGAGTCGATTGAGAAATGTCCGTCTTTTCGTGCTTTGGTTGAAATGAACTTTTGGAAGCCCCAACGTGTACCACAGACCTGTTTGTGGTATCAACCACGGTAATAAATCGCTATTGAAACGCAGCAAAATCGACACATATTTTTCGAAGATATAAGCAAATATAGACATGTTTGTTATTATTTTTAAATATGATGTACCATTGAGACTATTCGTACAAAATTTTGAATAAATCGATCACTAACTAACTAAAGTTATAGGCAAAAAATATTTTAAAAATTATTTTTTATATATATATAAAATTCCTCTAGCCCTAATTAATTTCTGGGCACACGAAAGACATCAAATTGCTAGCCGTAATCCAAAAATTATTGCTAAGAATAACTAACAAATTGGTTTGAAAGTAGCTTAGACAAAAACACCAAAATGCAAACACTTCGGTATTTTCCGCAAAATTTACAAGCAAAAGTCGATTTTCTAACTTCTAGACGATCGAGAAGGTCAATATGGGAACCAATGAAAGGGCTCGACTTGAAGACATAGCTGCCAGATTTGACGATTTATCGTCATTTTGACGATTTTGCGTGCTAAAATTAGATGTTGACGATTTGACGATTTATGCTATGTTTTTGACGATTTTCAAGAATTCAAGTTTGCAACATTTTTCATTACTTTTATATCAACCTTAAACTAAATAAAAATAATTTGTAACGGTTTTTTTTTGTTATTAATAATAGAACAGAGTGAAAGAGATACATCGATCATTATTTAATGTGTTTGTGTGGGTAATTTTTCCACTTTGTACATTTTTAACATAGTATATGCCACATATTATCAACTGATACCTACAACACGAACAAATATAAATTTGGAAATGCGTTTAAAACAATTTTAGTTTTTTAAGTAAATTTATTTAAATTATTTAAGTGACAAATTAATATGCTTAAATACTTCAAAAAATGGTAAGTTATTTTTAATTATACATTAAAACCTTAAAAGTCAAACATTATATTTTCAATAGAAAACCAAGATGATGAAAATTCTAGCAGCTCTTCCTCTGTAAGTAGAAATTTCATCCATTTTTTATACAAAACTTTGTAGTAGTTAAAATGAAATTTTAATGGTGTTTTTTTACAGGTAACCAACAAGAAGAAGAAAATTAAGGAAGACTGATTTGCAGATCCAGAAATAAATTTATGAGCTAAAAAGCGAAACGATGTAGTTTATTTTGGCGTTGTGCTCGTCTTACGCTTGCCTAAAGCTACCTTAATCGGTAGAAACTTTAGAAAGAAATGATTATAATTATTTGTCAATAAGTCTGAATTAGATGCAGCCAATTCATTGTTTATTATTTTTTGTATTTATATACATATTAATATTTATTTTTCGAAAATAATTCTAAATTGTATTATATTTATTGTTATGTTCTTAACTTAAAAGGGGCTAATAAAACCATTGATCTCTCTGGATTTAAAAAGTTTGTTATGTTATGCATTAAATAAAAAATGTTTTGTTTTGAAAAATGCGTTTTTTTATTTTGACGTTTTTATGACGATTTGAGTAAACTATTTGACGATTTTGACGATTTTTTCCCCAAATTAGACGATTTTGCCCCTATTTTATCTGGCAGCTATGCTTGAAGAATGTAATACACTTAAAAAAATTAAAAAATCCGTATTGACCACCACTACAAAATGGCGTACAATAAATTAGAAATTTTCCCTTTCAATCCTTTCAATATTGATATCATTCGGAAGGGCTGGACCAGTAGATCCAAGATGGTGTCAGAAACAAAATGATGACAGCTAACAATATGGGTATGAAATAAAAGGGCTTGAATAGTATAATACAAATAGCTATGTAAGATATAATAAAGCAAAATGGCTTATAACAATAAATCTGAAATCTAGGTTATGGTACGATGAGGTCGTTAAGCCTATGTAATTAATGGTGCTATATTCGGCCATGCCGAATGTAACATACCAATTCCTCATCGTAGATTTATGAATATATTGTATCGGCCATCCAAAAAAGTATTTTAAAACCAAGAATTGAAGGCATTACTTCATGACGATTGTTGTCAAATTTATTTGAAACCACATGAATTGAAGCTGAGAAGCCTTAAGAAAAGATTTTGCAAATCCGAAATATTGCTCGACTGCTATAAAAAAAATCAATAACCCGAAGCGTAAGAGATCGTATATGAAGTGCAGCCAACCAGCTGGGTCAACATTAAAGAAAAATATTCATGACGCTATGGTAATGCTCTGTATTTGGTGGCATTGAAATTATGAGCTGGTGTAATCTGTACAGGTTGTAACAAGTAACCTGTTCCGAAGGCAGCTGATATGTCTGAAGCAAGCATTAACTGAAAAATTCCAAGAACATTCGTTCAGTCATGACCACATGGTGCAATGCCTGTTAAAAATTATTTATCAAGAAAAAGTTGGGACTACTATTTGTATCGCAGAACAAATACAGAACGCTCCCTCTGTTGCATGCTTCACTTCGAAAGATCATATCCGAAATTGGCTTATTATCAAAAGATGAGCAGTATATTTGCCACAGAATTCATATGTTGCGAGAAAGATGGGAAATAATTTTATGTTGCACAAATGTTTCGAAATAAAAGATAAAAATTTAAAAAACATTGAATAGCACATTCTTTCAAAAGTTGTATGCCGCTTATAAAATAACATAACCTGATTTTGTAAACATATCCTAAGATTCCATTTCCCCCTGTAAAATTTAATATTATCACCATCAGCTAGACTCAGTAGAGAAGCATTCCATCTTTAAATTTCTTCAAAATGAAAGTGTAAAAGCTGATAAATTTATCCTGTTGTTGATGAATCAATATTTTTACTGGTAAATTGATCTTATATTCTGAAAAAGTATTGCGATAAATCCGTTAGTTCTTGAAATTCTAGCTATATTTGTCATAGATTTATAACAGTCGTGTTGATGATATTTTCAAATTCCTATTCCTCTTACCACAGTGTTTCTCTTTAAAAGTTCAATTCACTTTTAACACACACTATGTGACAACCATGTCTTATCTCGATAGTTAATTTTAAATCTTGAAAAAAATTTCAAACGTGTCATATTATCCATTATTAATTACGCGGATCTTTAAAAATGTATTCAACACAAACGTAACAAAACTTATTAGAGTTTATAACGTTTTAACTTGCTAGCCATTATGAAAAAATATAAGTTTTATTGTTGTTATTTGATATGTATAAATGCCTATAACAGCCTTCTAAATCAGTTATGATCTGTTGTTCTGTTACCAATTCCTGAAACAGTGTGTCACATTTATTCAGCACATGACATGTAAAATATATATTTTTGACTTATGATGACAGTCAGAATTTCTAAATAAAAAACTCTTGATTTTATTTAAATTATTCCGATAAGAGCAACAAAACAAAAAATGAATAAAAATTAATGACTTCGTTTAAAGTTCAAAGTAAAATAAAATGTTTATGTTTTTATTCGATTTCGTTAAATCCAAAAACCATTTAACCATTATGGTTAATTTGTCGTCATTGTTGTTGCTATTATTTCTGTTGGACGCTAATTTAGCTCTTTTTGCGGTCTTCTATTTCAAGTCGTTATTTTTATACAAATTTTCAAAGCTATTTTTCATTATCGTTCTCCTTATGTCTTTGTTTTCTAAAACGTTGTGTTTTGTGTGTGAATTCTGTTCTCTTAGGGAATAATTTTTCTTTTGTAACCATTTCTGTGATTGCAAAATTTAAATCATGCAACTCCCTCGACCATATTTAATCTGTCACAGATATACCAGCAGACAGACGATTAGGTGGACATATACAAAGAGAGTGAGAGAATTCCAAAGTAAGCTATCACGTCTATTTTTACACTCCTTTCATTCATTAATTTTATACGTTTGTAAGTATATTTTCTCCACATTTTCTTCTTCTATTTCTGTTAGATTCGTATGTCTTCTTTCATCCAAAGCTAATCAAACTTAATGTCTTCTACTTTCTGTATTTTATTTCAAACAATTTGTTGTCTGCTACATTGTTGTTAAATTCATGCATGGAAAACATTAGTTATGTGATTGCTGTTGGCCAAAACCAAAAACGATAGAACAGAAAAAAATATAAGCACAACTGCAATAGAAAAAAGAAAGTTCTTACACGTACATAATATCCAGTATGTGATTAATAAACATGAAGAGAATTTTTAAATTCTATAAATAGTATAAATTGGTGTTCAAAAAAAAGACTGAAACTTGGAAAATTTGAAGAATCATAAAAAAGAAATGGGATAATGGGTATGGAATTGTATTTGCATACAACATTGGCAACTTACAGCATAAGGATTATTTTCCATCAATCAAACCGAGACAACGTCTATTCTAGAATCTATTCTAGGGACAATTTATAGTTGAGAGTTTCTAGAGATTTGTGAACAGAGTAACATTTAAAGATAATATGACATTATCTCTAAAATTTTTTGTTTATGGCAATCTAAAATTTGTTCCAACCAATCTAAATCAGCGAGAAATTAGACCATCAAACAATTACATTAAGTATTATTTCTAGTTGACAACCCCGCAATTAAAGTCACTTTTAACTATTTACTAAAAAACAAAACTTCTTTTTCTTTTAGCACTGTCAAAATCGGCTTGTCCAATTGCAAAGCGTTGACGTCACACTATTACGCTTTGCTTCTTATAATTTTTGTTTGTATAAGACTGTTTGCCAGATAGACAATGCTTGACGCGCTGATTAAGCTTTAACGGTAATCCAACAGTTGTTGAATATAAATAACGCGTGATCCATTTTGAGGTTCCCTACTTTTTTAAAGAAAAAAAAACACGGAAAATTCATATTTAATAGGAAATGTTTATTATTATTTGAAAGAACATTCTTTAGCATTTAAATATTTTTTGAAGATTATGTCTATCAAATGTTGGCCGTAGCTACGTCGCAGATGGTCCATCCAATTTTCAATTACTCTTTCGAGCATTTCGACTGGCGAATGACACGCGTGATATTTTCCTCCAAGGCCTGAATCGAAGCGCATTTGTCCGCATAAACTTTAGACTTTACATATCCCCAAAGGAAAAAGTCTAATGGTGTGATATCATACGATCTTGGTGGCCAATCGACCGGTCCAAACGCTCACTGAAGTGTTCTTTCAATAAATCCATTGATTAATGGTGGCATCGTCTTGCTGAAACCAAATGTCACCGAGATCACGAGCTACAATTTCAGGCTTAAAATAGTCGGTATTCATGGCACGCTAACGGTCGCCATTGACGGTTACGTTCGCTCTGGCATAATTTTTAAAGAAATATGGACCGATGATTCCACCGGCCCACAGCGTGCTGGACGTGGTCTATTCGGTCGAATATTATCCAATATTGAATGCTGGGTCTCAAAATGGGTGATGGTGTTGCGAATAGTACGCACAGTAGGCCGATTATGTTGAGTGCACGAAACACATTCCTCACAGAACGTGAATTTTCGTAATAAAGTTGAACGATTTGTAAACCTTGTTCAGGCGTAAGTCTTTCCATTATGAAATGCCAAACAATACGAAACATAACTAACATGACAGCAAGACACGACTCACACGTGATCTGTCAAAAAAAAGGCTATTGAAGAAAGTATCTCTACTTGAATCACCCATTACAAATCATATCATCAACAAATACAAATAGTACTTCTATGGAAATCAACATTATGCTAGGCGCACAATTGGGACGAACGACGAATTTTTCGTCGCGAATATTCGTCATCAAAAATAAAACACATTTGTGTATATGAGAATGCATACAATTGTGACGTCAGTCGAAGTTCGCTATACGCGGCGAACTCTGCATTAGATTTATTTCTATTGCTTACGCCGGCAAACGACGAACAAATTGATACAAGGTGACCATTTTTTATTAAATTTGGGTTTACTTATCAACTTTTTAGGAAAATAAAGTTAGTTTTTATTTTAATAATTGTTTTATTTTTTATTTTAAAACATTTAAAAAAAGTATAAAAAAGTATGAAAAAGTTAAGTACAAAAATTTTTTTTTATTTGTGTTTTTGATAATGTTTAAGTTTATTAAGTGATCTTTTTTTCATATGGTCACACTATTAGCTGTTATACACAAACAAAATTTTTATTATTGTTTAATGCACGTACCCACGACATTCTTTGCAAACGTTTGCTTATACGTAAACAAGTTTTTATTATTACAGAAATTATATTTATTGTTTTGTTGAGTTTCACAAAAAATTAAATTCGTCGATTATTTTTGTTTTTTCTTTGCACAAACACTAAACAATTTTATCAACTATAAAAGATGTTACTTTTTCGTCGTTGTTATGCTTCACACGACGAATTTGCACCAAGAATTTTTACCGAAGAGTTCGTCGTGTTGGGCGAAATTCGTCGTTCGTCCCAATTGTGCGCCGAGCATTAAGAAAAAAATCTTGATAGAGATAGAATACCCCGGTTGAAATTCATGGCGGATATCAGTCAATAATCAACGAAGAGATGTTCTCAATGATTTGAGCATTTTTTTTACTAAAGTTTTGACGGTTGCATATGGTTAATGTCTACAGCGAAGTGTAGGTGGTTATTTTTGCTGACGGTCACACAACGGTAAATAGTAGACGTCTGCTTCGTCAGTTAACAAACATATCGTATAAGTGATGCACTATGAACCAGTCCGCAAAAACCACTAAATACCATACTAAGCCTAAGCGCTCCTCTTGTTTATCACATAATGATCATTTCAGCCATTATCGGAATGGAATTTAGTGCATGTTAGTGCTAGAGATCGAGAAGTAAATATTTATAACGATGCGATGTTACTTATATGAGTACGTCCGGAATTACTTGTTATATTTCAAGATGTTAGTTCCCTTTAAAAGAAAATTATGTACAAAACATAAACAGACGGATCCGAAATGTACTGTGATATTAAAACCGGTGTATTCTCTGATGAACTCCTTTTGTATCGACTTCCGAACAAATGTAGTATATTCAAGACGAAATACTTGCTATTTTTATTAATATAAAAATGCATATTGCCTTGGCGAAGTATCCACGCCTTGGTGTTATTTTTAGTCTGGGGTATAGAGCTGTTACAAACATCTCTGACTGATGCATAGAATAATCCTGGCCTTTGTGCATAAAAGGAGTGCATAATTCAAGTAAAGGTGGTCGAGGAGCTACATCGCACATTAATATCGTATGGATTCATGTACAATTCTGGCACGGATAGTGACATCAGTATCTTATATATACATAAAATAGGAGAATCCTGGATCTCGTTCATAAAGACTCTCAGATCGTGGTAGAATAATGATGTTTTCTTTTCTGCCATAAATGTTACATTGATTCTTTTGTAATAATGTTGCCATAAAAATACATGTCGTACCCTAAATTAAAACATAGGGTTAGAATACTTTCCTCTTTTGTTATGTTATAAAAACGTTCATGAAAAAAGCTGAAAGTTTCTGTTCTATTCTGCTGATTATAGAGGTGAGGGGCACGTGACCTTTGAAAAGTGTTTTTCAATAAGAGGGCAACATTTTTTGTTAGACAAGAAAAACACATAAGGTTTTGTCCGCAGGTAGGCAGACATTAAGAATGAATGCTATGGAGGACATTAGTCTTAAGAAGATGCTGGCGATAACGAAGGACTGTGCAATTAGGATTGTGGGCAATGTGAAGTCGTAGTCCAGAGAAAAAGTCTGTAGTGGCGTGGGACTCAGTGAAGAAAGGGATGCCAATTAGTAGTCATGAAATTACTGTAGAGCGAAGAAGGTGGAAAGGGACCTGAAATAGTAGTGTTTCGATATTTACCATTTATATAATAATAAATACCAAAATAATAATTACAAAAATAATGGAAACTTCACCGACAGTCAAGCGGCACTTCTATAACTATTCTCCTAAATATTATACAGTGAAACAAGGAATATCAACAAGTGGGTACTTGAGAATATCTACCGCATTTTCAGTTCAATTATGTGTCGTAATGGCCTGTGGAATATTTTCTCCCTATAATTGTTTTATTTTCTTATCTTTTGGTTAAATTTTTGCTATGGTTAAAATATTCCCGCCTTTTTGTTTTGAGATTTTCTATGGTTGCATTTTAAACACTTTAAAAAATTGCCAAAGAAGTTCTAAGAAGACACTATTTCTTTTTAACAGAAGTGTTTGAAAAGTTGTTTAACAATTTTTTTTAAATTTGAAAACACAACCTTGAACGGAATTATTAAGCAAAGTAAATCAAAACAAAATATGGTTTTGAAGGTTAAACGAATTATTTAAAATATTTAAAAATTATTCTCAAGAGTCCCTAAAGCCACCAATATTTTGCTCTTATTTACCATGAAATCCAACTGTTTTTTTTACACAAGTTGACTTTATTCACCTTGCTGGACTTGTTCTAATTTTTTTACACAAAAAAATATATAAAAAAAATACATAAGAATCAGTATAAAAAACGAACAAATAAATATTTAGGGCATCTTTATTTATTGTCAAGCCCTGATTTACAAGGTCTCAAGTCTTTTGTTTAATTTCTAATGCAGCACAGCAGGACATTGGTCATCATTATCATTAAACAAAATTATGATTTGTATGCGTGAGTTCGACAACATATTCATTTTTGGACAAATATTGAATACATAGATGGATAGATGGAACGGGATAACGCTGACAAATATTTTGATTTACAACTTTAACACACGCATTCTCACACAATCCAGGCATATGCACAAACATTATAAAAAGAGTAAAATAAACAAACCTCATAAAAAATAATTTTAATTTTACACCGAGTCAAACATAAACCAATTAAAGAAACAATAAACATATACAAATACAATAGATTTTTATTAAATTTTCTGAAGAATTTGGTTCTGTTTATACAAGAATTAAAGCAAACTAGTAAGAAAGAAAAAACAAACAGGCAGACAAACTAAGAGATAGAAACAAGTTAAATATTAATTAAATTCAAAATCTAAAAGATATCGAAAATCGCCCTTGATAACCATCGTTCCATGATAACCACGCTTCATGGAATTAATATTAAAGTACGAACGAACACATGACATTATTCATCGAGAAAGTTGTGAAAGAGTTATTAACAGATTCAAATCAATTTATTTATAGAAAAATATACTCGCATCTATTCATACATACAATCGTACATACTTACATTTTAGTCGTTTCTTTTAGTTGTGGTTTTGTTATTCATTTCACAGAATTTAAATTATGTTTTATTATTAATTTTATTAATGTTTGTGTGTTTTTCGAATTATACGTAGAAATCAGATAAAAATATTTTAAAATTTCAATAAATAAAGATGATATTTATTGTAAAAAGCATCCACAGAAATTGAATGTTGTTTTCAATTAATCTGGATACAAATTGAAACATTATATGAGATGACATCACTTAGCAGGCCTTCTTGTTATACCCTTCACACAGTGAAAAACGGTATATGTATATAGGTTTGTCATTCCGTGTGAAATTTCTACAATTTTAATTTCCGACCCCATAAAGTATATATTTACTGAAAGCTTATGAATAGGGGAGTCGATCTGTCCATCTGTCCGTGTGTATGTTGAAACCAACTTTTTGAAGACCCCCGACATCTCCTGGACCCGGTTGAGGTATTAAATATCAGAAATATTCGGGAGTAGATTGGTATTGAAATTCAGAAACATCGGTGCATAAACAACTTAGATATGAGCAAAAAACCACGGCCTCCTCGTTTTTTAACACAACAACAACATACATACATACATACAAACGTGGTATACTGGTTAGAGTAAACGTCGCATCCAATCCCAGCTGAGCAACAAGAAAAAAATTTTTTAATATTATTTTAATTTTTTTTTTATTTTTTAATTTTTTTTTATTCTTTTTTATTGATTTTTTTATATTTTTTTTTTTTAATTTTTTTTATTTTTTTTTTAACACATCTCGCGCCAAGCCCAAAAATCGCGATTTACTCATTCGGGCCAAAATATTTTTCTTTTTGATACATTCTGCTTATGTCCATTATTGGTATACCTAAAAACAGACAGTGAAAAATTTCACTTTTTCCATGATTTTTCATCAATTTTCCGTGTGTGCACCGGTGATCACGCGGCCCCAGTAAGTAATTTTTCTTCATGGGGCCGCGTGATCACCGGTGCACATTCAACATTTTTTTCCTTTTTTAGTCCTTTTAGACGAAAAAAGTACAATTTCCACAGTGCGGACATGCGCCAGTCCGGTCGTTCCAATAATTCGGACACTTCTACATTTCGGACAATTTAAAATTTTTTACACCTACAATCCGGACAAATTGTTTTTATACAAGGAAAAAAATTCAAACCACAGATTCATTCCAGTTATATAAACTCTATATAAATCGTGTGCACTATGCCACATTCACGCTTAAAGACATTAAAGTTGCAAACTGCTCAGGCCAAGCACAATTTCATGTTCTCCTGGGGCCACAGATTCATTCCAGTTATATAAACCCCATGTAAATCTAGTGCACTATGCCACATTTACCCTTAAAGACATAAGGGTGGCGTGTGGATATGTGAACACGCGGCCCAAACTGGTGCCACACATGGCGCTATTATATTTATATTATATTTATAATATATATTTATAATTTATATTTATAATATATATTTTTAATATTTTTTAATTTTTTTTAAATTTGGTATAAAATTCGGCACGTCCGAATATAGCACTCTTACTTGTTTTAATTAAACTCTTAATAGAAGAAAGACACGTTTTCAATCAAAAAAAATTTCCACATCTCTTCACCTTATCTCCATGATGAAACCAAAGGTATTTCCTATTATGTTGTCTGATATATTTAAAGTGTAAAAATATTTGTCATAAAATTAACATACTTTTGTATGTATATAGCAAGAGTAAAGTTTGTTTGCTAATTTAGCCAGATAGCTTAGTCTTGTTCAAAATCTGTTTTTAAATTCCCTGTTGTGTTACGTGACTTAACAGCTGACCAAAAAAATTAAGTTTCATCATTTCGTTTATTAGTAACTTCGCCAATTAGCAAGTTATTATTATAATGAAACATTTTATAATGCAATATTTTTTATAATAATATCATTGATTTTATGATGATCCTTTAATTTCTTTAATTAAGTTATATGTAACAGTTGATTTGTTGGAAAAGCAAAATATTTTATCACAAATTATTATTGGTCACATTGTTATAGCACTTTTTCTTAAAAAAAGGTAAGAAAACTTCAAATCAACTAAAATATAAAAATCGTAGACACTCTGAGGTGATTAGTATTATCTTTAGGAAGTTCATAGTAAAATCGATCAAATGGATTGTCTTTAAACTAATGAGATCGATATTAACCCAAAACAGGAATGGTTAATGGTAAGTAAGCTTCCTGGTACCATTAACAATTTATTTATTAATGAGTAAAAATATGAAATAATGTCTAAACATGCCAAGATATGCATTCAATACTCGTAGCTACAATAATGGCGAGTGTAGGCTTTCCTCCACTTTTCAGACATTATCTCTTGCGACACCTATTCACGTCTATGAAACTCCCACATGCTTAACAGGAAGGCAGCACAATATAATCAGGTTTCAGTTTCATTAAATACTACAGTGTTTTTTCCTTTAAAAAAAAATTTACAAAAATTTCGCTTTTGAAATTACACTAGATTATTACCAACAATTTTATAAATTCAAAGTTAATCGATTTTTCACTTTATTAAAAATTTAAAAATTCCAAATTTTCTAATTGCTTTGAATTTGTGTAGTATGTTAGAATAATTTGTAACACCCTAATTTTAAGTCCAAAGATTTTTACTCTAAGATAACAATATTGTTTTAATTTCTGTAGTCAATTTCCATCAGAATTTATCTTTGACTATTAATCATATAAACTTTAATCAGAATGTTGGACTTGAAATGTAAGGTTTAAGCGAAACAAAAAAAAAAAAATTAAACACAAAATATAACGCCCCCTTAAACAAAGGATCAGAGTTTAATATTAACACGTGCCATGTTAATATTTGTTCTATAAACAAGACAAAAATAACAAACACGCATACAAACGCGTAAACACAGTTGGAGAAACTCAAGCAAATAAACAAATATTAACCACAATTGTCTAATATGAATAAATATTAACTCAACAACGAAAACAATAACAATAACAAATTTAAACTTGTATTTATATATTGAATGTGATACCAATTATTACATTGCATGTGTGTGTGTGTGTGTGTGTGTGATTTTATCTGCAAGGATTACATTACAAATAAACACCAGCAAAGTTGATTGTGTTAGTAAGAAATGAATTACTTGCAATATTACGTTTATACACATACATACACATGTACGAGTAAGAGTGTTTATGATATTGTTGTTATTGATGTTGATATCGTTTGTTGGTGTTGTTATCATAGTGCCCATAATCCTTGGCATATTGTTCGTCTGTGTGTTTGTTTGTCTATCTAACAAATATGAAACGTGTGTGCAATCGAAGACGTCTCTAAGACAGGCAGACAGACACCCACACACAGTTCAATAACATTTCAAATGTAATCCCGCCTTTTGTTTCATTACAGCTACTTACGAGTGCGATGGCTTAAAAATGGTTTAAATATACAATTTTGGTTAAATGCGAATCGTATCAACGACTGACTGACTACAAATTTTATTTATTATTTTTCGGATTTCTTTCTCAATTTTTTTTTTTTTTTTTTGATAATGTTTGTATGTGATGTGGCCATTTCTGTTATCAGTTGCAAGATGTTTCGCTTTGTATTTTTGTTAAATCTTTTATTAGTATTGTTGTCGTTGTTATTGTTGTTCATATCTATAAAATAAGAATAATATCCATTTATGTTTAGTTTTTCGATTGTTTTTATTATTACACACATTTCTGTTTTTTGTCTTTTGTAATTGTATTTGTATGTTACTGGCCATATGTATTTATTTTTATTCGTTGCCAATATTTTTGTACTTGTCGCATTGTTTCAACTTTTACATACCAATTTCATTTCTGGCAATTTGATTGTGAGACAATTTCTTTTCGTTTTTGCTACTTCTGTTGCTTTTTTTTAACAGGAAACAATAAAATTGTAAACAAATTCGCTGCCGCAATAAGATTGTGTGAATATTTTCTGGGATTTTAAGCCTTTATCAAGTTGTATGCTATTGGTAAAAATAAATTTTTATAGATTTTCTCGTTGTTTTTAGTATTTTTTACTTTTTACTTTTTTACCTTCAGTATTTAGTTTTGATGGTTATTGTCATTTTTTGGGATTCAAATAAAACGTTGTAGGTGAATTGCAATAAAATAGTTGACATTAGACCGGCTTACGAAAAATTTGTGGATTTGTATTTAAAACCTTTTATATTCAGCTTATGTATTTAGTTATTTTTATTATAACAAAACTACAAATTAAAAATATATGTGACAGCGCACAGAGAAAGGGACCTAAGGGTAAAAACAGGTTTTGTTCAGGAGAGCTATTTTAAAGATTTAAATACGTGTATCTTTGGTGTACCATCACTGAGCGTGTTGGTATTGGTCTCATTTGAAAGCTACACATCTCATCACGTCAGAAACGTGTTGGTCAACCTTGAAAACGTGCGTAGGTCGTTCCTACGTCTTGTTTTGTGTAGTTGGTTTTTCAATTTTGCTCGCGTTTTTTCGAATCCAGCATTATTTTCTGAAATTATTAATTGTGAATTATAATAAATACACATTTAAAATTCTTTTAAATCGTGAATATCACTCTGTTAGTACGAAAATCTTTTCACATAACCTTATTATGTTATTCGCGAAAATAATTTAAAACTGATAACATTCTCACTGTTTGTTTTAGGATGAAATGGTGGACGTATTCAAAGAAGTAGATTTATTTTATCGCTTCCCTGATAAAGAGGATGATGACGATCACTTCTCGGAATTATCGGATAGTGACTCTGAAGATGATACCGATAATATGTACCTTGAAAAATCTGATCTTGATTTACGCGAAGAAACGGTAGTTGCTCACTGTATGGTTCAAAAATACCTCCGTGTTGTTCAAATCAATGCAATGAAGTGATCCCTAAGAAGATGGCTGTGGATTTTCATACGTCTTTAATGAATTAAGATAAGGAATCCCAAGATTTAATTATTCTGGCACATCTGGCAGCTCACCGTGACGATGCAATGCTCAGGTCAAAAGTTGGTGATCGATCGCGAGCTATGAAGAAACGGTACAATCAGATATATTATTTTTGAAGTTTGCCGATCTGCCGTGATATGTACTTCTTCCTGTATACAATGGAAATTAAACGCTACAAAAATCTAATCGAACATTACCACAAAAATGGTGTTTATCCACGCGAACATGGCATGACGAATAATATTAATCGTACATATGCTTTAACTACTTTGGAAAAAAAGAAATTATTTCATTTATCAGCCGTTTTGCTGAAACTGTTGCTATCACTTAACCTGGACGTCAACCAAATCATCGTGATTATCGTTTATTGAAACTTCCAACTACTGAAAGTAAGACTTCTGTTTACACTAGATACACCAACAGCATCGAACCGGGTGGTAAAATCGTACAACTTCGCACTTTCCAAACTCTGTGGAAGAAATATTGTCCACACATCATCATTATGAAGCCGGTATACGATTTGTGCGAATTGTGTCGAAATCTTGCAAAAGATGTTGTTAATACAGTAAACGTTACTGTTATTTTGTTAAATTAGTAGGGGAAAAAATGAAAATAAATAAATTTTACCGTTAGGTCCCTTTCTATTTGCGCTTAGAATCGTCGACTTCACTTGTATAAAACGCGCATATCTCTGGGAGGAAACACTTTTGAGGCATGGGATCGATCTCTTTCGATGCTTAGAAGTTGTCCACATCAAAAAAAAATAGTTCAAATTCCTTTTTTTACCCTTAGGTCCCTTTCTCTATGCGCCGTCACATATAAACTCAATATAAAAATCGCTTATTGTAGTGTAATTAACTAGAGTCCTTTCTGGGACCTGAATCAGCAGCACTTAGGCCGACAGAATATCACATTACCTTCTAGTGTATGGAAATACTCTAGTTTAAATAATTACATATACTAGTAAGTAAGAGTTTTAAAATTTGACATCCAATATAAGTAGAATATAATTATTTTTTTAATGTAGAAAAAAATATTTGTGAAAATGTTCATATATTTTCTGCTGTTGAATACATATTAGAGTTTGTTTGTTATAAATTGTAATTTTAAAATTCGTACAGAGACAAAAATATTTTACACACATACCCATTAAAGTTCGTTAAAGTATACTTTCATTTTGTTTACATTAAAAATGCAAGATATCATAAAGTGTATTTTTTAGATTACAATCAAACGCACGTATATGAGATGATCTAAAATAAAAAATTTCACACCCATTTCGCAGTAAATTAGGCAGCACTTTGCAAATAACGTGTAAAATATTTTTTTCCAGCTCATGATCTTTTTTTTCTTTTTGGTTTTTAAACATAGATCTGGGTCTTTTTATTATCTCAAACAAATAATCTAAAAGTATCGAATTACACGAACGAGGTTGCCAGTTTAACAGGACCACTTTTTGAAATAATTCGTGCAGTTTTATCCAATACTCGTTGAGTTTGCCAAATTATATCATGGTTTTGAAAATAAATTTAAGCCATTTGCAAATGTTTATCTGACGTGAGTCTATTCATAATTAAATACAAAACTAAACTAATCTCAAACAAGACATTGATACCAATAAGTTCTTCGCTTCTTAAAAAACACGATCATTAAGTTGGATCCTTATAAGCTTTTACCGTCTTTCAAATTACTAATGTAAAACTTTTATTAGAATTGAATGATTCCAAAACAGAATAAACAAAATGTTACTTTAAAATGTGCTAACGATTCAAATATGAATATCAAAAAAATATTAATGCAGCTTATACACGATATGTTTTCTACATCTGACTTGTAAAATTACACACTGATAAATACGTACATGTCGTGTGTTAGCATTTAAACATTACTTCTGTAAAACACATGTAAATACCTACTACTTAAGTCATCTGACAACATTTCAATTAGAGCGTGCTCTAATTTGTTCTGACAAACCACCTGACATCAGCTATTGGCAGAAGTCGCTGATGCCAGAAAACAGTCAGCGGCGGTTGAGTGTTAAATAGCAATTTTGACAGCCATAAACAATTACATATGGATACCAATTTACCAAGTCAGATGTAAAAACATGCCGTGTATTAGCTGCTTAAGTACACACTCACAATCATGATTTCTTTTCAACAATAAAGTCGCTCATATATTTTTATATACATCAACATATTAACTATTTATTTCAATACATACTAGAAATTTTGCTGTTTGAACATTTTTATTTACTGCATGCTAAGTCGCTTATTTTTATACCCTTCACACAGTGAACAAGTAAAAGTGCTATATTCGGCCATGCCGAATATTCTATACCCTTCACAACGTGTAGTCATGCAATGTGTATGTTAAAAAAATAATAAAAAAAATTAAAAAAAAAATAAAAAAAAAAATTAAAAAAAAAATAATTAAAATATAAATAATAAATATAAAACAAAAAACAAATAAAAAAAATATTAAAAAAAAATTTTAAAAAAATAATAAAAATATAAATAATATATTAAATAAAAAATAAAAAAAAATTACAAAAAAAATATATATATAAAAAAATAAAAAAAAATTTTTTTTTGGCTCAGCTGGGATTCGATCCCACGTTTACTTTAACCAATATACAAGTTTGTATGCATGTATGTTGTTGTTGTTGTAATGTTGTTTTTGTGGAAAAAAATCGAGGTGGTCGTGGGTTTTTGCTCATATCTCTGTTGTTTATCAACCGATGTTTCTGATTTTCAATACCGATCTACTCCCGAATATTTCTGATATTTTAATACCTCACCCGGGTCCAAGCGATTTCGGGGGGCTTTCAACATACACACGGACAGACGGACAGACTGACAGAGCTTAATCGACTCCCCTATTCATAAGCTTTCAGAAAATATATACTTTATGGGGTCGGAAATGAAAATTGTAGAAATTTCACACGGAATGACAAACCTATATATACCCTTTTTCACTGTGTGAAGGGTATAAAAAGGGTATATATAGGTTTGTCATTCCGTGTGAAATTTTTACAATTTTCATTTCCGACCCCATAAAGTATATATTTTCTGAAAGCTTATGACTAGGGGAGTCGATTAAGCTCTGTCCGTCTGTCCGTGTGTATGTTGAAATCAACTTTTTGAAGCCCCCCGACATCGCTTGGACCCAAGTGAGGTATTAAAATATCAGAAATATTCGGGAGTAGATCGGTATTGAAAATCAGAAACATCGGTACATAAACAACTGAGATATGAGCAAAAACCCACGACCACCTCGATTTTTTTCACAAAAACAACATGGATACATACATACAAACGTGTATACTGGTTAGAGAACACGTGGCATCGAATCCCAGCTGAGCCAAAAAAATTTTTTTTTATTTTTTTTATATTTTTTTTTAATTTTTTTTTTATTTTTTATTCAATATATTATTTATATTTTTATTATTTTTTTTTAAATTTTTTTTTAAATTTTTTTTTTTATTTTTTAACATACATACGTAAATTTATAATTTTACAATGGGATGTATGTTCTACAAACGTGAAACGGCAAACACTGAAATTTTTGCATGTTTCACAAAATAAATAATATCAGGGGGATAATGAGAAAAGACTAGTTCAAAAGGCAAACATATTTGTATACACCCACCACCAAATAAAGATGTGGTAGTATGCTGACATCGAAATATTCGTATAGGATCAAATTAAGGATACATTTCCTGAGTTTTGGTTTCGTTCTAAGACGAACAAAAAAATCTACGTGTTTAGCTAAGATATTTCGAATACATTTAAGATGTTTGGTATTAAAAGTGAATGAAATCTGGGGGTAAATTACGACATTCGAAAGTGATTGAAATTTTAAGATTTTTATTAGAATCTCTGTACCAAAAACACAGCGAACTCAGACGATCGAGTACAATTTCCATCGTAATCGAATGCCGTAGTTTGTACCCCGGTTCTCAGAAAAATAGTTATGCAGTGCAGTGTCCATTTGCAATCGAACAAAAAAAATAGTGACTAAACGCAATGGCGTAGTGCAAATAAGTAAGAATGCTAAATTCGGCAGTGCCGAAGCTGATCATGAACATAGCTTAGTGAGCACATCATAGCTTTGCATACATTTCAGGGTGTTTATTACATAATTTTTTTTCTTTTAATTTTTATGCTTTATCCCAGTTAGTTTTTGACCGTTTTTCTAAGCAATAGTTTTCGGGATTACGGCTTATATTTGGGCGTCTTTAGCGTGTATGTAAATTAATTTCGATCTTTAGTACCTCGATGTATTAAAAACAAAATAAATTTTTAAAAATTATTTTTGTCGATAAGTGACTGATTTTTTTTTAACGAAAAGTCCTTGAGGCGTATTGTATTTGTAAATGGCACCAAACGTGTCTATAAATTATCCTAGAGTAGAAAAGTTTTGATTTTATAGTAAAAAACAAAGACAGTCGAGTTTATTTGTTCATATCTCAAAAAGTTATGGCGGTGATTGTGCTGGATTTCAATAGCGATATTTATAAAAGATTCAGAACACATACAGGTCTGTGCAACATGTAAGGACTTTTAAAAGTTGATTTCAACCAACAAAAGAACATACCGATGCTTAATCGACTCCCCTAGTAATAAGCTGTCAAAAAATATAAATTAAATAAATAATAAAGAAATTACAAACGGAATGACTAAGCTTTATATTAGGGATACAACTTTTTTACAATTTTTGAAAATATCAAAATGACCTTATCCATACCATGTAGTGCATAAAAAAACAATAAGAACTGCATCTTCAGATTTTCGATATCGTTAAAAGGGGTTCCGCGTCAAATGCAATTAAGTTTGGGATCAGTACGTTCTGAAAAATTAAGGAATTTCACTTAACAAAGATAGTTTTTAGATTGTGATTTTGATTATAATCATATAATTACATTAAGAAATGTAAATAGTTAAATAAATATATTTACTTGGTTTGCATTTTACTGGTGCTTATGCCAGATCATCAGTAAACCTTTTACCCAAATTCTTGAAAAAGTTTAAAATGTTATAAGTTATATTTTAAAATTTTTATTAACAAAATGAGAATTAAAAAAAAAAACTATAAAAAAACTTTTTCGAAAACCCAACCAACAATTTTTCAATTTTAATTTATTTTATTTTTCTAATAATTATAAAAAAAAAATTTTTTGTTGAAAAAAAAAAATTTTTTTTTTAAATAAAAAATCTTAAAGGGCTTTCAGAAATTGGCTTCGACGCTGCACGTTTTTGTTCCGAAATTACCTGAGGAAACATTTTTCGGTTTCAGCACAACATCGGCTACAGCGTGGTGATAGGACCTTATTTTAGTTGTACCGCTACTGTATATACCCTTTGCACCACAGGTGAAGGGTATAAAAATAAAATATGCCCCTATTTCAATAATTTGTTCAACGTTGATAACTTTGCATTGCCATTTTCAACTCAACTGAACTTTTTGTTCTATTGTGCGCAATTTCTTATAATTTCATAAAAAAGAATAATAATTAAAATTTTAGATTCTATATAAAATTGAAAAACAAAAGGTCGAAATATAAGTAAGACACGCCCACTTTTACGGCACTTTTCCATTTAAGGCAGATTGCTTAGTTAAAAAATATCTGTCTTCTTATCTGATACAGACTCGTATCTACTGAACAATATTGGTGATGGCTATAAAACAAATTTTGTTTACAGAAATTGACGATGTATTCAGAGCAAAATAATGGGTCGATTATGGATAGCAACTGAACTTTAGTTGAGTTGCAAGCTAGCAACTACAATTTTTCAGTTGCCAAATTTTCATATGAAATTGACAGTTGTTAGTTGCCAGTTGCCATCTTTAATGCCTTTTTTGGCAACTGGCAACGTAACTGAGGTTCGGTTGCTATCTATAATCGACCCATAAATTTGTTCAAATTGCTCTCAGCTGACAAAAACCAAAAATTAACAAAAACAAAAATTATTGTTTCTTTAGCACACTGCACATTTCGTTGAGTTGTGTATTTTGGGTACAATTAACTGCATATGAACAAGAATCATTCGACAAAATCTACGATAGCCCATTCTCCATCAGGTAATACTCAATTAATAGCAAAACTCATACCAATTAGATCTAATGGGTCGATTATGGATAGCAAACGAACTTCAGTTGTGTTACCAGCTGGCAACTACGACTTCTCGGTGGCTAAATTTTCATATAAAATTGACAGCTGGTAGTTGCCAGTTGCAATCTGTAATGCCTTTTTTGGCAACTGGCAACGTAACTGAGGTTCAGTTGCTATCCATAATCGACCCATAAGACTGTGGATGAAGCAAAAGAGAATATTAAAATTCCCTACTATGATGGTCTACGCAGTAATACGTTTTTAAACCATTAAACCCTTTTTTCATAAATAAAACAACTTGAATTTTTGTATATTTTTTGCACAAATTTTGTTTATATATTTCTTCTTTTTTTTTAACTAAATTTATATTTGTTGTTTTTGTTTTCTTTTCACATTATTAATATAAATTACTTTTACTTTATATTTGGGGCTTATTATACATATGTTTGTTTGTTTAAATATACACACTTAAAAATTTAATACAAATGATATTATGTACTCATAGATTTGTTGGTTTCTTTTAAACTTATTCAATTAATTATACTTAAATTTAATTACCAATTACATTAAAGACTTAAGGTATTATTTTTAAATTATTATCTCTAAGTATTTATTATAGACAAGACAAAATCAAAGTCAAAAACGAAAACGAAATACATACATAAATATTTGTAGATTGCAAATAAATCTGTGATAACATAATTAAAGCAATTTATTTGTTAAGACCTGTATGTATGTATGTATGTATGTATACATGGCTGTATGTATGTATAATGTTTAAGGTATAACTAATAAAAAGGGATATTAAGAACATTATAAATTAAGTTAAAATAATTATGATTATTATGTACAAAAAAGCCGGAAGAAAAAGATTAAAATAAAATATGAAATAGTATCACAATTTTTTTTTTATAAAAATTTATTTGTTATTAATTTATTAGTTTTGTTTTTGAGATAAAATTTTTACCAATATTTTTAAATTAAACGCTATATACAAAATTATATAAAAACGGAATTTTTTTCGATTTATTTTTTTATTGCACAATTATAAGTTTTTTACAAATTACTTTTATGTATATTTATCTTTTTTTTTATTCTTTTGTGTATTTTTTTTCTATTTTTTTTCCTGTTAATCTATTTGTTATAAATTCGAATTTTGATTTTCCTTACGATTTGTTTTGCATTTATTTGTATTGTGTGTTTTTTTTTTTATTAATTATTTAAGTAAATAATATTTTAATGAAACGAAATCAGTCTCTTTTTCTTTAATATTTGTTTAGAGCCATAAATTTTTCGTTAATATTTATTTTGTTAGGTTCTTTTTCTTAAAATCTTTGAAGTTTTTCATGTTTGTTGTTTTAACGAAAAAAATATTCAGCTTTTTTTCATTTTGGAAAATATATTTTTTTATTTTCTTTAAAAAAAATCTTTGGATTTGTTTCAATAAAATTAGTTTCATGTTGTTGATGCAAATGATTGTTCTAACCATAAAAATATAATAATGATTTTTCTTTTAATTTTTTGTTAACGAATTATAATTTTTTTATGGCTAGAAAACAATTTGTTTAAATGTTTTCAATCATTTCATGTTTCGTTCTATTTAAAATATTTAATTTTTTTATGATTTGTTTGCTTGTTTCATTCACCTTATAAATGTTTAATTTTGTGTTCATTTTTTTATACTTTTATTACACTACATTTATACATCATTTAATATTTGATACAGTTGTTAGGTGCAGTGTTTATATGTGTGTATTTCTGTTTACAAAATCAAATAAAAGCCTAAACTACAAACGGTAAGGTCATTTCAACAACGCAGCAGCCAACCAATTTAGCACCCCGACCCATTGTGATTTATGTTTTTGCATATTCATACATAGTAGAAACTTACAAAACATTATCATCTTCGTTGTTGTTGCCATCACACATCACAACAACGAGAGAGACAGAAAGAGTCCAAAAAAGCTTGTGTTTTAATTTTATTCTTTGTAGCTTCCTGGCATCAGTGAGATCATTCATAGGCGCGAGTGTTTTAGGTAGAAATGTGTTTGATTGTTTGTTATTGTTTGCAAGGAAGATGAAAGCTTTAAAGTCTTGTCACTAGCTCTTCGAAACTTGAACTTAATTTTTTAATAAATCTTGGTTTAAACTTGTGTTACAGATTTGATTTAACAAATTATGTTAACAGCTTTGGTAATGTAGGGTGCAGGTTAAGGGTAGGAAATGTTTTGAAGCTTTATATCAAAGACTGTGTGGTGAAATTAATTTTAATCTTCTTTTCCACCACTCATCTAAAAATAAATAAAAAGAAATAATGGAAAATAGAATTAGAAACATTTTGAATTTAATAAAAAATGTTAAATAATTAAGATAATAAAAAAGAGGTGCCTCTTAAAATGACAATTAAATCAGCAAACTATAGAAATGTGCGTTGGAATACTATGTTTAAGCAAAATATTAAATTTTACATACATAGTTTAAAAAAAGTAAAGTTTTTCTTTTTTTAAACAGATTATATATGGCACATAATAATAATTTTTTCATAAAAAGTTTAGTCAAGTAATATATGTATTTAACCCTATGAGTGGTGAATATAATTTGGAAGACTTACATACTTTACGGCTCTGTTTCGAAAAGTCTCTTGTTCCATATCACGAATTTTATGGGTTAACATATGCTGTTTTAAATTGCCCTGAAAAGATAAGGAACAAAATACTTAGGGATAAAATATTTGTCTAAAAATCAGAAGATCATAAAATTATGCTAAAAGTATTCGTATTGCAAAAACCTCCCTTAAAAAAAAACTTTCCCCACAACTCACCTTAGTTGTAAATCCACGATCACATATATTACATTTAAATGGTCGCTCTTTAGTGTGACTTCTATAATGGATCTCCAAAGCCGAATGGCAGGGGAATGTTTTGAAACAAATGCCGCAAGTAGTGCTGCCTCTGACTCCTAAGAAACAATCAAAAGAGGAAATAACAAACAAAAAAATTATTTTTAAATTTACTAAACTTAACTAAGAGCAAAAAAGCTAAAGAAAAATATAAAAAAATACAACCCATGCACCATTTGTAACAAACAAATACAACAAACAAAAGGTAAAAATAATATAAGTTACATAAATAACAACAGAAAGCTGATTTCTTTGAATTTTATGAATGTAAAAATTTTCACTCACAACTCACCCGATAGTGCTAAAGGATTAAATGGTGCCGCCGGCATAACAGACTGCGCTATTGTATTCATCGCTGTGCACATATTTTGTGTGGAAGCAGGAGGAAAGAGCGGGAGATTTGGAAACATACCAAATGGTGGCCGGGCAGCTGCCATTAATGGATTTGCCGATTGGGGATGATGCATTTGCGGTGCGCCGGTTGCAGACGATTGGCTTGTGGGTGGCTGATGTTGAACGCCTGCTGATGGTGGGGCATTTGGTGAGAGTTGCGCATGTGCAACTGCTTCACGTCTTAGTTGTTCTTGATGCATGGCCACGACGGCATTATGTTGCATTTGCTGGTGATGTTGAGCGGCCGCCAAAGCAGCCTGTTGTTGCATTAGTTGTTGATGTTGCTGCTGCAAGTGATGATGCAAACTGGGTGGTAGACAATCTACTGTCGATGTTGGTGGCAAGGTGACAGACGAGCTGACTTGTGGTAGTTTTGGTGACTTACTTACGGGAGAAGGCGAACGTTTGCCGGCATTTGCTGTTAAGGGAGATCGCTCACTAAGGCTGCTATTCGCAGAAGAAGGACCTGCTCTAGGTGTTAAATCTAAAGCTCCCTGCGACACTTCCGAGGCAGATCTTGCCGGTGATGTAGCGCGTGTAGAATTTATAGGTTTTGTAGCTGATTTAGGGCTGATGGGTGGAGAATTTACAGAATTTGGATTAGAGGTGACCGATAGAGGTCTAGGATTTGTATTGACCACTCCTGTCGAATCTATTCTCAGCTTCTGTTCGAACAGCAAACCTTTAAATTCATCTGTCGATTTTGGTCTTTCACTGCCCAGATCCAAATCATTGCTATTGGACATATGATCAGAGGACATATCATCATCAAAGTCATCTCCACAATCCATTTGATCATCAAAGTCACCCTGAGAAGACTCTGAACCCATGCCATTATGCATTGCACTCAAAGGATGCATACCAGGGCCACCGGGCATACCAAAGTGAAAAGCAGCAGCGGCAAAAGGATTCATAAAGGCTCCTGGCATCATTGAGGGTGGTGGATCGCGTATCTCCGCCGCTTGTATTTGTTCAGGAGTTAAGTCTGTAGGTTCTCCGGTATGCAGGCGTATATGTTGTTGCAGTACTAAAGCATTTGAATATTTTTTATGGCAAACGGGGCACTGATGGAAATTGCGCATAGGTGGCCGGATTTTGTGGACAGCCATATGTGTCTTCAAATTACCTTTTGTTGTGAAGGCACGGCCGCAAATACGACACTTGAATGGTCTTTCACCTGTGTGAGTGCGGTAGTGCATTTGCAAAGCACTTTTACAAGAGAGAACGCGATCACAAACCACACATTGATTAGGATCGGTGATCTTTTTATTCTTCATCAGTTCCTTCAGTTTCATGGTTTCCGAAGAATTCGAGATTTCTATGAAATTCTCCCATGAGTTGTCATTGCTATGGGGACGTGGCAATAAAGCCATATCATGAGGTTTCATAGGATTAAAGAAGGGAGGACGTGGTATATGTGCGGGTGATCTTATAGGCGAATGTCTTTCTGGCGACAAAGTCTTGGTAAAATTCAAGGGAAAACGTTCTGCAAAGAAATCATCACGATGAAGCATGGAGGGTGGTAGTTGACCAGGTGTGGGCAAATGGTCCAAATGATGTTGAGAACCTGGAGAGGGTTGAGGATGTATAATAGCAGGTGGTTGTATGGGTTGTACTACCGGCGGTAATTGTTGTGCGGTGGGTGGCTTAGAGGTTGGTGCAGGCGGGCTTTTAGGTACTTGGGGTAGGGAGTTCATTAAAACAGGCGAGTGAGTGGCAAAAACGGGACTGTTTGTGGAAGGAGCTCGTAAAGGACTTTGTGGTCTTTCTTCCGCATCGGGCACGATTTCGCAATCATCTTTTTCTTCTTTAATTTTAATATCTAAAGATGTGTGTGTTGATTGATTGGGAGTTTTAGTTGGTTTGTTTGTGGTTTGTTCCAGTGCCTCTGGTTCCTTTCCCTCACATATTTCTGACTTAATTTGTGAATTTGCAGGTGAACTCGGCTCCGAAATTTTACTTAAGTCCGTGGGTGTTTCATGATTTTTGTTTAAAACTGCTTGGGCTGCAGCCTGAGCCTGTACAGCGGCTTCTCCCAGATTACCCGGAACCTGAGGGAAGAATGGATTACTAAATCCGGCTGCAGCTGAGGAGGCAGATAAAGACTTTAATATATCTATGGGAGGCCTGTAAAGATTAGCCAATCCTGGAAAATTGTTAGAGGCTCCCGGGAAACTCATGGCTGGCATTTGACTGGGCATTTGTTGTTGCATAGCGGCAGGCGTATGGCTAGGCGAACTGTCCGGTGACATTTGATCCAGCAGAGGAGGATGGAATTTATCCAAGTGCTCTGGTATGGGTGTGGCATTCATAGGTACGTGAGGAAATTTATGAGCATGTCTTTGAAAATGTACCTTTAAATTGCCTTTGGTGGTAAACCTACTGCCACAAACATTGCACTTGAAGGGCCGTTCACCCGTATGAGATCTAATGTGAATCTGTAAAGCGGAATCCGAACCAAAAACTTTGCCACAATAACGACATCTATGCTTGAAGAACGGCTCATTACCAGACTTGCCATTCTTTTCTTTAAAAGCAAATTCATCCGCCATGTTATTGGCTAAGATACCCTGAGAAGCTGAATCCAAAACTTCTTGTGCTCTTTTCTGTAACAAGTCTAAAGAATTGGGTTCAGGATTATCGTCGTGGTGTGTAATAATGGAAGAAGCCAAATCTGAGCCAAAAGGCAAAGGTCTATTTTCCATATCCTTAAGTTTATCTAAAGCATATTTCGAACTTTTGTCAATACTTATGCGACGCGACGCAGAGACGTCCACATCCTCTTCATTGTCAGAGTCACGTTTTCTTTTAAGTGAGTCCAAAGGTACACCAGCATTGATTAAGTGTTGTCTGGCTTTGTCCTCAGCCATACGAGCCTCAGCTTTTTGTCTTAATTCCATTTGAGCTATACGCTCTTCTTCTTCGTAAGTGTCTTCCTCACCATTCTCACCCTCCTCTTCTTCATCATCATCTATTTCATTGGCCTGCTCACCGGTTTTGGTCTGATTCAAGGCCAATTGCGATTGCAGCTGTTGTATGAGTTGAATTTGAAATAATTGCTGTTGCTGCAGGCTAAAAAGTGTCTGCTGAAGGAAAGCCAATTGCTTCATGGCAGCCTCATTATCATGTCCAGAAGCACCATTTGCTATGGTTTTGGCAGCTACTTGGGCTATTGCCAATTGCATATTTTTTATGGCTTCTATGTTAACCGGCGAAGCACTGAATTGCTGGGCCAAAGAGGCGGGCAAAGATGGTGTGGTGGATTCAGGCACTTCCATTTCCACATCTTTGTCAAGAGGTTTCTCAGCATTATCCGATACTGCTGATATTTCTTCCAATTCCATTTGCGACATTTTCTTGTTGTCATTTTCTTCTTCGCTGCTAACTCGATCCTTGCTAAGTTTTTCCAACTTACTTAAACACATGTTATCGGATGTATTTAAATTTTCTTTTTCTTCGTCCTCTACATTAGACGATGACGTTTCCTTGGCTTCTTCGCTGGCCTCCTGAGCTTTACTTAAAGGTTCTTGACTTTCATTGAGATCGGGCGGTGTAGGTGAGGGAAATTCTTGATTTTTTGAATATGTCTTGGAAGGTACTAAAGCCGCATTTGATTCTTCTGTTTTAGCTGGAGATTTTATCTTTAACTCCTGCTGGTGTTGTTGCTGCGACTGTTGTTCGTCCAACGGCATTACTATGTTATTATTATGATTAAGATCTTCTTCTACTATAGCTGAGTCGGCCGCAGATGTCTGCTGTTGTTGTTGTTGTTGTTTATCGGCGGGTGTATTTGTTGTGCTTGCTGTTGTTGTGTTAATTTTATTAACATGTTCATTAGTAGCGGCCATATGAGTTAATTCTGTTCTATCGCAATCACTATCTTCATTGGCGCTTGCGGCTGCCAAGGGTGAACATGTACCATTCTCCTCATGATCACTGGCTGAATCTAGATGAGAATATTGGATAAAATTTAATTGAAAAAGTTGGGTTAATTGTTGTTTTTTTTTGGGGGGGAGGGTGTTGGGGTTTGGTTATACTTATTTTTACACTATAGAGAAATAAACAAACTTTTCTCATGATTTCCCATCAAAATAACTTGTTTTGTTGCCACTCTTTGATTATTAAACAGCAGCAACAACAACAACATATTTCACACAATTCATGATAATTTTTCATTTATTTTCTTAAGCTTTTGCAAAATTTCAATTTCTACTATTTTTAATGCAATTATTGCTCAGAAACATTCTTACTACAGCTACCATGACTTGGCAGCAAACTCACTTTTGGCAGAGTGCTACATTGACTCGTTAATAAACTTGTCCCTATACGAAGCTCTACTCGTATGTTTATCAATTTGCAGTTTACGTTTTAGCCGCTTTACACCTGTAAGTATTGGCAGTAGTCGAGACAAGTATCATTGTAGCGTTTCATAGAGCGTACAGCAAGTGTTCAAGCTAACAAAAACAAGAAACAACCTGCTTTCTTTGGTTTGCTTTTGGTCTTGTAATCTTATAAAAACAATCTCAACTCTACTACTGCTCGCAGCATAGTTGGAGTAAACATTACTTTTTTTCTTTGCTTTTCTTTTTGGTTTGAATTCTTTTTAAGTTTCTTTGTTAAATTTTAGTCTATTGGCAATATGACTTAATCGTTTGAGGCTTTTTGGTTTGTTGCAAGCACACACAAACACTTACATGTTGCATTGCTATATTTGCTGTTGCTGCTTTAGCATGTTTGTATGAAACTAGCATGTGTGTATATGTTTGAGTCTTGTAGGATGCCATGATATTGTTTTAGATATTGACGCTTAATGTAACAATTAGTTTTTACTATTTTGCAAAAAAAAAAAATAAAAATCAGAGATTTGTAAATATTTCCAGATTTTCAAATTTACTGATGAGTCTACGGAAAATTAAGTCATAAAGCTTTATATAATTCTTTCTTTTTGTTTAAATAAAATTGTCTGTTAAAATTCTAAACCTTGAAATGTTGACAGAGAAGTAAGTTGAGTGACCTTGTGTTAAGCTACACAGGAATTTCCATTTCTACAAAACTTTGAATAAAATATTACATGATTGCATATGAGTTACATGATTTTCAATTTAATCGTTTTTTTTTTTTGGCTTGAAGGCTTACGAAACTCTTAATTTTATTCAGTTTATTTTTTTTATCAGTTTTGGACTACTATATTTTGCATAAATTTGATTTTCAAGTAATTTCTATGTGTATTTTTGTGTTGTTTTTTTTTCATACTGTTAAGGGTTTATGAAATTTTCATATCAATTGAACAAATAAATTTGATGACTTTTTTATTTTGATTCTTTAATTTGCATACATTTTTTTTCGTTTAGTTTATGCGGAATATTGCTTGTACATTTTATCAAATATTTATACACCATGTGTTCACAAAGTAATTTTTTCCTTTTTTTAATTTTTATATTTTGAATATCTATTAAACAAATAGAAATACATTTTATTGGGGTTATCATACAAAAATGCAAACTAGCCAACAATGGCAGAAAAAAAGTGTAAAATATTCAATATAGTAAAGGTTTATTGTTTTTATAAAATATTTGAACCCAGAGGCCACCAAACGGGCTATGAATAATTTAAATTTTAAAAATAAAAACGAAATAACTAAAAACAATTGAAATTGTATTTAATTTTAATTTAAACCAGATTAGACAAAGTATTACAAAATTGAAGCAACAAAATGTACATGTAAAGCAATACATGTTGCTAGAACGATATTGAAATGTGAATAAAAAACAAAACTTTGGAGTTTTGATGTACAACTTAAATAAGTATAACTGTACATACAAGTTATAGTTCATACAATTCATATAGATATTAAATATTTCTTAACAACTTATATAATAGAAAAAGGTATATAAGTAGTGTGAATGTTTAAACAAATGTTTGTTAAATGAGTACTTAAATAAATGTAGTGCTGGAAAATTCTACTACTTTTAATTACTCGCTACTATTCAATACTTTTAACGTATTTTTCAAATTCAAAACCAAAGTATATTTTGAATTTAGATAAGTATAATTTCACTACAAATAGAACTTCTTAGCAGTCAATATTTCAAAAATGGTTTTATTGTTTTGGTTTCTTCAAAAAGTCTACTCAGTTTTCTTCTATGAATTAAGTAAAACTTTAAAAAAAATTTTGGTTTAATTTAATAAAATATCTCTAAAACAGAGTTGTATTTTATGGGATCAATTTTTTCTTCAATGAATTTCAAAAATACGTTTTATAAAGACATTATTATTACTTAATATCCAGTTACTTAATACCTGCCAATACTTATCACATTACAAATCAAGTAATTACTTATATACTTCTTAGTAAGGCAGACAGTATGTTTATCAGTAATAGAAATTCATTACCTAGTTTTTGCTGGGATATTGTTAATATAGTGAAACTAAAAAAAAATAATTTTTGACAATAATCCATCAATGTATAAATAAATGTATGTACATTTTATATAGATGTATATTTGGATGTAAAATTTATGTATTTGTTTTGACAGTATCGACATATTTAAAATGGTCAGACTTATGTGCTGCTTTTAAAATTCAAGCAATCGCTTGAGTAGAAATTTAATATGTAATTCGTTTTTGTGTGTCAATAACAAACACTTAAAACCATTATTAAAAATATGTTTTTAAAAATCAATATGATTTTTAAGTACAAAATTGCATAAATACAAACGATTGATTCCTAAATCTGGCAACTATGCAATGAACACTTCAAAAAAAGAGAGAGTAAAGTAACTTTCGCATACGATTGCCAACAAACGTAACAACCAATCAAGTTGCAGTTTGGTGAGATTTTTTAGCTCTCTTTTTTATATGGAGCTTGACAAAGTAAAAAATTATATGTATTGAATTTGACAACCTCATAAATTTTGCTTGCAGTTAGATGATCAGTTGAGGTCACCTTGTTAGATACACCTTGTAACTAATCAATTAATTGATAATAATGGTTGATAAAGGTGTCATTGGGGAACACAAGTGGACTATAGAGGAAATGGAAATTGGTATTGTTTTAATTTTGTATACCCTTCACACAGTGTGAAATTTCTACAATTGTATGGAGTCGATTAAGCTCTGTCCGTATGTCCGTGTGTATGTTGAAATCAACTTTTTGAAGCCCCCCGACATCGCTTGGACCCGGGTAAGGTATTAAAATATCAAAAATATTCGGGAGTAGATCGGTATAGAAAATCAGAAACATCGGTACATAAACAACTGAGATATGAGCAAAAACCCACGACCACCTCGATTTTTTTTTTCACAAAAACAACATTACAACAACAACATACATACATACAAACGTGTATACTGGTTAGAGAAAACGTGGCATCGAATCCCAGCTGAGCCAAAAAAAAATTTTTTTTTTTATATTTTTTTATATTTTTTTTTAATTTTTTTTTTATTTTTTTTTAATTTTTTTTTTTATTTTTTATTTTTTTTGTTTTATATATGTTATATATATTTTAATTATTTTTTTTTTTATTTTTTTTTTTATTTTTTTTTTATTTTTTTTGTTTTATATTTTTAATCGATTTAACTTTGCCTTTCTGTATGTATAAAAGAGTTTTACATCTAAAGTAATAATTTTAAGGAAACCAAATTTTAAAAAATAACCCATGAATAATAAATTTTGTATGTGTGTGTGTGTAATTTTCTCAAACATTTTCAAATTACGTAATAAAATTTATCTATTCATTTGTTGCAGCTTACGATAGGTAAGGTAGAACAGGCAGCTGTTGTACAGCTCACTTGGGTCCATTATATTGATCCCTTTGTGATACCTGAATAGAAAAGAAGCAGACAAGTCCAGAGTCTCCGGCGGGAATCGAACCCGCAACCCCTAAGCTAGCAGAACAGCACACTGCTGACTAGTCCATCGGGGCACCCTTGTTGCAGCTTGTTAATAATAATATTTCAAATGAGTTCGGTAAAAAAAAGTATGAGCATAAATAAATTCGATTTTATTTTACAATAAAATTGTTTTAACAAATTTTTATAAGCACATTTTTAGAAAAATTGCCATTTGTCTTATATTTATTCAAAATTGCACAAAAACACAAATACCGAGCAAACAAATTCAGCATGAATTCGCACCAAAATCTAAAGTATAAATTGATAATAACTAGTTTTTTTACTAGTAAATAAAAACTTTTATTTAAATAAGTCAATTAAAGAAAATCGTAGCTAAATATAAAAAATTTAGCTTTTATACTTAAATGACTCCTGCAAAGCTGTCACACGTTGAGCTATTTATATTGTGACTGGAGTAGTTTTCAAATGTCCTTCGTTGGTAATAGCATCACTGAAGACTGGCTGCACCGATTTTGCTAATTTTTTTTCTAAATGAACTTAGGTTTTTCGTAAAGAAAAATTGACAATGCCTACTTTTGCGGATACCGCCTTTTTTTGTTTAAAGCCTGATTCTTAAGGAAATTTTTTCTTAAAATTAGAAGTGGGTATGACAACCACCTCCCATACCAAATGAACAGTTTTTGCCGCATAAAAAAAAATTATTCAAAATTTGTCTCAGTTATTATAACAGACGTAAACAGACGTGGCCCTTCAATATAAAGAATATACATTTCACGAGATATCAAGAAAACTATTACATCTATCTTGAAATTTTGTGTGTTCTACATTTATCGCATTTTTCGTATTCCGCTCAAAAATCGATACGATCGGATAAGGGAAGTGATAACCCCCCATGCAAAAACTCATTATATGAGTTATTTCGGGAGCAATAAATGTTAGAGTTTGAAATCCTGACATTAAATACAATCAAATAAGGGGGCGGGGTACCTTCCATATAAAGAAAATATGTTTAATGGCATATCTGCAGAACTATAATTGTTATAGGCCTTGAATTCTGTGTAATTGACTACGACATTAGTTTATTGTTGCGGGCGCAAAGTATAAAAAAAGATTTTATGTCATTTGTGGAAAACTGTAATATGTTTTTGGTTTAAATTAAGGACGATGTACTTTTGATAACAATTTCCTAATTAGAATTAAAAATGGCAAGTATCGGAGAAGGAGTTGTGATACCCTCATACTAATGAAATGATATTTATGACAATTAATGCACACCTAACAAATGATGGCAGATAATATTAAAATCTAACTCCTAATGAGCACAATGCAAAAAATTTGTTTGTGGCCAGCAAACTGTGAGGGTTCTGATAATTTAAAATCTTTTTTTTTTTTAAGTTCATTATTTGCCTTAACATGTGTTTAAAAATATTTACACGCACTATGTAAATAAAGGGTATTATAGATTCGCTACAGCCAAATTTTTTTTTAAATCTGTGGTAACTCAAAAATCATTCCTAAACATACAATAAATAAATGTCAACAATTTTGGAATAAACTAATTTGTTAATGCAGTCATTAATATTTTTTCCTATTCTTTTTCGAGGTAAAGTTTTTTAATTACAACTACAAAAACCAAACCAATAAAATGTATCAAAATTATAAAATTTAAAATATTTTAAAACTAAAAAACTAAACACTAATTTTTAATAAAATCTGAACTCATTTGTCAAAATGTGGATTAACACAAATATGGAAAACATTTATATATAAAATATGTAGGAATGTGTGTGTAAATATTTAAAATTATTATAAATAGCTAATCAAGACAATTTTTTATTTTATAAATATATTATTTGTTGTTCAAAAATGATAAAAATGTATACATAAATAATATTTAAAAAATAAAATAAAGAGCAAACACAAAGAAGCAGCTTCCGTTAATGTTTGAAAATATTAAGATTATTTCAATAATACAAAGAAAAAAACCTGTTTATGGCATAAATCAAACATTTTTCTAACTATTTGGCAGAGAGGCTGGGGAGAAAAAAAAAATAAAAAACATCATAATAATAACAACCCAAGTGTCAAATTAAAAGTCACCAAGAAAATTAATAAGAATTATTAATGATTTAAAAAAATATTTGTTTGTTGTTGCCAAAATTTAAAGGCACAATTTTGAATGGACTTTTAATAAAAGTAAAGCTTTTAAGAACAAATTAAAAGTGTATTCTTGTTGCTGTTGAAACACACACATTAAGTTTGGTTCTCCTAACTAACTGTTGTAACAACAACTAAATTAAAATATTTTATTTTCGCTTTAATCAAATTGTTTATTGGGTAACTTATTTAATGCTCTAAAATTTATGTTAATTTGTTTCTTTCAAGAAATATTTATTTATCTATTTACACAACATTTGTGTGTTTGTGCGTTTTACATAAATTAAAACCCACTTATAAGGGCTACTTGATTATGATTTAAATGTTGTGATTATTTTATATTTTTCTTATATAAAATACATATATTTTTAATAGATTTTAAGTTTATTGAAAACAATTTTGTTTCAAATTTAATTTAAAAATTCCAAAATAAAACTGGATTTTTAATCATAAATACGACATGTTTGTGGGTTCATAAAGGAAATTAAAAGCCATAAATGATAGCAATTTAAATAATAAAATGTATTAAAAAAGATGATTATTATAACGCTATAATAACAAGTCGTACTGACAAACAAACAGTGTGTATTTATGTACAAAAATTTATTTATGTGAAAAATTTAATGAAAAGTTATTAGATCTAGAGAGGAAGGTGGTGGGTGGGTTTCCTTTTTCAATCCCATAAAGTTAGTTTTATATTTTTATTTTGTCTTTTTTAGACAACTGCGAATAGAAGACTTAGTTCAATAAACAGTCGTGTCTGGATATAGTGAACACCCGATATAGTGAACACCAAAATTTTTGCATGGAGTACTCTAAATAGTGAAAAACTCTTATAGTGAACAAAATTTTAAAAACAACTTCAACAACAATTCTTTTATTAAACTAAAATACATATGTACATATATTTCCTTTTTTGTACAAATTGTTTCTAATCAGCTATTGCATTTACATGTATGAATTTTTATTAAATATAACGAGTTTTTGAACAAAAATTTCAACCTTGATATAGAGAACAACCTGGATACTATGAACAAGCCTTGCAAAAATTAGTTCACTATATCCAGACACTACTGTAGTTCTGAAACAACCAAATAATAGAACGTTCGTAACAAATCTTCGGTTGTGACGTCAATAATTCGTTTAAAAAAGCATAACTTACATCAATAGTTAATAGATATGATAAAGGCCAATTCGTACGTAGCGGTATCAACTATTTTTATCCAAAAGGCGCCAGGCATTAACTCAAAACGTCCTAGAAAGCGCTACAATTTTATTTTGCTTTGATTTCCTGAAATTTTTTTTAATGAAATTTCTACAATTTTGATTTCCGACCCCATAAAGTATATATTTTCTGAAAGCTTATGAAAAAGGGAGTCGATTAAGCCCTGACCGTCTGTCCGTGTGTTGGTTGAAATCAACTTTTAGAAGCAACTATATGTTCCTCAGATCTGTATATGGTATCAATCTCTTGGAAATATCCAGGAATGAATCGCTATTGAAATTCAGCATAATCGCCCCATAACTTTCTGAGATATGAGCAAAAAAACACGAACACCTCGTTTTTTTCCACAATTACAACAACAACATACATACATACATATAAAAAACATACCAAACAAAAAAAATTACAAAAAAAAAAAAAATATTAAAAATAAGAAAAAAATAATAAAAAAAAACTGCAAAAAAAAAATTTTAAAAAAATTTAAAAAAAAAATTTAAAAAAATTTTTTATAAATTTTTCTAAAAAAATTTTTATAAAAAATTTTAAAAAAATATAAAAAAAAATAACAAAATATAAATAATATATTAAATAAAATAAAATTTTTTTGGCTCAGCTGGGATTCGATGCCACATTTATTCTAACGTGTACGTATGCACGTATTTTATATGGGATGAATGGTGATACAAACAATTGTTATTGCATGACTACACGTTGTGAAGGGTATATAAGATTCGGCACGGCCGAATATAGCACTGTTACTTGTTTTTTTTAAATTTTTTTTTTAATTTTTTTTTATTTTTTATTTAATATATTATTTATATTTTTATTATTTTTTTAAATTTTTTTTTAAATATTTTTTTTTTATTTTTTTTTGTTTTATATATATTATATATATTTTAATTATTTTTAAAAAATTTTTTTTTTAATTTTTTTTTTTAATTTTTTTTTTAACATACATACGTAAATTTATAATTTTACAATGGGATGTTTTTATATATGTATGTTTTTTATATGTATGTACGTTTATCATATGGAATGGTGATACAAACTACTGCATGACTACACGTTGTGAAGGGTATATAAGATTCGGCACGGCCGAATATAGCGCTCTTACTTGTTTTTTAAATCACTTCAAAGACAATTTTGTGAATTTACCACGGGTGAGGGAAATTTTTTGTTAATGCTTTTAGTAGTTAAACGCTTATGACAATTGCCTTTTTTCTGTTCTTAATACAATGTGAGCCAAAAGAAATCACCCTTTTGGAAGGCCAATGTCTGTTTTGACATTTGTAAACTAGACAGATGTAATACAAATGAACAAGCAATGGAGCGATACACTCCCCAAGAACTCGGAATAATCGTCAATCCTCAATCTCGAGGCTGCGAGTGGACGATTTTTCGACCAAAGTTATAATGAGCGTGAGGGTCATTTCCAAGTACGTGAACAAGCAAAACTATCGTTTCTGGGGTACCGAAATTCCACGAGTAATGCACGAGGAGCCATTACAGCCGCTCAAAGTTACTGCATGGTGCGCTGTTCACGCTAAAGGAGTACGCCGCTGGTCAAACGACAACAGTAGACGCCGCGGGCTATAGGGCCATGTTAGTCGAGTTTTTTCTGCCGCAATTAAGCGAATTAGGACTGGAGGACATGTGGTTCCAACAGAATGGAGCAACGGCACACACTGCGCAAGCCACAATTGATATTCTAAAGGCGGCGTTCCCGGGTCGCCTCATCACTCATTTTGACGATTTACATTGGCTCACAAGATCGCCTGATTTAACCGTTGCAGACTTTTTTTGTGGGATTTTTTTAAGTCCCGTGTTTACTTGAACAAGCCCGAAACCCTTGAAGTCCTCAAGGACATCATTCGACACGAGTGCAAGAATCTGTCACCCGAAGTTCTCCGAAGACCGTCTAACAATTAATTGTGACGGCTTCCATTTAACCGATATTATCTTCTCGACTTGACCATAAAAATTCTTAAGGTTCAAATAAACATAATCAAAAAACAGAATTGAAGTCTTTCATTTAGAAAAAAACAATGAGGCCAAACAACATCGGATGACTTCTTTTGGCCCATCTTGTATAAGATAGAAATAGTGAAAAAGTGACAAATTGCGCTTTTTTTTTTTTGATAACATACACAAAACTTTGACATTTTGAGATCTTTCTTAATATGATTAAACCGTTTGCTTTTACTAAAATTTCTTAAAAAATACAAAAGAAAACATGTGTCATAAGGACTGTAACAAAGCAATAATAAAAATTACAAATATTATAATCGTTTTAAATTTTATAAAAAAAAATTTTTTTTTCAAGATATTAAAAATATTTGTATTTCAGTTTATTACAAATAGCGCTTTAAAAAAAACCACTGACCAACAATGATTCGACTATTGGGTATTTTAAACGCGCTAAATCTAGCACCAAAAGTGTTTAATTAGCATCGCTGTTCGTACTGGTATATGCAACGTCGAATTTCTACAACAAAGCAACTTTTGTCAAGGCGAATTCGTATGTATATCAGGGATGGAGAAGTTGTTATGATCAATTTAGTTTAAAACAATTTCCCTTAAAAAAGGGCATATATATTTGCGAAACCCATTTAAAATTTATAACATTACATTTGTTATCAAAAAACCAGATTTAACTTAATTGTTTTATACCGAAAACAAAATCCTATTTTCCATCCCCGCATAAATAAATGAAATCAAAGCGAATTCAATAAATTTTGACATCAGGCTTATCGATCAGCTGTTAGGACAAGACTACCTGTGAATGTGCCTTGGATATGTTAGTACAATAGCATTTTTATGATCACAATTTTAGATCGTAATTCTAGAACTCAGAAACAGTTTCATTTTAAAACCGAAATTATTTCAAATCGGAAGATATAGTTGTTAGAGAAATATAATTTTATGATTTTCATCCATGTATTCCAGTATTGTACATATTAAGTTTATTTTGGCGTATCTACTGAGATAAATTTCATCTTAAATTATTTTGATCTTGCGGAAAAAGTTGAGCTGAGTTGCCATATCATACAATGTAAACATCGTGTAGAAAACTTCAATGAAGCTTAATAAATCGGTTGTACAAGATTTTTTTCAAAAATTCAAAATGCGAAAGAGAGCTTTTTATATGATAACTTTGATTCTCCCCAAAATAGAACTTTTTTTATTTAAACTTACACATACAAAATTTATTTTTAACAAATAATTATGAAAGATTAAATATCATTAATAAATTTCAGAGAATTTCGTTAATTTGTTTGTTTTTGTTTAAACTTCCGCTAAAATCTTTTAAGCTTAAAGATTAATTTTTAATAATTAATTGTTTTTCATTAAAACATTTTATAATAGAACAAATAAATATATATTTTGCTAAGTATTGTTTAAAATCACTCATAAAATTATTTATAATGTCTACGTTCACATATGAAAAATATTTGTTAGAAATGAGTAACCAGTATTTTTGGAAAACATTGTTTTAATGTTATATGATTTTTCTTGCGCCAAATTACAGTATTACAATGGGTTCATATTGCAATTTGTTAAACTAAATAAACATTTATTTACTTAAAGTAATAAACTTTAGTGATTAAGTTATTTCATCAAATATTTGCCAAATGTGAATATATCTTAAGTTGGCATTTTTTTTTCTTTTTGTCAAATATTTACATAATTTTTGTATCAAAAAGATTTAAATAAAAACCAATTATATCAACTTTTACCGCTAATCTTTGTATGTATAAAAAAAACTGCATCTGGAATATTGGGAACGTGAGAGAGTTTAATAAACAAGAGACATAAAGGAAAGTTAAAATCGGACAGTTCGACTATATTAAATATGTCACCAGAATAAAAAGTTATTTAAACAAAATATTTATTACAATTTCGACAAAGTTTAACAAATTTTTAATAGATTAATATGATTTGTGTTGCTCAAACTTGTTTGTGGTAAATTTAATTCACACGCTTATTAGCGTCAGGCTAATGTTCGGAAATGGAGGTAAAATGGGAACTTGTGAGACATAGACCGGTCTTTATAGAGTTCAAAAACTATTTTAAGGATAATTTCCGCTCTACATTTAAGATTATTAAGATGTCAAGAATACTTATGGTACGGATGGAAATCATGGTACAATTGTACTTTTTATGGTACATTTTTGACCTTGTTGGTACCGTGGTACTACCGCGAGCTACTTGGTACAATTTAAAAATTTGTCCATGTTCTCTTTAATTTTGTTTGTGTGTGTTTTATTTTATACTGTCAGCTTTTCTGTTTTTGTTGCAATGCTGTTGTCAAAGCAAATTCATGTACCAGGATGTGTCAAGTCTGCAACCACAAAATCTGCCTTGTACTTTATTGCAAACTTCTAACAAAAATCACCTGTTAGTTTGGCGCCACCTGGTACATGAATTCGACTTGGCTGTTGTTATATGTATTTTATTTTACTTATGATTCGTAAGCATGTAAGGTAGACTTTAATAATGAAGTACCAAAATGGTTCGATAAGTTTACTCCAGAAAAAGTTATTATGGGAGAAACAAATTCAATAGTACCTCTTCTGGTGAAAATGTTTCCACACGAACAAACAAACTTTGAAGCAATAAATAATCAGTACAGAGCACTAGCCGATGTAATTGAACTTAGATCACACAAAGATTGAAATATTTCCTATTTTTGGTCTAAAGTGTCATAGATGAAAAATGAATTAAATGAATTCATGTTCCCAGATATTTCAAGAATTTTAAGAGGAACTTTGTCTATTCCATGAGTCTTTTCAAAACCTAATTAAAATAAAGAAAAGAAATAGACTTCGCGTTGCTACTGTTTTAAATTTGATTAAAAAAAATTATATTTATTGATGTCAACAAAGTTTTGTTGCTTTAATATTAAAATAACAGAAAATTTTTTATCTTAAAGTATTTAATAAATAAAATTTGTTAAACAACCGATCTCTACGTATGTATCTATGAATGTAATATTTTTTATTGTATACTGGATCTTTAATCACATTTTTGTTAAGTTTCTGTTTTTTTATTATATACTTCTGAAGTTTTATAAACATTTTTGTAAAGTTTATATTTTTATTAATAAATATTAAAAAAAATGGTACCGTAATGGCCTAAAAAGTACATTTTGTTTTTATACTTGGTACAAAATCATAAAAGCGATTTTCCTTCCCTGACTTATAGAAGTAAAACTAATACGAGAGCTAAGCTATCGGTAAAGGACCAACCATTACAAATTTATTTAGGTTATTGTTAAATTTGTTTACATATAAATATTCATATTTAAGTTGTATTTTAAGAGGATATCTGTTCGATTTTGGTTACAATAGGAGACAAAAAAACGAACATACATTGCTTATACGTCTGCGTAGATGATACGGAACCGTTGGGTATATTTTTAAGTGGGTGGGTTTACCGTATACAAATTAATATACTTTAATAATTTTTTTTGTTATTTAACATTTTAAGCCAGTAGATTATTTATGTTGATTTTTTTTTATCTGTTTTTGCGAAAAATAAATTCAAATTAACTTTTAAGACAAACATTTAGACTTGGTCTAATAAATTTTCATAATTTGTTTAAATAAGCTTTAATTTAGTATGAATTAAATGCTATAAAAGCAAAAAAAACAACAATGTTCATTTCTGTCTCTTTGCAATACTTCCCATCACTCGTCTTGTTTTAATTTCATAACTCAATCATGATCATGTGTTTATTGACACTCGAATGACTTTTTCATTAATTTAAACAAACATACCGACAAACCGTGTATGGTTTTAATTTTAATAAAATAGACAGATCATTTTAATATCGTTAATAAGTTAAACAAAAGACTTAAAATCAACACTAGTTTTAAAACCGAATAGTAAAGAATGAGGGAAAAAATAAAAAAATAAAAACATTCGAAAAAAAGATTTATTAGATGGCTATAGAGATGAGAGAAGTGAATGTTGGTTAAAATATAACAAAATTTAAATGTCTTATTAAATTAAGTAATGCAAAATAAAATTTGTTACATTTTTGAAAAAGTTGTTTCATCAAATGATTACATTTTGCTGGGTTATGAGTTAAACGAATTTTTGTTTATTTCCTCTAGCATATTAATATTCAATCTAGTATTAATTTAAAATGTTGTTTATCATAAATAATAAAAATATGTATAAATAAAGAAATAACAAGCCACAGGGGGCCAAAATAAATTTGATTGTCTTTTATTTAAAATTCTAGTTTGTTTGGTGTTTTTTTTTTTTTTTTTTTTTTTTTTGCCAAAAATGTATGTTAAAAAAATATTTATTAACTTTATATAAATATAATTCAAAATACAAAATTATAACATTTGTTACAAAGAAAATTATTTCCCATTAAAATATCTTTTGTTTGTTCTCTTTGCTCTGAGAAGGGGAAGAAAAAAGATTAACAGATTTAAATGTTAATTTAAATGATAAGATTTATTTTAAATTTGCTTTATTAATATTAATCTTTTTTTTTTTTTTTTCTTTCAAATAAAATTTTGTCATTTATCTCCGGCTTTAAGCTAGAGATAAACAATATATTTTTTTTTATTTAATCATTAAGAGCTGGTTGTACCTGTTTCGAGTTTTGAGAGATTTTGTTTTTTTTTTTAATTTTATTTCATATCTTTCAATTGTTTATGATTTTTATAAAACAAAAATTTATGTTTTATAGCTTTTTAACAATAACAAAAATTTTTATTTTAAATTAATAAATAAATAAATAAATATTTTACTTTTTATTATTTTGAAGAAACATATAAATACAAAAAAGGTAAATTAGTTTGTCTTTTTGTGTGCTTTTTATTGAGTTTAATTAACTAGTTTGCATTTGTTTTATAGATTTTGTATACATTTTTGAAAGGTTGTCCCACAAATCATAACGTAAAAAAAAATCTTAAATAAAATAAATTATAATTTACGATAGAGACATTTAAATAGCACCAAAAAAGGAATTGAATAAAGGCAAGTTTAAAAAAAGAAACAATATTTTTAAATTTATTTAATTTCATTTAAGATTGTTAGAATATATTTATTTTTTAATCGTAACATTTTTAGAAGAAGATTAATCACTTGGAAAAAAAAAATTTATTTCATTATCACAAATAGAAAATTTAATTTCTTCATATAAAAATGAAAAATTAAAAAAAAAATTAATTTGAGCCAGTTTAAAAATATAATTTAGTCTAAAATTACACATACAGTGGTGGCCACGAATTTAAAACACGACATGTAACGAGCTTAGTTATGATAATTTTTTCAACCCTGCAATATCAAATTAGATATAGTTAATTTTTTAATGTACCCTATAATGTTTAGAAAAATTACCGTTATTTAGTTTTGTTAGTTTTTACATTTTGTTGCTATTTTTATTACATTATTGTAAAAACCTGTATTTGAAGCTGGCCAAGAATTTAAAACATATTAAAAATATTTGGTTATTAGGTAATTTTTGGGTTTTGTTTGAAGTTAATGGGTAAGTAATGAATGCTTTATTCCATTTTATGTTGGGATACATCAAAATATTCAGTAAGAAATGGCCACAGGTACTTAGAGTTCGGATGCCGAGCGAAAACTGATCCTACAATTGAAAACTGATGAAAAAACAGAACTGGACATTTCCAAGCTTATTAAATGTTTCAGATACAAGATTTACAACGCACTGGAATACATCAAGCAACATGGTACCACCAAAAATGTAGAACAGCACCCTAGAGCCCGAAAAACTGCACCCAGGGAGGATAGCTTCATTTATAAAGCAGCTGTTAAAGAACCTTTTAAAAGCTTAAGTAAAATTAAAAATGAGATTTTATCTGATTTTGGTATTAATATATCGTCCAGGACAATAAGAAGACGTTTGAATGAGAAGAACTACGTGGATGTATTGCACAACGTAAACCACTTGTGTCAAAAAATAATATTAAATCCAGACTAGCTTTTTCAAGAGAACATCTCAATAAACCGATAACATTTTGGAAAAATATACTTTGGGGCGACGAGTTGAAGTTTTGCCGCTTTGGTTCTGATGAAAAATAGTACGTATGGCGTCCTCCAAACCTAGAGCATCACCCAAAGTACACCCTTAAAACGGTTAAGCACGGTGGTGGCAATTTCATGGTGTGGGCATCATTTTCCTGGCATGGTGTAGGTCCCATTTACAAGATTACTACTAAAATGGACCAGCATATTTACAGAAACATACTGACAAGCATTATGATACCATTCGCTGAAGACAACATGCCTGTAATATGGAAATTTATGCATGATAATGACCCTAAGCACACTTCACGCCTAGTAAAAAGTTGCTTAGAGGAAAACAATATTACAGTTCTGAAGTGGCCAGCTCAATCCCCGTATCTCAATCCAATTAAAAACTTGTGGAATGATGTTGAGGAGCATGTAGGAGCAGTAAAGCCAAAAAATTTGAGCAATTTATGGGAAGAAATACAAAAGGCTTGGTAGCCATTACAAACGAACGCTGTATGGCCTTAGTTGAAAGTTTACCCAGGAGGTGCGCTGCTGTGATCCAAAATAAAGGATTTCCTACCAAATACTAATTTTGTTCTATGAAACTGAGCTTTACTTTAGTGAATTAAATTTTATTTTGCTTATGTCCTAAATTCATGACCAGGCTAAAACTTGTATTAATCTGTATAATATGTAAATAAAAATTTCTAACAAAATATAGGTAAAAAAAACTATTGTTAATTTTTTTTCATAACAATACTAGGATCTTTGAAAAATAACATGGATCTTAAATTTTTTCGATAAGATGTAAAAATTATCAAAAATATATAAGTGAAATGTTGTGTCTTAAATTCGTGGCCACCACTGTATAATCAAATAGAAGTTGTGCTTACGAAAGTTTTAAAGAAGAAGCATATGTAGGTGTTTTTTACCTGATGTTAATTAAAAATATAAAGAACGCTTCGTTTGCCAAGGAATTCGGCTCCAGTAGGTCAATAATTTCTTAATAAAAATATTGTCAAAACTTTAACAATACACAGCAAAAAAAGACATGCAGAAGAAATAGTGAATGCATGAGTTCAACCCATGATGAAGTGGTTCCATTATGGGTGAAACATGCATGATTTTAACATTAACGCGACATTTGAGAGCATGTGTGAATATTTTAACCGAATTCACTTCATTCTAATAAGAACGCATGTATAGCAGATGAAAAGAAACCCATCTTTCATGAGTTTATAATGTTTACTTAACTAAATTGTTTAAGATATTTTGCATGCCTTTGTATGTATTTTGAAGTACATCACTAAGGGCTAATTTTTTTGGATTTGTAGAAGGCATTCTTCATGCCTCCTCTAGCACTTATGAATTAGAAGTAATGAAAAATGTTATTCACATTGAACTAGTGCAAAAATTTGTTACTGGGTAGGTATACAGTTATTTCAATATAAATTTTATTAAAAAAAACTTAATGCTTCAATTTTGTTTGTTTTTTTTTAATTTTTTAAGATAAAAATTAGAAAACGCATGAGACGTTGAAAAATAATGAATTTTTTATTATTTAGTTGTTGAACTAAAATGAAAATTTAAATTCAATTTGAGGATTATTTATGAAAATTGCTTTAAACAAATTCAAGTCTCTAAATCTAATATAAAGTGTTACATATTCTCAAATAAAATTAAAATTCCGTTTTTGATTTTAAAAAATCTAAGAATATTTGGGAACACTTTTAAATTAAGTGTTCCATTTCCAATTGTCTTTATTCTTGAGCTAAACTATTCAATTATATGTGACAAACTTTAATTAATTATTTGCAAAATTTTGATGTCTTGACTTTAATGACCTTAACTGGTAAATTAAACCAATTTGAAGAAGGCAATAATATTTTTTTTAAATTTTAAACACTTTTCAATGAAAAAAAATTATAAAAATGTTAAAAACTTTTTAATCGATCGATAAAAGCAACATTTGAAAAATATTTAATATAAAAATATAAAAAATATTTTGCATTCCTATGATTTTAATATCTTTAAGATTTTGGGCTGTATTCATAAAAAATATTGCTTGATTGAAGTTGTCAAAGTTAAAGGGCCGTATTCATAAAAATTATTTTAGGTTAATTTAAGGCTTATTTGACAAATTTCTCTGCAACATCTGTCAAATAAGCCTTTAATAAACCTAAAATATTTTTTATGAATACGGCCCTTTAACTTTAACAACTTCAATCAAGCAATTTTTTAAATTTATTGTTTTCATGTTTACGAAATTTTATGCACAATTTACGTCTTAGAATTCAAATTAGGAATAAAAACATTTGTCGCAGTATTTTCTGTAGTGGTTTATGTACTATTTTCAGTTGTTTTATGAGCTGATGCGTGGCCAGTGAGAGGGTTGGAACCTGCCTGAGCTAGCTGGAAACCTCACTGGGCCAAAACGGTTCGTAACATAAATGGTGAAGTTGAGAACACAACTCCCATTATGTTAATAAAGTCATTATTTCAAAATTATTTTTAAATCATTCTCAAACGTTTATCATTAATAAAAAACCATACGAGCAAGTGTTTAATAAATTTGTTTTTTAAAGAAGTAATTTAAAAGAAATATATATTTATAAAATTTTATATAGGTACCTAATCAAAAGAAATTTGAATTATTACACCATGATTACGACATGATCACGACGGTCATATTATAGTTTCTGTAACAATATTTGGTGGTCGAAAAAAAAAAGTAATAGTTATTTTCGTTTCATTTCATCATTTATTTTGTCACGACAATCAAGCATTTGTTTGAATTGTATCATTTAATGTTTGCTTTTCGTAAAAATTTCAAAATGGTTATCATTTAAAAATAGTATGATTTAAAAAAAATAATTTGACAAACATAACATTCATTATATTCAAAAGCAATAAAAATTACAAATAATCATTAAATAGGTGAGACAACAGTATGATTACAAATTAATCAAGTTATAATTTTTTTTAATAATAATTTGATTTCAACTGCTTTAAAAGTTTGAGATGTCAAAAAAATGAACAAAAATTTTGAAAAAATTAAGGAAAACATAAAAAAAAACGAGAAAATGTAAAAAAAATTGGTATAAAAATTGCAATTAAATTGGTAAGTACAATTAATATGTGTATGTTACAGCAAAAGACAGTAATTTGCCGTAAAAAAGCAAAGATTGTCGATTTCAATTGTAGTCATATATCTGATTATTGAATGATACTTTTATTAAACATAATAATGATAACTGGTAACCATTATATGTTTTAACCATAATCATACAACTCAATCATAGTATGTTGCTCTTCGATTTTTGTTACCACAACCATATTTTTTCTTTACGTGTAGGAAAATTTTTTATACAAATATTTATAGTCCATAACTTTAATCAAATATGTTGACCACCAAAAATTATAATTTAACTTTTGCTCACAAATCTTAATTTTGTACTTTGGTAGTGTTTTTTTGTTAACTATGTATACCCTCTAGTTCCAGCTGGAATTTCATTTTAGTAGATATTTCTTTAAGTTTTAGAAGAAACATGTTTTCAATGTCAGTCGAAGAAAAAAACTTTTATGAAATATACCTCTCTTTTAAGGGTTTGACAATAAAATCATAATTATTATTTTTAAATAATTTTTGTAATAATATGATAAAGAAAGACCTGGGTCAAATGGCAAAACTCGATATCAACCGAAATCTCTTTTAAAAATTTATATCGAAATTTTTATTAATGCCATTAATTCCCTTATTCGTTGCATAAATTCTAATATTAACAGAAATAATTTATATTTCACAAAACACGGGGAAGTTTGAGTTTAATTTTTGTATTTAAAAATTTTTTTTATTTTTATTTTTTTATAATTATTTAAAAAATACTTTGGGTAGTTCGAAAACAGTTTTGGTTTTACCTATAAAACAAAATTAGTTGTCAATCGTTTTTATTGACGATACTAATAATTTTGTTGCTGGAGTGTCAGTAATTCATTTAAAAATTTGACGAATTCTTCTCCACTGTGATTAAGATTAATCAGTATTTAGGTTCATGAATCGCTTTCCTTTTTTATCAGAGTTATGGCAATTTAAAAAAAAATAATTAAATAAACAATTATTTAACAAAATATTAAATAGGTACACAAGATTAATTGTAAATTAAAACTTCGGTGTTCCACTACAGTATTTAATTTATTTTATTTATTTATTTATTGTTTCCTTGCACAACAAGACCAAGTCTTATATTTATGGGGCAGAAATTTAGATTTGTACCAAAAAATTTATTTAGTTAATAATATAAAAAATACGATTTTGCAACTGGAGTAAATGCATACCTATAAGAATGTAAGCTTTTGATTTTTACACAAAATTTTTCTGTCAAATAAATAATTTAATGAATTTTTTTTTTATTTTTTTTTTCGATAGCTAGGTCCTACCTACTACATTGAAAATTATATATATAAAAAACTTTACTAAACTTTTCTTATAGAAATTAATCGAGAAACTTTATTTAAGGAAAACTGATTAAAAACTCACCTTTTTCAGTGCTTTTAGCACGATCATTTAATTGTTTAACAATTCCATATTTGACGGTACCAAATTGTATCATTTTATTAATGGTTTCTTGATGGGTTTCCTTAAAATCACTTCTCATTTCACACAAAACAGTTGATAAAATATTTTTCATTAGAGAAGTTACAAACACCAACACAATACAGGAGTTAGGGAAAAAATTAAGGTTAAAAAACGCGCGCGATTTGTTGTTAAATTTTGTTTTGATTGACACACAGGCACAACTTTAAAAACTTTTTTAAAATAAAACAATTAAATTTTTTTAAATATTTTTTTACGCGTAGTTAAAGCATGATAAATTTTAATTAATTTTGTTTTTAAATTTAGTAACTTAAACTTAAAAAATGTTTTTCTTTTTCTTTTTAATTTACTTAAAAAATATTTATTTATAGTGTTTGGTTTATTTAATAATTGTCATATAATTTGTTATTTAATAAATAATTGTTATTGTTGCTGTCATATTGTAAAAATCGTTTAGTGTTTTGATATGATGTTGTTTTGTTGATGGAGAGTAGTGAATGATGTTTTATAGTTGTTGGATTTGTCTTTTTTAGGACTTTAGGCTTTTTTAATATTTCATAAGATTGATGTTGTTATCATAACATTTTTGTTGTAGTTGTTGTTGCTGTATTAATAATTATCATCAATATATATATATATCAATGCATATAATTGAGTTGGTATATATCAGTTTGAAATATATAATGAAGTAGGCAGGAGGAGAGCTTAATGCTCTATAAGAAAAACTCTCATTTTCTTTTGTTTACGCACATTTTTTCGAATCTACACTCATCTCACTCTCTGAGATTTTTTTGTAAAAATCCGTTTGTAAATAAGTATTTTTTTTTTAATTTTTAAAACATATTTAGAACTACCGACGGCTTTTTTTTATTAAATTTTCAACTTATTCTTGTCATTAAGTTATTTAGCAACACGTTTGTTTATTTAATAAATTAAAGTATTTGGTCAATATTTACGTACTTTTAAGTTTTACCGTATTGTGCTAAACGTTTCACTTGTTCTCTTTTTCATATAAATATTTTCGTCTTTTTCATTATTTTTCTAGCAGCTTTACTCGCTTGTGTTTTAATAATGATACGTTCAGCACGCGCGTCAAACCTACACTGACTTTACAAATTATAACAACCCAACCAAAAAGTCACTCAAACATTCTATACGTTTGTTTTATTATATCGCATACTGTATACAAATACAACTACCACCACCAACAACAACAACACTACAAAATAACTAAATGCGTACTCATACCCACAGCTTTTCATAATATCAACTGCAACAACACGCATACATAACAAATCCAACAACATCATGTTATTATTTAAAATATGAAACATATCAACATTAATTTTTATATTCTTTCTCTCTTTTTTTCTTTTGCCATTTTTAAATCGACCATAAGCAACAACAACAGCTTGCAGTCGTCGGCAGTGCCCGCTGCAGCAGCACAAATAAAACAACAACCACACTGGCTTTTACCCTACGTTGCCACAGGCAAGTATTTACTTGCAAGTAGTGTATACGTATTACTAACGAAAATCAGGAGAAATGCCAAAAAAAACACAAAAATTTTTTGAGTGGCTACACAGCACAGTGCAAGTTCATTTTTAAAATGTCGTCAACAAATAAACTTCAAACAAATTTAAAACAAATGGCGCTGCTTCAATTGGTAGTTAAGTGTTGTCAATAGCCACTATTGAACGTTACCTTTAGATATGTAACTTTTTAATATAATTTTTTTTATTAAATTTTGATATTTATATTAAAACTTACATTTTAAATGAATATTTATATTTTTTCTCAATATTCTTCATATACATATATACATATTTATTAAAAAAATTAGCTGAATTATTTACCACAATTGTATGATATATTATTGAGTTAACAAAAAACTCAGTATTAGACAACACTGTTTTTCGGCTTGTCACTTTACTTGCCGTAACTGTAAAAATTTTACTTGCTTAAAAATTTCTTCGCAAGCTGAGTCGCAGGTTGCCAAAGTGTAGTTGTGTTAGTAAAAAAGTGTTAGTGTATTGGTTTTTTTTCACTTGCACTTGCATGTGGCAACGGTAGGTTAGCTTACAAAAAGAAAAAAATATCTATAATGTTATGAAAACTGAAAACATCATAATTTTATTAATATTTTATCTGACCATCTCTTTCTGTCATATTGAGGTAAAACACAATATCTTATTCGTCTATTTCAGTCTTTCTTATTTCCGCCATATACGGTTAATATACTCACACCCTTTTTTATTTTAATAAACACACACACTCATAAACACTTTAATACTCTCCTTCGTACTCAATTCTCTTTTTTCCAACAAGTAAAACAACAATGATTTCCACCAACAACTACCACTAATGTCTTATACAAAAAAAAAATAATAAACAAGAGAGTTCTAATAGAGCACAACAATAGAGTTGAGCAAAAAATAAAACAGGTATTTTAAGTCCATTCATATTTTTGGCTATAATTTCTATGAAAACCCCACTATTTCCACTTAATCAGACTTCCTTCCGTTTTATTACACGAACTATACATACATCTTTGAAAAATTTTGTTTTCCAATTTGATATTGATTAACTACATACATATAAAGAAAAAAGCATTTACAAACTAAACACAAACAAATTTGAATTATTCTTCAAATAATATTGTAACTGTATGGTTTTACTAAATTGTTATTGTTCCCTTTTTAATAATTGATCACAATTCATTCATATCATGTCTTCTTGTATAAGAAAAAAGTCAGCTACGCTGCCATAAGCTCACTTTTAAGCAACTGGTTCTGTTGTTTCGCTATTCGCTTACTCTTACTTACTAACTACTACAGCTTTCTCTGTTTTTCTTTCATATTTAATAATTCTGATTTTTTTTTTTCTTTCTTTAAGCAATAGCAAAGTTTTATATGAATAAAAAACCCCCTTCATTTTTATATTTAACATTTCTTATAAGAAAATATTCTCTCATAGAACTTTTTTATTTCTATAATGTTGGGGTTTTGTGTATATGACAGATAAGCCTATACAAATGTTGTTGTTGTTTTTATTTATTATGAGTTGTATTTATCATAATGTATGGGTATATACCTACACATACCTACATACATACATATATATTATTTTTTTTGATAATTGTTTTTTTTCCTTTTGGGAAAGGTACCTCCCACTTTCTTAATTATTAAGGTTTTATTGTGACTGTTTCCAAAGAAATACAAAAATAGGTATCTGAAGTTTAGACTTTTTTAATTCTTTTGGAGGATTTTGTATAGGTATGTATTTCCAATTGTGTTTTCGCTTATGCATGCATAACTTCATATGTAGAGGATATTATTGAATTGTTTTAGCTTTAATTGTATGTCTTTATTTTTGCGGTTAACGTTTTCTGTTTGGTAACCAGATTTTCTGTTATAATTTTTGTTGCTTTAACTGACATTGTTTAGAAATCTTTTTTGTATATCTCATTTTTATTTGATTCGAATGTACATACATACATAGGTATCTACATACTTTTGAATGAAGCTTTTGTGTGTATGATTGAATGGCCTGTCTGTTGGCTTATTTTGGTGTTTTCAGTAATTAATGGGATTTTGACACTTAAAACCCCAAAATGAAAAGGAGATAGGTATTTTAATATCTATGTTTATGGGTACCTATCTGGGTGTTATAACTTTTTAAATAAAGTGATTAAAAAATTGTAGGTACCTACAATAAGTAAGTACCTACCTACCTGATTGTTTTTTTCATAACTAAGAGGTAGGTAGTTAACCTTATAAAACGGTTAATTTTTACTTTCAAATTTAAATAGTTATTGAAGTTTGTTACTTCAGAATCAAACTTATAGATAGTTACTTTCGGTTCAGTTATAGGTACTCAATTTGAACTTTTACATTGGTATTATGTAAATGAAGGTACCTACCTACTTATTATTTTAATGAGAATAATCAATTGCAACTCTTGAAATTCTAGTTGAAAATAGTTAAAAAAACGTTGTTTTAATTTGATGAAAATCGCAGTTCCTTAGTTAAAGACACACTTTTATTTATCAAAAAGATGTACCTAAGCTGGATAGTGAAACAACAAATTTAATATTATTGCATGTGATGGAATAACTCATGTAGGAAGAACCAAACGAAAGCGTGTTTAAAAAGAGTTTTGTTTAAAATCCGTAAAACATATGATGTTCGGGTAATTGCATTATGTAGGACTTTTCAACAGAATAACGATTTCAAACTCATTTCGAAGGTTGTAAAATCCAGGTTTGAATAACATAAGGTTAACGTAGTTCAATAGCTCCTTCAATCGCAGAACTTTAAATCGTTTAAAAAACTTTGGTCAATTGTAAAACATAAAATTGATTGAAATAACGTCCAAAATATCGATGCTAATATACATGCCAACGTAATTTGAAAAAATTTAATTAATTATTCATAGGTAGGTATAGTATAAAACTAAAATTAACTCAGTGTAAGATTTCAACCCAACCCCCCAAAAGAGAAAATGTTTTAAGCTTTTGCGGCCACCGCCAAATTTTAAGCTGCGCCAATGATTTTAACCATGCATTTGACACATGTTCCCTACAGATATTTAATTGATTGATGTTGTTATATAGGTACATATGTATGTATATATGTATGTATGTTTACATCACACTTTCAAGCTAGGGTTTTTCCGGGATCCCGCAGCAAAACAAATAGTAAATTTGCTTTTTAACTAATAAAAAGCATTTTATTAAAAAGCATAAAATAGTCTATAATCTAAAAGAAACACTTCAAAACTATAAAAATTAATAAAGAAACTTGAATTTAAAATATATATTGAGTAAAAATATTTCTAATATTATTCTTTAGGTACGAGATCAAATATGAGCATAATAAGCAAAATTACAGGTACTTCAGCTATGAGATCAAAAATAAAATCATTAGAATTCAGTTTTACAAACATGTAAATACAATGTATAATTATAAAAATACCTATAACGTAAACATTTTTAACGACTTAGAAAATAATCTTTTAATATGCTCAAAGCGTTTATTGACTGGTCAGAAAGTCTATTTCTGACTTTATTTACAAATTGCCCTGTTACAGAAAACACTCTTTCACTTTCTACCGATGTTTGACCACTTCCCTTAAAGAATTTTAACTCTTTCTTTATGGAAATTTTAAAGTATTGGTAACGTGGGCTGAGTTTTTTAATTTTTGACGCCAGTTCTTTTTTTGATTTTTGAAGAAAATATTTTTATGAATAAGAAATGTCACAATATAAACATATGCTTTAGAGTCGTAACAACTTTGTTCATTTCCCGGGATCCCGAAATATATTCCCGGGAAAACGGGAAGATTAAATAACTCCCGGGAATTACCGGGAAAAACCCCTATTTCAAGCCTACTTGCTTCTGTTTTCTGATCGATCACAGCAATCAACGATTGTAAATATTAACTGATTTGCTGTGTTTTGAATAGCTACATATATTCTAATAAGTTTTGATTTATCTATCTATATATATAAAAGTGAAACTCTGTGTGTGTGTGTTAGCTATAGACTCCGAAACTGTAAAACCGATCGGGCTCAAACTTTGGTAAGTTGTTGTACACATACCAGGGAGTGTTTCTAGGTGGAACCACGCCCATAAAAATTAGTTATCAGTTTTAGCTACTTGCGCTTGACCGATTTTTCTGAAACTTTGCACACATATTGAGCTGTCATGACTTTACAATTTCGTGATAAGAAAGGTGGGCGGGGCCACGCCCATAAAAAATTAGTTATCATTTTCAGCTACTTGCACTTCACCGATTTTTCTGAAACTTTGCACACATATTGAGCTGCCATGACTTAATAATTTTGTGATTAGAAAAGTGGGCAGTGCCACGCCCATAAAAAATTGGTATCATTTTGAGGTACTTGCACTGGACCGATTATTCTGAAACTTTGCACACATATTGAGCTGTTATGACTTTACAATTTCGTGATTAGAAAAGTGGGCAGGGCCACGCCTATAAAAACATTTATAATTTTGAGGTACTTGCACTGGTCCGATTTTTCTGAAACTTTGCACACATATTGAGCTGTTATGACTTTACAATTTCGTGATTAGAAAAGTGGGCAATGCCACGGCCATAAAAAAAATTAAAAAAAATTAAAATATTTAGGTTTTTGCACTTGATATTCAATTAAAATTCAGAATGCATTTCGATTCATTAAGGGGCGTAGCAACGCGCGCCGGGTTTGGCTAGTTTAACATAAAAACGATATAGGTACCTACCTAGTATTAAATCTTTATTAATTTTTAAAGGTTAAAAGAACCCTAGAATTCTGCCAATATTTTTTTAACATAAAAAAAACGTTAAAAATGTTTTCCTAAATCGTATGTATGTTTATATGTATGTAAGGAAGTAAGTATGTAAATATAAAACGTTTCTCATAAATTATAACAATTCATTCACCTTGCTTTTATCCATGCACTCATACATAGGTACATACCTAGTTCTTATTTTGTCTTTTTTTAATTTTGTCTTCGTAGGTACCTATCAATCTTTATGTGTTTTGAACCGCTTTGCTGAATACCTACAACAATTTTTTTTTTAACCAATAAAAAAATAACTTAAAAATTTATAAATTCTCTATCAAAAAAAAAAAAAAAAAAAAAAAACAGAACAAAATATGTAAAAAATATATAAAAATAAAACCCCACCTTTAATAAAAACAACAAGAAAATAAGCACAGGTCAAATAACAACTACAACAAATAAAGCACCAAAGCTGACGAAGAAGAAGAGAAATATCATAAATTCAATACTTGCGCGCTAGGTGAATAAATAAAAAAAGCACAAACTTAAATTTCACCTACTGTATTTGCAAGCAAAAGAAAGCAAAAAAGGAACGTCCATATTAGTATTAAAAAAAAATCCCTAAGAAATGAAATTCTTAAAATGTAAGTAAAACTTCAGTCGGCAGTAGTAAGTAATCAACCCTCTGCTCGTATTTCGCCGATAAATATGAAAAAGTATTGTTGTACATAATGAAATGAATAAATAAAAAAATGTGTAAAATATAAAACACCCTGAATCAGATATGGGACAATTGACAATTGGTTTGAGAAATGGTACCTACTTGTTGGGTACAATCACAACAAATGTGTTGAATGTATTTCTATAACATTAGTTTCATAAACTTCAATTCTAAAGTACCCTGTCAAGGTCAAGCCTTTACAAATGTACACAAAATTAATTGAAAGTTTTCCTTTTTTATTTCTAAATAGGTACCTACCTACACATATTGAATTTTGAATTTAATAACTTTGATTGTAAGTAAAACTTGGGTTTTTTACAAATAACTTTTATTTTTAATGTTTTGAGCACTAACTTTATGAAAAATTTATTTAATTTAAATAGGTATGTAAATTGATTGTTTTACGGCTACCAAAGCTAATACTTATCAAAATAAAAAGTACTTATTTATAAATTGTAGAAAACGTACTAAATTATCAATATTTTTAGATCAATATTTTAGAGAGGAGATAATGCGTGCAAATTAAAATAAAAATAAATTTTGCAAAAGTAATTGAAAAATATTCTTTTCTTTGTATGGGCGTGGAAATGCCTACTTTTCTAGCCATTAAATTGTATTTTAACAGAAACACTATGTGTATGCAAAGCTTGATTAAAGATAAAATAAATAGATAAAAAAAGCTTTTTATGGGCGGGGAACTACCCACTTTTTTTCATTAAAATATATTGTCCACTAAAGTCTATGTTCTAATAATACAAATTGGTAATTTAAATTTATTTATTTTATTTATGTGCGCCTGGTACCTAGGTACTTAGTTCGTTTTTTAGCCAGAAACCATTGCAGGCGTTCTCAGAAGATTTCACCAAATCTGATCAGTGGTTTTGGCACGTATCAGGACAGGATAAGCATCCATTTTTAAACAACTCACCTGTTGTGCTAAGCTTTGTCATTCCGTTAATAATTTCTACGATATTCATTTCCGACCCATAGGTATTTTTTGAGAGCTTATAGGTAAATAGGTAGGACAAGTTAGTGATGACTATCTGCCCGTGTGTTGGTTGAAATCAACTTATTTATGTAAGCACCACATATTGCACTGTCCTGTACGTGGTATCAATACTTTGAAAATACCTATTTGAGAACGAATCGACAGCAGAAACGCTTAATAACTTTCTAAGATATAAGCAAATAAACATGACTGCCTCTGTTTTCTTCACAAAAGTTAAAGTTTTCCAGGCTTTGGAAAATTGATAGTCCTTTATTTGTTAATTTTTTTTTTTAAATATTATTCATGTCTCAAGAGCTTTTCCTAATTCTTTTTGGACAAATCGGCCACTAATCAGCAAAGCTATAGCAAACATTTGTGGAAACATGTAGGTAGGTATTACTATTTATTGTTTCAAAAGCTCTCTTTTACTAAAACTCAACTTGACTAGCAGAATATAATTATGATGGTCGCCGCTACAAAATGGCGATGTAGTTGGGAGTTGTTTTTCTTAACCCCATAAATATGGGTTTTAAAAGAGTCTGAAGCACAATTGCACGACCGAACACAGCACTCCTACTATTTATATTGGAACCTACCTATAAAGAAGATATAAAAATTCAATATTGACCTATTTATTCACATATGAATGTATGCAGTACCTACCTTTGTAGGTACAAAACAAAATAACATGACCGCCATTAACAAACATCTCTACTCGCCTTACATTAAAAACCTTTTTTAAAGGTGCCTATATAATTATTACGGTAGGACTTTCAAAGATACATAGGTATTATTGATCTGAAATTTCTGTATTTAAAATTAATAGCGTAAGAAAAACAAGCGATTATACCTACCTACCTATAGAGTTAAATTTAATAAAAAAGTAGGTGTGTACCTACCTAGGTACCTTTATGAAGTAGGTACCTACTTACGATAATGCTGAATTGTCCATCTTTGTTCTAAATTAAATAATAAAACTAAAACAACTACCTATATCTAACCAAAAAGAGAAAAAATAATGGCTGGGTACCTACCAACAAAAATATGATATATAAACTCATATAAATATCCATGTACCACCTACCTACATACTTATATTTATATTAAATAAAAGAATAGCAATAAAAAAAGTAAAAAAGAAATGTTATAAAAACCACCTTATGCGCACCAGTAAGAAAACGCGAAAAACTCTATACAGTCGATATACAAGGCAATGTTTTTGTTGTTGTTCTTATTGTTATGTACATAATTCATAAATTCATCTACAATAACAACACAGCTACCAAAAAAAAAATATAACACAACCAAAATACTCATATTCGCTCATTTTGAGTTTTAGACTTTAACCACCAACCAAACGAACTGAAATCAGCCAAGTCTGTCAGCCAGCCATCCATCGCAACAGTCAAATATAACAGACACATTTAAAAGTAATACAATACTCCTCCCAAAAAAAGTTAAAATACAAAAAATAACAACAAAACCCAACATTGTATTTGTTTGTATCTACTCATATAACATAATGCAAAAACAACAAAAACAGCAGCAACACAATATTAGTAATAAGAAATACACAAAACAACCAGACAGTCAACAACGAAACGATACAACATATAATTCTGCTTGTATTCATAAAGCAGAAGAAGTATGAATGTTTGGTTGGGTTTATTAATAACAACAACAAACCCCGCAGCAACAACAAAAAGTACAACAGTGTTGTACTGCTTGTCTGGTTTGACTTTATCAAATATTATATCTTCCATCATATTCCAACAATATTCTTTTATTCTGTTTATTACACACCACACATACCTACCTACACATACAACATATATTTATGAAAGAGAGTAATAGTGTGATTATAATTTTAAGGTTACTCCTGCTCATTTATGAGTGAAATTTTATAAACAAACTTTTTTATTCGTTAAAAAAAATAAAAAATTTTTGACAACCTCTCATAAGTATTTACAACAACTAGACCAGTTTTTAGCGACAGCACCATCTTGTTTGTCTAAAGAGCAAAATTGTAATAAGCAGATTTTTGCAGATATTTTTAACTCATATTTTTTATTTCTTTACAAGTTAATATCTATAATACAAAAATTCATCTACACATGACAAAAACTCTTGAAATTCTTGTTTTTCTACAAAAAACAAAAAAGTGCTGCAAAAACAACGCTTACAGCACAAATTTACTTTGGTTTTATGTTACAAGTTATGAGAGCAAAAACAAGTATTTAACTTTTCAAAGAATTAGCTCTTTCAATTACAACAAACATTTTTATAAAACACCAAAGAATTATCTCTTACAAACAAAAACAATTTGTTTTCTTTTGTTTACACTTTTAAAATTTAGCACAAATTTATAAAATGTTTTGTTTGAGTGGAATTGCTCTGTTAAAATACTTTAAAATGGAACTATATTGGGACTGTTAAGTCGGATAACTCTATTGCTGTATTGTGTTTGCTGTAGTTAACAGTTTACTCTGTACTTTGGACAGTTTCGAACTTAAGATATTTAAAACAACATACTGTTGTTTTCATGTAACTTTTCGAAGATTGTATGTTATGGGTGGGGTAATAAAATTGTACAGAAAATGTTACCTGCAATTTAAATGTAAATTGTTCTTTTGCTGTTTAACAGTAATAAGCTATTTCCAGAATTTGAATTTTAGCTCATTTCGGTAGTTTGATCACATACCCATAGCTGCCAGATTTGACGATTTATCGTCATTTTGACGATTTTACGTGCTAAAATTAAGTGTTGACGATTTGACGATTTATGCTATGTTTTTGACGATTTTCAAAAATTCAAGTTTGCAACATTTTTCATTACTTTTATATCAACCTTAAAATAAATAAAAATAATTTGTAACGGTTTTTTATACTATTAATAATAGAACAGAGTGAAAGAGATACATCGATCATTATTTAATGTGTTTGTGTGGGTAATTTTTCCACTTTGTACTTTTTTGACATAGTATATGCCACATATTATCAACCGATACCTACAACACGAACAAATATAAATTTGGAAATGCGTTTAAAACAATTTTAGTTTTTTAAGTAAACTTATTTAAATTGTTGAAGTGACAAATTAATATGCTTAAATACTTCAAAAAAATGGTAAGTTCTTTTTAATTATACATTAAAACCTTAAAAATCAAACATTATATTTTCAATAGAAAACCAAGATTATGAAAATTCTAGCAGCTCTTCCTTTGTAAGTAGAAATTTCATCCATTTTTTATACAAAACTTTGTAGTAGCTAAAATGAAATTTTAATGGTGTTTTTCACAGGTAACCAACAAGAAAAGAAAATTAAGGAAGTCTGGTTTGCAGATCCAGAAATAAATTTATGGGCTAAAAAGCGAAATGATGTAGTTTATTTTGGCCTTGTGCTCGTCTTACGCTTGCCTAAAGCTACCTTAATCGGTAGAAACTTTAGAAAGAAATGATTATAATTATTTGTCAATTAGTCTGAATTAGATGCAGCCAATTCATTATTTATTATTTTTTGTATTTATATACATATTAATAATATATAATAGTTTTTTAAGCTTAAGGTCTTTTCAATAATAAAAATTTTTTGTTTTTATTTTATATTATTTGATCAATATTTCGCTACCTCTTTGTGTAGCATCATCAGGATACGAGTTTTTTATTATCTATATATTTGTTTTTTGTTGGTTTAGTGTCTTGATATTTGTTATTTTATAAATTTATAGTTTGATTAACAGATTGAAAATAATAAAAAAAAATTTTTTTAAACATTTTGTCATATACAAAAATTGTACAAAAATGTAGTATAACAAAAATTTTTAATTAACAAAAATGTATTATAACAAAAATTGTTGAAAAATGTTTATAGTATTATAAGAATATGTGTAATAATAGAAAAATTGTATAACAAAAATCCATAATTTATAAAAGTATTAACAATAATTATATAAATTATTGTCTATACTTTAACATAATAATATGTTGGTTTTGTACAGAATATTACAAATATTATATAAAATTGTTAACAGAAAATGTTATGTTACATACATATGAAACAATAATTATGTATGTATGAATGTATTGATGAAAAATTTTTTATTTTTTTAATAAATAAGTGTATTAATATTACTAAAAAGCTAATATAAAAATGTGGATATACATATATAATGTTTAATCTTCATGTATTAAGATTAATTTAAAATACATTTTTATAAAAAAACTTAATAAGGAAATTATATAAACATAAATGAATAGGTATAAGTGTTATTTCTTATGTACTAAATGTCTGTAACTCTGTGCAACATTATCTGTATCTACTTTATAATTAATTCTCTGTGTAGTTGGTACATTAATTATCTGTAACATTTCTAACATATACATATCTACGTTTATAATTATTTTCTATATTTAAAACTGATACATTTTCAAAGTTCGGAAAGTGCTCAGAGTTGGAACAATGAGAAGATAATGCTGTTTTTTGTGAAGAAATATTTCTATACTTTTGGTCAGATTTATGTTCAGCAATTCTTGTCCTAAGTTTATTTTTTGTCGTTCCTATATAAACCTTATCACAACTTTCTCCATCATTTCCCCCGCAAGGTATTTTATATACTATATTTGACATATCCCATTTCCGTATTTTGTCCTTAGTATTACTAAATAATCTACCTATTGTATTGTTCATTCTATAAGTCATCCCATATTTATTATAATCAAAAACTTTTGAATTCTTAAACCTTTCTGACATCCCTGGTACATACGTTAACGATTTATAAATTTTTGGTTCAACTATATTCACTGAAATATTGATCAAATAATATAAAATAAAACCAAAAAATTTTTATTATTGAAAAGACCTTAAGCTTAAAAAACTATTATATATTATTATAAAAAGGTCAAAGAAACTAATAATTATACATATTAATATTTATTTTTCGAAATTAATTCAAAATTGTATTATATTTATTATCATGTTCTTAACTTAAAGGGTCTAATAAAACCATTGATCTCTCTGGATTTAAAAAGTTTGTTATGTTATGCATTAAATAAAAAATGTTTGTTTTGAAAAATGCGTTTTTTTTTTATTTTGACGTTTTTATGACGATTTGAGAAAACTATTTGACGATTTTGACGATTTTTTTCCCCAAATTAGACGATTTTGCCCCTATTTTATCTGGCAGCTATGCACATACCTATAACAAGTAAATAATATCTAAGTACTTAAATTAAGAATTTTTAATAAGAAATTAAAATTTCAAATGGCTTATCAGGAATGCCACAACGAAAGTAATTTTTCTACCAAATTTTTCCTTAAAACGGACCAAAACAAACGTACAATTTTTTTCAAATTACCTTTCCAAGTATAAGTTCAATAAATAAATATATATTTTTAAATAAATAAAAGTGATATAATAATATCACAAAATTTATTAATATCAAAACTCTTTTGCACAAAACTACGTAAAGGTTTACGAAGGAGGTGGTGGATAAGTCAAATAATTATTAATTAAATTAATTAGTAGTTTGAAATTAATTAATAGTGTGACCATATAAAAAACCAATTTTTTTAAATTAATATTAGGTATATTTTATTTGTTTGACAACGCCATAAGGGGATGGAGCCACTTTTAAGACGAATGTGTAATGTCTAAATTCAAATTTTTTTTAATGTTTTAATATAAAATTCTACACTTTTATATTTGTATTTGATCTACTATAAGTAAAACTGAAAGTTTTACAGAAATAAAGGGTGGTTAAATTTTAAGGGCCGATGTTGAATTTGAATAAAACACAAATTATTAAGGAAATTATTGTTATTTCTTCTTATTATGATAACACTGGTATGGTTCAATTATGTATGGAACAGAGTATCGGCCAAATGGCCGCCGCAACCTCGGCGGCACACCTCCATCCGATGGTCCAAAATTTCGATGACGCTGAGGCATAATTAAGGTTCTATGCCGTCCATGTGCTAAATTATCTCATCCATTAGCTCTCGAATTGTTGCTGGCTTATCGATGTACACCTTTTCTTTCAAATAACCCCAAAGAAAGAAGTCCAATGGTGTCAAATTACAAGATCTTGGCGGCCAATTGACATCGCCACCACGTGAAATAATACGGCAATTGAATTTGTCGCGCAGAAGAGCCATTGTTTCGTTAGCTATGTGGCACTGTCCTGTCCATATCGTCCACATCCATATCTTCCAATTCGGGCCATAAAAAGTTCGTTATCATCTCACGATAGCGAACACTATTCACAGTAACTGCCTGACCGGCCGATATGCATTTTGATTTAAACGCCCATTTTCATAATAAGCCTGAATAACTTTAACGCGTTGCTCGTTTGTGTATCTTTCCATGGTTCAAATCGAGTTAGTCTGAAATTGAGAAATGTCAAATGAAATGCAGTCAAAAGCTTGATGTTTAGGAGTGGGTTACATTCAACATCGGCCCTTAAAATTTAACCACCCTTTAAAATCTACTAACCGACGATGTATAATATTTTCTCTAGCTCTTATTAATGTGTTAAAAACGATTCAAATTTATAGTATACACATAAACGATTATTGTTGAGTTTGATCGACTACAACTTTTTTTTTGGTTATTCTTCTTTGAAAATAAGTCAATAATAATAGAAATAGATCGAGCAAAAGATTACAAGACTATGAAATATAATGTTGGAAAAATATGATTTTGGATAAAATATTTTTACACAAAATACTCTTGGGTACTTCTCTTAAATAATAGTTAAACCCTGAAAAGACCTTCAAACATTCAGCCTGGGAAGAAATTGAATTTCGAGAAATCCACCTTGAACCCAATTCCTCAGATATTGAGGTAAAATAAAAATTCAAACCTGCCATTGTCGCAGGTTGTCGCTACTTTGATTGTCACTTTCCATACTTTATAAACAGGATACACTTAATAAGTTAGTCTCAATTAGGAAGCTGATTATCTGCTTTTCATTCCTAAATATACAAATTTTATACATTCTAAAAATTTCTATCGATGGCTTGCTGCCAGTATACTCGATATCTTGATATCTACTATAAACTAACAGCAATAGAATGCCAATAAAACGCTTCATTTCCTCGATGGTAAGCCTTAAACTTTGATTTCCTTATTTAAAAGGTTTTTTTCTCTGTGTGTATAAGCTCAACAATTTCAGCATCAAAGAGAAGCTCAAAAAGTTATTTAGGATTGTCGATATTCTCTAGAAAATGAGGTTGATCTGCAACTTTTTCTGACTTTTCCATACCAAGTGTAATTAGGTGGATCCCTATTATTATTAATTAGCAAAAAACAAACAAAGCATGCAAAGTTTTTATTGAGAAAATGCTCGCAAATTAGATCCAAAAGTTCTAACATCACTGGTTATAATTTATGAAATTCCGCAGAACTACATTTACATTGGTATATTCGCAATGTTCCTAAATTTATTTTTAATATATACATATTTTGTAACTCAACTAATAGTTGATAAACTTTGAGAAAAAGATTTAAGGTATTCACGTCAATGGCTTTAGTCTTGCGGACATAGCAACAACCATATTGAAAACAATTTTTCACAAACTTTTAAAATTTCTGGATGCATCCAAAATTGATGCGTCTTGGATGTTGGTAAAATGGAAAGTGAGGTACTTAAAGGCCTGTTTCGAAAAAGCTGAGGTATTTCGTAAAAACACTGGAGCTTGATTTTTGATTGAAGATTTAGAACACGGAATTCATACAGTAAATGGTAGGAACTAATACTACTATATTTCTTTTTAAGCTAAATTATTTAAATAAAATGTGGGATCATTATAAACGTTTAAAAGATATATTTTTTTAGAAAGAAAAGAAAAAATGGATTTAATGGTTTCTTCACAAAATACCGAGGAATTTTTTGGATTTGAAGACGACATACAAATAGAACTATCCGTATCATGTATTCTTACACCTATGGAAAGAATGAATGATCAAACGCAATCAAATCCTTTTGCCGACAAGTTAAAAAAAAGTAAAAAAATGTCACTAAAAGATTCCATTTCTGAACTCACAAAATGACAAGGCGATCGCAATGAGACGCAACGTTTAAAATAACAATTTGAAGAAAAAAGTTTTATAAAGATATGTATTTATTTGAATTCAAAAAATCCAATGTTAGAAAGAAATAAAATTTCTTGTTTATTTGCAAATTCAAATTTATTTTTTCTAAAGTTAGTAAGAAAGTCTGCAGCGTCTTGGTATGAAATAAGTCTGCGGTATGTGATGTTGTGAAACAAATTTTTTAATTATTTAAGAAATAAAAACTCATAACAGTTTTTTTAAAGAATTTGCTCAACTCGTCATCGGCTGAAGTACCTAAGAATGGCGGTAGTTAGGACTATTATTCGGAAGCCTTCATTCTCTGACAGTTTAACACTTTTTAGCTGAATGGTGCTCATGTTATCAAAAGCAAATTTACGCAATGTCGCATTTTCACAAGAATAAAAGCGGTGACGTGAATACCATTATTATTCTATAACATAACAACACATTAAATAATTCACCTTTAGCGGTTAGACATTTTATTACTAAAATCTTTAGCAAACAACAAGCAACAAAATACGGATTAAAAACTAAGACAATAATCAAACGATCAAATTAGACAACTGTTCACTTCAGTGTTATTGTAAAAGAAAATAATTAAAAATACTAAAAGTAACAGTTCCAAAAATGTATTTTTAGGATTACATGGGTTAAGCTTGTTTGTAATATTATAAGTTTATGAAGTGTTAATTTTGCATAGATATTATATTACGATATTGGCCTTGATAATTTTCTAAATCATAATATTTTTAAATGCCAAAATTCAAACAAACACTTGGTTATTGTGGGGAACTCAGTGTTTAAAAATAAATTAAATAACTATAATTTGTTTGGAATAACATAATTTTAATTATATAGAATATAGTATGACCATCGTGATCTTATCGTAATATTTCTTTACGTGAATGTATTAGACAATTGCAAAACAAGCAACTGGGCAACAATTTCGGAATCTACCTGACGGTGTTGCTGAATGTAAAAACAAGGCAAACAAAATTGTTTTAATAAAGTATAATCCTTATATTTTTAAGCAATTTTCCTCAATTAAGATTTGAAATAAACATCAAAATCTTAAAAACCTATTTAAGACCCTAAAGGGTTTAAGATGAAATAAAACAAATATTTGTTATTCCTTTTAAAAAGTAGTTTCAATATTTGATGTATTTTTAAAATTTCTAAAAATAATTGTATGGAAAAGGCTTAGATTTATTGAAGCATAAAAAACTAATTAAATCTTTAACCAACAAAATTAACCTAAAATTGACATTAAAATTGAAAGAAACGCAGGAAGAAAATAAATGAATGAAATAAAATATAAATAAAATTACTTCCGCCTAATGTGATGACATTTTCTGTAATAAGATACAAAAATATTACCTTAAAAAAAAAAAATACACACCGAAGAAATAAAAAAACTAAATTAGGGAAGGAATTAAAACTCGAGTAGTTGTTTAAACATTTAAACAAAAACCACAAACAATAAAATATATGATATGAATGTATGAATGTAAGCATGTATGCAAGTCAAGAAATCCAATATTGATTGAATGAATCCCTTAAGGGGATAATAAACAATGACAAAATGTAAAAACTAAAAAATACCTCTAAAATGTACAATTTTGTAAAAAGAAAGGCGCAAGCGTTGTGAAATAAATTTTTCAAAAATACACTTACAGACGAGACGTACCTACTTAAAACAATAAAAATAAAAGCAGCCGCGTAATAGAAATAGGAAATGTTATGGTGTGAGTAGTGGTTTGCGCATGGCTTAAAAGATCATGATCATGTCTATTCATACGAATTACATACCAACATTGTACATACAAATATTACATTTAACTCTTATAAGTAAGAAAATTACTTTTTTTTACGATTTTGTTATGGGGTGTTCGTGCGCAGCCGTATTGTTAACTCAACATTGTTGTAGAATGCAATAGAAAAACCGCGTTGCTGCTACTGCATTAATAATGCACAAGGCACAAGATAAAAAAAATAGAACAAGCACAGAAATTATTACAACTAAGCGATTCCTTTTTTAAGAGCTGCATTTATAGATTCTTTTCTGTGTGATGAATGGCAACTAATAAAATTTTCTCAGGCTGAGATGGGAAGTTTTTAAACAAGGACATAGAAAACATCCTTGTTAGTTTTAACAAAACTATACGAGAGAACGCATGTATGTTTAAAGGTGTGTATAGAAAAAAGGGTTTCTCTAGAATAATAGTTGTATGTATTGTATTAACAAATAAATAATAACATCGTTATATATTCTGTTTTTTTTTCAAGGTTAAATAGGTACCTACCAAGTTACAAACAATAAAAATTGTGAAATTTTTTTCTAATCGATACATTGTTGTTAATTTTTTCTTTTACTTTTAGCACTTGTTCAAGGTTTAGAAAAGCGTGCTCTGGTCCATAACCATGTAATTTAAATGAGTTTAATAAGTAATTAGTTGTGTACGGATGGGTTAAAATTCTATTCTATTATAATATCGTTCTTCTACTTTTGTGCCTTGTACGCAATTCATATATGTACATACATAGCAGATAATTTATGAAATAGATCACAAAAAACACAACAAACACTGAATTTGTACAATCATAAAAAAACTTTTGGCATGAAAATTAAAATGGCTAACGTAGGCTTTAATTCGAATGTAAGAGAGAGAGAGAGAGAGAGAGAGAGAGAGAGAGAGAGAGAGAGAGAGAAAGAACTAAGGTTGCACACAAAGAAAAAATATGGTTGTGGTAATTATAATCTAAGAGCAACATACTAAGATTGAAATGTATGATTATCGTTAAAACATATAATGGTTGCCAATAATCATTATTATGTTTAATTAAAGGATCATGCAATCATATATATGACTATAGTTGAAATCAACAATCTTTGCTTTTTTACGGCAAATTATTGCATTTTGCTTTAAGTTAGATAAACTAATTGTACTTTTTTAATTGTACCATTTTAATTACAATTTTTATACCAATATTTTTTTACATTTTCTCGATTATTTTTAAGTCTCTTTTTTTAAATTTTTGTTCATTTTTTGACATCTCAAACTTTAAAAATAATAAAAATTTATTCAGCAAAAAGAAGAACAGTAGAAATCAAAATATTATTATAAATAATCATTGCTTGATTGCTTTCTAATCATACTGCTGTATCACATATTATTTTATGATTATTTGTAATTTTAAAGGCTTTTGAATATAATGTTATTTTTGTTAAAACATACTTTTTAAACGGCAATCATATCGAAATTTATACGAAAAGTAACATTAAATGATACAAATCAAATAAACGCTTGATTATCGTGGCAAAACCTATGAGGAAATAAAAAAAAATACTTGTTTTCGGCAACCAAACATTGGTATAGAGCAGTGCAAGGCATATCCATAAGGTATATGCAACGGGGAATTGATACAACAAAGTAACTTTTGAGGGGATGTTTTATGTTAAGGCCAATTCGTACATCAGGGGTGGAAAAGTTGTTTTGAGATATCTTCTATATATATAACGTATGGACTCCAAAATGGCTGGACCGATTTTGTGACACTGTGAAGTCTGATTTTTGATTTCCGGTCCACGGGAGGAGGGGCGTGGCAAAATCCAATTTTCATATTGCACCACCAATGACATATACATACTTATATTTTTTTTTGTTTTTTTTTATTTTTTTTAAAGCCGTTGTCATGTTTTTCAAAACGAGATATCAAACTCTTAAATCGGCTATGTATTTCCGAAGATGTTTACAAAAAACTTATGTTAATAATGACCCAATATCAAAATTTTAAGACTTTCGAAGTGTTGCATTCAAAAATCCGAGCTCAATGAGCAAATTCAATTGAAACTGGCAGCAAATCAATCAAATACAAATCGATCGACACAGTAATGGATGAAGAACAAGCCGTTAATTATCCCACTGGATTTTTTAATTCATTGCAACCACCCGGAATGCCACCGCATGTACTAACATTAGATCACCAGTAATTCTTATTCGAAACTTAAACGCACCGAAGTTATGCAACGGAACCAGATTGTCGAGGCAACAATCGTCGTTGGCAGATTCAAAGGCGAAGACGTACTTATTCCACGAATTCCGATAATTTCCAACGATTAACCATTTCATTTCAAGCGGCTCCAATTCCCTTTGCGTCTTGTCTTAGCTATTACCATCAACAAAGCACAAATCTAATCATTGACTATTGCTGGCTTAATTTTGGAAAATTCATGTTTTTCACACGGCCAGTTGTATGTGGCTTGCTCTCGAAATGGCCCGCCAAAAAATTTATACGTTTTTACACTAAATAAAAAAAAAAAAACATTGTCTCTCCGCTGGCCTTAGGATGAAGTAATAAATAAATATAATTTCCAATTTGCCTAAATACATGCGTTTCTTTTTAGATTGAGCCCATACCTACACCATATGTAAGTTATTCTGTATTCCCTGCATTAATAAGGCAAATTCAACCAATTTTGACAAAAAGTTTCCCAATCAGCTGGGCTGTTAATTTCACCTGTATGAATTCGCCTTGGAGCAGCGGTGACCAAATACTTTCATTTGGGGTTCTTTTTTTTAAATCACGACCGTCGCGGTCCGCAAGGTAATATGAACTATTAAAATAATATGTTTATATACTGTATCAATGGACAAATACAAGGTTTTGGCGCATTATTTTATTAAATAATAAATAAATGCTTGGAATAAAAAGAAGTAAGTCGTCCTAAGGGTTTTTACAATATTAATAAGAAAATTAAATTGTTTGTCTTGGAGTATCCGTCTGAAGTTTAAAGTAAAGTTCATCGGTAAGTCTGTTCCAGAAGTGATCTTTAATGAAGTTCATCTTAGAAAATGTTGTGTTTGTTTTAATTTTATTATTTAATGTTTACTTTTCAATAAAAGTTCAATAGGGTTTCAATAAAAATGTTAAGAAAATTATTGCTAAAAACATTGTTTGATATATTAGCGAAAATAACATTACCCTCAAAATCATTTAATATAAAAAATTTAAGTTAATTGCTGGGAGATACAAGTCAACTCTCATCCTGACTGTCAAAAGGATACAGGAGCCAGAGACGTCATTGGCTATTAGAAGTCCACCTTTACGACAACCATAAGGCATTCAACAATATTTAAAAACTGAACCTCTTGTAACAGTGATGTCATGCTAAGCCACAGTAATAATTCGATTGATATATTTCATACATTTATGAATTGGTATTTGTATTTTGGTATTAATGATATTTTTTTTGTATTTCATACTACATGTTTTTTTTCCTTTAAATAAAAACAAACAAACCTCATTATTATCTCATACAAATACAAAGCTTGTTTTTACTACTTAAATATCTACCCATCCTTGTTGGAAACCCCTTTAATTTATATTTACGTAATAAATGTAGTGCATTTGACCTAAAATTAAAAACGATTTTAAAACATCAATGCAACCTACAGTTTTGAAATTTGGGTCTGTGTTCCAGAAAAGCTTAAGATCATATAAGAATTTATTTATTTTTTAAACTTTTGATTCTCTTAAGTTTCAGTGCAAGTAACCAAGAGTGCCAGATGATTTGGATGAAAAATATATTTAAGTATACTTAAAAGGAAATGGACTTTTGGCACTTTCATTTACAACAAAACAGATTTTATTAACAAAACAGCACAATTTAGCATTAATTACAAATTATTTTCAAAAAAGGTAAATGTTAGAATTTGATATTGATAGTATGAATTATTTAATATAAAATAAACTTTAGAGAGAAGAAATTGTGTTTTATTTAGATTGATCGGACCACATTTATGGAAAAATGTGGAAGGATCATAATTATAGATGCAGCTCCAGAATCTCATTTTATATTTATGTTAAATGTTTGTTTGTAAAAACTGACTTTATTATCTTAAAAAGGTGAGAAGTAAAACCAAATATAATAAAAACTGGTCACCTTGTACCAATTTAAAAGCGTAAAGCGAATTTCGACCGACACCATTATTGCATGCATTCTCATATACACAAATGTGTTTTATTTTTGATGAAGAATATTCGCCACGAAAAATTCGTCGTTCGTCCTAATTGTGCGCCTAAAATAAAACCTTTGCAAATTTTCTTTACATCTTTTAAACATTTATAAAAAATTAAAAATTAATCTCTTAATTCAGAATTTATTTTTTTCGCGAATAAAGCTGGGAAATTTTTTTAATCCGATAAAGTAATGTTATTTATATTTAAAATTAAAATTTTCTATTAGTTGATCTGCAAATTTGATAGAGAATTAATACAATTCATGTTCATAAATTATACAAACACTGCATAATAATTTAGAAACTCTTTCAAAACTAATTAAATTAAAAGCACTAGTAAATGATTTATAATAAAGAACACAAGTTTTTAATAACATAAAATTCTAATAAGTTCCTTTGAATACTTAAGAAAATACAAATGAACTATTAAACCAAAAATAAAAAAAAAAACAACAGATCTAAAAAAACGAAAAAAAAAATTAAACAAGTAGCAGTTTTTAATCATTTAAATAATTTAAGTGTAACCAATGTGCCTTGTGAATACAACTCTTTGAAAGTTCACAGGAAAGATTTGTTTATCGTTATTCTCCAATTATGATCACACTTAAGGTAAGTATAAAGATAGACGAAAAGGCGGGCTGTTGTATAGGAAGCCCATTGAAAGAAAGCCACGAACGAACTAACCAACCAACCAAACTGCCAATAAGGCGGTTTGTAACAAAACAATAAAAGAATTATATGTATGAAACATGCCAGCACAAAAAACAATAACCCCATAATTAAAAAAAAAAAAAATACCATCATGTACATACATACAAACATATTTAAATATATTCATAGACAAATTTAATGTCAAATGTGTATAAATAAAAAAAAGAATATATAACAAATAAATAAATAATAATAAAAAAAAAATAAATAAATAACATTTAAAGAAAAAAATTAAATAAATTTTACAGCTACCATCACTTCGCATATAACACATTCACACTATAAAACGTATTTTTCTTTCTCATATATTAGACGTAAATAAATTGAGGATGTCGTAGGGTACGGGTTTTGTGAGTCCCGGTATTTGGAATTTTAGGATTTTAAATACCGGACTATTTGGAGCTGTCAGCATTTAAAGAAACAATAAAATACAGGTATGCATTTTAAGAAATTTAATAACATTATTAAAAAATATAATTGGCCAATTCACAAGGGTGTCCTAAGTGTCGTATTGTCATAATATAAAAAAATTTTAACAAACAAAAATGTTAACAAACAAATATTTGCCTCATTTTTTGACAAACATTTATTTGATCTTACAAAAAAATTGTAAGAACAAATACTGGCAAATAACAGCTGGGGAATGTCGTGTTGTCAACTTTTTTAAAACTTTAACTCCACACAAAGTCTGCTAATATTAAAATATAAGAATAAAACAGTATTGCAGTATATTTTTAAATGTTAAAACTAATTTAAAAGCTATTTAATTTATCCCTTCCAACAAAAAGAGTTGATTTTCATTTCTTGTTCGTCATTATTATTGCACGTCTTTTTACGATTTGTTTACTTTTAACAGATCTTTATGAGATTATTGTCGATTCCATTTTAATATTTCATAATGTTTCCATGTATTTATAACAACCAAATACTTCAATTAGCTTTTGACTAAAAAAAAAATCATATTTAAATACAACTTAAATTTAAATTAAAGCAAATTAAGCTGGTTGTTATTAAGAGCTTGGAAAAATGAACCCTTTCGAAATACTCCACCATCAGATATTCTGCCATTTGATTTGACATCGATATATAAAAATTTGTAGGCAGCATCGGCAATTCCCATGAGCACAATATGTACTATGAGTGCCTTTAGAAAACTTGGAATAAGATTAAAACTAATTTGAATTTAGGAACTATGCTACCGAATGGCATGGTGCGTTCATCACAATATGTTTTCCGTCTAAGGAGCCGATACAGTTCGGAAAGTTCAATGCTTTCAAAAACTCCTGAGCTACTGCTTTCAATTCCTCTTCAGTAGATGGAACCTAAATTAAAGCCATTAAAAACCAACACATATTCCCAAAAAGTTTTACCTTTAAGTACTCCGGCTGTAAAATCTTATAAATGGCATCGCAAACTTCAGGAATAATCCCTGAAATAGTATTAAATGGAATACGAAATATGTACTGAAGTGATCCAAAGCTTTCGCCTGTCGTCAAATAACAAAGAGTAACAGCTAAACGTTCTGATGCAGAAATTGGCTGACGGAGCACTGTTGTTTTCTTTGTTATAATTGGTGAAACTAATTTAAGCTGCAGAGGAATAAGAATAAATACATCATTGCCTTAATCCAATGTTGAACTTACCAAAAATTCAAAATCGGCAGCATTCATACGCAAAAAGTTTTTATAGAGAGCAGGTGTCTCTGTCTGCAGCTCTTTTAACAATTTTACGCAACATTCGTCTTCGTTTCGTCTACGAACCCAATCCCGTACCCATTGTCTTCCCGTTCGTTTTTCTTTCGCACTATCCTCCTCCACCAACACTATAAGAGATGCTGCTCCATAAAAAAACACAAATACACTTTCCTCTTCGTTCATTATTTTTATTTAATGTAAAATAAATTTATATATTTTGACACTTTGATAAAATAATTATTTAATGCAAATATTTATTTCAGTCTGAACGCAGGGCAAACACGTTTTTCTTTATTTTATTTGACACTATTTGCCAGCAGTTTGAACAAACAAAATATATCAAATATTTTAACGTAGTCTGAACATAAAACAAAATAGTTATTTGTTTGACACAATTTGAAGCAAATATAAGAACAAATATTTTCATCAAATATTTCCCCAATCTGAACGTACGTTAAGATTATAGAAATTTCCTGGGAGTTTGTTTTTCATTCCCGGCACTGACATTCCAAACTAATTTCACACAAACTCTAATTTTGTGATTAAAATTCAAAAATTGTATTTCAGCTACCAAAAAATATATATTTAAATAACAAAAAAACATGTTAGATTAATCAAACGAATGATGTATGGATGGCTGAAAGGAAAGAAAAAAAATGAAAGAGGTAGTCAGAGGGTAGTGTTAAAAAACAACAAAATAAAGGTATATAACACCATAAATATAGACTTCATATACCGGTATTTGTTGTTTTTTATTACAGTTGTTATTGTCTCTATTAAATCATTAGACACGTTTTAAATTAAGACACGCATGCGCAAGCGTCAAAAACAGCTCTATCAAATTTAATTCCATACAACAACCCAATAGAGCACCACCATCATTAAATTTGAAATTTACACTATAATTACATACATACATGCATATACAAATTTATATATATTCGTGCCCATATACAAAGATGTATTTATTTTTGTAAGTTTGTATGTATGTATAGAATATGAAATTATATGTATATGAATACACCTAATTCTGTTTTTACACGGTAATTGGTTCCAGGAAAACCCGTGTAAAAAAAGACATTGATCGTATGCAAAGTAGGTGATTGGTTGCTTATCTCTACAACCTATTGAAATTAGTGAAATTTTTTTGAATTTTGCCATGAAATGTTGAGCGTTCTTCAATTCGAAGCCAATCTAAAATTTCAATTTTGGTTTCCAAAGTAATCGGTTTACGTTTTAGTTTTGTTTTTGTAGTTTTGACCATTTTCTTTTAGGGATACATAAAAAATTTAACAAAATTAAAAAAAAAAATATAAATAGCTGAATGAATATAAAATATGTTTTGGCTTACCTTTTATCTTAATTCGTTAAAATTTAATTTAATGTAACGTTGGAAAATCAAATTTGTCTATAAAAAATTCCTTTAGCAACTGCATGGACAGTTCAGAAAATATTAATACATTCTAGTTGCTGTCACAAAAAAATTTGATTGTATGCACTAAAAGGGAATTCCCCTAGATTTGTGCTATTTACAGTTGCTCTGACCAGTAAATTTGCTTGTATCCATTAAAAGAAAATTCCCCTAAATTTGTGATATCAACATACATATTTCGTAAAAGTTTAATATAACCAAAAAATATAAACCCAAAAGATTTTGAGTCGTGCTAAATGGAAAAATCGTGTTAAAAATTTTTATATTTGTTTATTTTCAAACCGTGTTAAATCAAAACCGTGTAAAAAAGACCCTGTAAAAACAGAATTAGGTGTGTACATGAGCTTAGCTTTGAACCTTTTTCATACTCTATTAGTGTTAAATAATGTTCAGCATATCTAGTTTCTTTTAACGCCATAAATTTTATTTTGCACAAACTTATCAAAAATTCTTTATTTAACCCAGTTTTATTTTAATTTCCTCAATTTTACAATAGCACGTTTAAACACTTTTTGGATTAATAACGAAAGAAAATGTTTTTTTTTTTATATAATCGTGCTTCTGTAATGGACTTATTAAAAATTTTTAAGCCAGTTGCAGTATAGTTACCAACGCTCTAAAATACAAAACACCACTTTTAGAATTTTTATCTGTCTGTTTTCAGTCTTAAAATATGTCTCTCTAAATCTATCTTAAATACTACTAGGTGGACTTGCATACAATTTGGTACAGAGATTCCTTAGAATACTTGTGTTATTATTAAGGATACCTTCTATCGCGAGATAATATCTTATTTCTAATAGAAAATAGAAAACTGGCAAATAAAATGGTATTAGAAGGTAAGTAAGGTATTAGGGTGATCGATTATTCGACTTTTTTAGAAAACCGGTTTTCAAATAGTTTGAAATTTAGAATTAAAAAAAACCGGCTGCTATTTTGAAAATTGAGAAAAAACCGGTTAACCGGTTCAAATATATAAAATTTAAAAAAAAAAAACTAAAAAAATATTTAAAAGAAAGATTATAATAAAAATTATATCTAAATATGAAATTTTTACAGTTTATATACGTTTGGCTGCACAATTACGCAATAACTGACATGAATGCAGTTGACCAATTTGGTTTTAATAAGTTGAATTTAAGGACAAAAGGTACTGTTTACAAGTAAAATAAATAAATACATAAATAAATAAGACTTTTTATAAGGCTGTTATAAATTTTTGTATCTCCTTCTGTACATTTTTTAAATGTTAAATATATCTTTTAAACTAATATGCACTTAAGTATTTTGTTTGAAATGATTTCTGTAATTTGAAATACATTTTAAAGACTAGGGAGAAAATCCTTAAAAATTTAATTTAAAAATTCTTTCTTATACCCCTAACAGACATACAAATATAGGCATAAACTAGTTTGTTCGATGGCTTAATTGAAATTTAATTTTAATTTAATAGACACTCAATGCCATTAATTAAAATTAGGATCTGGAAAGAGATATTATTGGTTCTTCTTTATTGTAACTACACTTTTTACCTAAAAGTGATCGATCAGCTAAGTTTATGCTTCAATTATCTTTAACTTTTAACGTTAGGTTTATATCTTATAAAAAAAATAATATTTAAGCTCAATTATTTTTTTATTTTGCATTTGTTTTTTAAACAACAAATAAATTTCTTACAATATTATGGAAGAATATTTAATGGTTTTTATTTACTGTTTTCTTTTGAAACTTTTCGCGTACTAAATATACTATGGTACAATTGGTTACATTGGTATATGAAGGTAAACTTAAAAAAATAAAAAACCGGCTTTTTCGGATAAAAAACTGGTGTATTAGATATTCAAAAAATCAACATTTGGAAAAAACCGCCAGCTGAAAGAGGGAAAAAACCGGGTCTTCCACCGGTTGTAAAACTGTGTCGATCACCCTATAAGGTATACATAAATGCATATTTATACATAGACAGAAAGAAAGACAGAAAGAAAGAAAGAAATAAAGAAAGATGAATATAAAAAATAATTGCGCTAACAACAACAAACAAATAATTTTCAATAACAAATGTATGAATTGAATACAATGCGCCAGATTTCAACTAGTGTGAAAATAAAACTTAAGTGCTAAAATATGCAAGAAATGTTCTTGTTATCTCATAATAATACTACATTTACACCTACACAAAATCTAGTACTTAAGGGATTTTGAGCCAAATTTTGTTCATTTCTACCAGATTTCCCATACGAAACGAAATCTACTTGCCACTAGATTTTGGCAGAATCTACTTAAGATCTAGTACTACTTCGTTATGCAACTGTGGTTTTTATTAAATTGTAATAAAAAATACTACGCTGATAAAGAAAGTTTCAATCATAATATATAAGGTGGTTGCAATTGCACATGTACTTTATTGCTTACATTTTTTTTATGTGGAGTTTGAATTTTGGAGAAGTAGAGCACAGAGAGCCTCTCAGACCACCTTGTAAATCAATATACTGTTTTGACAGCGAAATTTTGCAAAATGTCAAAAAACAGTGGCATAAACGGTATAGATCTTAATAAAGATTTTAAATCAAATCTACTAGATTTCGCTCAGCTGTAAATGTAATATAAAACAATTTATTAACTGACATAGAAGTAAAGAGGGTAAGATAAAATAACTAATATGATGACATAATAGATGCATACAGTACACAACAACAACAACAACAAGTTATCGAATTCTTTCATTCTTGTCAACGATCGAGTGTTGTGACAGCCTTAATGATAAAGAATTGCGTCCGTCGTTTTGAGAAACGGGATTCTGTGATTGAATAAAGAGTTGCTTATCAAAATATTCACATTAAAATATACGTGATGAATTAAATGTCCAAAACGAATTCCGGGCCTTCTTACTAAAAAAAGTCGACAACTTTTTGAGACCAGCAGTAAAGCAGTACCGCAGTTTGTTGTTCCAACAACATGGAGCAACAGAGCACCCTACTAGGCATTCGTGCGTGAAATTTTTGTCGAACGTTTGATTTACCAAAAATTTAGATTCCCGCTAGCCAGCTCGTTTAGATTTAACTGTGATCGTCTTGCAAAAATAATTTTAAACACAATAAAATCGCATGCCCTCCACCTGTAGAACCAAGAGTACATATAGCTTTGTCATTCTTTTGGTAGTTTCTACAATATTCATTAACGACCCCATAAAGTGTATATTTTCTTAAAGCTTATGGCTAGGGGGGAGGGGAATCGATTGAGCGCTATCCTTTTGTCCAGGTGTCGGTTGAAATCAACTTTGAAAGCCCCCACATGTAGCAAAGACATTCATGTCATATAAGTGTTTTGTAAATATCCGGAAATTAATCGCTATTGAATTCTAGCACAATCGCTCCGTAACTTTCTGAGATAGAAGCAAATAAACATGACAATCTTTGATTTTATCCATATTTTCCCAAAAAAAAAAATATCAAAATTTTTTTGTCCTAAAATAAATTATACACACGTTTGCTACTACTTTTTAATATGATATGTTTCTAGGGCTATTCTTAAAAGAAAATTTTGTTCGAATCGGTTGTTAATAGCAAAGTTATAGTCAAAAATAATGTTTTAATAATTAAATATATATATATATATATATATATATGTATTTTTATATATCACTCGTAAAACCCGGACCAAACAAAACAATTTTTTTTGCATTGTATTCATTACATATGAGAGTATCACTTACCCTTCTCCCCTTTTCCAGTATCATTGTACCCATTACGATACACGGTTTCGTAACTTTTTAAGAGACAATGAAAAATCATAGTATGGAAAATGGAGGGCATTTTGTTAATCATCTAAGTCTCATATCTCTGAAACCAATGGGTCGATTTTGTGCAAACTTCATCTTCATATACAGACCATCCCTAACGTGCCCTAAAATCGGTCGATCCGAACATGCTAAAGACACCAGAATACAAACCGTAATTTTGAAAACTATTAATAAGAAAAACTCACAAATCGGTTTGAAACTAACTGAGATAAGCACAAAAATGTAATTGCTTTGGTGTTTTTCCTGAAATTTACAAACGAAAATCAATATATTTCAGGTTTTAAACAAACAGAAGCGGTTTAGGTATCAAAAGATGACTTCGATAATTTAATTTATAATGCAAAATGGCGTATATTATTAAAAATCAAGTCTAGGCTAAGCTATGATGTGGTCACTATATCTATGTACATGATGGAGAAGGGTATTATTAGATTCGGCACGGCCTAATTTGCATTCTTATTTGCTTATTTTTTTTATTAATTTAAAGATTAAACAACATGTTTAGCCACCAAGTCCTATCATTTTTTATTTGTTTATTTAAAGTTTGGTAAACTAGCCTCTAGGCCATAATCGGTTACAAACTTATACTAAATATTTAATTAAAATTTAAATCAAAATATTTTAACGATTTGATTTAGTAAAAAGGTGATATGACGTTTTCATAAATTTAATAAAGAAGAACATCGTTTATAAACATATTTCATGAGCAATGTTGGGATATTTATAATCATGTTGGAAAGGATATGAATTCAAAGAGTTTACCAGTTTAATTAATTAAATTTTTGGTAGAATATAAGATTCATAATCTACATAAATGGCAAAATCACAAGCAGATATGCTTTCGTGTCATAATAAACAAAAACTGTCCCATAATCTCTAGTTAAATTAAATATTTTTACCTCTCGTACCTGAGTTTTATGCTGAAATTTATCTCTATGCTTTTTCCTTAAGGCAAACAAATATATTTCGGCCATTTTACATAATCTTAATATTAATACATTCAGAAATAAGGTTCATTAAATTAAAATCGACTTCATTAAAATGACATTTGATTTATAAGTGTTTACTTTACCCCTTGTTATAAATCCTTCTAAATAACAAAAAAAAAAAAAAAAATCATAAAATAAAAACTATAAAATAATTTGTTTTAACAACTGTCTCCTATACTCAATCAAATCACATTCATTAACGAAATAATAAAATATAATTTAAATAAGAAAAAAAAGAACTAAAAAGGAATCACTACAGAAAGAAAAAAAATAAATAAAACACTTTAGGAAAAAATCCTCATCATCCTCATTTTGATAACTCATCGAAGATGGTGCTGAAGTGATGCACAAGATCGTTAAATTGTTTTATATTAAAACAATATGAAAAGCAATATAACTCATTTGATTTGATTATCTCTTGTATGTGATGTGATGCGTTTTAAAACCCATAAGATATGAAAAATACGAGGACATACAAATGCAACATGCATCGTGATGCAACATTATGAAGGACGTCCGTCGTCACTGTTTATGAACATGCAGACTGATAAGAAAAATGTCAACAACTCATACAAAAAGTTATAAATATCATGAATAATTGCTCGAATGGGATCTCTATTTCAACACTGAGAGAAATTTAATTAAAGGCACCATTTTCTTAATGATCATATTCTGTGTTCATTTCTGAGGAAGAATAAAAATATTGCGCGATTGTATAATGCGTTAAATGGATTGAAATTTTAGTTAAAATCTTTACTCTGACTTCGATCGAATAGAAAACAAGTTAAACATTCTACTTTGTAGGGCTTAAACTACCATTATTTTTTCCCCAGCCCAATAAGTTGGAGAAATATAATTTAAATTATCTCATATACAAATGAACAACACTGTAATTTAATTTTAATGTGTTAAATATATAAGTATACCCTACAGTGGGCATTAAGAGAAAGAAAGAGATGATAAAAATATCTAGTAAAATAAGAACTGTATTTTACATTTTAAAGTTAAAACTGGAAGAAAACCGAATTTGGGAGTTCGGAAGAGATCAATCTTCATCTGATACCACGATCACACAGATCTGTAGACTCTTTGGTATCAGTCTGATCGTTAAAGAAAATATTTTAGAGAATTGTGGTGCCTGTGGTTGTTTTAAGAAAGAAATTTTGGACTTTGGATTACAACAACTACTATCAATCTAATACTGCGTTGTAGTCTCTTAGTTCTAAGTAAGTAATAGAATTTTCCTCTCGCTCATAATGTATCAACTAATAAATTTTTGTATAAACATCCTTTGATTAATTGTTTAGTCTCTATGGGTCATTCCTTCGGATGTGTTTTAAACATTTGAAGATAAAAATGATTTTTTGCAGCTCATTCTTATAGTCGCCTTAAACTCACTACAGATATTTCTAAACCACGTTCCATTTATCTAAGATGTTAATTTCGTATACCAGCATACATATAGAAACACTCATCTAAGAATAAAATTTATTAGAATTTCGAAAGGGAAACAATCATTGAAATAGAATAAAAAGAACATAAAATGTAATAATAATTAAAAATTAAGTAAAAGAAAAAAAATATATATATTTGAGTACCTGAAATTGTACATTTTTTTCTTCATAGTCTAAAAAGTAAAAAGGATAGGAAAATCTTATTAAAATTAAACCAAACTCATAAACAACATATAAGGTATAAACATTAAGGCCTTAAAAAAAATCATCAATGAAATGTGCATGTATAAGTATTCATACACAAATGCAGACGATGGCATTACACAAATTGGCGACAACATTATCAACTGATACTCGTACATATATTCGTTTTGACAACGGTCATCGAAGAAATTTAAAAAAAAAAATACCGAAAGTCAATAAATTAATACATGAATTATGAAGGCTATAAAATACAAAAACACACGCATACACACTACACACATTGTGTTTTTGTGTCCTGTTCTTAGTCAAAGTGAATTTCATCGATCCTTTTGATTTGTAGTGTTTACGCGCACTCTTACAATCTCTAATGCGATTGTGTGTTTCAGGTGTACGCAAGTATGTATGATTCAGGAAGTATAATTTCCATGCCTTCATCATTATACTTTCTTTTTTTTTATATGGGTGTCCATTTTTCTATTTCATGCCTCAATATTTATTTTTAACGTGAGGCGCCTGAAAATGTTTAGTTTTTCTTTGTATTTTTTTGGGTCACACATCGAAGTGATAACAATTTAAGAATTTATGTTGTGATTTTCATATTTTTGTCCCTTAAGATATAGACACGAAAAGAAAAAATTATAAAAAGGACAGTTTTTGGGGGTTTTAGGGATAATAATTTTACGAATATTAAATATAAATTTAGAGTTCCCATGAAAATATGTATATCAGCATTAGTAGCAATCGACCAACAAACAGGTGATATCGTTTTTATATTTTATATCGTTTTAGAGTCTTCCGTCGATTTTGTGAGAGAAATATTAAATATTTCTTAATTTTAAAAATACCATTTGAATTTTAAATTTGTCTAGTTGAGTTGAATTAGTTAATGGTATTGGAAAATAAAATATTTAATTGGTCACGATGCATGCTGTTGAGTAACGCATCGACAGAAGTGAAAAATATTAGTTTGCTTGTAAGTTGGCAAATTTACGAATTTTATATCGATTTTGTAAAATGAAGAAGAATTAATTACTTCCGGTAGTTGTTTTACTTTAACTTTGCATGGTCTTTGGCATGTAAAAAATATATAACTGTAAATTAATCCTACTAATAAATTAAATGAGAATATTTGTATGTTTGGGTGCTTAGATGTTTGAATTTTTGACACACAGACAACAACCTAAATCAACACATAATCTTCCCCTTATCATGGTAATCAAACAACTTTGCGGAAATATGCAACATAAAAAATTTTATGTATTTTGTTAGTCGGTTGTACAAGGGCTTCTAGTGACCAAAATTTATAAAACTAGTTTGTCATAAATATATGCATTAAATGCTATTTTACTTACATAAGTAAATAATAAATATGAATTTTTAAATATGTTTAAATGTATTATCATTTTAACTCAAACATGTCAAAAAAAATACTAAACGAAATTTCATGAAATTTGCCACACAGATAGATAACAAACAAAATGTACAAATGTACTAACAACAAGTAACAGTGCTATATTCGGCCGTGCCGAATCTTATATACCTTTCACAATGTGTAGTCATGCAATAACAATTGTTTGTATCACCATTCATCTTTCATCTATCTATCTATCTATCTATCTATCTATCTATCTATCTATCTATCTATCTATCTATCTATCTATCTATCTATCTATCTATCTATCTATCTATATATATAAAAGTGAAACTCTGTGTGTGTGTGTGTGTGTTAGCTATAGACTCCGAAACTGTAAAACCGATCGGACTCAAACTTTGGTAAGTTGTTGTACACATACCAGGGAGTGTTTATGGGTGAAAAAAAGTGGGCGGAGCCACGCCCATAAAAAATTAGTTATCAGTTTTAGCTACTTGCACTTGACCGATTTTTCTGAAACTTTGCACACATATCGAGCTGTCATGACTAAATAATTTCGTGATAAGAAAAGTGGGCGGGGCCACGCCCCTAAAAAAGTTTTAATTTTAAGGTACTTGAAATGGACCGATTTTTCTGAAACTTTGCACACATATTGAGCTGTCATGGCTTTATAATTTCGTGATTGAAAAAGTGGGCGGGGCCATGCCCATAAAAAATTAGTTATTAGTTTTAGCTACTTGCACTGGACCGAATTTTCTGAAACTTTGCAAACATACTGAGCTGTCATGACTTTACACTTTCGTCATTAGAAAACTGGGCAGTGCCACGCCCATTAAAAAAAAGGTATCATTTTGAGGTACTTGCACTGGCCCGATTTTTCTGAAACTTTGCACACATATTGAATTGTCATGACTATACAGTTTCGTATTTAGAAAAGTGGGCAGTGCCACGCCCATAAAAAAAGGTATCATTTTGAGGTACTTACACTGGACCGATTTTTCTGAAACTTTGCACACTTATTGAGCTGTCATGACTATACAGTTTCGTAATTAGAAAAGTGGGCAGTGCCACGCTCATAAAGAAAAAGTTATAGTTTTTAACCTTGCACTTGATATTCGATTAAAATTTAGAATGCGATTAAAATTCATGAAGGGGCGTAGCAACGCGCGCCGGGATTGGCTAGTCTCATATAAAATACGTACATACATGTAAAAATTATACCAAAAAAAAAATTACAAAAAAAAAATTAAAAAAAAATTAAAATAAATAAAAAAAAAATTTTTTGGCTCAGCTGAAATTCGATGCCACGTTTACTTTAACCAGTATGTATGTAGGTTGTTGTTGTAATTGTGAAAAAAAACGAGGTGGTCGTGGTTTTTTGCTCATATCTCAGAAAGTTATGGGGCGATTGTGCTGAATTTCAATAGCGATTCATTCCTAGATATTTCCAAGAGATTGATACCATATACAGATCTGAGGAACATATAGTTGCTTCTAAAAGTTAATTTCAACCAACACACGGACAGACGGACAAGGCTTAATCGACTCCTCTATTCATAAGCTTTCAGAAAATATATACTTTATGGGGTCAGAAATGAAAATTGTAGAAATTACAAACGGAAGGACAAATCTATATATTCCCTTGTGCACCACAGGTGAAGGGTATAAAAACCAACAAATAACTGGTTTCCAACCATCAAATAACTGGTTTTCAACCAACAAATAAAATTTTAAATTGCGACTGGCTATTTTTGTAACGTTAAGGTGCTCAAACATATGTGGTTTTTTTCTGTATTAGAAAAATAATTATATTGGTAACGACCTCTCATTACATTGTAACGTATGAAGTAATGACAACCTATTACACAAATTCAAAAAGATTTTATTGGGTCGTTTTAATAACTACACAGACATAGGTTGCTGGAACAGTATTAAATAAAATGTAAAAGAAAATAATTTAAATTAAAAAATTTGTTTTTATTAAGTAAAAGTCGAAACTATTGTTTTTTATTTAAAAATAAACTTCAACAAGAAGGGTTTAATTTCTTTGAAAAAATTTTTTCTTAATAAAAAAACATACTTTTTTTATTTTTGGTTTGATTCCTTAAGGTGTTAAATTTTTTTTAAATCTTATTTCAACTACCTGTACATTAAATCAACGTGATATTTCATTGAAACAATTGTTTAAGGGAGCCTCTTATTATGTTAGGCCCCCTTCACACACAGGGTTGTGAGTACCGCAATTGTTGTCAATCGCATAATTTAGTTGTGATAGTAGAATTTTGCAATAGAAATTTCGTAAACACAAATGAAAAGTTCGATTGCAGGAACTGAACCACTCGATTGGCAATGAATGTGATTTTCTGTTTTCTGTGTGCACTATTACAAAGAGTACTACGATGTATGGAAAACTAGAAAAAAAAACAATTACGAGCACTATATTAGGCTGTACCGAATTTTCAATATCCACCAACAACCATTTTGTACTTTTATAGCTTAAAACTTATTGTTTTTATTATTATCAGTAAACACTACTAAAATGTTAAATATTAAAACTCAACAACTGCAGAACATGCAGTAGCGATTTATAAATCGCATTTGATTTAAAGTCAAGTGGGTGTCAGAACATGGATGTATATAAAAACAAATCGACACTTGGGAGTTCTGTCCTGGGATAATAACGCTGCAATAAAGATTAACAATATGTTTAACATCAGACCAATTTTGATATCAAACGTAATTTTATGTACAAATTGGTAACTAATAGACGTCGCAGAATCTAGAAGTGAAATGGAGTCTATTATTATTAGTAGAGTTTATTTTCTTAGGTTCTTAATTCAATAGCATGTTTCCATGACAACAATATTCGAAATGGTACGGTCACACTAGAGAAATTTTTCCATCAAACATGTTTGCCCGTATCTAAATAGATTTTGTATATTTAAAAACAGTGTTGATTTTGTGGTCTCTCTAGGCGCATTTATTTGCCCATTTTTATTTGCTCAAACAACAATAAAACAGTGTCTAATATAAACATAAAAAAATATTTTCCCTGCACAGAGAAGACAGTATCGGTTGTGAGTACCACAATTGTTGCCAATCGCAAAGTTTAGTTGTGATTGTAGAATGTTGCAGTTGTATCTACAGAGTTTCGTTTCGGAATATCAATATATAGCCTCCACTATGAAATTATGATTTTTTGTTCGAAATAACTGAACCATTCGATTAGCAATGAATTTGAGTTTTTGTTTTCTGGCTGTGTGGTCACATTTGTATAAATACAGGCTGTTGAAAAATATTTCAACAAACAGTCAAAATAGAGAAAATTTTGAAAATTTCATATAAAATGTAATGAAAATTTTAGAACATTATAATTTTTAATTATACACTCTTTTGGATTATTTTATAACAAAATTAATCAGCAAACAAATTTTCTTACGCCTCTAAAGGAATTTAATTAAGTGATAAATTGATGATTGATAAACATATTATTATTTTGATAATCATAATAATTTAACAAATATTGGAGGTTATTGAGCAAATAGAAAATAATAGAAAAAATGATAGCCGCTCTAAAGGATATACAAAAGAAGCATCTGCATTTTGCTAAAATATTTATATGTATGATTTTTCTGTCGTATTCATAAAAAATATTTTAAGTTTATTTAAGGCTTACTTGACAGATATAATTAGTACAGAAATTTATAAAATAAACCTAAAATATTTTTTATAAATACGACGTTAGAATCCGTATATAAAAAAAAATATCAAATGAGGGAAATAAACGTTACTGACTGTGGCAGACGTAATTTTGTTTGATAAAACAGCACAGAATTCATATATTGAAATAAGTATGTAGAACAAAACTGAAGAAGGCCTAACAATCAAGCTGGAAAAACGAATTTAGCCGAACTTGGTCTTGTCAGTAGCTTTAACTATTAAATAATAATATTTAATTATGGCAGGTAGTGTTTCGAAATTCGAAGGCAGTGATTTAACGAAAAAAAAACTTCTTCTAGTAAATGTATTGACGTTACTCTATTTTGAGTCCCTGCGCATAAGGGTAACTAGATGGCAGATGAGCAAGCCAGGAGAGGATCTGCTGTGGATATCTCTAACGCAAGTGCAGTTGCAATCCTGTTAGGGACTATTAAAAGCAGAATCTTTAGACACTTTCTCCAGAAAGCCGAGGACAGCTTACGTGGCCCTTGTTTGGTATAAGGCGTACATTGCAACTTAGTAGTCGAAGTCGGAAGGACATATCGAGGTTGCTAGCAGTATTGACGGGACACTGGATGTTAGGCAAACATGCAAGTAGACTCGGACCTCCAACGAACGACCATTGTCGCAGCTGTCTGTATAGGGAGAAGGAAGAATCGGTTTTTAACCTTCTCTACGAATGTCTTACACTGGCGGCTAAATGCATAGACTTCTGGGCGAACATGTACTAGTTGGCATCTCTTCCATATGTGAAGTTCGACTGAATTACTTACTGAGATACATCACGGCCACGGGGTGGATCTAGTACCCTTACTCTTGAATTTATTCTGGGATACATTAGAACTGACGAGTGATGTGGTTCTGTCAAAACGGTGTCATACAGACTACACTTGACTGTTTGCGTGCAGTGAACTACCACGTTAACCAACCAACCAACCGAATATATTGAAATCTCCTATCGTCGCCTACGCAGAAAATAATTGAAGACTTTGAATTTAAAAGAGAAAATATGAAAAATTCAAAATAAAAAACAGATTGATTAGCAGTAAATCATAAGCAATAGGTCATATCTTTAATACTTTTGACACAAAAATAGGAGGGAACACAAAGTATGAGCAATTAATCATTGGCGGCAAAGTAGATAAATGCGAAAAAATAGTAAGATCACCAACGGGATTGAACTAATTTAAATTAATTATTAAGGTGTATGAAAGACTAACATAAATCATCATTAACGATCATTATTTCGTTAACTATTTTTTTTTGTAATGCAATTTATTGTCTGTCTACTAATACTATTTTTACTATGCTTTGTCATGAGTTAAGGATTAAAAAAAAATCATAGTTATAAATGATTTTGTTGTTGTTGATGTTGCTTTTAATAGTAAATATCCAAATAATTACTGCAAATTTTAAATACTCGTACCAAATAAACATCTGTTCACAATTATCTGCCCATAACTATCGTTTATTTAACAAAAAAATCGTTCTTAGTACAGCAATAATTTTTTTTTTATAATTAACAACTATTCACTTCAAATTACATTTAAAAAAAAGCTGAGGAAAAATAAAGAGAAAAAAAATAGTTTCTAACACTCAATTAAATTTAACCTCTTAAGTCAAGTGCAAAAGTGTGCGATTCGTATTTTGAAAATGCAATTCACAAAACTATTATTGCACTGTATTGTGTTGTTGAAGTTGTTGTAATACATGTGACATACAAATTGAGTGAATTGAAGTGAAAGATGTTCAAGTGTCATCATAATAAAATAAAAAAATAAAAATTATAAAAAAAAGAAACGTCAAACATTTAATAGAAATAAAAAAACAATCGCAAACAAACAATGCAAAATTAACACCATTTTAAACAATGGACATGAAAAGAAATAGTTATAAATAAAAACACACACACTCAGGCGTTTGCTTCTTAATGTTGATTTTGACAAGCAATCATACATACAAATTAAAATATTGAATTAAATTTAATCAAACTGATGTGGAATGATGACAAAGAGAATGGTGATGTAGAAACACATGCATAATAATTGTAACACATACACAGATAAATCTAACTCATAATGAAAAGTAACCACAACGGTTTTTAATACGAGTTCAATCTTAAAAGTCTTTTGGTACAAATTTAAAGCAGTATATAACAGAACATTTTTATTTTAAGTGATTCATTAGGTGGTGACATAAAGTAGTTCTCAGTTTATTCGAATGATGTGCGAATGGTTACCTTGTTATACCCACAGTGAGTTTAATGGTATATGTGACGCGACATGACGAAAGGGACCTTATCTTTTTAGAGTAAAATTTTCAGTACAGGCCAAAATGTAAATTTAAGTCTAAATTTCATGTTTTGGGTTTTTGACACCTAACGATACCGACATATCTCGTCGTGTATCTACATCACATTATCGCTCATTTTCTGTTGTTTAATGAGCTGTGTTTGACACTTTATAACTTTGTCTTTGTCTTTAAAAACACGTTCAAAAACATAGTCAAACTTTAACCTCAATTATCTCGAAACTACTTTTTTTTAAATAAAAACGCTGAAACTTCGTAACTTTTTGAGATTTTTGCATGATTTTGGTGCCATTTTGTTCAGAATTTTGCCTTTTATCCATTGGCCTTGACCTCTGGCAAGATAAGATCCCTTTCGTCAGGTCGCGTCACATCTATAGTTTTGTCATTCCGTGTGAAATTTGTACAATTTAAATTTCGGACCCCATAAAGTCTATATTTTCTGAAAGCTTATGAATAGAGGAGTCAATTAAGCACTAACTATCTGTCAGTCTGTCCGTGTATGTTGAAATCAACTTTTTGAAGCCCCCCAAACATTTCCAAGACTCGTGTAAGGTACCAAAATATCAGAAATTTTCGGGAACAGATCGGTATTGAAAATCAGAAAAGTCACTTTATAATTAACTGAAATATGATGGAAAAACCTAGACCACTTCGTCTTTTCACAACTAAACAAACTGGATGAACGTAGGTTCGAATCCCAGTTAAGACAAAAAATTTTTTTTTCTTTTTTTTTTTTAATACATACATACGTACATACATACATAAACTCAATTTATAATTTTACAATGGGATGTTTTTAATGTTGATGATGTTTTTTCATTATAAATTAATGAAAAATATATGTATCTATGTATGTACGAATTTTATATTAATGAAATGAATGGTAATACAATTGTTATTGCATGACTACACATTGCCAAGGGCATATAAGATTCGGCACTGCCGAATATAGTACTCTAACTTGTTTTCATTTGTATATTTGGACTACCTTTGGATTAATTTTAGTCCCTTATGAAGTCAACTATACAAGCGTGTATGGACTAGTCGCCTTCACTGCAGAGAGATTTTAAAAAATCTTTATAGACTGATTCCTTATATTTATGTTCATGTAAAACTAACTGAATGTTAAATATGTATTTCGTACTCTATGTCTATGTGGGTTTGTCAAAGAAAATTGCAAAAAAAATCTGCGCTGTGCAAATATTTATTTTATTAATTATTTGGATAATAAAAGTTCACACCATTTAGTAACATGATAAAATTTTATAAATTGAGGAAACCATGAAGTGCCACTTGAAACATAATGCATGAGTTGTTGCATACAAAAAGGAATATAAATATGTACGCATGTATGCTTATCAATGTAAATGTGTACAAATATATATAAGTAAATATTAAGTGGACAAATTCATTCACATCACATACATAAACTGAATTATTTTATTATGTACATTTGTCTGCATTTACTGATTGTCTACTTAATATATTGAGACTAGTCAATCAAATTTAAGAGTTTAAGGGAAACAAATGCTTATATCTACAACAATTGTAATTAAATAACTTTAGGTTTTCAACTTCAGTTGATTTGAGCCACGGAAATAAAAAAAAAATTTATGTATATTCATTGTATATAAAGAAAAAAATTGCAAAATATATGAGTAGCAATGGAAAGGCAAAATAACTATTTAAAACAACTAATTTACTTAAACGATAGTGACAAAATCACTCTTACGTTAACGTGACAATTTTTAAAAGTTATGGATTGATTGAAGCATTTAACAAATGTAAATATTTGCAACCTTATGACGCAATTGTTATATTTACTTTATTCGTTGTTATTTTTAACCCACATTTAAGATAATATTATGGTTATGCCCAACATACATTTTGATTATATTTTTTTTTTGCTAAATTTGTGTTTCCTTCATGATTATTTCTGTTTCATTATTAAACTAATTTAATAAAATAAGCAGTTGTTTCGACAATATTCATCGGTCTGTGTATTAGTTGAAATCAAGTTTTCGAAGCTCCGAAATGATATTCTGTAAGATATATTCGAGACATTTTATGAACGACATGTCTGATGGATTTCTAACTGATTTTGTACGGATGTGTCGGGAGGATTAAATTTATTTTTATTTACGGACATATCTGATAGATTTCAGACTGATTTCGTATAGATTTGTCCAAGTTATTTTATTCTCTTTTGTTTTTGTTATTTGCAGAAATTGTAATTTTTAATATTTTTAGTTTTCTTACAATCGTGTTGAAATTTTAAACAAAAGTAAAATTAAAATTCAAAAAATAAATATAAGTTGCTAAATTCTCTAAAAGAAAACAAATAATTTACTTAGTGATTCAAAAGTAAATAATAGTAATTAAAAAACAAATAGTTAAAATTAATAAATAAAGGAAAAATTAACGAATAAATTATTCAAAAAAGTAAAGAGAAAAAGAAAATTTTTAGCATTAAAATACCAATTATCAATTTAAAAGCTGAGCTTTATTTGGTACTAGCCAAGCCCGAGCGCCGCGTACCTTCTTGGCTAGTGCATTCTCAATTTTAATTGAATATATTAAAAATAATATTTTATTAATTTTTATTGTAATGCAAGTGGTTATACAATACTTTTGGTTTTTCCATGTAAAAATGAAAAATTTTTTGGTGTTCCCACTTTGGAGCATGCAACGTACTGCTGGCAATGAGAAAAGCATGGATTTTCGATATTCTACCTGCAACACGCAGCGATTGACCTTGCTGATGGTAATAGCGAAGGTAAGGCGAACTGGAAACTGTATTCGCTTAAAGTTGAAAGAAATGGAACCATTGGAATGCGTGGAAATAGCTGAAAGTTATATTTTTTTATGGACATGGCAGTGCCTACTTTTCTAATCTGTATAGTCATGACAGCTCAATATGTGTGTAAAGTTTCAGAAAAATCGGTCCAGTGCAAGTACCTCAAAATTATAACTTGTTTATGGGCGTGACCCTGCCCACTTTTCTAATCACGAATCTGTAGAGTCATGACAGCTTAATATGTGTGCAAAGTTTTAGAAAAATCGGTGAAGTTCAAGTAGCTAAAAATAATAACTTATTTTTATGGGCGTCGCCCCGCCCACTTTTTACCACCCATAAACACTCCCTGGAATGTGTACAACAACTTGCCAAAGTTTGAGTCTGATCGGCTTTACGGTTTCGGAGTCTATAGCTAACACACACACACAGACAGACAGAGTTTCACTTTTATATATATAGATCTGTGAAATTGTTTTTACGAATATTTTATTCGTATTATTATTTTAGATTTCTATAAGAAATCTGTATGAATGTCGCATAATTAATCAGAATTTTTTCTGCTTTTTCTATCAGATTTCTATCGGACATGTTGGTGAAAAACTCAGAAATTCCCACAACATGTCTGTCAAAACTAGTGACAAACGCATTATAGGTTTTTCGATCAGAAGTCTGACAGAATTCGTATAGAATTCTTACTTGTGCACCGACATGTCTTAAGCTGGATTCACCCATAACATTTTAGTTCAGAACAAATTTTTTTTGTATTGAGTTTGATGTTTTACTTTTGAGAGAGAGAGAGATTATTTTGTTCAGAAAGATTTTTCTTGAATTGGTTTAATTTTAATTCTTGTTCAGAAGTAACTGAATTGGGATGCCACTATTTTTCAATATTTACATGAAAATTGAATTTGGTTGCCACATCACACAGTGTCAGTACATTTATTATACAAAAATTGTTTTTGCCGAAAATTAACAATTAAAATGGAATTTAATGAAAATATTGCTCAAAAATTAATAGAAGAATTAAAAAACCAGGAAGAAAATGTTTGTATGACATGAGCAATAGTGCATACAAAAATAATTATTTAAAACAGGGTTTATGGAATGAAATAGAAGCGACTCTTTTTATTTTCGATTTTTTTTTATAAATTTCTTTTGAAAACAAATTGACTTTATGCACTTCAATTAAAAATAATAATTTTAGTTTTCTTCTATCCGACATTTTCTTCACATATATTTTAATGAAATAATTTACGTTTGTATTTATTTACATAGTTTGCTAGCGGTGCTTCCACTTTGTACAACTGTTTGCATTTTATATTATATGGCAGCTTTGTTTTTTCGGACAAATTTTCTTAAATGGGTGAATCGTTCTGCAGAAAACTCTCAGTAAAAAATGTTATTCTCCGGAAAAAATTTTGTTCAGAACAAATGGGTGAATTCACCTTTACAGACATCACACAGATGTCGGACAATATAGCAGGCTGGGTATATACGATCATTTTTATATAATAAGAGCATTTTGCGTTAGTATTAGTATTTAGTAACTTGTAAGTAGCAAATTGATATTGTGCACATCTTAAATAAATAGAATTTCAATGGCATAAATCTGAAACATAAAAACCTAAAAAATAGTAAATAAAGAGGATATTGATGTATTGATTTTTTTTTATTTTTCTTTGTGTAATTAATTTTTTTTATTGTCAGTGCATACTCCTTGTTGAATAGAGGATATACAGACACATTACGGAATTACTTAAAGTATAAAAATGTTTGAGCTGTTTGCGTCTTTGTAATTTCATTTTAAAAGAGTCGCCAGTTAACACTGGCATCTAGATTATGGATCACTTTGACCTTGAAAATCTAACACTCTAATTTTCTAACCCTAATTTTTACCCTTTGACCTTGTTCTGTTTCAGGAATTTAATTTAAGAATCACATAAAGTATTCATTAAATAATTGCCTTTTTCGCACAATCATTTAAATAATTTCTCATTGCATATGTTTGTATGTATTTATATACATGAGTATGTAAGTATATACATACATATGTACGTATGTTTAAAAAAGCATATCGAAATAAATTTTAAATTTTATTGTCTTAAATATTTAAGATAATTTTTGAAATATGTTTGTTTTATTCGAAATTTGAAAAATTTGCATATGATGCATAACAAATTGAGTTTAGCATAAATTAAGAGAATTCGTAGAAAATATTTGTGTGTTGCTTGCTTGTTGGCACAAATAAATTTGAAATAAGCGAATATACAATTAAACGCCCACATATAGATAAATATCCTTTATCCTTTAAGTCGTATATCCATGACACAGAAACTCCTTTAAACAAACAAAAGGGTAATTGCCGAAAATCCTATTCTAAATGAAATGCAGAAAAATATGTTTCTGTATAAAACATTTCATATTTTTGCAACAATAACTGCAGATACCGATACATAAACACATACAAAGAGCACTTACCGAAAAAGGGATAATGAACTTAGTTTCCATTGTGCGATAATCCGCTTCTCCTTCATATTTCCTTAGATTAGGAAAAAGAGTAGAGCATTTGCCAGGATCATAAATAAGCCGTGCTTAATTAGTATGCAAAATATTTTGTATTTTATTGTTAAGATGTCCCGTTGCAACAACGACATCTTTAGAATTTTAATCCTATCTATCGGATTTTCCAGTCAGCCTTTCAAATGCATGAGTACGAGTGAGCGAATGAATGCAGGATAAAATCTTTAAGATGTTTAAATTGTTTGTTACCTGTTTTTGTGTCAAATTCATTTTAGCTGTATGATTTAGTGTCATGATTCTTGCACTAGTTTTTGCTTGTAATCCTGTATTTGTTTTACCTTCCCACTTTTTCGCAACTGCAGCAAACAACAAAAACATACACACAAACAAAATCTATGGATCTCTTTTATTTGGTTGAGGAAAATTTTTGCACACATCCCTGCACTTAATAGTTGTAAGATAGATCGCTTTATTTGCATTCTGTTGATTGATCCTGTTTATTCCATTGTTTTAGGAAACAAATTATATAGTGTTTGTGTTTGACGTCGCGACAGTACCCAGTCTTTCACCGTATGCGGTAAAATTATAAAATATTTTGTTTTTCTTTCCTTTTTTTTTTTTTTTTGTTTTTGAAAATTTAAAAGGATTTTTGCAATGTCCTTTAGTGTGGCTTTCTCGTCCAGCTGAGTTTGTACGATTCTTGTGTTTTTCAGTTGAGACGAGACAATTGTTTATATGATACACATATTTTCCTTTGAAGGATTAAAATTCTTTGTTTCTGAGACGCTGCAAAGGAGTTAGAGTAGTAAATGTGTAGGAGATTTGAGGTTACCATTGTATATTTTGCAAGGAGTTTTAGAAAGGCGGTAATATTGAGATAATTTAGCAGGCATTTAGATCAGCTTATTTTGTCCATACCAGTTGTCTTTAAGTGCGATTATAAACTATTTTCAAATTATTTAACAGATTTGAAGACCAACGTGCTTTTGGTATTCGAGAATTTCAATTTTAAGTTAATGTTGGATTTCGTAAGCTGTTAAGACGCAATGAAAAGAGATGTCGAAGAAAAAGTTTAAGTTGTAGTGTAAGCAATTGTTAAAAAAAATTTTATACAGTGAAACACTTAGTCTATTTTACTTAATATGAACAAGCAACAAAAGGTATAAACACTTTACGACATGGTTTGCGGTTTTACAAGACATGCTAAAAGTAGTTCCCAGAAGTGCTCAAGTTACGCAAAGGTTCTTTAATATTAACTTGGACAACACAGGAGTTTTCATCGCAAAATAAGGGTTATTTCAATATATTCTATGAATAAAATACTTGTGGATCCTATTCTAAGTCAACAGTGGATTAATTAATATCCTTCCTAATATCCACATGATGAGGTTGAGGAGGCCTATGTTAATAACAGCTAAGACTTCGCATTTTTTTTACATCTGACTTGTTAAACTTTCCACTGCTTAATACGAACATGTTGTGTGTTACCTTTAAAATATTTCATCTGGACAATTTATGTGCAAAGTCATCTGGCAAAAAGTCAATAAAAGCTTGATCTATTTTGTTTTAACCTGACATCAGCTTTTGAATGAAGTCTTGGCCGTTGAAAAACAGTCGGTTGACTTTAAAATAATAATTTTGGCAGACATGCTGAATTACATAGGAGTCAGAAATTTGACAAGTCAGATGTAAAAAACATGCCATTAACCCTTTGATGTCAGAATTAAAGTGAGCGTGGATAAAACTATTTTGAATACATGAGGTTATTAATTTAGCCTTGAGTATGAACTGACATTAATTTTAAGCCTCTATCACATCTGGTTTTACCGTAATGAGATGTTGCTTATAAGCAACATTGGGCCACAGGCGTACATTTTAAAACACAAATGAATATTGATATTTTATGTAATTTTTATTAATTATATATTTATATTTTTATTAATTAATTTTTATTAATTTTTAATACATTTTACGTGTGAAAAAAACAACAACAGGTATACCTTACATTTATAACATTTTGATTTAGGAATACCGGTACGGCATAATCTACATCTTCATTTTGCCCCCAATTCAACCCAATGACTGACTCATCTAAACGCATGGATTTTGGAGGTTGTGATACGTATGATACGTTTTGTTGACGATGAGGCACTTTCTGATGAAATTTGAAATGATTGATGGTGCTGGAGATGCTCGCGAAGATGAGTCAGATTGCTCAACTGAAAGTATTGTCGATGGACAACGTCTTTTGCGTTAGTTTACAATACTCATATAGCATTTCTTAGAACGGTAGTTGATTTTATACAACTGTAACAACATGCCAGCTAGAACTACGCCTCCCATGTTTGTTATATATTCATATAGTTTATCCTTTTGACACCGGTGTTTGCATTCTGAAACGCTCTTGTTACTCTTGAATACTCTTGTTATCGTACCAGCAGCAAGCAACTCAATTATGTGCTGCCTCATATCATTTAAATAAATGATTTGATCCACAACCTTTTTTTATGAGCTCCTTTTTATTCATAAGGAATTAGTTTTTCAATAGATTGCTCCGAATTGTTGCTGCTGCCAAAATAAATATTTCTTTTAGTGCACTCATAAGGCTTCTGAAAGCGAACCAATCAATAATAAAACAAAAAATTTATAATTTCTGTTTTGCGACAAACAATATCTGATTCGAAAGATGGACACGTTGCTTCTCCTAAATAGAGAGCAAAACCGTAAACGATACCTGAAACTTTAGCTCTAGTGAACATTTTAAAATCCACTTATTGGGCTTCATTGGTAGGCATTGCTTTAGATTGTAACGTATTTTATATTTAATCATTTGCTCATCAATACCCTGATATTCCTGCTGGCCTATTTTGTTGCATTTCTGTTTCATTTTATTTGTTTTATTGCCATTTCTGAAAAACATTCCGGATGTATTTCTAAAATAAGTAAATAAAAATTATTGCTACTACGGACAAATGTTGCCTATAAGCAACATTGTGTTCAAGAAATTCTGGGCATAAAATAAAAACTTTTTATAAATTTTTGCTAAGTTTATTTAATTTTCTTACCTGTAATTTATAATAATATTTAGTTTTTATATAAAAACTAGCCAAACCCGGCGCGCGTTGCAACGCCCCTTAATGAATCGAAATACATTCTGAACTTTAATTGAATATCAAGTGCAAAAGCCTAAATATTACAATTTTTTTATGGGCGTGGCATTGCCCACTTTTCTAATCACGAAATCGTAAAGTCATAACAGCTCAATATGTGTGCAAAGTTTCAGAAGAATCGGACCAGTGCAAAAATTATCAAAATTATAATTGTTTTTATGGGCGTGTCCCTGCCCACTTTTCTAATCACGAAATTGTAAAGTTATAACAGCTCAATATATGTGCAAAGTTTCAGAATAATCGGTCCAGTGCAAGTACCTCAAAATGATACCTATTTCTTATGGGCGTGGCACTGCCCACTTTTCTAATCACGAAATTATTAAGTCATGACAGCTCGATATGTGTGCAAAGCTTCAGAAAAATCGGTCTGGTGAAAGTACCTCAAAATTATAACCTTTTTTATGGGCGTGGCCCTGCCCACTTTTCTAATCTCGGAATTATATGGTTATGACAGCTTAGTATGTGTGAAAAGTTTCAGAAAAATCCGTCCAGTGCAAGTACCTCAAAATTAAAAATTTTTTAGGGGCGTGGCCCCGCCCACTTTTCTTATCACAAAATTATTTAGTCATAACAGCGCAATATGTGTGCAAAGTTTCAGAAAATTCAGTCAAGTGAAAGTAGCTAAAACTGGTAACTAATTTTTATGGGAGTGGCCCCGCCTACTTTTTTCCACCCATGAACACTCCCAGGTATGTGTACAACAACTTGCCAAAGTTTGAGTCCGATCGGTTTTACAGTTTTGGAGTCTATAGCTAACACACACACACAGAGTTTCACTTTTATATATATAGAAGATAGAAGAAGAAGATAGATTCTTAGGTGTTTAGTTTTTATTTAAATATTTGCAAAACAACTTTTTTCACCTTTTTTTTGCACAAGTCTGAACACAAACTTAACCAGCCAGCACTTGAACACTTTTAAATATTTTAAAAATATACTTCCGTAAGCGAATGCTTACACATATGAATTTTAGTTGAAAAACAAAAATAACAAAAACTACAACAGATATGACCGAAAATATACAATGCCTATAAGCAACATTTGACATTAAAGGGTTAATTAGCTGCTTAAATATGATGTGCAATCGAAGAAATATGTAATGAGGTTCAACTGGAAATTGATATTCAATAAAAAAACTTCTGAACTATTTTAAATTGAAATAAACAGAAAGTGCATTAATATCACTGTGCATGAAATTGACACTTTTTTTTCGTGACAAGCTGGGCACCTAGCGTTTTAACATAATTCGGGTACGCTAAATCCAGTGGTGCCCTCGGTTTTTTTAAGATTGGCTCTGGTTTTCGAGATATACCGTTATTTCGAAAATGGAGGAGGTTGCACCACATATGTTCGCGTAACTCAAAAACGCTTTAGTTTATTCCAAAAACTTAAAAAACCGAAATTCCGCAATAAAATTTCCTTTAAGAAAAGTAAAACTTCTTTCTAATATCCGTAGTCGTTTTAGAAAAATAATTTTTTTTTTTGAAAAAAAAAATTAATTTTTTTATCAAAATTTCGAAATTTTTGTTTTTTAAAAATTCATAAAAAATTAAAAAATGCAGCTAGGCTTCTAATTTTTTGCAAACATATAAAAAACAAAGCTGCTAACAAAACAAGCCATAAATGATTAAAATCTGTTGGCAACTTTTGATTTTATTCACAAAAGTCGACAAATTTTAATTAATTTAAGAATTTCATAAAACGCAATATTTGTATGGGAGCCCCCCTAAGGGATGGTGATAAAGGGAAAGTATAATTTAAGAAAATGTTAAGAACAAAAAACAATGAAGGTCGGTCATACATTTTATCCCCCTAGGAGTGAATCCTAGGCCTTAGAAACAAATGTTGGGAATGAAAAATAAAGTTGCGCAGGTGCAAAATAAGCTATTTGTGATTAAAGTCTGTCTACAACTTTTGATTTTTTCAGAAAAGATGAAATTTTTGAATTTTTTATATAACCAAACTAAAAATTTTTTGTTGTTAAGTAGTTTTTATTTAGAAATTTATTCTTCTTCCTCCTGCAGATTCCAACAAATATCCCCTAATAGCGAATCAAGTTGTTTGCCGCTATACCAGTGTTCGAGCCTGGCTGTTACTTGGTGAAATCTCTCGCCATGTTCATCAGACTCGGCTGGTGATTGTTCATTAAATTTTTCGGCATTGCAATGCAAAAAATGTATTTTCAATGACATTCTAACGTTTAAGTTTTTAAATGCGGTTAGCATATTTTTGATTAAAATTCGCCAGTTTTCAGACCGATGATTTCCTAATACATTTTCTATTACTGATTTCACACATATCATTCAATGCAACCTCAAATTGATGGTCCTTCATAAGATGGCGAATGTCCGGTCCATTAAGAATTCCTGTAAAATAGAAACATTATGAAATGAAATATAAATCTAATTTAATAAAGTAGTTAGAGTTCATACCTTCTTTTACTTTCATGCCGCTTAATCGTGGAAAAATTCGGTAAAAGCAACACCATCTGGGCTCAATGCTTTTATAAAATTTTTTACAATACCCAGTTTGATGTGGAGTGGAGGAAACAAAATCTTTTCCATCGACACAAGTGGTAATTCAATAACATTGTTTCTATGCAATCTGCTTTCCTCACGTAAAGCCCAATCCCGTGTATTGTACTGGTCGCCATCGAAACGCGTATTCCATAAGCACATGAAGCACATATTTTTAGTATAGCCCAATTGCATGCCTCTTAAAAGAGCTACCACTTTTAAATCTGCGCATATTTTCCACTTGTGGTCTTCATATTTAATTAACTGTATTATTTTTTTCATTGATGCGTATGTCTCTTTAGTATTTGTGCTAAGTGCTATCGGAATAGGACTTTTTAAATTAGTGACATGTAGCAAAACTGCTTTTAAGCTACTTTTGGAAGAATCAATGAATAAGCGCCAATCTCCAGGATTATATTCATTTTGCATTGTTAAAACCAATCCGCGGATGTCAGTACAATACGCAATAGAATTATTCTCAATAGATTAAAAAAAGTCGTAAATCGTCTATGGCGATTGATAGCCCCGTATGTTTGTACACCTTGTGCTAAAATATTAGCTCGTTTTAACTCTTTTGCCAAGAGAATGCTCTGTCTTTGAGATAATTTTAGACGCCGTACCATTATATCCAGACGATCTTGCGTGATTTCATTGTGACTGCATGGAACCGTGATGCATGACGGTTGATACATTGAAGTAGCTGGTCTATCCGCTTCAAAAGAATGAATTATTGAGGAAATATGTTCTGTTGGTATATGGCTACCCGGAACAGTAATTTCATCAGAATGTGGCAGCGGAAATCGAGCATATGCTGTTTCAGTATAAGACATATAAATCATTTTTCTTCTGTTTATACCCGCTGTATAATTTATGCACGCATAACACTCATCTTCAACATGAACTATGGGATCTCTCCAAATCATTGGAACACCAAATGGCATGGCATCTCCATTTTTCCCCGCTTATTTAAATGGTAAATGCAGTGTGTACACACTATTGATGGTGTCCAACTCTTACCATATATAACCCTTAAAGAAAAATATGATTCATACAAGGTACTTGTTTCAGTAGTGATTTTACGGCGACTTGGTATATTTTTATATTTCCCACACACATAACAAAAGTAATTAAACTTTTTACACGGCCCCATCTTAGATTTTTCAATATATGAGGAACTCTTATTTATACTGTAATTGTTTTAATCAAAGTACTAGTCGCATGTTTTGTAAAAAAAAAAGCCAGGACGAATAATATTTCTACCGTTTCCAGGTGTAGATTTTATTGCCAATAACTTGAAATCACAGGTAATTCAAAAATACTATGTTTTAATTTTTAATTCCAAGAACCATGCCAAATACCGTTGCACAATGCAAAATGAATGTAATCCTGGAGATTGGCGCTTATTCATTGATTCTTCCAAAAGTAGCTTAAAAGCAGTTTTGCTACATGTCACTAATTTAAAATTTTTTTATACGCGTAGAATCCTAGCCTTAAATTTTGCACCTGCAGCGCCTGAGAAACCCCTAAACGGGCCAAATGTATGACCAGCGCAACTTTATTTTTCATTCCCAACATTTGTTTCTAAGGCCTAGGATTCACTCCTAGGGGGATAAAATGTATGACCGACCTTCATTGTTTTTTGTTCTTAACATTTTCTTAAATTATACTTTCCCTTTATCACCATCCCTTAGGGGGGCTCCCATACAAATATTGCGTTTTATGAAATTCTTAAATTAATTAAAATTTGTCGACTTTTGTGAATAAAATCAAAAGTTGCCAACAGATTTTAATCATTTATGGCTTGTTTTGTTAGCAGCTTTGTTTTTTATATGTTTGCAAAAAATTAGAAGCCTAGCTGCATTTTTTAATTTTTTATGAATTTTTAAAGAACAAAAATTTCGAAATTTTGATAAAAAAATTAATTTTTTTTTCAAAAAAAAATTATTTTTCTAAAACGACTAAGGATATTAGAGAGAAGTTTTACTTTTCTTAAAGGAAATTTTATTGCGGAATTTCGGTTTTTTAAGTTTTTGGAATAAGCTAAAGCGTTTTTGAGTTACGCGAACATATGTGGTGCAACCTCCTCCATTTTCGATATAACGGTATATCTCGAAAACCAGAGCCAATCTTAAAAAACCGAGAGCACCACTGGATTTAGCGTACCCGAATTATGTTAAAACGCTAGGTGCCCGGCTTGTCTGTTTTTTCAACTAGCACAGTGTATTTAAACAATAAGTAGATTCAACTTAAGACTTATTCACTTACATTCGTGTGTTTGTTCAGTTGCAGAGAGTATTGACTTCTCTTAATGGTTTTATTGTAGTAAACTTAAATTGCTTTGAATAATAAATATTAATTATAATTTTTTAATTTTGGGTGAGTGAAATTAGTTATTTTTTTATTAATCCCCTCCTTAAAATGGTTCTTATACGCCAGACGTGGATCAAGCTTAAATGATTTGATGGGGATGGGGGTTGGTTGTGAAAGTTGACTGCCAAAACTATTATTTATTTAAAAAAAATGCCTCTAGGTGCGGTTGAAATATCCTTTTCATTGGATCTGCGTTTGCTCCACTTCAATGGTAGAGGGTAGTACCAAGTGTCATTATATTGTTATTTTAAAAGTCCTACGCTTTTGATTTTTTTTTTTTTCAAAATAACTAAAATTTCCTTTACATCATATTCTTCTACTGCAAAATTCTGGCTCAACATTAAAATTGATTTGTCAAATACATTAAACGATACGCAATAAAACCCTGTTCACCTTTTAAAATGTTGGCCAGCTCTCACTGCTTGCATATAAATATGCATCATTTCATGCCATAAATATTTGAATGACCACCTAGTATTTTTCAGCAAACATTTAAAATCGAAAAATGTTAATAAAAAAAAAAGCAAAATAAGAAAAATAAAAATTGTACCGCACACATGTATAAAAATTCAAAAAAAAAAAAAAAAATAATCACTAACAATGATGTTGAAGCTGGTGCTGCAGCAACTCCCTATAAAACTCATAAAACTCAATAGTTTTGAACAGAAAAAAAAATGGAAAAAATACACAAATACTTCATTGGAAATATCATAAAAAGAAAACAACTAGTGCCTAAGAAAAGGAAGAATGAGTAGAAATACCCCATGAAGTTTAGAATATGCTAAAGGGCAGGGGCAAAAAAAAAAAAAAACCAACCAACAAAAACTTCTCAGAAATAAATCAATCAATTAAAAATTTTATGAAGTTCCCGCAGTCAAATACCAAAAAGTACAAGTTTAAATGCCAACATAATATGCGTGTATGAACGTCGAAAAACATGCAGAAAACCAAACATTTCAAAATGATTATGACGACATGACTGCCAGGATAGTATAAAGGCTAGTTAGTGGCTGGCTACCGATTCCAACAACTGAATGATATATAAAAAAAAACAAACAAAACTACATATAAAAAGAGAACAATAAATAAAATAAATATGTATTAAAACTAAACATTGGCAGCTCATCATATTTTATGGCTTACACGTGATTGTTAATGACCCAAATGATGACGATGATGATGACAATTGCTTGTTGTGATGGTCAAAATAATGTCGCCAACCTGGAGCCCCAATGCACCCCTGTTGCATTAACAAAATCACCACAGGTTACGTTAGGTTTTTTGTTGCTGCCCACCAAAACCATCATCTACTTCGCTGTTGACCAAAGAAGAGTAATTAAAATTTCAGCTAATACGGTTGCCAAATTTTGGAAGTTTGTCATTTTTAAAAAAATTTGACATCATCTTTTTATGCTTTTTCAAGCGACAAGCATATGACATATTGACAATCGATATGCGCCACTCAAACTAAAAGCCGGCAACCTGTTTTTCTTTTAATTTCGCCTATCGACAACCCAAATAATTTTATTTATACAATTTTGAAGTTGAAGTTCTTGTGTCATTAGTGTCTTTGGTTGAACATGTTACACCTTATGTGGTTAGGAAACCCGTATAAGAACTGTTTTTGAAATTAAAGCTGATAAATTTTCCAGGAGCAGAAATTTGGTTATTTTTATATGATGGAAATGTCTGTAATTAGAACACAAAAATTTTTTTTTCCAAAAAATGGGAATAGGGAATCAATCACGCAAAAAATTACTTAACGGATTTAAATGAAATTCACCGCACATATAGATAACAACATGAAAGAGATTACCTTTCGAACTGATTGCTATGCAGGCGAAGTCGCGGGCACTGTCCAGTTTAATAAATAATTATGCACTTTTTATTTATATTAAATTTCTTTTTCTTGATAGTTCCTTTGTATTTTCTTTAACCTATTTTCTATAGCAAACTATGTTTATGAAACTTCTAAGTAATATTGACATACTAAATGATGAACCAAGTATTGAGTTTCTTCCCTACAGCGAAGAAAAAACTTCCTGTTTTTTGGGTTGTTCTTGCGAAAAAACCTACAAAAAGACAAAATAATTTTTAAAATTCATTTTTGGCATTTGGAATATTTCTTAAAGATGCAACAATGGGGAGACAAAAATCATATTAATGCCAGCACATGATAAAAACGCCAACAACTCATCAAATCATCATTGTCATCATACTGTCATACGCAGTCATCATTTTAAATAAAAAAAAAAAAAATCATCGTTATACGCATGTTAAGGCTGCAGAAACCACCCGTTAAAAAAACACTCAAAACAACTGAAACTTTATATGAATTGTAGTGAAAACCTTGTCTTAGTTTTATACACTGTTATAAACATATTTGTTAAAGTAATAGTTGTTGTTATTGTTGCTCATGACCAAATGCATAACATATTAAAGCTCAGCCTTTTAGTTTTTGTAGTTGCTACCGTAAGATGTGGCAGCAAAAAAAAAAAAACTGTTTTCAAATTTGTCCCAAAAAAGGATAAAATGTCTAAGCGCCACTCACTTACTTACCAACTAACTGACTGACTCCAACTCCATTTGGCTAAAAAAAATTGAAGTAATAAACTGACTGATGACTGATTTGTTTGATTGTTTTACTTCATAAACTGGTAGATGATGATGAGTGAATGGAATTTTAAAACGCTTGTGTGTGCGCACATCTTTTAGGTTGGCGCTTGTTTGGTGGGCGCCATTCATCTCCATAATAAATAAATTCGTCAAAAATATTTGTCGTTCTTTTGTTTCGCAAAAAAAAAAAATTTTTTTTGGTTGTACTTCTTCAATCAAATCCGTAACTGGTCTAAGTATTTGAAAATTTATTAAATTAACATAATCAGTTAGAAACCTAACAAAGCATGGGAAAATTCTTTTCGTTTTCTTAATATTAATTAAGATATTTTAGAGATTTCCATGACATCATTTTTAATATTTATGTTCTAAAACTATGACGGGTCAAATAATAAAATAAAGGTAGCCCCACTGTTTTGACCTTAGACGTGGTTGAAATTTGAATTTAGTCTAGATTTATATGTAAGTGGGATTCTTAGTGTTGCACAGAAGTTGAATGAACTCATTTTAATGATTTGCCTTTCTGTCAGCGGATTTCAATACATAAAAAGTTTTATTATATGTATTCGTATCTGTATGAGTTATATTACCCCTACAGATAATATTGTGCTACGTGGTCCATTTTAGCAGTCATGGATCATATCATTTTCAAACAAGATATTAGTTAAACGACAAGTGTTTGTGTTTTAACGATTACATATTTTGTTGTCAAAACGTGTATAATGGTGTTCCATCGGTTAGTGACAAAGAGTAGTTTTAAGACTACTCCGATGGGTTATATGGTCCAGCCCTAGGACATCGTAATGTTAAATCGACCATGTTTTCTCCATACATTTGGGTTACCTTTGGACTAGTCCTAGTCTATTATGGAGTACACTTTACGTGCGTGCATGGACTACTCACGTTATCTGCAGGGTCAATAAACTTTCCTTTTTGTATTACAGTAGACTCGCGGTAACGTGTTCACGTTTGCGAAGTTGTGATTAACTCAAACTCATATATTTTTTGTTATGTACAAATGTTTTGTTAACAACAAAAAGTACGTTAAAATTATTTAAAAAAATTTGTTACCTTCCTTTGGATTATCTTTTAATTTTAAGATTTTAATTGTTGAACAAATTTTTTCTCTCAAAAAGCCTAACGGGATATCCTCTTCACAGTCTCCTTCATCTCCTAAAGAGCTAAAAATGTTCAGCCATCATTTTGCTAATGGTTTCCTTTTAAGACGTTGCCAAGTTGAATTTAAATAGCCAATAGCATCCATTACTAGTTAAACCAATTTTCAAAAATGGCAGCTGTCATCCATTACGATTTGAAGCAATTGTAGTTCACAGGAGATTCAAAATTTCTAAAAGAGCGAGGATTTTTTGCCTTTCCAATCACAAGAAATTTAACTTTAGAATTTGGTAGTTATTTGTGAAATTTTTTACGAAAAATTTTAGATTATATCATGCTAAATCAGCAGCGCGCACTAAACTAAGCCTGTGCAATCATTTACGGGAATACTCCTTTTTATAAAAACAATTTGGATAACCGACAAATTTGTTCACGTTATAAGATTTCTCACTATGTTCACGCCATAAAGTAGTCAGTGTAAAAAAATTTTGTTCAACTTATCCGGTGTTCACGTAAGGCAGTGTTTTTGTTACCGCGAGTCTACTGTACTGTCCTTTATAAAAAAAGATTTAAGTTCCTTTAATGTTAATGAAAGTCATTTATCATTGCTAGGAATAAAGCCATACTTACTCCTTTAAACAGTGTAACTCTATTCTCATAAACAGTTTTCGAAACGGTTTTGAAACGAGTCTACTAAATATGTTATAAACCAATTTAATTACCCTGAAAACTAATTATTAGAACCATAAAAAGTGTTAATAACAAATAAACTATAAAAACGCTAAAAATTCTCATAATTGAATTATAGATGAAGCCACAAACAAAAATAAAATCCAACACATGCACAGCAACTACCTACTGACAACAATTAAAAAGTCATAACAATTTGGTTAATGAAAAAAAAAATAACGTCCACCAATGACAACTGACTCCAACCACAGCAGTGAACGTTTTATGCACTCACATACACACATTCACATGGTGTTCATCCTGACCCAAAGAGGCAGTCATGTGTTTATTTAACCAAAAATAGCGTTTCTAATAGCTCTACATAGAGTTGCAGGGAGACATTGAAATGAGGCAGATAAAATCAACTAGAAAACAGACTGCAATATTGATTCCGAGAAAAATCAATAAAAATTCAAATTTAATAGTCAAAAACTCAAAATGTTTCATACAAAACTATACCTAATAAAAACAACGAAATAAATAATAAAAATATATTTTCAGTTAAACGAATATTGATGAAAATCCATCTATTGGTAAATATATGTTCATGTGAATTGGAAAAACATTGGGGAGACATTAAATGAGAATTTTTTTGAAACCAACAAATTTAAAAGAAAAAGAGTTTATGAAAAAAGGCTATAAAAATATATTTTTCCATAAAGAATGCAGTAGGAAATTTTAGGAGTAGGTACTCGACTTGTAGAGACCCTACAACGTGGCAGTACAAGACATACAGATATTTTTCTATTTAATTTGGAGAAAAAATATTTATTACACAGTTGCAAAATCTACATAAAATTAATCTTTATCAGAAAAAAATCGTACCAAAATTTTAATGGCTTTTACTTTTGAGAAAAAATATTAATTTCCACGTAAAAAACCTTAATAGATATTAAGAGAAGATTGACTAGGGTTAAAGTAAACTTGTTCATTAGTAACTTTAACAAAAACTAAGCTGGTAATACTCACAAGAGGATATACAATTTCAAATGCTAAAGTTGAATAGTAAAGGATGTCTCTTTAAGAATGGACATTTTTAATTTAGTATCATTTGTTTTTTTTTGTGCAAGTGGCAACTCTAAAATTTGGCAGCTGTCATACATGTTTAATGAGATTATAATTGTGAAAACTTATAATAAAAATTTTGAAAGTTATGCTAAGACAGCTTGCATACTTCAAAGAGAAAGTTCACTTGATGGTTCAAACATTCGAGGAGAGATAAAAAAATTTGAAAATTTGGTTGTGGATAGTAAAACTCCTGTGCGTCCATGTAACGGTCAGTCTTTTAGAATCGTTGCTATTGTAAACAAGCAATGCAAGAGTGTCACCGAAAACCCAAAAATATCAATTCGGTATCACTCTCAACTACTTCCAATTTCACAGACCGCTACACAGCGAATTTTGGCAAAATTCAGCTTTCTCTAGCTCAGCTTAAACCAGCAGACCATGGAATACACGGGCGATTCGTTCAATAAGTAATGGAATAAAGTTAATTTTATACCAAGTTTTGGATAAAATCATCATCTCCGATGAAGCTCATTTCTATATGAATGGCTTCGTGAATACACAAAAAGGTTGAATTTTTAGGGCTCAAAAAATTCTCATTCAATTTATGACATCAATTGCACCCACAACGATCTAGTGTCTAGTGTGAATTCTTGGTCAGTCGGCGTGGTTGGGCAATACTTATTTAGAAGAAAAGTAATGGCCTGTCATCAGAGCCGTGAGGGCGATTTGATTCCATACTTTATCTGAACATGTTTACCTTACAATCTAATCCAAAAATTTCAACTATTTCTAAAAGGACATGCTATGTAAGTATGATACTTTAACTTATCCAGCAAAAAAGACATGCTAAAGAAACAGTGAATGCATGACTTCAACCCATGATGAAGTGGTTCAATTAAAGTGAAACATGCATGACTTTAATATAAAGTGTTCTTCAATGATAATAAGTTTCACTCAATTCCACTAAGTGCATAATGAAAACATGGCGTAAATGTTATAAGTTTATTATGTTATGAGTAGCCAATTGACATCGCCAACACGTGATATAACACGGATATTGAATTTGTCGCGAAAAAGAGCCATTGTTTCGTTATCTTTGTGGCAAGTGGCACCGTCCTGTTGAAACCACATATCGTCCACATCCATATCTTCCAATTCGGGCCATAAAAAGTTCGTTATCATGTCAAGATAGCGAACACTATTCACAGTAACTATCCGACCAGCCTCATTTTGGAAAAAATACGGCCCGATGAAGCCGCCAGCTCATAAACTGCACCAAACAGTCACTCTTTGTGGGTGCATTGGTTTTTTGTTTTATCATTCGCCCAAATACGGCAATTCTGCTTATTGACGAATCCACTGAGGTCAAAACGTGCCTCATCACTGATGCTAGGCGCACAATTGGGACGAACGACGAATTTTTCGTCGCAAATATTCGTCATCAAAAATAAAACACATTTGTGTATATGAGAATGCATACAATTGTGGCGTCAGTCGAAGTTCGCTATACGCGGCGAACTCTGCATTAGATTTATTTCTTTTTCTTACGCCGGCGAACGACGAACAAATTGATACAAGGTGACGTTTGCTTATACGTAAAAAAGTTGTTATTATTACAGAAATTATATTTATTGTTTTGTTGAGTTTCACAAAAAATTAAATTTTTCGATTATTTTTGTTTGTTCTTTGCACAAACACTAAACAATTTTATCAACTATAAAAAATGTTACTTTTTCCTCGTTGTTGTGCTTCACACAACGAATTTGCACAACGAATTTTTACCGAAGGGTTCGTCGTGTTGGAAGCATGAAGATGATTTTTCTTCTTGCCACCATTATGACCATTGACGATGTTTGGAATGGTCAAGAGACTTTAGTTCTTGAGTCAATTGCACCTTGTAAGCGTGTAAATGCAATGTGTACCTTTCCATCTTTCAAATTAAGTTAGTCTGAAATTGAGAAATGTCAAATGAAATGCTGAAAAAAACTTGACGTTTTGGTGTGGTTCATATTCAATATCGGCCCTTAAAATTTAACCACCCTTTTTATGTTGAAAAAAAATAATTTTAGTCAAACATTTCATATTGCAATCTATACTTATAATAAAATTGTATATGAAATATTTTTAAAAATTTTTGTGGCGATTTACACATATAGTCAACAATATAGAATACAAAATACCACTTTTTAAACTTTTTGTTTGCCTGTCTTTCTCTCTTCCTTCTTAAACTCAATAGGCTTAACAACTTTGTTGAGCAGAAATCCAATTTTCTTATCAAGAATATACAAGTTAAAGATAGGCTTTAAATAATAGCTTCTATAATTTTATTTTACAGCTTAAGCTCTAAACACATAGACGACAGCAAGCCGCAATATGTCAAAAATAAAATTCATGTGTTTAAATGACAACGATTATTTTGACGGCAGCACAGCAGCACAGCAGCACGACTGCACAACAGCATTTGCTGCTGCTGGCAACTTAGGCTATTTTCTATTTTGACGGGCAGCAATAAACAAATATAGTGTTGCCATTATATACATTAAATGGGAAAAATAAGAACAAAAACTTATTTTTAATATTAAACATAAAAGAACATTACAAAAATACAACAAATATTATATTATTACATTTTTTTATCAATAACTTTAATTTTATTCATTATAAAAAATATATATGCGGCATCCCTAAAATTTGTATTGCTAAAATACACATCAGCTGATTATTATGTTGTTGCTGTCTTCAAAATAATTATAAAGCTGCATTTGAAGATAGCAGCATTTGAAGCCGTGAAGTTGTAAAGTCTGCTGTCGTCTATGTGTTTAGAGCTTTAGTCATATAATTTCTCATTTGAGTTGAGCTATTAAACATCATTTTTAACCTCTTGTGTGGTTCATAAATTATAAAACTTTTTGGATTTGATTTTCATATATTTACATTGAACTTTACGAATGATTTTTAGAAATTTTGGTGTGGTTGTAGTAAACTTAGTCCTATCTTACAAGACATTATCAAATTTAGTTTGGGGAACTAAATGGAATATATGATGAGATGACATACGCTTTAGGGTGGTGTGTATTACCTTTTTCTTCAAGCCGCAAACGAAGAGACACGCTACCATTTGATGTAGAGGCGACAAGGAGCTTGGATTAGACTCTGTTTAGTCACTGTAGATATATGTTAAAATCAGACTCACGTTTCTGAAAAGATTTTCACAAAATGTGCACGATACAGAATTTTCTACAACGTTTTGAAAACAACAAAATTTGATACTGACTTAAAAACCATTTTATACTGATTTTATAGCAGTCATACAGGATAACATATCTTTCAGATACAATTGGCAATTTAAGATGCAATTTAATTTAAAGAGGCATTTATACGGATGACTAGAATCGACGATCAACTTATCTAGCGGCATCTCATATACAGTACGGTTTCAGTAAGTATCAGTAAGTAAGTAATTCAACGGTTTAATTGTGATAGAACACAAAAAGAAGGTGATGCAAAAAAAGGAAGTGAAAGACAAAACTTTTCTCTAATACGAAAGCAGGATGGAAATATACAACAAGACAATGAGAAGAATTTCACTAAATTTAAAGCGGACTGTTTTTCCGGATCTCGAGTTATAAAATGAAGCACCACAACGCTCTGTATTTGGACAGACACTGTAGAACATTATGTTAGATTGAATTTCTGTACATTAATTAATGAAGTAGCTAATAAATAGGATTTCAAACGATAAGGATGAACAAATATGCAGATGTTGTCCAATTAAGTACGAGGAAGAAAGGTGATCAGAATAATTAAAATATTTGTTGAATTTGGAAAACCTCAATCTTGTAGATCACAGGACAGAGATTTATCCAATAAGTGGAAAAAGAAAAAGGAACATGTTAACAAGTTTCCCTACGGAAAACCATATACCTGGGTAAATTCACCATTTTGTTTCGAAGAACATTTTTGTACGGATATAATTTTGTTTTTATCTAGTTTGATGTCTCCTTTTTTGAGAGAGAGATAGAGAGAAATATCAGCTTAAATTTGCTTAATTTAAATTTTGTCCGAAAAAAGGTAAAATGTAATGAAATCGTTTATTTAGTGCATTTAAAAATATATTTCAAAATAAAATAAATCGTGCTTAGTAAAACTGTCAGCAAAAAATTCCTCCAGAAAAAATTTTATTCAGAACAAATGGGAGAATTTACCTCTAAATGCCCGCCTAACTTGAAAAACTACCGCTTTTCATTTTAACTACTTTCAAAAGAAGTTTATATAATTTATTCAAAAAGTGCCACAGTTTTCCTCTTTAAGCAAAAATAGAATATACCCAACTCAATCTGAAGCGTGCAATGCTTATTATAGATGTAGGTGCACATACATTTTTGATATTAAAATTTAAATAAAAATATCGAAATAAAATTTTTATTGATTATTTGTTTAGTAATGCCTGTTAACAATGTTAAACAGATATCTAGACATAAGAGACTGAGAGGAAAACACCTTAAAAAGAACATATTAAATCTGTTCAGGGGATGGTAAATGGTCTTGTGATTGTACTTTTGCTCTGTTCGCTTGTTGCATGCAGCAAATAATAGGCAATAAAATTTTTAAATTTTTATTAACGAGTGGCAAGGGCGTCATGATCTTATTTAAGATGAAAGATCATTTCATAGGTCGCGTTCTACAGGGGTATAATATTTATACTTATTTATAACGTAGAATATACTAATAGCAAGTAGTATGTATGGTATGTATGTATGTATGCATGTGTAGGAAACTCGTAATAAAACACATTATTTAAAAATTTTTATTACTTTACAAATGTTTTTCAAGCAATTATTACACAAAAACGAAATTTTTATTTTCACATAAAACTGTTATTTCTAACAAAAAGAAAATTTGTTTTAAAACTTCTCTTTGATTTAACATTAAGATACAAATGGAATTTTAAAAGAGCAAGTCCATCTGTCCGTCTGTAAGTCTGTCTGTCTGTGTGTCTGTTTGAAAAAAGGAACTAAATAAAACGAAAATATGATTCCAATATGGGTTCTGCACTGGCCTTGTCCTTGTTGAAGAGTAATAAAAAATTAAATAATAAAATGTATAATTACTCACACACATATTAACAAAAACAAACAGATAATAAAGTATATAAATTGTATGGTTTTAAATTTAGAGCAAATATACACAATAGAATACAATAGAAATGGCTGCAACAGCCATAAATTCATATCGTACATTATCGTTTTGTTTTTCTAGGAATTTTTAAGCCTTTTTTCGAATTTAACCCATTTTCTATTGTTGTCTAATAGAAATGCGCACGCACAATGACAAGGACGGCAAAACTGATGGTGGCGATGGTACATGTTATGAGTTAGAACTTTAAAAAATATTTATTTATTTATTTTGTTTTATTACAAGTTGATAATAGTTATTGTTATTTTTATTTTTATATATATTTTAGTTAGGTGTGTGTTTCTTTTAATTTTATGGTGTATTTTTCTGTATCCTTTAGTTTTATTTATATTGTTCCGACAACAATTAGTGATGCAATTAGGTTTTAATGCTGCATGTTGCATTTAATACGTACAATCATCACATCTACTTTCAGCAGTCATGGGTAACAAGACATATTTATGTTATGCGTCATTTGTTTTCTGCCTTTGAATACAAAGCAATCATATATGCACCTTCTGAGAAGTAAGTAAAAGCGAGTAAATACTGACACCCATTCAAACCTTTAGACATTTTTGTACATTCGTATTCGTATGTAGTTTAGCTTGATGTAGTGCTGAGTAAAAATCCGAATAATGAACTGTTACGAACATGAAATTTATAAAGTTCTTGAGAAAACCATTTTGATAAGAAACAATTATTATGCTACAGAAGGCCTTAAAATAATACTGACAAATTAAAACACTTACTGAAAAAACATTCTTTTAAATGTTAAGTGAAATATCGTATTAAAATGTATTTATCACATTTTAAAGGAACTAACAATTTAAGTTCTATTTTTAAGTTCAATGTTGCCGCAAAGTCCTTACGGTAAAAGTACTTAGCCGACCTACGAGTTCAAATCTAAATTTCTCGTATCGCCTTTGGCGTAGATTGACCACTGTTCTAGAAGATTACAGTCCAGCTTTAAAAAACGTTGCAAAAAATTAAAAAATATTGTGTAAAAGGTATAACTTTTTGATTTCTAGAAATCATGTGGTAAGACTTATTCCCCAGAAATGCCTATCTACGCCAGTGCTTGTCATATAAACTTTCTATTGTACTGAAGGGTGGTCAAGCTATAATGAACGATGTTAATTGTGAGTCATACCTTAATGTCAGCTCTTGTCCAACTAAATTTAACATTTCTTTGTTTCTATATTTGGCAAATTCATGCAGAGATGCACCATTGAGCATCGCGTTAAAATTGTTGAAGCCCTTTACGTAAATAGGCTTTCGAAACAAAATGCATTTTTTGCACTTCGTGATTTTTTTGGTCAACATAATCGACCAAATTAGGAAGAATTGTGCACAAATATCAGCAAACCTGTAGAAAATGTGAAAACACCTGTGTACACGCAAAGAAAAAATATGGTTGTGGTAACCATAATCGAAGAGCATCATACTATGATTGAATTCTATGATTATCATTAAAACATATAATGGTTACCAGTTATCATTATTATGTTTAATTTAAGCATCATTCAATAATCATATATATGACTACAATTGAAATCGACAATCTTTGCTTTTTTACGGCAAATTACTGTTATTTGCTGTAACATACACATGTTGATTGTACTTACTATTTTAATAGCAATTTTTTTTACCAATATTTTTTACATTTTCTCGTTTATTTTTAATTTTTCTTTAATTTATCAAAATTTTTGTTCCTTTTTTTGATATCTCAAACTTTTAAAATAATAAAAATTTATTCAGCAAGAAGAAGAACAGTTGAAATCAAATTATTATTAAAAAAAACCATAGCTTGATTATTTTGTAATCATACTGTTGTCTCGCTTATTATTTAATGATTATTTTTATATTTTTATGCTTTTGAATATAATGAATGTTATGTTTGTCAAAATATTTTTTTTTTAAATCATACTATTTTTAAATGATTATCATTTTGAAATTTTTACGAAAAGTAATCATTAAATGATACAATTCAAACAAATGCTTGATTATCTTGACAAAATATATATGCTAGCGGACATGCATTTCATTCGGAAATAGAGCAACTTTGTAATTAAAATAAGGTGAATTTCCGAATGAAATGCTAGCGGACATGAAAATATATGATGAAATGAAACAAAAATAACTATTACTTGTTTTCGACAACCAAATATTGTTTTAGAAAAAATAATATGACCGTCGTGATCATGTCGAACCATGGTTTTTCTTTGCGTGTATGCTCGCCAAGTTTGTTCTGTGGAAAACATTGCTGTTGTTGGCGATAGTGTGACAGAAGACCCGTACACCTCTACTCGCCATTGAGTGCAAGAATTGAACATGTCACAAACATTGCTGATACGAGTTTTAAATGAAGATTTGAATTTAAAAGGTTCAATTGATTCAAGAGCTGAGGCCTACTAATTATTTCAGGCGTTGTTAGTTAAACAGATAGAAGTAAATGTTGACTTTACAAAGAAAATCATCTTCAGCGACGAGACACACTTCTGCCCAGTGGATTCGTTTACAAGTAGAATTGGCGTGTTTCAGCAAATGAGAATGAGATTGACTGTTGAAAAGCGGATTTATACCCAAAGAGTAAGTGTTTGGTGCGGTTTATGGGGTGGGCGGCGTCAAGGTAACGTATTATCTCACATCATGGTGATGGTAATTAGCCACCACGATCATGTGATTTGTCACCGTTTGACTCCTTTTTTTTGGGGGGTTTTTTAAAAGAATTCAACACCAAAAGGATAAGTTAATTCGGCATGTTAACGACATTGAACCTTGGTTATGGCTCAGTGTAATGCATTTTCAAAACCAGCTACGCTTTCATCGTCAGAACTACCTATGTTGTATGTAAATATCAACCAATTAACTGAATATTCTAGTCTCATATCCGAATTATTTACGAACCACCGGGAGTTCTGCAAGGTAGTCATTTAGGACCATTATTATTTACACTCCTTATGAATGATCTTCTATCTATAATCAATTGCTCTATTATTTTAATGTATTGCTGGTGACGTAAATATTTTTTTCTTATAATGATGGTCTGCAAGTAAGACTTCTTTAACACGATTTAAATAATTTTTATTAAACGATAGTTTAAGGAAATCCTAGAACTACAAGTGTATATGAACGTCACTGATCTATTCAAGTAAAGTATTTGAATTTTTGTCTTCGAGGTCTGGGTTGGACACCTAATGAATGGCTTCCTTCTTATGAAAAACGCTTGGCTCTTGTAAAAAACAAAAATTCATTTGATAGGTGAAGTAAAAAAAAAAAAAAAAAAACTCAACAAATTTGAAAATTAATACTATGATTCACTTATTCAAATTTCATTAAATTGTAACAAAAATAGGAATTTTAAATTACATAGTAGTATACCGATAAAGAGTGCTGATGATGAAATCGTAGCTGGTTTCGAAAATGCATTCCACTCGGCTAATATCGGAAATAATTTTAGAAAGAATATTCCTAAAAATAATTACATTTTAATTTCATTTGAATTATAAAATTAAATAAAAGAATAAATGAACTTAAGCCAAAATAAAAATGGTTTACATTCAAATTTAATATAAAGATATATATAAAAGTGAAACTCTGTGTGTGTGTGTTAGCTATAGACTCCGAAACTGTAAAACCGATCGGGCTCAAACTTCGGTAAGTTGTTGTACACATTCCAGGGAGTGTTTATGGGTGGTAAAAAGTGGGCGGGGCACGCCCATAAAAATTAGTTGTCATTTTTAGCTACTTGCACTTGACCGATTTTTCTGAAACTTTGCACACATATTGAGCCGTCAAAACTTTACATTTTCGTAATTATGAAAGTGGGCAGTGTTATGCCCATAAAAAATAGTTATAATTTTCAGCTACTTGAACTTCACTGATTTTTCAAAAACTTTGCACACATATATTGCGCTCTCATGATTATACAATTTCTTGATTAGAAAAATGGGTAGTGCCACGCCCATAAGAAATAAGTTATAATTTTTAGCTACTTGCTCTTGACCGATTTTTGTGAAACTTCGCACACATTTTGAGTTATCATGACTTTATATTTTCTTGATTAGAAAAGTGGGCAGTGCCACGCCCATTAAAAAAAGTTATATAATTATTTTTGTTATAATTTATTATTATAGGTATTAAACGCCTAAAAGAAATTTATCAATATACTTAAATAAAAAATAATTAGACCAGCAAAAGTAATGTGACATTAACAGTAGCTATGGAAAATATACCATCACTTCGGCTGATTGAGATACAGGTGAAATATAAAGAGGCTTTGGTCGCTACTAGATTAAATACGTGTACCAAGAATAATCACAGAGGAAATATGTGTCAAAATCCCAATAAGATATTACAGCTTTAACCGCTTCCACATAATACCACAGGAGGGAGAATGAGATGAAGTAATTAGAATAAGAAATACAGAATTGAAGATTAATAACGAAACTAGAATGACAAAAGCCGAAACAGAGGTAAATACTTGCATTTAACAGATCACAATACAGGTTTTTCTAGGGGATAAGAACTAATCTAGTTCGCATAGGACTATCGGATAAAACATCCTGCAGAGCATTCGAGGAAGAGGATGAGAATTTGGAACACTAGCTTTGTCAATGTTCTGCGTTTGGGCATATTAAACGCGAGATTTAGAAATCCCTTAGCAGTTGAATCTCATTCCATAAAGTATCTGAAGGGACTGAATTTTTGATCGAGTTGACATATTAACTGAATTTGCGTTATGGTTTTTATTATGGAAATTTCGTTCCTTTAGAGACTAGTAAACATTTAGTGGCCTCCATAGCCGAGCACATTTGTGACAAACCTTTGGGTGTAATTAAAATTTTAAAATTCTCGGTTTTACCATTCTGTAAATAAATATACAAAATTTACTCCCGCTCACAATTCGTATGTGTTCCATTTTTTTCTGAGCTGTGCACTTATAAGAAGAAATTCATACAAAGTTAAAAGGATCTTTAGTTTCTGAGACATGCATTTTATGGGAGGTGTTATACAAAGAGTTTGTTGGCAGTAGTTCGAAAGTTTTGTACAAAATGTAGTTGGAAATATTGATGATTGATGATGACTTTGATGATTGTAAAGAGACTCTCGCATATTTTACACGTACGCATTATGAACGCCAACAAAAATCTATTCTAAATCTAAGAGAGCAAAACTCACTAAAATGTCAGTTGCATGCTAGTTGTCAACGGGCTAAGCTTACATTATAATACAAGTCGTAGAATTTTGCATACTAAAGGACAAAAAAGTCTGTCTTCTGTATTGCTTATGATTTCAGAAGTGAAAAAAGAAGACATATTTATCTAAATGGTATTTTGTTTTTGTATATCTTCCTTTTTTGCTGCTATCTTTTTAAGAGTTCCTTAAGGTGTCTCTGGTAGGGACGAAAATATCCCCTTTCATCCAGAAAAAATTGGGACATCACATAAAAAAAATCATGCCTTCTAAAACTAAAACATCTAAAGATGCAGCGCAAACTTTTTAATACAAAAACACCAAAACATCAATTCAAATTTTGTACATTACACCTTTAATGTCATAATGGAAACAGAATGTGAGAATCTTGGTGAATCTTCAGAAATATTACTTCAGTGATGCCAACAAGAATTGGAAATTTCAAGAACCTCTAGATATTGCAAAGTCACTGAAAATCTTCATCTAAATGATTAAGAAGTTCAATTGGCACATGAACTCGCTCTTTTTTTGGCTGATTATTCCATTTCCATTAATTGGTTATGAAAGAAATTTGTATTTCTATTTTAGAAATATTCCATACCGAACATCAGAACATTATTAATAAATTTTGCGCAATCGGCATACATCCTGTTGTATTCCCATGGCCATAAATCATCACTGGGAGAAAAAAGGAAGAATAGAAATGTAAACAAAAGATTAAATACATATTTTCTATGCGTGCGTGTGTGTGTGTGAGTGTTTAATATATTTGCACAACAGCTTTTATTTGATAATTACACATTAATGTGCAAATCTTTAACAAGTGAGTTGAACCCGTAACTTTGCACAATAACAGGAACACTGGCAAACACTTCCACTTGCCCGTAAGGCACAATTTTGAAAAGAACAAGCATTCACCCACCAAAAAAAAAAAAAGCAGGGAAACGGAAATATGCGCATAATAATGAATAATAAACAAATAACAAAAATAATATTTACATTTGTTACCATAAATTTATACACATTCATTACAATTCATATAAAAATGATTTCATAAAGTAGGACTGACAGCCCGCCTGCCTGCCTGCCTCACAGTAGCTTCATATTGTGGGCCACAGACAAGGAGTTATTATGATGTGTAAGTATGTTACAGTAGACAGGCGCCAACAAAATATGTAAACATAACGCCTTCCGTGACACGTGCCATCACTTTGTGTTTAAATTTATAAATGTCTCAAAAAAGAAAGAAAAAATGGAAGAATACCTGCAACCCTAATTGTTATTTATCTAAAGAGCCTTTTTATCCTTTTCCCATTTCTTGGGCTATTGTTGCTTTTGTTGGCAAATAAGGCAAACTGCTTATTAATAATAAAATCATAAAAAGAAAATTATTTCTACCCGGAATATTTGTAAAACACCAACAACATGCAGCATGTTGCGAACAGCAATACGAAATTGGAATGGGATCATATTAATAAAGTTATGAAATCAACCACCACTTAATGCACTGCGCAAGCATTTTTAAATCAATGCATGTAACTAGTTGTTATAGCTGTTATCCTTGAACAGGAAAGCATATGCTTTTGCTGTCATAATGACAATCATTTTCCGCTTGCACTTTGTCAACACATTGTCAGCGTTTTGTAGTCTGAAATAATAATAAAAACAAAAAAAAAAAAAACACAGACTCATACTTTAAGTTATTTACAGCAAAAGGTATTGGTGTTGAATATCAACCCCACGAATTATGAAATTATTTTCCATAATAACAATAAGCGTGTGTCCTTTTGTCTGTCTCCTAGTATGTGTGTATTGTATGACTTCGTTTTTATTTGTTTTTGTCTTGTGTTAAATGGAGTCAACATTGCAGTTTTTAGGAGTGTGTGTGTGTGTTCCCTTTTGAAATATAGAAATATGTATATATGTATAAAAATATGTACAAAATTATAATTTTGAAATTGAATATTTTGTTTTATGGAACGCGTGTCGGTATTTAGTGTCTATTATCCGATAAACGCATATTTATCATGTCATTTGATTTTGAATAAATGATGTAAAACTTTAGATTTGCTTTGATAACATCTCGTTAACATTGTCATTTAACGGATGCATACAAATATGTATTTAGTAACAAGTTTTGAATTCGCAGAGCTTTACTATAAAATTTGATTTTAAATTTTCAAACATTTCAGTCCCTTGTATAAACAAGATCATAGTCATTTGTTATATTTATAAGCCAGACATGTAGAGGTGGATTATGATTACTTGTAGATATGAAGAGAGGAACTCAGATGTCGATGTGGATAATTCTTGTAATTCTTTCTTGTTAGTAACGTAGTTGAAACCTGTAATTATACAAACGAAAGATTTTACTATTTATCGTCATTGTAAAATATTAAGTCCTAACAGTTCGCTCTAAATTTGTCGATTTCTCAAAATTTCAAATTCAAAACTTTTATATTTATTTCAGATTTTATGTACATAACTGGATTTTTATTTAAATTCCATTTTACACTTTCACAAAATGTTATTTGAAATGATTTTCAGCCATTATGAAAAACAATCAAATCATTTAATCTCAAACTAAATTATGATTATTTTGGCCATGAGAATTGATTGTTATTTTGAATAATGTAGCAACAGACCAATGCCTGTGTACAGTGTAAGAAATAACTAAAAATTTAGTCTTATTTTTAATTGTGCAATAAAGTGTATAATTTTGCTATAGTTTTACAATCCAAACTAATCTATCTTCTATCTTCTATATATATAAAAGTGAAACTCTGTGTGTGTGTTAGCTATAGACTCCGAAACTGTAAAACCGATCGGGCTCAAACTTTGGTAAGTTGTTGTACACATACCAGGGAGTGTTTATGGGTGGAAAAAAGTGGGCGGGGCCACACCCATACAAAATTAGTTATCATTTTAAGCTACTTGTACATGACCGATTTTCCTGAAACTTTGCACACATATTGAGCTGTCATGACTATATAATTTCGTGATTAAAAAAGTGGGCGGGGCCACGCCCATAAAAATTTATAATTTTGACGTACTTGCCATAGACCGTTTTTTCTAAAACTTTGCACACAAATATTGAGTTGTCATGACTATACAATTTCTTGATTAGAAAAGTGGGCAGTACCACGCCCATAAAAAATAAGTTATCATATTTAGCTACTTGCACTAGATCGATTTTTTTGAAACTTTGCACACAAATATTGAGCTGTCATGACTATATAATTTCATGATTAGAAAAGTAGGCAGGGACACGCCCATAAAAAAAAGCTATAATTTTGAGTTACTTGGACCTATTATTCTGAAACTTTGCACACATATTGAGCTGTCATGACTATACAATTTCTAGATTAGAAAAGTGGGCACTTGATATTCAATTTAAATTCAGAATGCATTTTATTTCATTAAGGGGCGTAGCAACGTGCGCCTGGCTTGGCTAGTAGAAATATAAAATCAATAAACAATCATAGAAATTTATTAATTGCCAGCTTGTGCTTTGAAGTGCCATAGAAACCATAATTTTAAAATTAATTTGAAGCCATATTTTAATGTGTTAAACAAACATATTGCAACAGCCGTTGTCAATTAATAGTGGAGTTTAAAAAATTTCACAGACAATTTTTTTTTCCATTTGGGGAGTTTCAAAGAAAACTAATCAAAAGTTGTGTATTTATTTTAATATTTACATAAATTATATAAAAATATTTCTTTTTGATATTTTTAGAAATTCAATAAATATTTGTAAAGTAATAACGATAAATTTCATTAATGTATTTTTAAGAAAACTTACCATTATGTATGTGTGTATGTGCGAACAAAAGCGGCACGTTCCAAAACAATTTAATAAATTAAAGGAAAAATTAAGAGAAAAAATAAAAACTTAAACCAAATCTAACAGTGCGGCAGCGACATGAAGAATGACATGTAGCCAGACATGAGGCAGTAATAACAAAATATAAAACATAAATTAAATTAATTATGGCATAATATCTACATCATGCCACACAGTTACTACTTATTCGATTGTTTGTTTGCTTGTTTACAGTGATGCGACAAACTATAGACGTTGTGGCAGCAAGTTTTTAAAATTCAAGCAAGTTTTGATTTGTTTGTTGTTTCTTTTATATTTTAAATCCAGCCCAACCAAAAGTGGAAATAATAAATGCATACAAACACATACAAATGATGCATTTGATCTACGAAGAATCTTAAAGATCGTTTAGAGCGCAGGCTGACGACAATGCAACGCAAAATTAATAAATGTGGAATAGAAGAGGGTGCTGAAGGGAATTGTGTGAAGACATACATACATAAGCACATACGTAATAGTGCTTACATAAATTAATACATATGTGAGTATTTTGTAATGAAATAAAATCGTCAACTAACAGTGCTTCCACACCACCATCATTAACTTTTTGATCACAATCATGTTGTTGCTGCTTTACAGAGCAACACTCTGGCTCATTAAACAACAACCATACATGGTCTTTAGGAGAAAAATATCTAGTACGAGGGATTAAGTGCAAATTCATTATTTTACTCTTCACACGAGAGTGTAAAATTTTATATATTATTTTGTCATTCCGTTTTTAACTTCTATAGTATTCTTTTCGACTCTATAAAGTATATATACTCCAAGTCCTTATAGATCGATTTAACTTCATAAGTCTCTCGGTTCGTGTAAGAGTTGAAATCAACTTTTTAAAGCCTTCATATATTCCACGTATACATATGTAGTATCAATTAATGAGAAATCCTTTCACAAATCTTGGTATTTAAAATCTGAATATTCGACCCAGAAGTGCCTGAATTATGAGCAAAATACCACGTACCCCTTTGTTTTTATTTGAAATACAACACCACATCCTTATAGATCAAGAAGTCAATTTAGCTACATAAGTCTTTCCGTTCTTGTAAGAGTTAAAATCAACTTTTGAAGCCTTCATATATTCCACGTATGTCTCGGTTTTTATTAAGGTTGCAACATTAAAATTCTATTAAAAAAATAAAAAACAAGTAAGAGTGCTATATCTGATAATACCCTTTACCCTTTATATCGTAGTTTATCTTAGATTTCAAATTTCATGTTATATGCCATTTTCTTTATTATTTCGGACGCCTTTCATTTGATTACCATATTGATGGGGTAAAAAGAAAAAAACTCTTCGCCATTTTGTTTCAGACGCCATTTTAAATTGTTACTTTTTCAGTATTTACGGTTTTCCATTTGTCAGAGTCTCTTCGTTTGATATCCATATTGAGGGGGTTGAAGTGGCTACATTTTTAATAACTTGATTTGACCCATATATAAATTAATTGGACATCATTTTGTAGTGGCGGCCATCTTAGATATTAACTTTGTTTATAGAGTCTTATATACTGCTGATGAAGTCCTTTTTTTTTGATATCCATATCATTTCTCTCTGTTGTCCAAAAGCTGAAAAAATCTATTTTTGTTTGTAAATTTTAGGAAAAACACCGAAGCATTTGAATTTTTGTGCTTACATCTCAGTCAATTTCAAACCGATTTATCAGTTTTCTCGGCAATAGTTTTCGTCGCTACGGTTTATATTTTGTTGTCTTTAGCATTTTTAAAAAGTAGTAAGGAGCTTTAATAATTTGATATATTAAAAAAAAATTATTTTTGTCTATAACTTTGTTGGTTACAACCGGATTTATCCAAAATTTTGTACGAATATCTATAGAGGGATATCATACCTATAAATAGCAAAAAACGTCTCTATAAATTAACCAGGGGCTAAAAAATGTAGATTTTTTTTGGTAAAAAAAATATAGAGTCTGTCTTGTTTATTTACTAAAATCTCAGAAAGTTATGAGAAAATGTGCTGGATTTAATTTTTTCATTCCTGCATATTTGCAAAAGATTGATACTACATATAAATTTGAGTACCATGTATGGGCTTCTTAAAGTTAATTTCAACCAATATACGGACAGATGTATAGACAAATAGAAGGACAAGACTCAATAAACATCCCTAGTCATAAGATTTTAGCAAATATATACTTTGTGGGGTAGGAAATCAATATTAAAGGAATTACAAACGGAATGACAAAGTTATATAAACCCTTGGCACCACTGGGGCTTTTTAAAATCTAAAAAAAAATAAGTCGCTTTCAAATGTTTTTTTAAACAAAGGAATAACATATAATTTTCTCCCAACAACAATTTGTTAACTAAGCCTCTTTGCACATTCCTCGTAATCCATAACGAATTGAAATGATTTAAAAACAACATTAAACAAACAAAAATATGTATTTACAAACAAAAATGTTGCTTCTCAAAAATGTCAAAAACTACAACTATTTTGAAAAACTAAAGCATTTTCAAAAGTAATTAGAAAAAAATATGGCAACATGCTTGTTATTTGCAGCAATCAAAACATACACAATAACACACATGAAAACATAGAAAATTTGGTGTTTCATTTTCTAATTGTATATCTAAATGTTTATACAAATGACACAAATGAACTGCATCAGCCAGCCACTCGTCATTCTCGTCTAAGTCTTGGAAGTTGTTGTAAGTATGAACATAATTTCAAGATGTTTTGTTGTTACAATTATCTCTATATATTTAATGTGTCTCCAAAACCATCAAAATGAGACACAAGTGATCTGTTATCGATGCACTCGTACAACATGGACTAAAATCTGGCCCCCTCAATTGCTTGTCACATATCATATTGTAATAATGTCAATGACAAATCACGCGCACACGTCAAAAATCTCGTGTCACATTTATCAACTGTCAATTCAAAATGTGTATTGTTCAATGTTCGATTGAAATCCTACAAGTTGATCATCCATCTCTGGCTCGTACATGCGAAAGGGTCTTTGAAGTATTATTGTTTCTCTTTACTAGTCGTGTCTGTTCTAAAATTAATTTCTAAATATGTTTACAAATGTGTTGATTTCCAAGCAACTGGAACATTTTTAATTTAATTGCTTAAACGTTTTAAAAATTATACGAGTATAGATTATTTATCCCACAAATAATTCCCATATTATATTATTTTCATAAAAAACTATAAGAGTGCACAATATTTGTTGTTTGTAATGATGATGTATTAAAAATTGTTCATTTATTCAAAAAATATTAAACAAAACCAAAGCTTAATGCTGAAATTCTTTGTAAAAAAACTGATTTTGTACATGAAAGATATTTTAAAAATGTTGAAGGTTTTATATATATTCAACGATCTAGAATACAAAACACCACTTTTACAAAATCGTTGTCCATCTGTCTTTCTTGTCTGTCTTCCTGAACTCAATAGACTCAAAAAAACCAAATGGAATTTTATAAAATTTGATATGAATATGTCTTAACTAAACACATTGCGTAATTTTTGTTGCAAAACAATAAGTTACTTCAAAGATAAAAAAGAAAACATAAACCAAAGTTCGCTTTTTTTTACCAATTTTGGTGAATAATACGCAGTCATAGCAAACAAAAGAAGAATACAAAACATTGTACGCCAACAATATGAAAATATATCTTCAAATAACATGTATAAAAAATATTTTTGGGACCAGCTAAGCAGGGCTAGCCGCTAGCATTAAAATATGTCCATATATTTCGGAAATCATCAATATATATTTTTCACAAAAAAAATTATTGCAAATTTTATTTTGTTGCCTAAATTTAAGATACATAATTGACGTGTTAGCTCTAATCTTTTGTATTTTTTTTAAATTAAAAGTAAATGTAAAAAAATAAGAAAGTTGTACAAAAACGAAAAAATCCTTTTTAGAGCTTAAGTATGAGAGCACAAAATCTTATGTTAAGGCATAACTTATCGCCTTTATAAAGGAATAAAAACAATAATGACATAAATTTGACGACACTGTTCGATGAATTAATATTTATCGCAGTATTATTTTGTTGTTTAATTAAAAAGAATTTACAATAACTAATGTTGATCAAAAAAAGGTGTTCCAGTTATCCCATAGGATGAAAAGTATTTTAATAATTATTCTAAGAATACATAAACAATTTCTTTTAAATTCAAGATAACGCTCCTGATAGCTTAAGAAAGCCCTGTTAAAATTATGTAATTTCAGCTTTAAAAAAATTAATTTCTTGACAACTCTAGAACTCGGCCATTTTGTTTTTTATGAGTTGTGATCGCAACATATTGCATTTCATTGTTAATGGTTTGTCTGTGGGCTTTGTAACTCAGCAAGTTTTTTTAAAATATCACCACCGATAAGTATCTAGGAATATTTCCCCCCACTTTTAAATTTTTCTAAGCGATAAGTAGCTGGCTTAGTAAGGTTTTTTATCTTGAGCTTTTCAAAGACTAGCTTGTGTTCAGTACGAATGTTGTTATATTATGCTGAATTAAAAAGCTATAAGTTTTAGAATAGTCCTTGAATAATACAGCGGAAAAAATTTATAGCTACACGTGACGGCTGTCGATTCCAATTGTGGTATGTTGTTAGACTCTAGCAACAACCGTGTTTGGTTACTTTTGTGAACCGCGGCAATATCCTGCTGGAACATAATTTTTCTAAAATTTCTCTCAAAACTAGTGATCAAGTTTGTCTGTAGAATAGCTTATAACAGATAATGCGCCTAAACCATTACAGAACCACCACCGATTTTTTTTTCGACAAATAGCGTAGTTTATAATTTACTTGACTTGTTTTCGAAAATATTTGTGACCTTTTACCATGTAAGGAATAAATTAAGGACAAGTGCGACAATAAAAAAATAGTGGAAATCGAACAGATATTTAATTTATAGCTTGCTAATTGATTAGATTGTTGTGATTCTACACTTCTAAAGATTAAAAAAAATACTAACTTATTAAACAGCAGTAAAGGATTTCTAGTTTTTCCAATCAATATGACTTAAATAGTCGCCATAGAAAATAGTCGTGATAGTGTTTATTCGTATGCTCTTATCTTAATGCAATAATTCTCTCGACAATGATACTTAGCTAATTTGCGTCATAATCGTCATATTTTTTTTTGTAAAAAGTTTAAACAATACAATATATAATACTTTTAAAATCATTTTAATTTTTTTTTTTATATTATGACCTTATGACAATATGACACCTAGGACAGCTTGTGAGTTAGTTAACTACATATATTTATATAAAATTCTATAGAATATATAAACCAACCATAGGGCCAATTCTCGTTCTTTGGAACTGTGAAATACAAAAAGATGACACCATGACATCTTCAATTGTACACAATCTTTTAAAATTAAGGTATCACAGAACAAGAATTAACCCCCATATGTTTCAGTTTTTCGAAGTTGGTTTGAAAAAAGCCAAATCAGTTTAGTTAAAGCAAATTTGTGTGTATACAAAGGATGGTCAAAATATAATTATATTTTTAAATAAAATAAAATTAACTACATACATATACATATGTATATAGGAAATGAAATGGCTTAGTCATAAATAAATAAAGAATAATTCCTTTATTTATGTAACACGATTTTTTTTCCTGTGGCTACCGTCGATGGCTGCGTAGTGTCCTGTTAATCTTATTTTTAAGGATTTTGTCCACTCCGAGGCAACCAATTGACATTGATGAGTTCCCAGTAAGGCTCTATAGCTCTGGCCGTTGACTCAAATAGTGTTTCCGACAGCAATTTATAAAAATGGGTCAGTAGTGCCATCACTTAAAAATCCACCCCAAACTGTCCCTCTTTGTGTATGAATTACCTATCTACACAGACGTGCGGAGTTTCTGATTGTCGCCTGGAGAGATGATTATTCACACAAATTTAATGTTCAATTATAGCTGCTGTAAAGCATAAACCAAAAAGCCGTAATAAAGGGGATGGTCGTTGGCTTTCAATTTCAAATAATTATAATTTAATTTTATAGTATAAATATAAAATATAAAAAATTTTAAATGTTGTATTAAAATACGATATATTTTTACTGATTGTGAATACCCTAATGTTTAATTTTGATTTGATTTAAGTTTACCCGTAAGTTTAAGAATTGGATATGGTCGATGATTACTGTAATATGTTTGCATTAATTACGAACATCCTAATGTTTGCAAAATGCTTATCAGGCTGATGCGTAATATGCCGAGTTATTAAGAATGATAAAAACTTGGTATGTTCTTAGATTTAGTTTGACTCTTTTGGCCACAACTGCCACATTACTGTGAATACGTATCGTACGATGACGAGGACAATGACTCATGGTCCATGAGATTTGTTAACTATCAGCCCAGTCTCACGAACTTTTTGCCCAAATTTCCGTACATTTATAGCGGTGGGTGTTTCATTTCGGCCAAACTTCTTTTCAGAAATAAATTTTAAATATTTTGAGAAAAACGATAAAGCGTTAAACGAAACATAAAAAGCAATATAATTTATTTTAAAAGATATTTGCATTCAAAACAACTTGTATAAATTGTATACTCACTTAACACAACTTTCAGCAATGAAATTGGGATCTAACGTTTGGGAAACATTTTGAGAAGAATGCCTATTAATGGCGGTGGGTAAAAGAGTTTTCGGAGCTTACTTTTGGTTTAGTTTTTATTAAATTTTTTTTAAAATTTTTTTTTTTTGTTAATCATAATATATTATTTATTCGAAGTTTTGATTCAATTTTTTTCTTATTTTTAAACTTCCTAAAACAATTTTAAATTAAATTGTCAATATGAAGGAATACTGGAAAATTATTCCGATATTTTGGAAACCAGCAACGATTTAATCATATGTAATTTAAAAGTATTACTTATGTTTCAATTTATTGAAATAAAAAAATTCTGCCACCCGAAGAATGAGTATACTTAGAAAATATAACAAAAATTTATCAAAAATATGACCATAAAGAAAAAGTCATTTGATAAGAATGAAAGAAAATTTTGGAAATAAATGCTTTGCTTCACATTTTCTAATTTTATTAAATGGTAACATAAATAGTAGTTTAAAAATTACAAATCAGTATACTGATAAACAGTAACTGAAAATAAACTTAAACCGGAATGAAATTATAAAAAAAAATTTCTTTTTATATAAAACCTATAATGTTCTTTTTATATTTTTAAAAATTGTGTGGGCTTTCCATTTTGTTGGTTATTTATTTTCAAATCATTCTCAAAGTTGTGTCATTTCAGATACGGTGTAATTTAAAATCATTTTAAAATTGTTTTTTTTTATGTTGTTAGGAACTTTTGGCGCTTATAACTTTTAAAATATTTAACATAACTGTTTTTGAATTTTGCACTACTTAGTGTGTGTAATTTTCTTTAAATATTCAGTATACAAAGCAATATTTTTATTTCTTAACACAAGATTTTCAAATTTTAAAGGTAAGAAACTAAATGGTATTTTGTATAGATTTTCTATGATACTTTAATAATCTAATATAAAACTTAATACTTAAACCGTGATTGTGGTTGACGTTGACTTTAAGAAATGCAAAAATCATGTCCTTAAACAAAAATCTCTAAACAAAACATGATTGATATTCCGATCGAAAGTATTTTGTGTCTGCGAAAGGATTTAAGCAAAAATTACAAAGAAATCAATTCGTAACAAACAGACAAGTTTCTTTAATATGTACATACATATGCACATACATGCAAACGTAATAATACATACTTTTGTACATCTCATTCCCCATATGACAATACTATGAATCAAATCATATTCCCTAACAAAAAATAGACGCAAAAAAAATGAGTCGCGAAAAAAGAACAAATATTAAATTGACAAATATTTGACAGGCGACACATAAAAAGACTTTTGCCTGACATATAAAAAACACGAAAATAAGCATGTGTATGTTCAAAAAAAAAAAAAGGATTTTAACAAAATAAACATAAAGGATTTAGGAAACAGACAACGTACTAATAAAAAAATCCACCAAAGAAAGGAAAGATTTATATGAAAACAATATTTTTGTTATCACAGCATATTTTTCTTTTTCCATTTCAGTTTTTTTTGCGTCTCTTGTCTAATAAAATGAATAATGTGTTTAAGAACAAATGGAGTGAGTTGACGATGATGACAATTCTGTTTGTATTTCAAAACATTTTTGTTAATGTTTTATTTTTACAGATTTTGGTTCTTAAATATACTTTTTATCAAGCATTTTTTTTTTGCGGGCGTTATGGAACCCTTTGGGTAATTTTGCGTTTCATTAAGTAACCAGTTATACGAAGATGTATTCTAATATTAAAGTCATAAAAAATATTGGCGGTGAATTTTTTTGTATAAATTGTGTACGATGCTCCCCATGTCTGTGTAATTTATTCGATTGCTGAAGCTAAGGGTTGCCAACAATTGAAAATTAATCTAGTAAAAAAGTACGAATGTCTGGATTGCTTTAATGAAAGAAGCAGTGACCTTGAAAACTGCTTAAAGTATGGATTTATTTGTAATTTTTGTTAAACTTAACAGGGACAACCCTATTTCCCTCACTCAACCCTTTTAATTTTTTAAAAGTCTTCTAAATTTTGTTTCTATACAATTTGCGCATTTATAGATTCTTGTATATGTGTGCATGAGGAAAGGCGCGACAATTGCTTTGGACGTTTTGTAAAAAAAAAAAAACAACGCAACAGAAATGTAATCATGCGTAAGCAGCCACTAAAAGCACTTGTGCATTAAAAAAGGATGGACTTTATGATTATTAAACGAATGAAAATATAGGAAAAGATGAAACAGATGAATGGTCTTTGTGGAAAAGGCAACTGAACGAAACTTATGTTTGCAGTCAAAGTGAAAACATTAAATTAATCAATTTAATCACTTAAATGGTGTACGTGTTCATGCGGGTTATAACTCATCCAATAGAATAAAATGCACTTGAAAAGAGTGTAGGAGATGATGATCCACTCAATAACTCAAAAAATTTTATTACCGCCATTAACTTGATTTAATAATGTGTGATTGTACGAATGTTTTCTCTAAATCTTAAGTTTTTATTTATATGTTCTTTTCAAACATGAAATAAATTCAAATGAAATAATAAACAGAAAGAACTCAAACTTCATTTACACGAATTTCTGTGTGCGTTTTTTCCAAGAAAAACGCATCAAATCTTAAAACTATCAATTTTAATTTAAGCCCTTGACTTAAAATCGTAATTGAAATTTTCTTTTAATACTATTTTTAGATACAATCATATATCAATTTTAAATTTACTTGTATTTCATTGAGACTTTCTTTTAGTTTAAAAACTAATTTTCTTCACAAATCACCGACCTTTTTGTATAATTTTAACAATGTTCATTTAAGATAAAATTTAAATAAAAAATAAGAAACCAGAAACCAGAAACTACAAGAACTGATGATAGGTCCGGAGTATTTTTGTTTTATTAACAATAAATGCTTTTTATTCACAATTAATTCATCATTATTGTTTTAAATATTTCTTGTTTGTATTTTGAACTTGTCTTTTGATACACTTTATCAATCAAATCTATCATGAGTACCCTACGCTAAACAGGGGCGCATGTATAATTTAGAAAGAGAATAGGCAAAACCATATGGTATAGAAATGTAAGACAACATACTGCAATATTTACTTATTATTAGTATAAAGAGTAAAACATTTCAGTAGTAGACCCAACTTTAGTTTGAAGTTTCTAACAACAAAACTAGAAGCCTTTTAAATGCCAGAGCAAAGAAATGCTTATTATTTAGAACAGAAATTAAAACAAGATTGTTTTTTTTTTCTTTCAAAAATTTAAAAAATATAAAAAAAATATTACAAAAAAAATAAAAATATAAATATCAAATAAAAATAAAAAAAAACTTAAAAAAATTAACAATATAAAAAAAAAAATAAAAATAAATTAAAAAAAATTAAAAAACATAATAAAAATATAAATTATATATGAAATAAAAAATAAAAAAAATTTTTTTTTTGGCTCAGCTGGAATTCGATTCCACGTATACTCTGCCCAGTATACCACGTTTGTATGTATGTATGTTGTGGTTGTGTTAAAAAAACGAGTTGGCCGTGGGTTTTTGCTCATATCTTAGTCTTAGTTTTTCAATACCGATCTACTCCCGAATATTTCTGATATTTTAATACCTCACCCGGGTCCAGGCGATGTCAAGGGGGCTTCAAAAAGTTGATTTCTACATACACATGGACAGACGGTCAGTCGGACTGACTGACAGAGCTTAATAGACTCCCCTATTCATAAGCTTTCAGAAAATATGTACTGGGGTCGGAAATGAAAATTGTAGAAATTTTACACGGAATGACAAACCTATATACCCTTTCTCACTTTTGTGTGAAGGGTATAAAAAAAAATAAAAAGATTACATCATAGTGCGAATAACACAAATGAGTTTAAAGAGGAATATAGGAAAAAATCACCAAAAACAGAAAACGTGCTGTTTTGTGTCTTGCTCTCTCCCCTCTGCGTAAGCAGAGATTCATGACATAATTGCATGCAATAAAGTGAACGTGAAAATGACTGTTTTGGAGTTTAAACATTTAATAACTTTTTAGTTAAAATAAATCTTTTGTTCTTATTTTTATTTAGATTGTAATAAGTACAAAATAAAATCCTTTTAACACAAAGAAAAAAAAATATAATTTTAAAGATCCCCGTTTTCAACTTCGCAATTATGGGCTTGTTTCCATCATTTTCCATATCATTTTCCGAGCTTGCAGCGCTGGAATTTCTGCAACAATATTAACCTTAACTTTAAAGATTGTTTCGGGCTGGTACACATATACTCGCTTCTTCAAATAACTCCAAAGAAAATTGTCGGGTGCTGACAATCCTGACATTCTGAATAAACCACAGCTTAGGTCTGTTTTCAAGAGCAGGACTTACAAAAGGTTCATAAACACAAACCGCTTTTTATTTAGGGTTACAACACTTCCATCCTCATTTTTGAAATACTAAGGCCTAATGATATTTTCAGATATAATTGCAATTGGCGTTGATGAATCGCTCTTGGATTTTCAAAACGCCAGAACCTACAGTTCTGCTTATTAACAAAGCCATTCATATCTATAAACTATTTTTTAGTGAAGCCTTAACATATTTCTTTAGAATATTGTATAGAAAAAATTTTTTTAGTTAAAAGTTGTTTGATTTCTATTTTATATCTCTTGTTACTATTTTCATTTGAAGCTATTTCATGTTGACCTCTGGGATTTATTTCATTCCTTAAAGTTGAGAGTTTTATCATTTGCATTAGGACTTATTTCATCGGAAGTTATCTATTGCATTTGGGAGAGTTTCATAGTACCTAATCTGAGACACAAAGCAAAGTCTGTGCTATTGAAAAATGAATAGTTTTATGCGGTATCAAGTGTTTGCAAACTAGCGAATAAAATACACCAAAATATGGCTTATATTTTAGAGATTTCTCAACATAGTTTAATGCTAAGATATTCTTAACAGTTAAGCACCAATAACAATTCTGTAATTTGGAATTAAACTTGAACCAAGAAAGAAATTGGATGCAGACGAAATTGGATGGTACGATGTTACACAAAACATTGAACGGAATAACAGACGTGATATAAGAATCTACGCTCGACTAGATAAAGTTTTTAAAATATATCTATTCATGTTATATTTATTAAGTGAATTCAAAACTAAATTTAAGGCGCACGTAAAAGTCGACTTAACTCAATATACTTTTAAAACTATAAAAATATATAAAATAATTAAATATTTTTAAAGGAAAAAAATAACAATAAAGCATCTTTTCTTATAATAGTTTGAATATAAGTATGTATTGTATGTATTTTAATAGTTCATTTTGATTAGTACAGATAAGGATGTACAAAACATACGCGTTCCAATATGTATGTATGTGTGTATGGATGTATAAATATGTAGTATAAATGTTAACACGCAAGAATGCTGTTTGGATACATGTGTTTCAAAGTGTGTGCGTTAATGATTGTATTTCAAAGTATTTAACATCTAATGGCATATTTAGTATCAGCGTTTAATTGTTCATTTTATTATGTGTGTGTTTTTCTTGTAAAACAATCAAAATTATACTTTATAGTTTTTGCTAATGAAATTCAAAGTATCTTTTTAATGCCCATCACCAAAAACAATGGTGTGGGGGTATATTCATTTCGTCATTCCGTTCGTAACACATTGAAATATGCATTTTATATCTCTTATATTATTTATTTTTCAGGACCTGGTTTTATTTAAGGATGTTTTAGCTATGTGCGTCCGTCTGTACTGTCTGTTGAAAGCTCGATAGAGCTTTAACGGAAAAAGCTTACACATCAGAAATGTTAGGCAATCGAAATGGGAGAAATAATTGCAATAGAAAAAAATGTTATGCGCTATAATTCAAATGAACAAAATTAGCCAGCGTCAAAACACAATTACATAGAAAAATTTGAAATTATATTTTAGGTTAAAAAAATGTTTGATAAAAATCCGTACATTACGAAAAAAGTTATAGATCAAGATCAAGTAAGTGATACTTCCAACACCCACGCTTGGAGACCAACCTAGCAAAAATTATTACAAAATAATGATTATAATTATTCTGCGATACGTTTATTTCATATTTAAAACTCTATAAGTCATCAGTTTGCTAATGAACTATTTTGCCGCAATTGCTAAAAACATTATTACACTTACATTTCTTAGTAAGGCAAAGGATATGTAATGTCATTGAAAAGTATGTTGTTTAGTAAGAGCAAGTAATTGCCTAGTTTTTACTAGGAATGTGGTCCATTGTATTCCCTTTGAAAAACCAGAAAGAATTACACCGAAAAGCAATTATTAAAGATAGGGTTTATTAAGGAGAGAAATAGTGTAGAAGAAATAATATGTTAAAGGTGTAAAAGTCCTAACGAGCCTTTAATACCTGTTTACAAACTACTCGATCCCCATGATGAATTAAATCTCCAGTTTGCACTCCGAGATATCACTCAACTCATCGTGGAATCGCTTACGTAATTACTTACTTCACAATTTTCAGCTCTTTCTTATACTCTTACATCCTATAATATTCCTGAGTACCGAAATCCAATCTTATTGAAAAATATCCGGTTGTAATCTCAGACGTACCCTATACAAATACAGTAGATTTGTAGAGTCCACCGACTTTAATTTGAACCATAAAGGTCATAACACTCTGTAGACCTTACTGTTTCTCTACACCACATCAGTCCTGTCCGATATCCACGACGTAATTCGCCAAAAAATAATGTCAGATTTAACACAGCAAGGCACTGAGAGTTACCTGACTATTTACGTTAACCTTCGAACAATTTTTTATTATGTTTCTTTCTGGTTCTTCTCGACCACTCAAAGGCATTTAATACTGTCGATCATAGTATTTTATGCTGCAGTTAGAAAATTGTGTTTGGATTTTCAACAACAACTATAAAATTGATTGAATCGTGCCTTAAAAAGTCTAAGCTCTTGCCTGTGCGGAAAGGTGTTCCCCAAGGTTCAACTCTAGACCCTCTCTAATTTTCTCTCTATTCCAATGATCTTAAAACTGAACTGCAGAATTGTACAATTCGTCTGTATGCTGATGATACACAACTCTGTATAAGTTGTAAAGTTTAGTCGTTTATTCAATGCGTAAACAAGCTGAATAATAAATTACATCGTATTTATTTGTGGGCAACAGCAAATGTGTTGAGCATAAACCCAAAAAAATCAAAATGTATTATTATCGAAAACGACCTAATATTAACAACCTATTTTTAACAACACCCTCATGTAGACTGACCATTTAAATAACGTTTGTGGGCGCACTTTCTCTTTGCTTGAATTTGCTTTGAATTTACTTTGATGTACCGAATACTAAACTCCGTCTAAAATTAGAATTTTGCTTGCTAAGACGTACTTAATGCCAATTTTAATGTATGGTTGTGAGCTATTCGCTAGTTGCGAATTCAGAAGTAAAATAAAGCTTAATGTCACATGTAATAATATTGTTCTATATGTTTATGTCTTGAAGCGATATGTTCACATCTCAGTAATTTCGGTTAAACTATATGGGATTTGTTTTAATAATTTTCTTAAACTTGCATATTAATATTTCATCATAAGATAATCTATACACGTCAACCTAATCACGTATATGAGCATTTGCTTTTGGCAGATAAAAGAGGGGTTAAATATTATTATTTAAACAGCGTAGTCATCTGAATGGAATTTTAAAATGTATGTATTTAAAATGTATCTCTGGAATTAAATTTTCCACAGTTTACGCTATGATATTAAAAAAAAACATTAATTTTTTTCAAAATTATATACGAAATCTGTCTTAAAGTTGTATGTAACTAATTTATAATACTTTTATTTATGTACTATTGCAATATTTATTTTTTGTTTCTCTTTTTCCTGTTCTGTACTGCAATATAAGACCTCTTAGGGCCATTATAACAACTTGCCTTTACTTAAAGGTATGATTTTTTGTGCCCGATTAATAGATTCGCATTATTACAATGTCCATTTTTATTGTTATTAGTATTAATTATAATATTTAATAGATATAAAACTAATAAATATAGGATTTTTAATGCACGGAACAACCAAGATAATTACAGTTCGGAGCAAATTTTTTAATATTTATTTTTTATAAATGAAGTTTGACATTTGAAATAAATGAGAGAGGAGAGAAAATTGTTTTTTATCTATAAACTTTGACAGCTGAAATTCAAAATAAGTGAAGAAAAAATAATCAGCTGACGAAACAAGACTAACTGATGAATTAATGTGCCTTAGGAACAACTAACAAATAACACAGGTCAACAGCAAAAAAACCAATATATAGATTTGATGCATTATGAATACCTAAGTACAAAAATGGTTAAATTTTTCAATTCTATGGATAATTTTTTTTTTTAATTTTTTCTTTTAAATTCAAGATTTTTGTAGACGCTGCTCCACATAATCTATAATAACTCCAAAACGCTTTATCCGATATTCTTAAAATAAACTTTAAAAATTTTAGATTGGCATAGGCTTTAATTCGTTTATATATTGTGTTTTAATCGGCTCAGTAGTTTCGGAGTTATAATAAAAAATTAAAGGGAAAAATATATTTTTTACGTGAACATAGAAATTTTTTTTGTTTTCAAAAAATCATGAAAAATCGAAAACGGCAAAAATTTACCTTATCGCAAAGCCACATGTAATAGGAACAAAATAAGATATCGATCATACAAATCGGTTGATTCCTTTCGAATTTATTTACAATTAAGTGATCTAGCTCATTTTCACAAAATTGTAGTTTTTTTGTTTGATATACATCAAATTGAGTAGTTAATGTTCTTCTCCTAGATAAATTGTTTGGAAAGTTTATTTTAAGAATATCGGACTAACCGTTTTCGAGATATTATTGATTATGTGGAGAAGCGTATAAAAAATCTTGAATTTTAATTAAAAATTTAAAAAAAAACCTTTCCATAGAATTAAAATTTGTACCATATTTGTACTACTGAAGCCACAATACATCAAAATTGCATAATGGTTTTTAAAGCTTGTAAAAATTTTGTTGCCTTGTGTAATAAATAATCTATAGTAATATTTTATTTTATTAAAACGATTTATTTTATGGTATAAAAGTACCACAAAAAACTGGTGGTGGGCATCAAAAATTCGTCACAGCTGAATATAGCGCTCTTACTAATTTTTTTTCATTTTGATTTTGTAATTTAACATTATAGTTGTTGGTGTTTACTGTGTTTATCAGAAATTTTATTTTTTATTTCTTTTGTTTTATTTATGGATGATGAAATTTAATATGTAGATTTACTAAATTAAAGTCTATTTTATTCTTAATCGTTTATAATATTGTAATCCATAGAAATTAATTTTAACGATCATTGGATGAATTAGTAAAAATTAACAATAATATTTTGTAATAAAGAGAAGATGAGCCTGATTTAAATTTGTTCAAATAAAGGCCACATGTATGAATATGTTAATATTAATTATACCTAAATGGAACCATATTACGAATCATATTATATTAAAATTTTAGCCAATTTAGTACCTTGAAGCTGTTGTTTTCACCATAAAAGATTTAAGTAAATTCCTTATGCCATACAATTTGTGATTATTTTTTTTTCTCTAGCATTGTTTATTTTATTAATTGAAATACATTTTTTCCTTTTATCACAATTCGATTTTATGTCTTCATCATTTGAATTTTCCAACCCAACCATAAAAGCCAACAAAATAAATGAATGAGACTTCTGAACAAACATAAATGAAATGAAATGATTGTAAAACGAAAAGATTTACCAAACAAAAGCTCAAACAACTTTTTAAAATTCTGACAAGGACTAGCCCAACATACTAAATTTGTTCGTTTTTGTATTTGGGCAAACATTTTTGCAATTAACAGAAATAATACAAAAATAAAGAGTGGTGTTAATGGGTGGAAAAGAAGAACCATTACACACACTTTAACCTAAGCATCATCATCATCATCATCATCGTTATATGCAAAGTCAGTAGTTGTAGGCATCAATGGAAATAATAGAATCATGTTCAGCTAAGACCAAGTCGTAAATATTCTAAATGTCATTTTGAAATCCTAATTTACGCTTCGTCGATCTGAAATGCACATTTGTGCATTAGGAAAAATTTAGAATGCATTTAACTTTATTTGAAACTCTACCTCCGCCCCCTGTATCACCTCCTTCACCAACCAGCTTCTTGCAAACATCGTTGCAGGCTTTGAAATGTTTTCAGCTCTTAAGCAAACACAAATACGCATCAACAAAATGGTGAAAAATTGCTTGTATTTTAAATTTGTTGTTGTTTTTTTTTAAATATATTTTTTGCTTTATAACCATAAGGTTGAGTTCTGGTATTTTACACACATTTCATTATCGTCATTATCATTATCATCAATGTGCTTATCATACTCATCATTGGCATCAGTAGTTGAAGAACGCATTTTTATGCATCGACTAAATGCAATCAAAATTTTTTAATGAAAATTGTCTGTGTATTTGTAACCATTTACAAATATGTTTTACTTTTCAATGATGTCCACCTTTTCCTCAGATTGGCTTTGCCACCTTTTAAATACAAATACAAACTCACAGAGATTAATTTTTTTTCTCCAAAAATAAATCAGGATCTAAATTTTAAGCTTTTATTTTTGCTAAACGTTGGTAATATCGGGGATGGTGATGGTTGTTCGGGGTAAAATGGTAAGTTGGTAAATTGAGGTATAAAGCCTCATAAAATTTGTATGCGATTCTACATTTTGTAACTGTTTGTGTGAGCATACGTTGATTTGTGTACGTATTTACATTTCTAAACATCCTCTTGTCCACCCACCTGTTCTCTGATGGTTTCTATTTTTGGTTTCTGTAAAATTAGTGAATAAACGCCATGGAACAATATGTTTTGTAGCATACATCTTTTATGTTTTGCACTTAAAAACATACAGCAGTGCATTTGTATAGGTGTGTAGTAGGTTTTTGTATGTATGCAGTAAATGTATAAACCCAACAGTCTTGAGCAGTGTTGCCGCCGATCAACTTTTTTTCGCAGTGAAATCGACAAAAAAAAACGCAGTGAAGCGCAGTGACGAGAAATAAAAAAATTTCGTTTTCGTTTAGAAAAAAAAAAAGGAAATTTTTTCCACTTTTTAACACTTTTTTGCCTTTTTTTAAGAATTACTTGTTTTTTAATTTTTTTAGTTAATTTTATTCTGCCCTTGTGTTGTTGCCGGGAGTTTCCTTTTCTTTGCATTTGTCTTCTTGTTGGTTTTCTCTTGGCTGCTATAAATAAATATTATGAAATATTTTCTAGTTATTTTAAACGCCAACTTACCCATGCATTTTGAAATAATATTAAAATTAATTAAATGGACTGAAAAGCAAATATTTTTTTTCACGAAATAGTTTGTTTATGTTTTTTAACGGGATTTTTGACATTTTAATTCAGGACCTAATCAGTCAACTGCAACGTAACGTAACAGCAAAAAATGTTGCCATTTAGCTGCTATATTTTTAACAGGGTGACAATTTTATCTCGTTGTGTTATAGCCTTTACAGACTTACGTGTTAAACACGTTTGAGGTAAATCATGTTAAGGCGTTGTTGATCAAAAAAAGAGGAAAACTACCAAAAACTGAAAAACGCAGTGATATTAAAAAAAACGCAGTTACGCAGTGACGACGGACAAATCGCAGTGAAAAATTGCGATAGCAGAGAAAACGGCAACACTGGTCTTGAGCACTACAATTAAACTAGCTAAATGTTGTTTATTATTTAAAATTTTCAAATACTCTGTCGTATAGATTGCTGTGCGCATAGAAATGCAGTTTATTCACATATATTTGCGATTTCAAAAAAACTTAAACAAAACAAGTAAGAGTGCTATATTCGGCCGTGTCGAATCTTATATACCCTTCACAACGTATAGTCATTATATATATATATATATTATATAATTATAAATTGAGTTTACGTATGTATGTATCAAAAAAAAAAATTAAAAAAAAAAATTAAAAAATGTATTAAAAACCAAAAAAAAAATTATTAAAAATTTTTTTAAAAATATCAGGGCTTAATCGACTCCTCTATTCATAATCATTCAGAAAATATATACTTTATGGGATCGGAAATGAAAATTGTAGAAATTACAAACGGAATGACAAAGCTATATATACCCTTGTATGACAGAGACAAATTTTACGTAAGTTTACTTTCAGGTGTTTTAATATTTTTTTTTTTTTTTTTTTTTTTTTAAAGTAATTATTGTTTCTGACTGTAAAAAAAAAAATCTACAATACTATTTCAAATTTTTATATGTATAGTAATTTACTTCAAATCTAAATTTTAAATTTGAAAATAGATGACATAATGTTATGAGGAATATTGAAAATTTTATTTTGAAAAATCATAACGGGAAAATTGAATTTAAGTTTTTTTTATGTAAGAAGATATAAAGAAAGTATTATCAATTGCCTTAATTGTTTTTTATGAATATTTTGCAAACATTTTGTCATTGGATTACAGAATTAGGCAATAATCCAGAAGAACTTTTCCTTATAATTTAATTGGTATTCCTAAAAAGCAGCTTAATTTCGTTATAAGAAAACTGTCTACGCATCGTTACATCTTTAATTTTTAGACGCTTCAAACTCTCATTGACCCCTTAGTTGGTATTGCAATTGTTTTTTTTAAACCGTGTGGACATAAACAAAAAAAAATTTAAACATTTTGAAAGGAGAAATTGTGGGGAAAAAATAGTTTCCTTCAACATTAACCTTTACTTTTTGTAGTTTTTTTTTGGGTAATGCAAATACTTATAATTCAATTCTAACCTCGGTACTTATAAATCAGTAATCGGGAGTCATTAAAAAACGGATAAAGTAAATTAATTTTACATTATCCTAACAAATTTCGTTTTGTTTCCTGATTTTCGTTGCATCATTATATCATATTTTTTTTTTTTTGTAATTTTTAATTTGTTTTGTTACTTAACGGTTTTTATATATCTATTTTTTTTAATGAAAGATTCGATTTAAATAATTAAAAATATGTAGATTCTTTACATGTTAATAACATCTCTATATTTATTACTTAATCTGTAACAGAAATCAAACATCTACCCATTTCCATACACTAACATTCATTCACATCTATTTACCGAAAATTAAAATTTCCAAATCTATTATATAATAATTCTGAGCTGCAATTAAATGAGCAAGTAGTCTACGGTCTTCAGGTACCTGCTGACAACGTTGGACAACATTAATGTAACTTATTACTGTATTTTGTTTTTTTCTTATTTAATAATCCTTCGTGGTTATTTAACGGTGTACACTTAGATCCGAAAATTGTGAACGTAATATAAATATAACTAAAAGCAACTTGTTGTTATTCATGGTGCAAATATGTTACCCATGAAATTTTATTTCATTTTTAGTTTTGACCAACAATATTTATATTACGTTTTTGTTACACAATAAATAAACATTACAACTTTTCAATACTTAACTTAACTTTACATTTTTTTTTTGTTGTTAAAAATTACTTTTGTTTAAATTCGTATATGATAACAAGTCTGAAGGAATTGTAATTTGTATTCTTTGTTTTATTACTATTTGTATATTAACAAAATGTAAAGAAATTAAATATATCTAATTCATTATAATGTTTTCTAAAATGAATAATTGAACTTTATTTCGCGTAATTTTTACGAAAAGTGAAGTGGTTGATATGGGATAGTTAGACAATTTTTCTTTGATGTACATTTGGGCTGACTTATAACCTTAATTTCTGTCAGCATGGAGGGTGGGTTTAGAAGCAGTGTAGCATATAACATCTAAAGCTACATTCTAATCATTAACTGCATTTTATTTAAATTTTTTTTTTTTTAATTGCACATATTAAGTCACATTAAGTTAATTGGCTAGCTACCTAAAGATTAAATCTTTTGTACGGATAAAACGTAAATTATATTTTTTTATTATAATTGGGAACTTATTACACCTTCTCACCCCAACGACGAGCATGGCCGGAATTATTAGGTAGCCCTGTTCCCAAATAAATAACACCTTACCAAACATTCGTTACACTTGTGCACCTCAGGTGAAGGGTATAATAAATTAAAAAAAAAAAAAAATTAAAAAATACATTAAAAAAATTTTAAAAAAATTAAAATAGTAAAAATATAAATAATAGATATAAAATAAAAATTAAAAAAAAAGAGGTGGTCGTGGTTTTTTGCTCATATCTCAGTTGTTTATGTACCGATGTTTCTGATTTTCAATAACGATCTACTACCAAATATTTCTGATATTTTAATACCTCACCCGGTCCAGGCGATGTCGGGGCGCTTCAAAAAGTTGATTTCAACATATACACGAACAGACAGACAGACTAACAGAGCTTAACCGACTTCCCTATTCATAAGCTTTCAGAAAATATATATATATAATATATATATATATATATATATATATATATATATATTGTAATGAATGATCCTTAATAATTATAAATATAATAAATATATTGCAGCAAATAAAAATGCTAAAAAAATTAAAACTTTTCTGTTTATATTTGGTTTTAAAACGGTGCTAAATTAAATAACTAAAGCTGCAGGGTTGCGTGTATGTATTTACTTATACAATCCATACGAAAAAATAAATGTGTGTATTTTACTAATACTAAGACTTCAACAAAAGTTTTAAATTTCTTTACTTATTTATGTAAATTAAATTATATAAATTGTTAATGTTAAATTATCAACGTAAACTAAGTTGGTTGACGATTGTCTACAAGACTTTACAATCAAGAACCGATACATGCAATATATAACAGACCAGTAATACTTTTTAGAATTCGTCGGAAGTATGTGAAAAGTTTCCCTAAATTTTTATACACTTAGACCAAAGACAATAGACTATTGTCTTTGCTTACCTACCGTTGCCACATGCAAGTGCAAGTGAAAAAAAACCAATACACTAACACTTTTTTACTAACACAACTACACTTTGGCAACCTGCGACTCAGCTTGCGAAGAAATTTTTAAGCAAGTAAAATTTTTACAGTTACCGCAAGTAAAGTGACAAGCCGAAAAACAGTGTTGTCTAATACTGAGTTTTTTGTTAACTCAACAATATATCATACAATTGTGGTAAATAATTCAGCTAATTTTTTTAATAAATATGTATATACATATGTATATGAAGAATATTAAGAAAAAAATATAAATATTCATTTAAAATGTAAGTTTTAATATAAATATCAATTTATATTAAAAAGTTACATGTCTAAAGGTAACGTTCAATAGTGGCTATTGACAACACTTAATTACCAATTGAAGCAGCGCCATTTGTTTTAAAATTGTTTGAAGTTTATTTGTTGACGACATTTTAAAAATGAACTTGCACTGTGCTGTGTAGCCACTCAAAAAATTATTGTGTTTTTTTTGGAATGTCTCCTGATTTTCGTTAGTAATACGTATACACTACTTGCAAGTAAATACTTGCTTGTGGCAACGTAGGGTTAGACACTACTTAGTGATCACAAATTCTACTATTGTACTACTTATAACTCAATACAACTCAATACTTATAATTTCGATACTAGATACTAAGCAATACTTATAAAAGATTTTTGAAACAGTCATACAGGTAATACAGGGTTGTATTTTTAACAGAGTTATTTTAAAGGTGTTAAATATTTGCTTCAATTAATCCCAAAAATACGATTCTGCATGTCAATCCTCTTTCTGTAAAACTGTGAAATGAAAAAGGTTTGCGTGTTTTATTATTACGTTTATGCTTTTTATAAACTTTGTTTTATTTCTTTTAAACAAACCGGCGTTCCTTTTGTTGCAAAAATATAACACTTGATATTTACGGTATAGAAGAAGTTTGTAACATTTTATTGATTTTTAATACAATAGACTAAAGCTATGCAGAACGAGGGCCGTAATGGTGAGAAATCAGACTAAATTTGTAACTATATCATGTAATGCCACCATACCACTACTCTACAATAAGTTTTCATTTTACGAAACAGGAATGAAAGTGTGGAATTGCTTATACTGCTTACCTGAGAAAGGGGCAACTACTTGAATTAATTAAATTAGAAAACATACATATCGACACCTAAACGAAAAAATTCATGTTTAATGCTTGTTTGTAAGATTTCGCTGATTCTTTGTCTGTTGCATCCGCAATTACTTATTAAAGCTTTGTAGGTGAAAAATTAGAGAAGTTCGCGTGGTCGCATAAATATAAAAGTATCACTTTGGAACGGCCCGACGGATTTCGTCACGATAATTTTGATTTAGGAAAAGAAAGTGATATCTCCTAAAAGAAAATATTTTAATGTAGAATTTCCTAACACAGTACAACATTTTTCAGTTAATTGATTGCCAACTCAATTCTGTGAACTGTATGTGAAATTAAACCCAAAAAGAAGAATTTCTGCATCATTCGTTTTGTCTTCTTACCTGCGATTTGAAGTTAGTATCGATTTGAAGTTAGTACTATCGTATAGAGGAATTTATCACGTTTTAGGCCCTGTTGTTTGACATAGCTCGACAACCACTAGCCCAATTTAGTTGAAATAAATTTTAAAAAATTAAGAATTACAATTCCCTTAATCTGTTCATATATTGTTTTCCTATACAAGTAACACTTTCGAAGTTAAAAATGAATGTATGAAGGGAGAAAATTATTTTTTGCCTAAAAATTTAAACTTTTTTTTTAAAAAATACATAAAAAATCCAAAATGGAAAAAAGTTTCAAGTCTAGTTATTTTTTTCGCAAAGTCACATAACCTATGAGCAAAATGAGACAAAGATCATAAAAATCGATGCACGCGTTTCGCTTTTATTCGCAATTGAGTAAATGTATGAATTTCAAAAATTTGCTCGAGATATGCACAACATTATTTGGAGAAAACATTGACACCTTTTTCATGATTCTGAGAATTAAAAAAAAAGGAATAAACAAAAGGTTATTTGATTTTTATGATTGCGGTAATAAATGTACGTGGACAATTAAACGGAAAGTGGACCTTTTTATTATTTTGGTTTTTCCGGTGGCTACCTATATGATTTTTTTACAGAAATTGCACCCACATTTAAGGGTGGTCATTATTTTGAAAGTTTTGCACAGTTTGAAACGTACAAGTGCTGAATCAGGTATATAGCCAGCCGCCCTTAAAATATGCGCCCATTTATAAGTACCTGGCAGTAAAATATTCAAAAATACGTAGTATTTATAGGTGTGCATTGATCGGTTTTTGGCATTCAGCCAGTGCCGACGAACGCGAACAGTAAAAGTGATTTTTCTCCAGTTTTTTAAAAGTGAATAACAACAAAACATAAAATATATCAATATGGAAAACAACAAGTGCCCATATTTGGATGAATATTGTTACGTTTGTGGTCATATCGTCCGAAAAATACAGAAAAAAGATCGAAAAAATTTGTTTACTGAGCAATTCAAAACCGCGTATTGTAATTATTTCGATGAAGCAGATTTAAGTGGTGCAAATTTTACGCCGAACACAGTGTGCAACAGTTGTTATACACCCTTTTAAAATGGATTCACGGAAAAAGTAGAAAGTTTTCTTTTATGAAGCCAGTAATTTGGGTGGAAGACACAACTGGACATGATGAATCCAGGTGCTATGCATGCATAAATTTTCGTCCTGGATTAAACAGACAACAATTGAAAACAAAAGTATACACTGCTGCATTTACTGCCACACTTCCAGTGCAACGCCCTGCTAATACCGATGCACCTAAACTTCCGAGTGCGGATACTGTGTCCCTGCTAGCCGCAACCGTTTTCACCAATCCGACCGATTTGGATGATGCTGATTGGATACCCGATATTGAAAATAGTGCACCACAACCGCTACCACAAATCGAAATGGATTACATTGTGGCCAAGCTGGGACTATCACAACACGACTCCGAATGGCTGACATCATTTTTGAAGAGAAGAAAACTCACACAGCAAAATGTCAGCGCAACATCATACCGACAACGCCAAGCTAATTTTCAGAAATTTTATTCCGTTGACGAAGCAAATACGTTCACGTACGGCCATGATATCCCAGGTTTAGTGAAAAAATTGGGAATGGATTATATCGCTGGCGACTGGCGTTTATTCATCGATGGTTCAGTTACTAGTTTGAAGGCTGTGCTGCTGCACAAAAAAAATAAAAAACCATGCATTCCATTGGGATTCAGCACAACTATGAAGGAAACGTATGAAGCATTGGGCGAAATTTTGAAGAAAATCAAATACGATGAACACAAATGGAACATTTGTTGCGATCTGAAGGTGGTCAACATACTACAAGGGATTATAGAAAAGGGCGGATATCCAAAATACTTCTGCTTCCTTTGTAATTGGGATTCACGATACAAAGGAAATCAATATCAATATAAAGATTGGAAAGGAAGAACTCCCGAGCTCAACAAACAATTAAAATTACGCAATGAACCTATGATAAAGGACCTGGATGATATTTTGTTGCCACCGCTCCACATGAAACTGGGAATAGCTGGGAAATTCGTTGAAGTGGTGGTCAAAAAAGTTAACGGCGCCTTTGACTGTTTGAAATCCATCTTTCCGAAACTCAGTGATGAGAAAATTAAAAACGGTACGTATCGTACTCTGTATTTCAATATTGTCATATCTAAATTTGTTAATTTCTATACATTCGCATTACCAATAATTTTTTCGTTTTTCTTATGTATTTAAAACAGGTATTCTCAATGGACCTGATATTCGGAAATTGATCAAAAGTGATTCTTTCACACATTTGCTTTCAGAGCATCACGACCACCAACATGCATGGAACGCATTGAAAGAAGTAATAGAAGGCGTTCTAGGAAAGAACCGTGTCCAGCGAGAAGAGATACAGCAACGAGTGGACAGGTTGCTGTTTTATTTCGAAAAAATCGGTGCATCCATGACGCTGAAATTGCATTTCTTGCACCACCACCTCGATACTTTTTTGGCACAATCACCTCAGGAATCAGACGAACAAGGAGAGAGGTTCCACCAGGTGACCATGCCATTTGAAAAGCGGTTCAAAAGCAAAAAATTGGATGCATTGCTTGCGGAGTTTTGTTGGTGGAGTTCCACAATTATGCAGTTTGAAGAAAGCACCGAAGATGAAGACATTGAAATTGGTGGACACAGTGAAAGAAACACGCCCTTGAATAGTATGTGTATCTCGGATGACGATACAGACTCAGACCATGAATATGAACAACCTACGAAGAAAACAAGATCATCAGAACCACAAGCGTCAACTTCTACAAGGATGGATATTGCCAATAATTGAAAAAATGTTCTAAATTTTGTTTTTATGCATATTATAATTGCGTATTAATTGCATATTATTTTATTTTCATTAAGTTTTTATAAATAAAGTTTTTTTTTGCATGATAATTTTTTAATTTATATTTTTATTTTAAGGGTGGTGGCTATAACTGATTTTTGAAATTCATACATTTACTCAATTGCGAATAAAAGCGAAACGCGTGCATCGATTTTTGTGATCTTTGTCTCATTTTGCTCATAGGTTATGTGACTTTGCGAAAAAATAACTAGACTTGAAACTTTTTTCCATTTTGGATTTTTTATGTATTTTTTAAAAAAAAAAGTTTAAATTTTTAGGCAAAAAATAATTTTTTCCCTTCATACATTCATTTTTAACTTCGAAAGTGTTACTTGTATAGGAAAACAATATATGAACAGATTAAGGGAATTGTAATTCTTAATTTTTTAAAATTTATTTCAACTAAATTGGGCTAGTGGTTGTCGAGCTATGTCAAACAACAGGGCCTAAAACGTGATAAATTCCCCTATACGATAGTACTAACTTCAAATCGATACTAACTTCAAATCGCAGGTAAGAAGACAAAACGAATGATGCAGAAATTCTTCTTTTTGGGTCTAATTTCACATACAGTTAACAGAATTGAGTTGGCAAATCATGTGTTGTACTGTGTAATGAATATAAGAGCATAATATGTGTACTTCTGATGGATTACGAAGATTCTCTTTTGTTGTATTCATAATTACCAGGACAATGTTCGTAATATATATATTACAGGTTCTGTTCGTGATATCTCCAAATCAAAAAATTTTCCACTTTTAAATTACAGAAGACGCTGTGCTTGGAGAAGCACAAACATGTTAAAAAGGTTTTTTCCAAGCAATTTTTCTAGGACAAGAACTTTAACTGCTCAATTTGATGTATATCAAACAAAAAAAACTAAAATTTTGTGAAAATGAGCTAGATCAATTAATTCTAAATAAATTCGAAAGGAATTAACCGCTTTTTATGATCGATATTTTATTTTATTTCTATTACATGTGGCTTTACAATAAACTATTAAATTCGAAAATTTTTTGCCGTTTTCCATTTTTCATGATTTTTTTAAAACAAAAAAAAAATCCTATTTTGACGAAAAAAATTATTTTTTTCTTTAATTTTTTATTATAACTCCGAAACTACTGAGCCAATTAAAGTGCAATATATAAACGAATTAAAGCCTATGTCAATCTAAAATTTCCAAAGTTTATTTTGAGAATATCGGAGAAAGCGTTTTGAGGTATTATTGATTATATAGAGCAGCGTCTAATAAAATCTTGAATTTAAAAAAAACCTCTCCATAGAATTTAAAATTTAAACGATATTTGTACTACTGGAACCACAACACATTAAAATTGAGTAGTGGTTTTAAAAGCCTTTTATATTTTTAAAATTTTGTTGCCTTGTGTTATCTAATTTTTTTACTATAGACCAGGGGCCGAATTACGGCATTCGATCACGATCGAAATTTTACTCGAACGATCGAGTTCGCTGTGCTTTAGGTATAGAGATTCTAATAAGAATTCTACAATTTCGATTACGTTCGAATGCCGTAATTCGGCCCCAGGGTACACATCGATGTCTTACTTCCTCAACCTCGTATCTTAAAAAAGACGGTTTTGAATTTTTCATATCAAACGATTGTTTTATGCTTTAACTAAAAAAGATTAGTATATTATTACCTCTAATATACATAAATACAATCAATTCCTTAATAATTGCATTTAAACTTTTAACCAAACACCGAAGTATAAAAAGATGAACTTTTTTTTTTGTCTCTCCTGAAAAATTTTATTTTTTAAGATACGAGGTTGTGTTAAGTAGTTTCATTTGATCAGATGATCGTCAATTGTTCCTTTCAAAATGACAAAATTACATAAATCTTCTCTCTTTCTTTATAATTTCCAATTGTCGGTCTTCAAATTCAAACAAAATTTTGAAAAAGTTCTCTCCAAATACAATAATTACACCATGCTGTAGAAGTTAGTCTTACAAAGCAGCAACTGATTTTCCTTGAGTTTATTTTTTTATTTTTTTTACATACACATATCTATGGCAACAAGGAAAAACTGCTTATGTCTATTCTTGTGCTATTTCAGGAAAGTACTTTTAAATTGTTTGAGTAGATTTTCATATATTTATTTATTTTTTAATAAAGACTATCATGTGTATGAATTCCGCGCAGTATTGATTAAAGTCCATATAGGTTGTCGTATACTTTAAATTAAATTATTAGATAAAGTAAATTATTATTTCATATAATATTGTTTTTTGAAAATTAAAGCAATACATTTCAACACTTTTAAATAAAATTGTCAAAATAAGTTGAAAATTTGCTTAAGGGTAGTTTTAAATTGCTGGATTGCATTGGTGTTATTGTCTCAACTTAAGCTTATATCGACTTTAGCAGTTATATACAAAATTTTATGTGTATATTTTATTTTAATATTTTAATATTTTTGCAAAGAAAATATATTTTGGCCAGGTAATCAATCTTTTTTGAACCCAAAAGCCTACATTTGATAAAGGAAACTTCACTACCATTTCTGTAATAATTTCTGATCTTTTAAAATCAATCATTAATACCTTTTTGATTTCACTTGTTCATTAAGTGAGTTTGTGTGTTAAAAAAAAAAATAAAATTCTGTGTGGAAACTAAAAAAAAAATTTTGTAAAAAACAACATCAGCAATTACATTAAGTTGACATGCGACATCTAAACACATGATTGAAATCACAAGGGAGTGTTGTTAGGTTTCTGTTTTTTACTTTTTATTTAGTTTATAATTTTAGTTTTATATATGTATGTACCTCTTACTTAACATTAGTTACACATGTGGTAATATTGACACATGTCCTTATGAATGATGTACTAATGCGACAAGCCCATCAATACTTAATGCGTATTCTCATAATTGGGAATTGATTTGTGTTGAGGGATATAGATCATTATGAACAACTAAAATTTATTCACTTGAATTAAAAATAATTTTTTTTTTAAACTAAAACGCAACAATTAAACACGTTTAAAGATTGTAACAAACATACACTAACGCTGAGAATTTAATTTATTTATTATTATTATTATTTATTTATTTTATATTTTGGTTTTAACTTTTATGGTTTTTTTTTGGAATACCTCACTCTAAATTATTATCAGGTAAAACTATTTTAATTTTCCAAAAAAAAAAAAAATTAAAGAAAATTAAACAATTTTGACAGCTAATTGTGGCAATAATTGCTCAAGCAAACAGCAGAGCGAGCAATGATTGCGCAATAAATTGCTATATAGAGCAATTAGCGGTCGACACGTCGCAAGTTCTATGGACGCAATCAAATTTGACAATTGCGGTAATAAAAATTGCTACGTGGAGACCCCGGGTAAAGAACACCTTAGAGAAAGAATAAATTTAGAAGCAGCTCTATCGTGAGTGTCGTTGTCGGATAATAATAAGACCTTGTGAGATTTTTGTCGTTTTCGACTGGGAAATAGCACGACAATGCCATTCACTGTCTTCAAGTGTCTTGTGGTAATGAACACAATTAATTTTTTATTTTTTAACAATTTTGCATGAATTTAGGCCGAGTAATGCCTAGAACTTTTCCTATTTCAGTTTGGAAGTAAATTTGCTTAGTATATCTTGCATTTGAACTCTGTAATTTATTTTTTACAATAAATTTCAAACGGATCCAGAGTAAAATTTAAAAAAAAAAATTGTAATAAATTATAAGTTCGGCTGTAGGTCTTTTATGAAAAAGAGCTGTTGATTAAAAATTGTCGTTGAATAACTTAGCATGAAAGTTGGTATCAATAGTATTTGTACTGATTTCTACAAAAATATAAAGAACAACTTTTGCTTGTTAAAAAACTATAAACTGTGCAAATTTCTCCTGGAATGAGTTTTACATGTCATCTAGTATAAATTTATGGATGAAAGACTTTTAGGGGTACCATAGGGACAATAAAAGCCCAAACCCATAACAGGTATACACTTATGCCCAGTTGGCATGTTGTGCGCTCCATGTGGGAACCAGAATTCCCAATTTAAAACCATAATCATAATTTCCCATAAATAAATATCGGACTAGTTCAAGAACTCAGTCCCCTCAATGTAAGTTCTTAAGGATTTCCAGTTTGAGTTCCCCAGGTACTCCAAATTCGGCATAGTATCCACTGTACAATTCTCGCGTCTAATATGCCCAAACGCAGGACAATGACAGAGATAGTGTATCAAAGTCTCATCCTCTTCCTCGCATGCTCTGCATGTTGTCTCTTCAGACAGTTTCATGCGAGCTAGATGAGTTCTTAACTCCGTATGACCTGTAATCACACTGGTTAGTCTAATAAGTGTTGGTCTATTTAGTCTCAGAATAACCTTTGATTTCTCAAGATTTGTTTCACCCCATAGTATTCTTGTCACCTTAGAGACATCAGTGCTTTGTCATTTTCTGACATGTTCTTCCATCGCTCAACGTTTAAGTTCATCCTTAAATCGTTTAAGCGGTTTGGCGTTCTCCAAAATTATAGTACTCAGAAGAGCTCCCATTTTGGATAATTTGTCGGCTTTCTCGTTTCCGATCAGCCCTTTTAAATAATAACAATCAATTTCTAAAGGTGTGTGTTTGCGTGAAGGTAGGTAGGTAGGTAGGTAAGGCTGGTGCAAAGTTACCCTCACACCCTCACTCGGTGACCATTACGGTCCATTGTAACGCCTTAATAGAGAGAACAATAGAATAAGAATAAAAACAGTTAGAATAGAAAGAGAAGCAGACCAGTCCAGAGTCTCTGGCGGGAATCGAACCCGCAACCCCCAAACTAGCAGTCCAGCCCACTACTGACTAGTCCACCGGGGCACACTAGTAAAGAAATAGTTTTAGTTACTTTATACACAAACCAACTTTTCTCTTATCAAATTAGTGATTGGTTGGTTTAAAAAAAACAGAGAGAATTTAAAGAAACGTTATTTATGTTTGCGTGAAAGGTTCATTTAAATTACAAACAAAAAAAAAATTACTAAATTTTCTTTAAAATATTAAAACATTGAAAACGGTAACACTGGCTGCAGTATTATTTCCTTCAATATATCACTCAAATCAATTTACTATTGAGTAAAAAAAACATTAACGTACAATTTTTTTAACTCTGTTACAAAGTAATGTAGCGTTACCTGACCATCTTGTATTTCGAAAAGCTTTAACCGAATAAATCAAATAATGACTTTTGTAAAAATGATTGATTTTTGTTTTATTTATAAGAAAAATTGAAAACCACTTATGTATGCTGTGTATCTAATGCATTTATTTTTTTCTATTTAGCTTTTAAATTGATATTATTGCGTAAATTATTAACCCTTTCCTTCAATCAAATTGCACGTGTACAGGGGAAGAGAGAAAGAATCCTTCTCTATTTGCCCCTTTCAATAAATCAAAAACACACGAAATAACTCCAACATAGAAAAGTATTAAATTACAAAATTGTACAATTTTGCGATACAATTGACAGCTCATAAATACTGAAAAAAAAAAGAAATGAAAATGCAAAGTGTATTTTTGGTATACAATAGAAGGAAGGCAACGGTCGATCTGTTAGTGTTAAAAGAAAACGGCAGAAGGAATCAAATGTGATACCCTACTTTTTCAAAAATAGTAATATCACTTATTAATTATAAAATACATTTAGAAGGAGAGTTTTTGCAAAAAACATAACCAATATTAACAACTTTGTTACGGAGAAAGTTAGAAAATACTTTGTTATGTAAACCAGCATTTGACAGTGCCGAATTTTTATAAATATCACACATCTTCAAATTATTTTGATATACATAAGTACGCATACAAACTAACTCATGAACAGGCAAACAAAAGTTTCGTCCCTTTGCGCTGTACGTGCAGCATATCGGTATATGAAATTATGTGTTATTTACATCTGAGGTGTAGGGTACTTTAGTAACTTCCTAGAAAATATGAAGGTAAATAGTTTTGTGGTAAATATCAACTCCCCCACATAAAAAAAATTGAAAAGATGGTGATGGAAAGTTTTACAAAAATATTGGCAATAAAATTTCAATATGTATTTAACAACCCACCAAAAGTTAAAAAAAAACAAATAAGAGCACTATATTCGGCTGTGCTGAATTTTATAAACTAAACACCAATTTTGTGTAGTTTTATAGCTCTAAATTTGTTATTATACGAGGTCCAACCCTAAGGCACGATGTTAATTATGAGTCTTAGCTTAACGTTAAAAAAACCATTTCACATTTCTTTGTTACTATCTTTGACAATTTCATGGAGAGGTACACAATTGAGTAGCGCCTTAGGATTGTTGAAGCCTTTTACAAAAATGGACATTCAAAACAAAATGGATTTTATACACTTCGTAATTTTGTTGTTCAGCATAGTTGACCAAATATGTCAGCAATCGGAAGAATTAAGCACAAATTTCTTCAAACCTGTGAAAACATCTGTTCTGCGGAAAACATTGCTGTTGTTCGCTATAGTGTGGTAAAAAGAACCGTCAATCTCGACTTGTTATCGTGCCCAACAATTAAACATCTCACGAATATCACTGATGCAAATTTTGAATAAAGATTTGAATTTACAAGCGTTCAAGGCTCAACAGTCTCAAGAGCTGAAGCCAAGGGACCATTTCAAGATTCGTCAACAGACAGAAATGAAAGGTGACTTTACTAAGAAAATCATCTTCAGTAACGAGGCACACTTTTACCTCAGTAGATTCGTTAACAAGGAGACTTGTTGCAAATTAGAATCCACCAAACATTGTTAAAAAGCCAATACATCCACAAAGAGTGACTGTTTGGTGCGGTTTATGGGCTGGTGGCGTAATCATTGAAAATGACATCGGCCAAGCAGTTTACGTGAACAGTATGCGCTGTCACGGTTTTCTTGTGGCCAGATATTGAGGATATAAACGTGGACGATATATGATTCCAACAGCTCTTTTGTGAGAGAAATTCAATGTTCGTTTTATCTCACGTCGTGGTGATGTTAATTAGCCGCCACGATCATGTAATTTGACAACGTTAGATTTCTTTCTTTGGGAATAATTAAAAGAAAAATTGTTCGCCAATAAGCCAAGAATAATTCAAGAACTAAAGGAATACATATTTCGGGGCAATGTTAAAGACATTGAACCTCAATTATGTCTTAGTGTCATTGAAAATATGAACCATCGAATAAAAGTATGCCATTGAAGACGTAGCGATCATTTGGCCGATATTTTGTTTTACACACAATTGTCATGGATCCGTTTATCACATTAAAAAATATTAAGAAAATTCTATGCAAACCTTTTGTTTTATTTCGTTAAGTTTAATACATTTTAGCGTTAAAATTCTGCTCTCTGAAGATATAATTAGTTGCTTCGTTTATCATTAACACCATAAAGAAATCTATACGAAATCTGCCTTAAATCGGTAGTGTAGAGAAAACTCCAGAAACATCTACCAGAAGGCTTTCTGCTTAGCCAGAAATGGCTCGTACTTCATTATGTCTACTAAAAAAATACTGTTACTCTCATGTAGGGTGCAATTGATGAAATAATTAAATCCTGCTGATCGCAGACAACGTCTAAATTTTGCAGGTTAATTTCAAAAGTGGTCCAAAAATTAAGTCAACTTTATTGAAAATCTGATTACGAGTGATAAAGCATATTTTCATTTGAATGGCTTTGAAAGTTATCAGAACTGTAAAGTCGAGTGTTCTTAAAATCAAAGAGCTATTCATCAACACTAATTACACCCCATTTACCCATCACTTTTAAGCTAAAAATAGGGGTTATTTATGTGACATTATTTACCATACTTAGTGTAAAAAATTTATATTTGTTATTTAATTTTTAAAACTCACAGTGACGTTGGGCCCACTCTGAATTGTAGTTATAGTGGGTCCAACATTTATTGTTATAAAGGACTATATTAATAGGAGAATTGTAAGGCTTAAATTTCCGCATAATTCTCATATGGTTGCTCTGATAAGCTTGTCTGAAGATAAGACAGTTTTAAGGCTTAGTTAAAGTAATGTCAATACTGTAGCTTGTAGGGACATGTAAAAAGGTTTTTACTCAAAGTAAAGCTAAATAATGATTTTAAGGAATCTACAGGACTTCACAGCAGAAATAGTGGTCTTGTATAAAACGAAGTTTAGTTCAAGTGCAACTTAATCGATCTACGTATCTGGGGGACGTTATCGCTTCCTTAATATTTTTTATTCTTAACTAGCAAGATTTTGAACTTCTTACAAAACCTTGTAATAATTTGGTCAACTATGGAGAGACGTAAATTTTTTAAAATTATTTACAGAAAACTTCCGTTAGCTTTAGGTATAATTATAATTCGAATTTTCGAATGTATAACAGGAAATCAAACAAGTAAAAGAAACCATAAATCATAAAAAAATTAATATCAGTTTCTTTCATCTGGTGTGACCAGACAATTTTAATTTATTTTTTAAATTAGAAAAATAAAAAACAAAATTGTTTGTTTCTTTTTTTACCTGATATCTCTTAAACTATTACACTTAGACAGTACTTGGTATAAGTACAAACAAAGCGCTCTAATGATATTAATTTTATGATCAATAAAGAAAAGTTCAGTTTCTTATCTCGATTTAATGGAAGTATGTGAATTATGGACATGCGAGAATTTTGGGTATGATCAATATAGTTTCTCCTATTGATTACAAGGTACCTGAACCAGTATTCGATCCGGATTTCGTGACGAATATAGCGGATAGATCTGAATACGACAACGGCCTCCGACGTCCGGACAATGCCATTCAGATATTTTCTGACGGATCGAAATCACATACTGGAACTGGATGTGGTATCGTTTCGGTCCAGTTGGGTTTGGAATTGTCCCTGAGGCTACCGAATTATTGTAGCGCGATGGAATATCTGGCAGGGATATTTGTATATTTACTGACAGAAAGGCGGCTATTAGGTCCCTTGAGAGTGTGTACAGCACATCGAAAATTGCCCAGGAATGCCGGGTGTCTCTTGAGGAGATAGCGAGACATTCGACGGTTACCCTTGTGTGGGTTCCAGGACATGGGGATATTGATGGTAATAAAAGAGCTGATGCACTTGCAAAAGCCGGTACTACCTTAGATTCGGTTGAATCCAGTTGTGCTTTGGGTATTCCCTTATCGAAGGGTAAGCAGCTAATCTCGCATCGATTCTATTTGGATGCCAAGGAAAGATGGGTGAGAGAACCCACTTGTTTGGAAACCAGAAAAATTTGTCCTAACATGGATGTGCAAAGAACGCAGTGAATATGCCCCGAATCCACCTTTGGAACCTCATAGCGGTCATTACTGGACACTGGCCTATAGGTACACATGCGAAAAGGCTGAATATCCCTTACAACGACTTCTGCAGAAGTTGCGATAACGAGGAAGAGGAGGAGACAACTGAACATCTTCTCTGTAATTGTCCTGCATTCGGGGATCTGAGACACCAGATTATAGGTCAGCGAATACTTGTAAGTAAAACTTGTCTTTCCGCAGTTGATCTGGGAAAGATCCACACCTTTGTAAACAGGACAGGATGGCTGGGGAACGACGGCCATAGGACATAGACGAACGGGCGTTGATGCCTACGGTATCACAACGGGACCCTCGGAGGACCCAAGTGAGCTATGCCTTCGGGCGGCTGCCGTTTTTTCCCTAACCTATCTTGATTTAAGCTATTTTGTCAAAAGACCAGAGATATTTTGATAAACACCGAAAATATTTAAAAAATTATTTTATTGGTACTAACGTTATTGATGACCGCTCTTCACATACTTACGCATTTCTATGATTTATAAGGAAGTACACAATTGTACACATAAACACATTTTAATCGCAGTCTCTACCCCACTCTCTTAAAAAATAATAAAAAGTTTTACCAAAAACACATTATATTTTATTTGTAAATTAAGGTAAATTTACCGATGTATCCTGTGTGTGCACGGATACAAGAAGTGTAAAAAATGAAAATTCCCTCTAGTCTTAAAAAAAAGAAAACAGACATTTTCATCAACCACCACCACATAACAGTCAGTCAATATGATTTGGTATACACTTGCTCAGTGATCAATCACAAACAAATACATTTGTATTTCAGTGTGAGTATAGAATAGTAGAGTCGTATTTTTTTTTAAATAATGTTGCACCACGCGTGTCATTTTCTAGGAAATTTTCTTACAAAAAATTCACACAAATATACACAGAGAGTGTACAAAAGTACTCGTGTGTATTACAGATACATAAATTGTAGAGTTTTTTTTTTATTTATTTATTTACATGTGTCATTGATACACAAAGTTTGAATGTTTCAATGATAAAACATACAATATTTTTTTAAAGCATTTTATGTAAATTGAGCTGATTTATTTGTTTGTTCGTGTGTTTCTCAAGGATATTTTTTGGTACGTATTCTTCACACAGGCATGTACCCTTAAGTTTATTTAATATTATTTAAATTTGTTGCTCAACTTGATAACGAATCAACATACATACATACTTAGTATGATATCTAGTTTATTTTACTCTACTTTTGTGTTTCGTTCCACTGTTAATTTTTTAGTTTTTTGTCTCATTTAAATGAGACTAGTTTTGGAAAATTTTCCAGCTAAATTCTTGCTGGATTTGTTAGGTATTGCTATTGGTTTCTTATTCATACTTTTTTGTTCTAAGTAGAATCCAACTACAAAACATCTTACATCTGGCAATAACATGTGTCATTTTCAAGGGATATTTTATTCCATTTACTTTGACACAATTGGTATAATTTATGCAACCCTAGGGAGCTCAAGGGTTTTATATTAAAAAAATAGTTTTAATAGTTTCTAATTATTGGTTTAAAGTTCAACTAAGTGAAGAAATTCAATTAATTTAGTTTGTTTTGCCTTTTTTATTTTTTAAGTTTAAAATGTTATTGAGTGAAATTATACTTATTGTTAATCAAGCTGAATCTTATTTCGTTTTTTGTCAACCAAATGTGAAGCACATTGTATTTTGTTAAGGATTTTAATAAATTAGAGTTTTCGTATAAAGTTTTAAACATTCAGAACATAGAGTGAGTTTAATGGAAACATTTTCTGCAAGCTCATCAAACTCGATTGTAGTTTGTAAATTTTGGGAAAAATACCGAAGCATTTTTATTAGGGTGCTTATATCTCAGTTAATTTCAAACTGATTTGTAAATTTTCTAAAAAATAATTTTTGAGACTACGGCTTATAATTTCATGTCTTGAACGTGTCCAAAATTATTTCGAAGTTTGTACAAAATATATTTTACCAATTAATTTTTGCCTATAACTTTGCCGAATAGCCTAGCAATTTAACTTTGTTACTAAATATAGTTCTTAAAATTAGAATACAATTTTTAATAATGAATAATTTTCTTAATGTGCTTGTGAAATAGCCAATGTTTTTTGTAAAAGGTCTTTAACTAACAGTTGTTATCAACAATTGTATTCTTTATTAAGCTCAAGGTAAATTTTTCTATTTAAATAAAACTCTTTATTCGTTTTATTAAATATTTTTATTTATCAATATTTCGTGCACCTTCGGTGCACTTCTTCAGAATATGAAACTGAAATACACAAAAATTTTTTATATAATACTTTAAATACATTTTCGACGTGAACAAATTTAAAAAATATAAAAATAAACAATAATATTGGCTTACATGCGAGTAAAACCGTCGTCTTTCCGCGAAGAGAATTCACTGCTTACTGATAATAGTTCCTAACTATACTTATCTACAATATGTCTGTACGTGTGCGCGCAATTGTCAGTGTCTGTTCCAGTGTTTCCGTTTTCACTGCGATTTGCCCGTCGTCACTGCGTATCTGCGATTTTTTTAATATCACTGCGTTTTTCAGTTTTTGGTAGTTTTCCTCTTTTTGTGATTAACAACGCCTTAACATGATTTACCTCAAACGTGTTTAACACGTAAGTCTGTAAAGGCTATAACACAACGAGATAAAATTGTCACCCTGTTAAAAATATAGCAGCTAGATGGTCCTGATTAGGTCCTGAATTAAAATGTCAAAAATCCCGTTAGAAAAACATAAACAAACTATTTCGTGAAAAAAATATTTGCTTTTCAGTCCATTTAATTAATTTTAATATTGTTTCAAAATGCATGGGTAAGTTGGCGTTTAAAATAACTAGAAAATATAACATAATATTTATTTATAGCAGCCAAGAGAAAACCAACAAGAAGACAAATGCAAGGAAAAGGAAACTCCCGGCAACAACACAAGGGCAGAATACAATTAACTTTAAAAATTAAAAAACAAGTAATTCTTAAAAAAAGGGCAAAAAAGTGTTAAAAAAAATTAAAAAAAAATTTCCTTTTTTTGTCCAAACGAAAACGAGTTTTTTTAATTTCTCGTCACTGCGCTCCACTAATTGCACAGTGGGCTGCAAGCGCTGTTTTATGCTCTGATATACCTTTATTATTTTCGTGATCTGATTTATGTGCAGCTTATCTCGTCCGTAATTTTGACTTTGTCGTTCCAATATATATTTTATTACATACACTGGAACCGTCTCCGTTACACGGTATTCGATATATTACATTTGATTTATTCAATATATCAACTTTTGTCTTTGTATTTGAAAACAGCGATATTAACTTTGTCTCTGTCAAAAATATCCGAATTTGTTATTCGCTCAGAAAACCCACGGACGTGGATCATCGACTTAAAAATTTTGTCTGGTTTTTCCATGGGTTTTTTTTCAGGTTTTTTATAGCGTTATTAACCAAGTTTGTCGCCAAAGTAAAATAAAAACTGTTTTTTTGCAATATTTCCTTGATTTTGATAATATTTGCTTTATGGTGTATTTTATCGCTGATTTTTAATACTCTTGTTATAAAGTGATGTGCTGTGGTTATCTTGACGTGTTTCGGATTGTTAGAATAAAAATTTATAATGCGGCCTGAGGCCGTTGGTCTTTGATACCAGTCTATTGTTATTGTGTTGTGTTTTCGTATTATAAGAGCGTATGATAGTATGATAGTTTTCCTTCGTGTTCCAACTCTTTGGTAAACTGTATACGTCTGTGGTAGCTGTTGATAACTTTGAGTGTTTCTTCTACTTTGTGTCCTTTCTAACTATGCAGAATAAGTCGTCTAGGACAGTTGTAATAAATTATTATGCGTATTACAAGGTAAGTGGTTATAATACTAATATTGAATAGCTGTGGTTGTCGTGATTATGGATTACGCACACTAATACACTTTTTTCCATTTACTAAAAAAAATAAAAACATTTTCCATGCCTGCTATTGACTATCACCAGACAAAGGCGTAGAGTGCAAGTGCATAAAATAATAAAACCCCTTAAGAAAAATATTTAAATTTAACAGTTTTTAGTAGAGTCAACAACCATGGGGGTCACGGCGCCATCATAAAAACATAAAATTTTCAAAAAAATAATCTGTGTGTTTTTTGTTTGTTAAATTTTTATTAGTTTATTGTGACTCATAATTTTATTAACCATAATAATTCGTCGTTGTCTTGAATGGAATAAAACAAAAAAAAAAATAAATAAATAAATAAAAATATTATGAGATATACGACTGCAAAATAGACAAAAATTAAAAAAATGAAAAAACAAGAAAAACAAATGTTAAATATAAAAAACGAACTATAAAGTATACTGCAGCGGTAATAATTCACAGCAAGATACGATAAATGCATAAAATGTACAAAAACAACGAATGAATGCATGTATGGATAGATGAATGGATAGAGGTATGTAGCATATCATCACTCGTTCAACCACTGCGAATAGATCAAATCTCGTTAAAATAAAGGAAAAAAAAAATTTTTTTTTTTAAATAATCAAGGTGGATTGTTGGTTTATGACACTCTGGTTTCAAATAAATAAACAAATAAATGTATATTCATTTACGAATTCAAACATGCCTTCGTATATAAATATATGAATACATATTTATTGTTGTTGTTACTGATTTCTTTAAGTGAAATAAAAATGGAAACTACTAAACACAACCGAAATGCATCCTAAACATAACTGATACACCAACATACAGAGCCAACACACCATCCGAATAAAACCACGTATAATAAATGCATATTGCCACACTCTATACGACATACAGTGGGATGCAGAATAATTCACTTGTGTAGATATATAAAACAATTAAAGAAATTTTTTTATAAATACTTTTTTTTTATTATTTTCGATAGTTGTGAAGTTTATAGACAGAATTATAATAAATTAAAAAAATCAAAGTTATTAATTGAGCCCTTGAGTTTGATAGTGGTATAAGTCATATTTTCCTTTTTTCGAGATATTTAGAGTTTTGCATTTAAAAGGATTAAAAAATATTTTTGTATTATGTAATATGATTTTTCGACAGCAAAGTAGTGCCAACAAACAAGTATTTATTATGATTGTGAAATTTATAACCATTTATAAAAGGAAATGTGGTTTTGAAAGGTTGAAATGACTTATACCACTTTCAAAATTAACTGTATGACTTTATAAATGACCTACACCAACAAGGAAACATTTTTGTAAGAAATTTACATTTAATTTAAACTCATTTCATTGGAACTAAGTAAATTATTTATTAGTATTTAGGGAAATAAAGTGTTTGTGAAAAATTGGTGGGATATAGGGTGCAAATCCATCATATCTTTACGTTTTTCTTCTGTTATTGGTCTAATGGTTGTGTATAATGGGAGCGAATCAATATTTTTGTATATTCTAGGTCTTCCTCTTTTAGGTGAGAGGTCTAATACTTTGAATTCGTAATTGTCATCCAAGGAAGTTTTATAAAACATCTTATATGGAGCATATTTTAGAAATTTGATCCATTGTATTTTTAGCCAAGACACAGCTTCTTTATTAGTGTTTTTCTCTCTATTATTCGTTGATTCTTTTAGTTGTTTTGTTTTTTTTATATCCTTCGTAATTTCTGGGTCTTCTTTGTTTTATTGATTGTTTTCAAACCAAACCATACAGAAACAAATTATGTTTTTTGAAAGTTGATAATTTCAAAAAGAATCAAAATTAGCTTTCCTGTCTTCATATCCGATTTCATTTATACAGTTTTTGGAACAAAGGCAATCTTTATTTTCGAAAAGTTTACCACTCACATGCTTAGACTCTTTTGTTTCATATTCCTCTCCACTATTTCTCTTCACCCCTATCTGACGACATGACAAAATTACTAATTATTTTGCCAAACTTTGTGAACAGACTGACTTATACCACTATTTTGTTAACCAACTTAAAAATAAACTCATTTTATCGAGTTAATTTTCATGGCATACTGCTAATCTCTTCAGATTATGTTATTTTATTAGGATTTGATATGAAATAGCTGATAAACTAGATTTTTAAAATTCTTGACTTATACCACTTTCAAAATCAAGGGCTCAATTATGTTTCGTTCATTTAAATTAGAGACCATAGAGTCGCATTATAATTAATATTCTTTGACAACTTTAAAAATATGGGAATATGACTGATATGGGCATAAAAATAGGGTTATCCTACTCATTTTATCCAACTAATTCGATTTGGATAAAGAAGCACATAAGTTCTATATTTTTCTTAAATCTTTGCATAAACAAAATGGCGCGCCAATTGTGCTACAATAGGAATTTCAAATATTTGACTTTTATTATTCAATGTATTTCATTTTTTTTATTGTATAGAAAATACAACAAAGTTCTATAAAACTAATTGTTTTTGAATATGATAGATCGTAAATGACCTCCATGCTCATCATCGCGTATGCGACACCTGATAAGAATATTTTTCATTGCCACCTGAAGTCGGTTGAAGTCGGGATCGCCTCAATTATTGTTCAGTTGACTACCTTAATTCAGTAAAATTTCTTGATAGCGTTTTGTACACCTCTTGCTTGACATAATCGTATAAAAAAGTCTGGTGCAGTCAAAACATTAATTTGTTTGGGAAGTTCGTTAGAGTTCCCCCATTACCGGTATGGCTATGTGTGTTGTTAATCCTTTGTGCTGGAACCAAATGCTGTTAAAACGGATACGTCTTCTGGGTAAAAAAAAATCCTTCCACATTTTGGTTGTCTCTGTCGGTATATTTTCTTTGAAGATGTTTAGCCACACAATGAACCTTCATAAAACTCCGCATCACCCAGTGACTCGTTATGGGTGCTGTTTTCTCTTATGGATTATTTTTGGATTAAATTCACTCCATAAACGGTAATTTTGCTTGTTTATTTCGTAATTTAGATAATTATTGGCCTCATTAGATAAAAACAAGTAATTTATAAAGCTGTTGTATACTTCGGTTATTTAAATCAATTTATTGCTGAGTTCTAGACGAATAGGTGAATCCAGGGGGTTTAAAGAGCTTGTAATTTGGGCTTTGTATAAAAAGAAGTTGAAGTCATCATGAACTATCCGTTGTAATGACCTTTTGCTAATTTCAATTTGAATCGATAAGTGTTGATTCACTGCCTCAGCCGCTAATGTGCCTTAAATCCGATCATAGCGATCGCAATGGTATGGTATTCGTGCGATGCTTTCAGATTCGTTTACCGCCCTCATAGTGGTCCATCTACTTGAGGGAATGCCACCAAAATCCCGCCTAAGTTCTCATTGGACTAAAATGGCAAAGCCGGATAGCGCTCCACTATCCTTTTTTCGGTATCCCAAGCATTTATTTTAATAATTTTAAATAGTAACCTGCCAAATAAAATTAATATGTTACTGAAGCAGTAATGGCCAACAGGCTGGCTATATTTACAAAATTTCAGCGATGAACATGCATTTCTTTCCGCTTTATGAAATTCTTAAGATCAAATTTTCATTTTTATTTGTAACTAGAAAACCCGGCGCGCGTTGCTACGCCCCTTAATGAATCAAAATGCATTCTGAATTTTAATTGAATATCAAGTGAAAAAACCTAAAAATTATAACTTTTTTAATGGGCGTGGCACTGCCCACATTTTTATTCACGGAACTGTATAGTCATGACAACTTAATATGCGTGTGCAAAGTTTCAGAAAAATCGATCTAGTGCAAGTAGCTAAATATGATAACTTATTTCTTATGGGCGTGGCACTGCCCACTTTTCTAATCACGAAATTGTATAATCATGAGACCTCAGTATGTGTGTGCAAAGTTTCAGAAAAATCGGTGAAGTTCAAGTAGCTGAAAATGATAAATTTTTTTATGGGCGTGGCCCTGCCCACTTTTTTAATAACAAAATTATATAGTCATGACAGCTCAATATGTGCGCAGTGTTTCACAAAAATCTGTCCAGTGCAAGTACCTCAAAATGATACCTTTTTGTTATGGGCGTGGCACTGCCCACTTTTCTAATCACGAAATTGTAAAGTCATGACAGCTCAGTATGTTTGCAAAGTTTCAGAAAATTCGGTCCAGTGCAAGTAGCTAAAACTGATAACTAATTTTTTATGGGCGTGGCCCCGCCCACTTTTACAATCACGAAATTATTTAGTCATGACAGCTCGATATGTGTGCAAAGTTTCAGAAAAATCGGTCAAGTGAAAGTAGCTAAAACTGATAACTAATTTTTTATGGGCGTGGCTCCGCCCACTTTTTTTCACCCATAAACACTCCCTGGTATGTGTACAACAACTTACCAAAGCTTGAGCCCGATCGGTTTTACAGTTTCGGAGTCTATAGCTAACACACACACACACACACACACACAGAGTTTCACTTTTATATATATAGATTTCTTTCAGTCGTTGGACTTAACTAATTTCTGGGACATTTAGTTTTTGTAACCATTTGCTTAAGTTGGTGATATCGCTAAAAACATATGCACCAGTTTGAAAAATTACGACCTGCACTTTAAATACAAGGCTTAAATTGGTAAACGGATGTCGCTTATTCGGCTCAGAATGTGATTCTCAGTCAATTGTTAAACGCTAACGTGTTTGGCAGACAAAATAAGGTATTGTAAGAAAAAATACTTAGTTGCATACTAAATGCACATGAATTTCATAAATTATTATTTTGATACTTCCCTCGATGTATTTCTTTCAATTTACTTTAATATTAGCTTTTGTTTGGACTTATTTTTGCTACTCACTGTATAACTTTGTACAATTGCTGTTGTTGTTGTTGGGCTTTTGTGCAGCATTAAAACGCAGTATAACTTTTAGTGAGATTTATATGGCAGTTACCACAAATTTATTAATTGCCAAAGCTCGTAAATATCTTTATGACGAATGTGAATTCTGGCTGATGTTCAGTTCAGTTCTGTTCTCGCTGAGACCTCATATAACAAATCAAGTTTTTAAAAATGCGAAATAAGGTTATTGTAGCTGCTCTTGTTGTTGTTGTTGGTGATGATGGCTTTTCGCAGTATGTGAAGTATAAGATAATGTTAAGAGTTGCCAACAGGATTGTAGGTCCTCGTGGAAAATTAAAACAAATTACAGATATTTTTAGTTAAAATTTTGTTTCTCTATTAGCAAATATTGGAACTACATTGGGTTTCAGTCATAGTTTTTCAAAGATTAATTAAAGAAAACATACATATATTTCACATAACAACTATGGGTCTTTTAAATGTGAAAAGAAACATTTGCCGAACAGTTTAGATGTAAGGAAATATCGTTTTGTAACTTATCGAATGACTATTTATTAATTTAATTGCAATAGAAAAATTCAGATGTCACTTAAAACTAACAACCTGTTTTTTCGTACAATATTTCATACATATGTGACCTTCTCCGAGAAAAGGGACCTAGTGTGTCGAAAAATGGGTTTGGTCTTAAGAACGGCTTCAGGTACCTAAAAGGGTGTAGAATAAGATGAAATGAGTAAGATTTCTGATAGAAATTTATTTACCCCATAAAAACGTACAAAACGAACACTGGATGCGGCTTAAGAATCAAGTATCGAGATCATAACAAACAGAGCAGCAACAATAGCAAAAGTATTGTCACACTAAAAGCGAAAAAAATACATCACCACATAGGCAAGAACTCACCAAAGTCGGTACCCAAACATAACTAAGTAGCCATACCAAATCGAATCTCACAACTGAAGGTGTGTTCACTGTGATAATGCGTTATGAAACTTTAAATGCGTTTTTCTCAAAACTTTAATTTCACACACTAGGTCCCTTTTCTCGGAGAAGGTCACATATAAATATGTCGAATGCATTGTAACACTCCAAATTCAAATATCAAAATCAGTCAGTTGCTGTTTTGTTTTCGAATAAAAAAATTTTTTTGCTAAAAAAATTGAAAAGCGTCAATAAAAATTTAAATTTTGCAATAAAAATTAATAATAATTTAATAATTTCTTGTGTATTTATTTACAACATATTTTTGTTAGTTTGAAAAAATCAGCAATGAAGCAACTAAATGAACTTGAGCAGCACATGGAAGCTAATGCAGTGACTAAGTTTGATGACAGCAAATTTTCCGCAGAGAGAAGTGAAAGACGTTGTGCACAAAACTAAGCTCTCTAGGGACTCCTACATGATTTATATAAGAAGGATATAATTTCAATTCTCTTTTTGTTGATAGGCCCCAATGGACAAAAATTTTCAAATGTACATATCGTAATCTTAAAGACCTAACAACCTTTCGGCAAAAATTTTAAAACTGAGTTTTTCTTATGGATTATTATTCCCTTTATCATAACGCATAAATGTGCCAAATTTTGAACATCAAATATTAAAAAAAGGGGACCGTTACGCATTAAAAAAACAGAAAAAATTAATCAGCAAAAATCACGACAAAATTTTAATTTTGTTGCATAGTGTAATTTAAACAAACATTAAGACGGCATTTAGACTATGCAATTAACGCCGAGTTTTTTTTTCGTTATTCTCTTTTAAAGTTGCTTCGAAAATCTTTTCACATTACATTACAATTTTTTCCCGAGCATTTATTGTGACAGTGTTCGATTTATGCTTTTCTGTGTTCTGTTGCTAATAAACAAAATGTTGTATGAAGAAATTGTTATTTACTCATACAAAGTAGAACTGCTGATAAGTTATTTGATTTCAGATTTTTACAATTCCAAATAACCTAAGTGACATAACATAAGCTGTGCTTAGAAAAACACAATTTTCCTAATCCATATATATTTCTGGTTTCATTTTAATCAAAATATGTAATTTTCTTTTCAATATTGCAAATAAGTAGTTAAAAATTTATAACGTTTTGTTTCCTCTCCTGTAAACTTTTGAAAACTGCAGATAGGTTATTTCGTCTTTAAGGTGACGAAATACATATGTTATATGTTTCTTATTTTAATTATTTCTCTGTATTTTATTTATATGCTCTTGTCATACACAGCTGATTACTATTTAGCAGCGTTGTATTTCTGTGCATTAAGATTAGTCGTATTTGAACAGATTTCAACAAAACTTGCTTGGCATTGCTGTAATTGTGTGTATTACGGTACAAAAACTGACATGCGTAAGTACATGAAAATAAAAACCTTAGAAATAGGTTAATCCCAATTTAATCGAAAATGAGTGACTAGATTTTTGTCGACATCGCTTAACAGACTATAATTGTATACACACTTTGATTTAAACAATGAATATAATCTACGAGTAGAAACAAAAAAAAAATATGATAAAGCTCAACCGTTTTAAGTTGTTACAATTATTCTCTTTAAAATGGACATATTAAGAAACAAGTGTTTAAGCGAATATAATTACTAATATCCTAAAGGTGTCCTACGTTATCTTGGCGAGTTAGTGTAGTTCAGTTTCAGCTTGTTATCTTCACATTAAAGGTTCTTGTATCGATTTTACATCAGAATGAAAATAAATGGCGCTCTACGAATAATCGATTATTAGGGATGAGTGGAACTGTTATTCGAGATATTGCTTACACTTTGTTCGTTTAAAATGTAAATACTTTTTTAAACAATAAAATTTATCAATTTATTTGTTTGAAGGTTCTGATATTGGAACGTCTGCCTGTTAGTTTACTAATATAAATAATACTCGACCTGATCACAATGCTATATCTTCAGAATCTGTCAGATCTCAACAGATATTTGTAGGTATTGTGGAAAATTTTTAAAACTATTACATTATACAGTATAATTCGAATAATAATATTCATAACAATTTTAAGCGGAATAATTGTGCATCAATTAAAAGTGGAATATATTATATAAAAAGACTTAGTACGTTCTTTATATTATTAATTGGCAACCATGCACTTACACCTCTCAAGCTTTAACTAAACTGGATTGTTTGTTGATTGACTAAATGTCTGAAGTAGTGCGTGATTTTATATTATAGCTTTATGCAGCATGTGCTGCATATGATTTGACATTATTTTTATATCCTTCACAGAGAGGGTAAGGGTATATATAGATTTGTTATACCGTGTGAAATTTCTACAATATTCGTTTGCGACCCCATGTTTATTTTCTGAAATATTATGAACCGGGAAGCCCATTGATCAATATCCGTCTGTCCGTGTGCAACCCCACACTGTTACGCTGTGTGTGTCACTATACCTATTTACAACATGGTGAAGGGTATTACTAGATTCGGTACGGTCAAATATAGCATTCTTACTTGTTTGTTATTACACCATCTAAAGGGTATTTTTTTTACAGATGATCCATAAAGATCAAATTAATTTTAGATAAATGTGTTTAGTATCTTAGATGTTGTCTATTTTAATATTTATGCATCGACCCCTGTGCGCGAAATTATCGTATGTAACAAAAACAAAATTTTACAGGAGAGCGTCTTTATTTTTTTTTTTAATAAGTAAAAACGTAAATAACACTGCTAAACACAATAAAATTTACACAGTGTTATCTCCATAACTAAAAGAGTTATCGCCATAATATTTGTTTAGCAGATGGATTTATGGATGTAGAACAAATTTGCATAAAAAATAGATTTCTTAAAAAACATAACATACGATAACTTCGCGCACAGGAGTCAATATGATTTCTGGTTATGGGTGCTGTTGCTGGCTATGATTCAGTGTATTTTGATATTCCAAAAGTCGGCCAAATAAAATTCTGTCTTTTAAATCATTTAAAATTTTTGGTTTGTTTGTATAAACCAAACACTACCAAAACTACAATAACCAAACGAAATTAAATCGACATTTTAAAAGAAATTTATTCGACATCCTCATTTTTTTAAGAATCATAAAAATTAAACAGACTACCCTTTAAACAAACTGAAAACTTTCAAATCTACAGTCACAGAAACCAGTGATGCTAATTTAAAAAAATACCCTTTATCTTTATTACTTTTGTTTTGACAGTGGTGGTCAACATAAAAAATACATGTGCATATGTATGTATGAATGTATGCATCTCTGTGTAATCAACTTTTAAATAGAAATGTAAATGAATTTTTATATGTTTGCTTAAAACAAAAGGCAAACATAAAATTTAGCCCGTTTTTGTTCTCCACCTTCAGTGTCATAAAATGTCAAACATTAAAAATATAAAATTTAACGAAATCATTATAATTTTCACAACGTTCATAATTCATGCTTTATAGTCAGTCACTCATTCGATCTTAAAAACTGTCTGACATACAGTACGAAACAGTCAGTGCTGTAAAACATGTATGTATGTATAATCAAGCTGAGTGTTATGTGTGATTGAGTTAAAGGATCTCCTGATATAATGACATCAATTCTGTCCAGTTAAAAAAAATGCAAGTCTACTACCTGCCTGGCAGTTTGTTTGTTTGCAGTACGTTTATTAAAAATCAATTAAAAGAGTCAAGCTTTACAAAAGTATCATATTTTTTTAACGTTTTGATGAAGAACGAATTTTATGAAATAATAAATTAAGAATATTTATAACTTTGTATAGTGAGATGAAAATGTAAGAAAAAAACAACATTTAATCATCATCATTTATTCGTCATTTTATAAAAAAAACTTTTGAATTCTTCAGAACTTGTAGAGTTCTTAGGGGTCTGCATTTTACAACTGAATAAATAAAAAATAAAGCTATTCGACTACAATAATTTCTCAATTGAAGTCATGATTGTTTTAGAAAATTACAACGTTATTTAAAATTCAACCATTTTAAACATTTAGAAGATTCAGTTAATTTCATGGTTACAAAATGCACCAGGCAATCATACTTTGAGTTCCCATCTTAGTTTAACAACTGATTACTATTCATACATATAATCTTTAATTTTTTAAACCCTTCACACAAGAGTGAAAAGGGTATATATAGGTTTGTCATTCCGTGTGAAATTTCTACAATTTTCATTTCCGTCCCCATAAAGTATATATTTTATGAAAGCTTATGAATAGGGGAGTCGATAAAGCGTTGTCAGTTTGACCGTGTGTGTGTTGAAATCAACTTTTTTAGCCCCCCGACATCGCTTGGAACAGATCGGTATTGGAAAACAATTCGGAGAATATATATTGCCACGGACAACTTGACAAACACAGGAAAAATAAACCTTAAAAAAATTGAATTTTGTTAACTTGCAATTGATCTAAACATGAAACCTATTTAACATTTTTTTAAAAATTATATATTTATAATTTACCTGTTTGTTGGTTATACTTATTATTTTTAGTACGCAAATTTAATTTTTCTAATAAAAAAAAAAATAAAAATTTTTTTTTAATTTACACTGTAAATTATTCTTGTAGTTAGAAGTTGACCAAGATTAATTTAATTGACATTATACGCACTCAACAACACTAACAAAATGCCTGTTGTTTTTCCTAGTGTATTTGTGAATTTATTGTATGTGTGAATTTATTTCTACGGAGTTTTATGACAATTTTTAGTCATAGACTTAAATTAAATTTGAGGTTTTAAAAATTCTTAAAGTGCGTCATAAATTCTAAACAAATAATAATAATTGATCCGATTATTTTTAGGATTTTACAACAGATATGCCTCATTAAAATATTGGTTATGAATTGCAGACACTTTTGTACCAACTTTAGGAAGAGAGCACTTCCAATATGTTTCATCTTAGGTACGAATTATTGATTTACTTTACGTTTTTCAATTCCAACACCCAAATTAAGACCTTTTAAGTCATTATAACAATTATCATCGTTATCGTCATCAACGACAGATGAACATTAGTTTTATAACACACATTCTTTCGACGTAAAAATTTACGAAATTATAAAACTTTAATGAAAAAGTTTTTCATTTCCTTTCCTAACAATATAACCTCAACCGCTCACTAACACTCACATACAACACACACATACTTTAACTCACACACACACACACGTAAAGCATGTCTCTAAAGGACTTTTAACAGCGATGTCTTAGATTTAATTTTTTATCTATCTTCACACATGAAACAAAGTCTGTTGTTTTTGTTTTCCTGCTTCTTTTCTAACTTAAAGCAACTAGAAGAACTTAAAGAATCAAGTGAAAGAAAAGCATCCTGTTACTTATTTGAACCCCAATGAAAAAGAAAAAAAAAAATAAAACTTATAATAAGAAAAATGCGTAGTTGAAAAATACAGGAAAATAAAACATAAAAAGTAATTTTAATCGAAAATTGATTTATAATTGGAAAAATTTATTTTTGTTTTCGTTGTTTTATCCCTCATTTTCACTGCAGTAAGAGAAATTGATTTACCGCAAAACCCTTAAAGAACATGGAGTAAAATGAAAAATTCTTATAAGAAGAGTTGTAATTGTAGACGTACGGGTAAGTGTTATGCAAGTTGGTGTTGATGTTGGGCATAATCTTAATGGAGCAGAATGGAAAAAAGTTAAAAAAAGAAGTAGTTTTATTATCGTCATTCCAACAAAACAAAATTTAAGATTTGATATAACTTTTTGAAAAACTGCAAGAAGAAAAAACTTAAAAAGAAATTGTTATATAAAATATTCTGTGTGTTTCATTATCACATATTTTTTTCTGATTTTATGAAGTCTTATCTCGAACACATACATGGTCTTGTAATAACTTTACGATAACTTATGTAATCAGGATCAGGACATTAGGTGTGGCACTACCCATACAAAGTTTGAATAGGTTAGTTTGAAAAAGAGGGCCACACAACAAATACATTTATATCGGGTGTCCCAACTAGAACGCAATTTTTAAATTTTAAATAAAACACAGATATTTAAAAAAAAATCGTGAAACTTCATTATATCGTAAAGTAGAAAGAATGAGGTTATGTATGGAACAATATATCGTGCAGATGGCGGCCGCGGCTTTGCTGGCACACACGCGATCTTTTAATGAAATTTTCAATGACCTTTTTGCATAAATGCTGCGGTATTTCATTAATGCAGCGTCCAATTTCCTCTTTTAAGGCTTGAGTCGTCGTCGGCTTATTCGCGTAAACCATCGACTTCAAAAAACCCCAAAGAAAAAAATCTAAAGGTGTTAAATTACACGATATAGGCGGCCAATTCTGGTCTCAGCATTTTCATGTTGTCTCTCCAATACCCAATTAACGAACTCCCTTCGCTGTCCATGGTCAGCTGGCTTCAGTTCCTACGTCAATTGAAGTTTGTATGCATGAAGATGCAAATCTTTCGTCAAAATTCGCTGCATAGTGGATTTGGAGACACCAATTTGCTGAGCTCGGTGTCGAATTGAGGTGGATGGAGTTTGAGTGACATCATCACGTACAGCTGCGACATTTTCGGTCGATCGACCTGGTCGAAGGCGCGTTGTTGTCTTTACATCACTAACAGACCTAGTTTCGGCAAATTTATTCATTAATCTCTTTACAGTTGACTCTTTTGGAGTATTATTGTGACCCCAAATTGATCGCAATTTGCGAACTGTAGCCGCAAAACTTTCACCATTTTGGTAAAACAATTTCACAATGAGAACGCGTTGTTTATTCGTGTAGCGCTCCATTTTTACTAACCTTACTTTCTGCTAGCAAACAATAACAATTGTTCAAATGTCAAACAATGACACTTTGAATAGCGTTAAATATAAAAATTGCGTTCTAGTTGGGACACCCGATATATACTATACGTTTACTTAATCAGCTATATGCATAGTACATACAGTGTCTTCCATCTTAATCCTCAAATTTATAAGTAAGCATAATTTTAATACATCCGTGGTAATACATCGCTCTCACAAAGGTGATGTTCCAACTTTGCCGTTTTCCTGGCACGTTTGGCATGTTATGCTTTCTTACAGTTCTCCATTAGAAATGGTCATAAATTTTCGTGTAGGAAAATAAGTCGAATAGTAGGCGTGGCACTTTAATAAATCATACGTATTAATATGATTATATCTAGAGAATTGTAATAGTGAGATTCCTAAATTCTAGATTCTAGAAAATTTAGCATGGGTTCTCACATTTTGACGAATAACTACTGTTCAGTAGTTACAGGGTTAATAAGCGTGGTATTTACTTTAAATTAATTAAGCTACAGAAGGGGAAAACCAAAAAGCACGATCTTAACTGTAAATGAAACATAAGATTTTTAGAGAGTTATCTTAAATATTTTTTATATGATCTATGAAAATAATTTGTGAAAGAAAATATCGGCCAAATACTCTTTTGGTGGGATACTTTTATCCACTGGTCCATATTTGCAACGATAATGTTGATGTGCAATTGTTGAGCATGACAACTAGTCGAGGTGTACAGCTATTCTGCCACACTATTCCGAACAACAGCAATATTTTCGGTAGAACGAACTGGTCGAGCATGCACATTTGATTGATTATGCTGATTTAAAAAAAATCACGAAGTGCATGAAATGCATTTTGTTTTCAAAGCCCATTTTCGTTTAACAATCTTAACGCGCTGCTCAATTGTGTTCCTCTTCATGGTTAAATTTGTCAAACACTGAAAAAAAGAAATGTGAAATGTCTATAGTTAAGCAAAAAGCTACAACCCACAAAGTGCGAGTCACTTTTAATATCAGGTATTATGGTTGGACCAATTAGTTCTAGTGTACACTAGAAGTTAAACTGTTTTTTTAAATACCAAAATTCTAAAAAAGACAGACAGCAACAAGAATACAATCTAAGATCTTCAGCAGAATAGAGAGAATAGAGAGAGAGCAACCCTGTAGTACGACCGTTTGAATAAGTTAGAACGAAAGAAAATTATGAGAAAACTGCAGAGTTAGGGAGCAAAGTCGTAGTACTTATTTTATATTGATCTAAATGACAATATGCTAAGGGAAGCACTAAATAAAAGTAATATAAAATTGTAATACACTTTGCTCCAAATTCTCAAGTTCTTAATAATTTTTTTTATTTTAATTTTCGTATGCTGGCGTGATCTTTTATTAAGAGCATTCATAGTATTTTTGTAATAACTATCATCACTTATTTAACTACTAGATATCTTTCCACAACTCTATAAGGCTGATATTTAACACATAGTATTTAATTTTTGTATTAGTTTTATTTGCGTTTTTTTATTATACAAAAACTTATAAAAACTTTAGTTTTAAAAACTCCTTAGCTACGCAATTTTTTGCCTTTTGATATCAAGTTTATTTATAGTTTTAGAAAATGAATAAGGTTCCTTTTACGTCTTTTAAGTTTTTTGAACAAACTGGCAAAGAAAACCTTTAAACGGGTTTCTGTGGCTTCATTATTTGAACATAGTAAGCAAATCACTCTTTATATAAAAATGTCTATAAAATATAAAGAAGTTTCATTTCCTCAATTGAAACTAAAGCAATAACCAACTCTTGTTTTTGACGTTTTAAAGAAGGCTAAAATGCTAACAAATACGATTAAGACGACTTTATGATTCACTATAAATAAACAGAGAGAATAGTATATAAGAAGGAAGAAGAAAAATAGTAATAAATCTTATGTCTTAATAGACAAGTCGATTTCTTGTAACACAGTATACGTTCACCGTACACCTAGAAAACAGACAATCAAATCAAATTCATAATTGACCATAGAAGCATCACACATGATTATTCATGTCTAGTTCTTTATGATTTGCATTATTATACCCTTCACCTGTGGTGCACAAGGGTATATATAGCTTTGTCATTCCGTTTGTAATTTCTACAATTTTCATTTCCGACCCCATAAAGTATATATTTTCTGAAAGCTTATGAATAGAGGAGTCGATTAAGCCCTGACCGTCTGTCCGTCTGTCCGTGTGTTGGTTGAAATCAACTTTTAGAAGCAACTATATGTTCCTCAGATCTGTATATGGTATCAATCTCTTGGAAATATCCAGGAATGAATCGCTATTGAAATTCAGCACAATCGCCCCATAACTTTCTGAGATATGAGCAAAAAACCACGACCACCTCGTTTTTTCACAATTACAACAACAACATACATACATGTAAAAAACATACCAAACAAAAAAAATTACAAAAAAATAAAAAAATTTAAAAAAAATATAAAAAAAAATAATAAAATATAAATAATATATTAAATAAAATAAAATAAAATAAAATTTTTTTGGCTCAGCTGGGATTCGATGCCACATTTATTCTAACGTGTACGTATGCACGTATTTTATATTGGATGAATGGTGATACAAACAATTGTTATTGCATGACTACACGTTGTGAAGGGTATATAAGATTCGGCACGGCCGAATATAGCACTGTTACTTGTTAGGAATATATTTTGTTGTATTCCATATTAAAAATGTAGTAAAGTTTCTCATCGTCGTTATCAAGCGAACGTGGTGTGCTTTGCAAATATTTCTTTAAAGACTTGTAAAGAGAGTAAGTCTTAGAAATTGTAATAAATTATGGTCCTTCGAACCAGTTGTATTTTGGGTATTGAAGATGTTTCAACCAGATTTGATGTTCACGACATTGCAAATACTGCGTTAGCAAATTTAGCTTCGAAAAATGCCACAGGTTCAGTGCTAATACTTAGATCTTATGACTGCTATTTCTTACAGACTTATAATATAAACGGTCTTGTGAGATTTAATCTTGTTACTACCGGCTCTTATATTTTATTCACAGTACTTACGAAAGAGATTAAAATATATAAGCAAATCATAAATGGTTTCTAATGTTGAATGAGAATGTTCGTCAGAGTGCTATGTTAATTATTTAGTTTCACTGTTGACAACTTGTGATAGATATTCCACCAAGTAAAAATATAAATTTTTATTAAATTGAGAATCAAAGTTATTTCAGTATTTTATATTTGCTTTTCTAAAACCATCTCCATTTGGCCTTTCCAGTTTCCATACATCGATTTGATTTAGAAAACCGACTGAAGGTGAAATCTGATTGTTTTAAGCCTATTACTCTTAATGCATTTATCAACTGTCTCAAATATCTGCAAAAAACTACTCACTTTAAAATCATTATCAGCTGCCTCGAAGGACTAATCAGTATTGTACTAATTTGCCTGTCTGGAGATTGTGGTTTCGATTCCTGCAAAAGACTACAATGGGCAAATGGTCTTAATTATCCAACTATTACAATCAGAGTTTAATTTCTAATAATAATTTTATATATTTATTTTGTCAACCTGTTGATGAACTGCAAGTGTTTTTGGCATAAGTAATTAAATTACAATTTATTACAAATTACAAATTTTTTTATTATTTATTAATAATTCACAGAAAATAAAAAAAAATTATTATAAACATTAACTGTTAAAAACAATTATCTGTTCTTATCTCTACCAAACTGGTGGCTAGAGCAGGACAAAAATAGTGATATAAATGAATGACAATAACAAAAAAAAGTAAAAAGGGTTGCTGTTTGGTTAAAAATTTCAATCTAACTCATTGTGGTAAAATATATGAAAAAGGAAAAACTAAAAGTAGTTACCGAATTCAATTAACTTAAGTCCCGTGAGTTAAATAGATGATATTTACAACTAACATGTAACCACCGATCAGAGAGTGCTGATGATGAAATCGTAGCTGGTTTCGAAAATGCATTCCACTCGGCTAGTGTCGGTAAAAATATAATTTTTCAAGATTTATTCTTTCATTTATCACAATTAAAAAATTCTTTGTAAAAATAAAAAATGTTAAATATGAACTCAAGCCTGATTAAAAATTTAAAAATTCAATAATAGTCAATATTTCGCCAAACAACGGCTAGCATTTTCAGGACTAAGCGAGTTACAATAATTAAATTAACAACACAGCTCAATTGTAACACAATTAATTGATTATTTATATAAAAAACTTGCATATAATTATTAATTGTATCGTATTAAAAAAAATATATAAAATAATTCGCGTTCTAAGCGATTATAGGGTTCAGCTAGGACAGTATGATTTTGTGTTTGAATCTATATAATTTCGTTTTGAAATTTGCATGTATTGTCAACACTGAGTAATTACGGTATAGATTGTTGAAAAAAAGTACAAAAATATCTCTAACACCAATGAACAAGTTTTGGAAAATGCAAAAACTTTCGTTGTTTTGATAAGAATTTTAAAATTTCCTTCATTCGCTTGATTTTTATTAATTTTTGCAGGTTTTAGAAAAGAGATTTTTCTTTTCCTTTATCATAGATTTCACAAATAAACATCCCTTTTTGAAACAGATAGTATAGAAATAAACTGATAATAAGAACTTTTCCATCCCTGGTATATGAATTTGTTTTAGCAGAAACAATTCCGATATATTTTCTATTAGAGGAAAATGGGGAAAATAAGGCGGAAAAAAGCAGATCAAGGTGATAGATGGATTATAAGACAAGAAACCCTTCAAAGCTGGAAAAATGTAACAAGAAAACGACAACTAGATAGACTAAAATACCTTCTCCAGGCATAAACATCTGTTTTAAAAGGGGAAGTGGAAAAATAAACTACAACCTGACCCAGATGATGTCAGGTTAGGAATATTTAAGGAAATATCTGTATAACATAGGCAAGTGCAGCACACCATATTGCTTATATGAAGAAAGCAACATAGTCAACCTCAGCGTAGAACAACTTTTTGAAGAGTTGTAAATAGATTGAGAAGAGACGAGAATTGTAAAACACTGTGGGCGAGATATATACTGAGAGTATTATAGATTGCATGATCCATTGACGAACAATATCAAAGTACTGTGAGTACATTCTCAAAAGTAAGAAGCCTTATCTGGATGATGCAGGATAAGTATTGAAACTGGATTGGCGAGGGCCTGTACGAAGGTAAAAACAGACTGACTAGGGTTACAACAAGCAGCAAAAAGAGAGAAACCCACCCGAAGTAATGCATTGCAGTAATCCCAGGGAAGAATTATTTCCGGAAGGGGACATAAGGGGTTTTTTAGTCGGTATACCGAGTAGGAGAGCTCGACATACCACATATGGTGACGACCGACCGTTTATACCAAACTGCATTTTTTACCTCCTTCTTGAAAATAATACATATTCGCCTTAACAGAAAACATGTTTTCGTGTTTTGTTGTGGTAATTCGACGTTTCATATACGTGTAGAAATATGCTTTGAACAAAATGATTTACAATTACAATAATAAATTGAAATGAGTACATATATAATTCTTCATATTACGTTCGATTTGAATACTGAAGTTTTTACAAAATTTATTTCTTTGTTGTTGATAACACTAACTAAAATCTTATTTAATATCGACATTAATAGTCATTAAATAGCGACATCTTAAAGTAGGGTATTTTAGAAAATAAACTAAAATTCCTTTGATGCGGAAACTATTATAAAACTTTTTTGCCAACACTTTTTCTCAAAAGTACCATCGGGTAAATACCATGAAATAAGGAAAAAGAAATCTTGAGGTTTTCTTAAATACAAAAAGAAAAAACGTTTGCGTGCATTTTTCTTCTAAATGTGTTGCAAGTAGTATTTAGTTGTTGTTTTTATTGAGCATAAAGTGCAAATTCAATGATTTGAAATGAACTGAAATGAATTTAATGGCTGTTTTAACACTATAATCAAAAGGATTAACAAGCAAATTACTTCTGCATTTAGTTTTAGTATTTTTTTTGTGTTTTCGTTTAATTAAGAAAATTTTGGTTTTTTAGACAAATTAATGAATGATAAATTTCATTAAACGAATTTTGTGGTTTTTAATTTTGTAACTTTAAAACATTTTTGTTTTTTACTTTTTTTTTATTGATGTTGGTGTTTTATATTTCATTGACACATAAAACAAAAAAACACAAGCAAACAAATTACATTTTATTAGTTTTTTGTCTGCTTTTTATTATTGTATATTTGTTTGTCTGGTTTATGTTGCTGTTGTTGTTGTTGTTTTATTTTTGAGATTTAACTAAATATGTTTAATTAATTGCATGACTCTAGTGGGTTTTTGTACATATTGACCATAATTGTCAATATAGATAATGATTACAAACAAGATTTTTTTGTTGTTGCAGTTGTTATTGTTGCTACAACTTGTTGTTGGTGTTAGTACAAATCATATAATGCTCTTTCATTATTTGCTTATTTCATATTCAATTCATGTATTGGTTAATTTAACCAAATTTGTTAATATGTACATTTTATTTACTTTGATTTTTAAAGTTACATACATACAAACACAAGCAAACAGAGGATTAGATGTTTGTGTGTTTGTATAGAAAAGCACGCGATCAACCAACACCCGGTGCGTATGAGTAACAACGAGACAAATAGTAGATTTTAAATCATCTGTACGAAAAACTAACACAAAAAAAAAACAAATTTATTTACAACTATCCAAAAAATGAACAAGGCCTTCACTATACAGACCTTTTTATCTTTCACCTGTGCACGCAAAGAAAAAATATGGTTGTGGTAACCGTAATCGAAGAGCATCATACTATGATTGAATTCTATGATTATCATTAAAACATATAATGGTTACCAGTTATCATTATTATGTTTTATTAAAGTATCATTCAATAATCATGTATATGACTACAATTGAAATCGACAATCTTTGCTTTTTTACGGCAAATTATTGTCTTTTGTTGTAACGTACACATATTGATGGTACTTACCAATTTAATTGCAATTTTTATACCAATATTTTTTTTACAATTTTTCAAAAATTTTGTTCCTTTTTTTGACATCTCAAACTTTTAAAATAATAAAAATATATTCAGCAAGAAGAAGAACAGTTGAAATCAAATTATTATTAAAAAAAAAATCATAGCTTAATAAAATTGTAATCATATTGTTGTCTCATTTATTATTTAATGATTACTTTTAATTTATAATGCTCTTGAATATAATGTTATTTTTGTCCAATTATTTTTTTTAAATGATAACCATTTTGAAATATTTGCGAAAAGTAAACATTAAATGATACAATTCAAACAAATGCTTGATTATCGTGACAAAATATATGATGAAATGACCAAATATTGTTATAGAAACTATAATATGAACGTCGTGATCATGTCGTAACCATGGGTTTTCTTTGCGTGTGGTGCCAAGAGTTAATTTAGGTCTGAAATATTCATTTCCTACCCCATAAATTATATATTTTCAGAAAGTTTATGAACAGAGAAGTTGATGGAACAATATCTGTCTGTCCGTGTGTTTGTTGAAATTAACTTTTATAGGCAACCACGTAATGCACACATATGTTTGTAGCAGTGATCGGCTTTGAGTCGTTTTTTCGACATTCATAGTGAGCCACAAAACTTGAGTATAAGTGCGTAAAAATCATTGAAATTTAACTGAGCTGACGTACGCATGCGCACAAGAACGTTGATTTATAAGTACAACACACAATGAACATAAATACTACGTCGTACTTATATTTGTAGCGTCCCATATTTATATGATTTGCAAGACTACTCACGTTGATTCATAATTTTAAGAAACTACTTATCTTCATAGGATGAAGTAAGTTGACTCAACAACAAGAACATAAACAGCTGTCATTTGTATGAAGCATAAACAATGTTGCCAGGTCGGAGAGTGCAAGATATTTTTTGGCCGCCAGAAAATATGCAATGTTATAATGTGCAATATACAATTTTTGCAAGTATCACTATTTAATTTTTAAATAAATGCAACTGATTATGGCTTTTAGGCTAAGTTTTGGTTGGTTTCTATAATAAGAGGTAAAGAATAACAGTTGTTTTGTGCTTTTTATTATCATGTTTAAATTTTTTGCAGTAAATTAAAAAACTGCGTTCTTAATTACTTAAATTTGAAAGATAATACGCAAAAACAAAATCTCTTAAACAGACATCAAAGCAAGCACTTTATTTTTGCTTGTTGTTTTTGTATTATTTTGTTAAATTTAAATTGTCTAGTTTTTTTAACAATCCACAATTATTATGGTGAATGCCAAATTGTTATCTGGCAAGCCTAGTTAAAACACACAACTTCATAATGACTACGCGAGTCATACGTCCTTTTGATTGTCTTTTTATTTTGCATGAACGACAATAGCAATCAACTAAGTCATACATGTTGATGAATATGAATACTGTAAGTACATTTCATTTAAAAGTGCGTAAAAGTAGTGAAGGCTTTTCAATAAGTTTAAATGCGTATAAATCAACGAAAAAATGAATAATGATTCAAGTTGACTTACTTCATTAGTATTCGTTGCAGATCTCTGGTTTGTAGTATCAATCTCTTAGAAATATTTAGGAATTAATCGCTATTAAAAACCATCACAATCGCTGCAAAAGTTGCTGATATATAAGTAAATAAATACGACTGCCTCTGTTTTTTCCACAAATAATTTTTAATATATCGAGTTATTCAAGCTCCTACTTTCTGGACACGCTAGTGAAACCAAGTTGCAAACGGTTTTCCTGAGAAATTCAAACAAATCGGTGTGAAACTGAGATATAAACAGCCAAATACAACTGTTTTTGTGTTTTTCCTAAAACCGTGGGTGAATATGAGTATCAAATGAAAAGGCTTGAGTAGGAAAATACAAACATTATAGACGCTATGAAATTCATGATATATGCAACGAAATGGCGTACAATCAATTTTTATATGAGTCAAATGAGTTTAGTATTTTAAAATTTTCTCCTTAACATCCCCAATAATGGTATCAAAAATTTACAAGAAGCTGTTCTAAGGAAAATTAAGAATATATCGGACAAATATATTAATAACGAATTTATCCCCTTTTAATTTGTTTAACCCCCTTAATATTAAATTAATAGAATAGAAGACAGTAAACAATGAAAAAATAGAAAATCAAGATCTGAATATAGTAGTTACGATTTAACCCCCTTGAACCCCCTTCATATGGGTGTAAAATCAAACAGCTAACTATGTAGAAATTTAAAGTCTAAGATGGCATCTGAAACAAAATGGTTGATTCATTGTTTTTTAACCCCATGCATATGGGTATCAAAAATAAAGGCTTGATTAGTAGAAAACAGTAAACGATCGAATTTAGGACTCTAACTTCTTAATAACGCTGATTCTTCTAGAAGTCAGTACCTTAACTTATTAGTAATAAATTAAATTTTTGTAAAATATGTTGATCAACTTTCCGCCAGAGGTGAAAGAAAGAAAAATGTTCTTTTAGGTAGGAAATATGTGTATAAAATATTATAAAATATTTTTTCTGTTTAAATATTCTATTAAAACTTTCATAGTTAGATTAGAGGAACGCGGCATATTGTTTGTTTAATAAGGCCTTAAAAAAGGCCTTTCTGCTACAACTATCTCCCGCTCAATACGTGCGTCTTTGTTCATTGCAAGTTACTTGTACTCGTATTTGTTTGTAAACCAAATCTGTAGGCTGGAGACATAAATCATGTTTCCATAAATATTTTTCATAATCTAAATGACTAAAAATTTTTAAAACAAAGCTAAATACATCTAATAAACAAATATACAAATAAACTCTTAAATTAACAAACAAAAACACTTAACACTTGCACTGTGGAACAAAATATATTTTCTAAATATAAGAAATTTTATAGTCGTTGAGGAAAAACTTAATGGTATGTTAAGGCGGGTCGAAAAAATGGTTGTGCCAGTCACTCCCCAGAATGAAATGAAGATATGTTAATGAAGTTTCTAAAACAGGATTTTTTTTGCCACTCCCACACAGCATTTTTTGTTTTTTATATATAGCGCCTCTATTTACAGTCCGACCTCATCATATTGCATATCGTTGTTCATGGCTTGACTATAGCTTAATATTTTCTCTGGGTGACTTTTTAATATAACGTAAAATTAAAGATGTCATTTATGATATGTCGGATCCTAATGTTAAATTGTTAGCATCTATTTTGACATATTTAATTTGACGTTAGATTAAAAAATTACCCAGGGAAAAAATAAAGCCATAGTCAAGCCATTAACAATGATATGCGATATGATCGGACTTTAAATGGCGGAGCTACATATAAAAAACAAAAAGTGCCTATTTTGGGGCGTGGCAAACACATTTGTTTCATGTATTAGAAACTCCATTGACATATTTTTCATTCTAGGGGTGACTACTTTTTGGATGTAGGCCGACCCGCCTTATTGGTATGTCTGTCTTTGGTATGGAAAGTCCCAAAAATATTGAAAAAGTAATCCGAATTTGTCAAAAGGAAATTGATCACATTATTGAACACTGTTGAATACACAGGTTGCATTATCGATACATTTTTATTAAATGTTTTATTTGTTTATTTAATGTTTGGCATTTGTATAATTTTTTTACTCCACCTGCCATTAAACTGTTGCTAGCAAAGAATTATGTTCAGTTTTTTTTGACATATGAATCTGTTCTTTTGTCCCGTCCAGTTGAACGTGAGGTACATTCGTTTTGTATTTTAAACTTGATTTTTGATTTATTGCCAATTATTGTATAAAAATATGTTTAATTAAAGTGACATACAAAGTCCAGCAAAAAAATTTTTAACTATAAATAATTGACATACATTTATTTTATTAGTAAAAATTATAAATGTTTAAATAAAATGGTTAGCTGTGTAAACTAATAATAAAATTTTAAGTTGTATTGGATATACCTACATGCCATACAAACATACGTTAGAATGAATATATATTTATGTATGCATTTCGTGTAAATACAACTCTGTTAAGTCAAAATGATGTTGCCATATTTGTTGTGTTGGCAGCAAATATAATTCAATTTGTACAATTTCATTCTGACTTCGCCACTTATGGTGGTACAACATTTTATCACATCTTGTCATCAGTTTATGATGTTTATTATTTAACAAATTGTAGATTATTATTGTATAAGTAATACGTACAAACATGCGTAAAAGGATTACGAGTTTGCGAGTTTATCTTTTCAGTATAGAAAACCAAGATTATCAAATAAAAAAAAAGTTTGTAAAACAGAAATGGAAATCTTTTTTTGTAATCGAATTAAGTAAAATGCAATGAGGGAACGTGCCAAATGTCAATTGCACTTTGTCAATGAAGTTGTTGCAAACTTGTAAAAAAAAAATTGCCTATAATTTTAACAAATTGTTATTCTGAATATAAATATTAATTAAAGTTATTTATAATTAACAGTGCTGTAAAGAAATAAATAAATAAAATTTATTTACAACCTTTAAGTTTTGTTTCATATAAAGAAAATTTGTTACTACTGTAAAGTTGATATATGTTATTAAAACAAAAGAAAAAATTATTTTGTTTCGCAGTATATATTGAAATTAATTAATATTAAATCACATTTGTTTAATTTGTAACCCCCTCTTAATATACTGTACGATTTTTGTGTTAGTTCACAGTATTGTAAGCTTGTATTTGGCAGTTTCATAAAAAATATTTTTAAAAGCAATATAATTTTATTTTACTTTGACTTCTCCATCATTTCGAGCGTGTTCAACATATTAAAGTAAAAAAGCCTACAATTCAAATATCCATTTAAAACATATGGTATTATTTTAATACAACTAATTTTAGAATACCGCGCATTGCTTTCTCTAATTAATGCATTTGTTTTTATTTAAAATTAATTATATTTTTATACCCTTCACCTGTGGTGCACAAGGGTATATATGGCTTTGTCATTCCGTTTGTAATTTCTACACTTTTCATTTCCGACCCCATAAAGTATATATTTTCTGAAAGCTTATGAATAGAGGAGTCGATTAAGCCCTGACTGTCTGTCCGTCTGCCCGTGTATAGGTTGAAATCAACTTTTAGCAGCAACCATATGTTCCTCAGATCTGTGTATGCTATCAATCTTTTGGAAATATCCAGGAATGAATCGGTATTGAAATTGAGCACAATCGCCCTATAACTTTCTGAGATATGAGCAAATAAACACGACTGCCTCTGTTTTATCCCATATTTTTACCACTAAAATTAAATATTTTTTAGCCATAGAAATAGCCATAAATGTGCCATCTGAGCCAAATGAAAACCTTTATAACTTCTATCATAAATTGTGTGAAATGGTTGAAATCTCGCCTCCGAGTATTAAATCAATTTTTCGTGTTAAAGTAAAGAAAAATAACACAAACCCAAGGAATAACAGTAAAAGATTATCTGATGCTGCAATAATCGTAAAATTTGAATGTCCCTATGAGAGAAACTTGTGTTTGAAATCAATAACCAATTTTATCAAGTATCGAAGGGACCGGTTGCGTTTAAATCAAATTGGCTTTGATAGCTCTGTTCCTTTTTATGTAAATGAAAATCTTACCCCTGATAATCATCGTATATTTTTGCAAGCTAATAGTCTAAAAAGAGATGGATTAATATCAGCTGCTTTTATAAACCGAGGTCTAGTTTACGTGCGGCTGCTTGAGAATGATGAACCAACATGCATCTACGAAGTCGATTTTTTAAAAAACTTATTTCCTGCTTCGGAACCTGATGATGAAAACATATACCGTACTCGTGATAAAACATTTCGTGATTAAAACTGCAGCTCATAATATTTATTTTTTGTCTCTTAACTTATTTCATTATTTATGTATTATTTCAAAATATCCTTTCTATTCTCTACATTATAAAAATTTTACAACTTTTTATTTTTCTAATAGACTTTTAAAAGATTGTCCTATTGTTATTGCGTATTACAGTTTTAGTGCCGCAGTTGATAATTTAGAGCACACTATTGATAAAAAACTTTTAAACTGCTTTTACTTTTTTGATTGTGCTTTTCTCTTTTTCAGTAAATATCAATTGGTGAAAAATTTTATTGTTAACACAAATGCTTGCATTGCTTATAGGCTTATTATTTGTTATAATGACTTTGCAAAATGATAATCAGTTAGTTGGCTCCTTAACAAAATAGTTGTCTGCACGCAAAGAAAAAACATGGTCGTGGTAATCATAATCGAAGAGAAACATACAATGATTAATTGTATGATTGTAGTTAAAATATATATTGGTTGCAAGTTATGATTATTATGAATAATTTAAAATCACGAAATTATCTATTATAACTACAAATAAAATAAATATTCTTTGCTCCTTTCAGAGACAAATTATTATTCTTTGATGTTATTATGTGATGTAATTATTCTATTTATGTTTTAAATAAAAATTTTTTGTATCAATATTTTCTTATATTTTATAGTTTAAATTTATGATTTATTGAACTTTGTCTAAAATTTTTTTATATTTTCTTCACACGTAGAACCTTTAAATAATAAAACTGTATTCAACAAGAAGATTCATTGAAAGCGATTTAAAATTAAAAGAAATCATAATTTGATTGCCTTGTGATCTTACTGTTGTTTCACACTACATTTAATAATTATTCTTAATTTTAAATATTTTTTAAAATAATGTTATTTTTGCTAAGACATTGTACTATTTTTCTTATAATAATTTTGTAAGTCATACTATTTTTAATGAACAACCATATCCAAGTTTTCGTGAAGATTAAAATTAAAAAAAAATAAAATTCAAACAAACGCTTGATTGTTGTGACGAAATTAATAATAAAACAAAATAAAAATATTTATAACTTCGTTTTGATAACCAAATATTGTTACAGAGAACATAATATGACCGTCATGATCATGTCGTTACCATGGCTTTTCTTATCATGTAAAGGGTGGCTAAATTTTAAGGGCCGGTGTTGAATGTGAATCACACCTAAACGTCAAGTTGTTTTTCTGCATTTTATTTGACATTTCTCAATTTAAGACTAACTCAATTTGAACCATGGAAAGATACACAATCGAGCAATTTGTTAAAGTTATTCAGGCTTATTATGAAAATAAAAATGCATTCGTGCACTTTGAGATTCTTTTGGTCAACATAATCGTTTAAATTCGTCCACAACCGGGAGAATTTTGAAAAATATTAAAATTTCAGCAAAACAGGTCTGTATGAAATGTGAAAATGCCTTCCTAGTTCATTGAACGGAAAACATTGCTGTTTTTCGCGATAGTGTGGCAAAAGAGCAGTCAATCTCGACTCATTATCGTGCTTAATAATTGAACATCAACATTGTCATGGAAAATTTGGACCAACGGATGGAGGTATGCCGCCGACGTCGCAGCGGCCATTTGGACGATATTTTCTTCCATACATAATTAAATCATACCAACATTATTATAATAAACAGAAATGACAATAATTTCCTAAATAATTTTTGTTTTATTCAAAATTAACTTCGGCCCTTAAAAATTTAACCACCCTTTAGTAGTAAATATAATAAAAATCAGGAATATCAAACATCCTTTTTTTTTTTAGTGAGGGTGGGGGTGTAGGAGGTGTAAGTCTTACATAAATTCCCGATGTTCTGGTTTTGTCATATTCTTACCGACTAAAACCACCTCCTTCTTCATCGTCACTCCCTGCGGAACTGCCTGTTTTGGTTTTACGTCGCAGGGTGGTTTCGAGATTTACATTTCCAGAGTCCTTTTATCTTTGTACCTTCTCCTGTAGCTTAAGTAGCACTACCTTAAAATAGGTACCTATTCTCTGCCAGTTATCATGGCTTTCCATTATTACATAGATAATGTTATGCTGATATACTTCTCTACCAACCTCTCGTTCCAGTCGAGCTTTGTCATGTACAAATCTAGGGCAGTTAGACATTACGTGTTCCACATTGTCTATTATACCTGCACATCGTGGCCATGTTGGAGAATCATCATGCTCATATTTGAACAGGTATTTAGCTTCTGTATCCTCCGGGGTCCTTCAGAAATTGCGTAAGGTAATAATTAACTTTACCATGCCTCCTACCAATCCAACTTACTATGTTTGGAATGAGCTTATATGTCCATCGTCCCTTTTGGCTCTCATCCCAACGAGCTTGCCATCTTTGCATGCTCTCCTCTCTTTCATCAATTCGCTCTTCTCTTCCCGAATGGTCGCCTTTTGTCCTTTCTTATCTTTGTAGTGCTTTGTCAGCAAGTATGTCTATTGGTATCATATCTATTTGTCTATCTATATATCTGCCTGTATGCACTTATGTGATTTACCTTACACACATTTGTATGTGTGCTTAATTTAAACTATATATGAGTTAACAACAATTTTGGAGTCTTTCGCATTTTATTTAAACATACGTACAGTTCGTCATCTCCAAATCTATACCTCTTTGACAAGAATTTCAAATATACTCGTGCACACCAATGCATAATTAAAAACTGAAATCTAGGCTAGGCTACGAAGGTGGTGTTTTTAAAATTTTTACATGTCTGCATTATAGTGAAGAGTATATAAGTTTCGTCATGGCCGAATATAATTGCAGTGTAACGCTAACTGATATTAAAAAGGAGTTTTTCGTAAAGCTTTTTGACAGCCACTTTTAATATTTAATTTAAATGAAATTGAAGATTATCAGATATTTGTTCTTTATTAAACTAAAATGTATTACTTTCTCCCATACTAAATAAATGTTTATTTCATTAATCTTTTTTCTTCTTTTCTTTTTTGATTTAGTAAAGTTGCAATACAATAACAACAATTACGTTAGATTTAATAATTATTTAAATTAAAAAAAATAGTGACCAGGCCTATTTAAGCAAATACGTGAGCGTCACTTAGATTCGTGGATTTGTTGCTGTATGTTTTTTAGATACATAAACTTAACAACAACAACAAAAACATTTCAACTACTTATTTATTGAAAACAATACACACTCTTGAGAAAGATTGAATTGTCTCAAATGTACATATTGGTTAATAAAATTACCTTAAAGGCATGTGGTGTCCACATACTTAAATAAAATATATTTTTAAGGCATTTAAAATAAGTTTTATTACAAATTAATAAATTACAAAATTATTGTGTTACAAAATTTTTAAAAATATTTTTGTTACCTGCAACAGCAACTAAATAACAGGGAGATTGTATCTTTACCCCACATATGTATGTGCGAGTATAAAACGGTCATTTATTGCACATCAAAACGCATAATACAAACGCAATGCAAACGCATTCGAACGTATTCAAAAACGTCAATAAAACATCATAGTGAGTATCAATGCAACACTTTATGAAAAAAACCGAAACACACCAACGAAAAGCGAATTGCTTATACTCGTAGTTATACATTAACACGTTTGAATGTATGTACTTATGAATGTTGAAATTGTATAAATAAATGAAAAAATATGAAAATGCATAAGAGTAAATCAACTCGAAGTTTATGATATAATTTCTGCTTTAAAAACTTACAGTAAAATCGTCAAGACTGGGCACTTTTTGGTCAGTTAGTTGTCTGACAGTACAACCTGAGACAAGTCAGTTTGTCAGTCAGACACATATACAATGATCACGTACTGCGGGGCATTACAAGCCACATACAAAGCGACAATTATGGTTGAAGATGACATTTCTTTTTGCTGTTCACTTCTTAATTGAACAACAACAACAACATAAAATATTAAATATTTTAAGGGGGTATTAAATCAAACATCAAGAGTATTTTTCATAACTTAGTTGTTGTGCTATTTGGTCAGCTACTTTGTCAGTCATTTGGTTAGTTCGTCAAACACTGTTGTGACAGTCATTTTACTTTATTGTTGATTTTGTTTACTTCTTTTTTTTGCAGTATATGACGGCTATTGACAGTTATGGTCATAAGGCAGCGACAAAAGCAGCCACACCAGCAGTAAGAAGTTAGTTCAACAGTAAACGTCAGCGAGTTTGAACCAAATATTTGTCAATCATAAGTAACAATAAGCACTACATGTTGACTTTTACTGTAAATTACACTATTTCCAACAGAATATTGAAAAATTGTATGTGTCTGTCAACAAATTAAAAAAGGATTGTATCAGTTTTCAACTGATTACTGTTGCCAGTCTTTATAAATGTCAGTTGGCTTAATATTAATTTTCTAGCTTCAATATATTATTTAATAAAAGTGATTAAACAAACATAATAACGTTACAGTGCTGTACGAGCTAAGATTCCAAAATAATTTTATTTGTAGAAAAAAAGTAATTTGAGTGTTAAAATTCATTTTTGGAAGTTTTCAGTTAAATTTTCTTTTTATACCCTTCACAGAGAGTGCAGAGGTATATATGTACGTTGTCATTCCATGTAAAATATCTACAACATTCAATTTCGGGCCCATAAAGTATACATTTTCATAAAGCTTTTGACTAGTGGACTCCATTTAACATTGTCGGTCGGTCCGACAATCTGTCTCTTCATGTTTTGTGTTGAAATTAATTTTTCGAACGACATCGGTAAGCCCTGCGTGAGGTATTAAAATAACTGAAAAATTTAGGAGCAAATCGGTGTCAAAAATCAGCACCATAGCTTTCCGAGATATAAGCAAATAAACATGACTGCATTTGTTTTTTTTTTCTTATTTTAACCACAGGACATTTTATAGACACTCTTATACATGCTTTCAGATATATTCGTGAAAAATTTTAAATAAATCGGACACTAATCAGCAAAGTTATAGGCAATGATTATTTGAAAAAATATATTTTTTTAAATAACTAAATCAATTTTTCCTAAGTGATTTTTGTATACATTAGAGACACCAAATTAGAATCAAAAATTACTTCTGGAAAAAACCAGTTAATCACTTTGAAACTAATTGAGATATAAGCACAAAAATATTACTGCTTTGGTGGTTTTCCAAAAATTTACAAACGGAATAATAGGGCTTGAGAAGTGAAATACAAAAAAACGATTAAAAAGTAAAAATGGCGAATACTTAATAAAATATAGTAGTTACGGCTTTGTCCCCTTTAACCCCAGCAATATTGGTATCAAATGAAAGCAGAATGCAGGAAACTATTACAAAAATGTAAAATCAAAGATGACTTCTGGAAAAAAATGGCGAAAACATTTTTTTAACCCCATCAATATGGATATCAACACAGTTAACAAAGTCAAAATTCGAAATCAATTATGGCATCGAAAATAATAAAGAAAATGGCGTATAACAAGCAATATGAAATCTACGATAAGCTACAATGTGGTCATTATACCTCTGTGAATGGTAATGATGGGCATTATCAGATTCGCCACGGCCGAATATAGCACTCTTACTTGTTACACCCTTCACACAGTGAAAAAGGGTATATATAGGTTTGTCATTCCGTGTGAAATTTCTACAATTTTCATTTCCGACCCCGTAAAGTATATATTTTCTGAAAGCTTATGAATAGGGGAGTCGATTAAGCTCTGTCAGTCTGACCGTCTGTCCGTGTGTATGTTGAAATCAACTTTTTGAAGCCCCCCGACATCGCTTGGACCCGGGTGAGGTACTAAAATATCAGAAATATTCGGGAGTAGATCGGTATTGAAAATCAGAAACATCGGTACATAAACAACTGAGATATGAGCAAAAACCCACGACCACCTCGATTTTTTTTTCATAAAAACAACATTACAACAACAACATGCATTCATACAAACGTGTATATTGGTTAGAGTAAATATGGCATCGAATCGCAGCTGAGCCAAAAAAAAAACTTTTTTTTATTTTTTTTTATTTTTTTTTGCTTGATATATATTTTAATTATTTTTTTTAATATATTTTTTTTAATTTATTTATTTTTTTTATTTTTTTATTTTTTTTATTTTTTTTAACATACATACGTAAATTTATATATTTTTTTATGAATACACGTTGTGAAGGGTATATAAGATTCGGCACGGCCGAATATAGCGCTCTTACTTGTTTTTTTAAAAACAATGAGCTCATTTATTAAAGTATGCTACATAGTGTGTAATTGTTTTGCTATAAAAACCGAATTCATATGCTAAGAAAAAACGATTGTCAGAGATGAATAATTCTTGTCTTAAATAATTAAACAGCTAATAGTTAAAACATACATACTTATTACTTTATTTTCTGTCATGTACCAAAAGTTATGGAAATTTGCCCAAACATGTCAAAATTATACATGCTATGGGTGCATTCAAAAGTTACACAATGTTATTTTTACCTCTATTCATTTGATTTTGAGGTTCTTAATGAAACGTTTAAGTAAAAATTAAGCTGAATATTACAATTAGAAAAATACATAAATTATGGGAATGATTACAACAAAAATTAATGAAAACTTATTAAATGTATAAATTGTCAAAATAACTGGTTTATTATATCAAAGTAAACGATAAATGCGATGTTCGAAAAATGCGAATTAAAAATAACCGGCTTCAGTAAAATCAAAAAACCCTTTTCAAACCTAACGCAAGAGTTGGGATCTTTGTGGGATGTATTTTATTAGCCGGTCTTCAAATACAGCAGATTGTCATATAAAAGGGTTACTGAACAATATCATATTCCAAACATAATTTACATATCACTAAAATCAAAAAAAATTTCGTTTCATAACAGTTTTTTAATAAACATCTACTCATACTTTATTGAAACCCCTTTAGTTTTTTTGTAGACTTGGGGGAAACCACAGACACTATTTAAAAACAAAAAAAAAAATTTCTCTTAAATACTTATCATTAAATCATAGATGCCCAAAAATGTTTTGCAGCCGTATTGGGGAGAGAATTTTAAAGTATAGTGCTTTGAAAAAGTAAGCTCATAGATTTTTATGAAAAATTTAGTCACAAAAAATTGTTTTGGTTTTTTACAATGTAAAATAATGCAGTTCACACTGAGTTTGCTATTTTTTAGTTAAAAGAAAAAATAAGCGTAAAGATTTCCATTAAAATTTAAGACAAGAAATTGATTTGGGTGTAAAAAACGAATAAAAATTCAGTAAACGCTGAATTTATTATTTTTTTTTCTTAGTAAAATGGAAAATTATCAATAAATTTTGCAGTTTTAAATTTGACTTTATAAAAACAAAATATTATTCTAATTCTATCACATTTTTTTTACGCACTGTATTTGAATAAATATCAATACAGCTTCTAAGCATGTGCACTCCAAGCAAACTCCATTTTTAAAGATAAATGAATAAAATTAGACGCGTATGATTTTTTTAGTTTAGTAACTCAGAATACAAAAATTCACCGGAGTCGGTAAGTGATTTCGTATAGCCCCCATACAAAATTTTCCCGGAAATAGGCCATACTAATCTATATTTTTTAAAAAAGTTTTAATTAATATTAATATTTATAATAAATTTACATTTTATTTTTGATATTATAAATCTTCATATTCGCGCTCACTAAAATAAATAGCATCGGAATTATTTTATTCAGAAATTTTAGGTAATATTAGAAGGTCCAATACCTGCTGTGGTAACACGCTACTTTTCTTTTTGTAATGTTTGCTCATATTATTATTATTATTATTATTATTATTATTATACCCTTCACCTGTGGTGCACAAGGGTATATATAGCTTTGTCATTCCGTTTGTAATTTCTACAATTTTCATTTCCGACCCCATAAAGTATATATTTTCTGAAAGCTTATGAATAGAGGAGTCGATTAAGCCCTGACCGTCTGTCCGTCTGTCCGTCTATCCGTCTGTCCGTCTGTCCGTCTGCCCGTCTGCCCGTCTGTCCGTGTGTTGGTTGAAATCAACTTTTAGAAGCAACTATATGTTCCTCAGATCTGTATATGGTATCAATCTCTTGGAAATATCCAGGAATGAATCGCTATTGAAATTCAGCACAATCGCCCCATAACTTTCTGAGATATGAGCAAAAAACCACGACCACCTCGTTTTTTTTCACAATTACAACAACAACATACATACATAGATACATGTAAAAAACATACCAAACAAAAAAAATTACAAAAAAAAAAAATATTAAAAATAAGAAAAAAATAATAAAAAAAACTAAAAAAAAAAAATTTTAAAAAAATTTAAAAAAAAAATTTAAAAAAATTTTTTAAAAATTTTTCAAAAAAAATTTTTTAAAAAAATTTAAAAAAAATAATAAAATATAAATAATATATTAAATAAAATAAAATAAAATTTTTTTGGCTCAGCTGGGATTCGATGCCACATTTATTCTAACGTGTACGTATGCACGTATTTTATATGGGATGAATAGTGATACAAACAATTGTTATTGCATGACTACACGTTGTGAAGGGTATATAAGATTCGGCACGGCCGAATATAGCACTGTTACTTGTTATTATTATTATTATTATATTATTAGGATTAGATCCTATTAAAAATCTATTGAAAATATCTTCATTGTACTTTTTGTGACTGCATTTCCGTTGAAAAGGTTCTCTGTATGATTTAAAATCTTTATTGCGAGCTTCCTGCGCTTCCTCCGATAACTGACCAATAGGTAACAGTGCATGAGTAATAATCTCCGAGCCATGTATTACTTATGTAAAGTGGAAGACATGTTATACCATGGGTATTTTCCAACAAAGTATTTTGCGGTCGATAAAGTAAAATTTCTTAATTTTTCAACATTAATCTGATGACCACACGATACAGCAACTAAAATAGTATGCAACTTTTTGATCAGTTCAACGTCGATTTTTGTAACTTTCGCTAAACTTCGGGATTTTGGAAAAAACGCCTGGCTGTATTCCCGTCATTTGAGTTTCCAAACCCTGGATTTGGCTGGTCAACTATAAGTCCGGTTTTTTGTCTGAACTCGACCTGTATTTTTGATCTGGTTTCACCACTACTTTTTTTCTGCTTCGGACCTTGCTTGCCATTTTTTGATTGAATGACAAGTGAAGAAGGCTCTCGAAAAATATTATCCAACCATGCAGAATGGATAAACCAAACTGCAGAGTATGTGCTTTTGCAAAGTCAAGCACCTGATCGCTGTTGCTTCAAAAAAACATATTAGCCTATCCAATGACAAGTACATGTTAAAGTCCTATGTTATTTTACCAGTATTGGGGATGGAACTTCAGTTTAGGACTGCTGGGTAATAATATTAAAAATAAGAATATTGATAATGAAAAAATTAACAATAACAAAACAACATACCAAACATATGTATGTACACACTTACATGATTAATACAGTTACTAAGCATACACGAATTTTTCTTTGATGTTAAATTGAAAAACTATTTTTTTCGGTCCTATCGCAAAAAACCCGCAAAATGTTTTTATATGATTTGTAAGTAGACATATCAAAGAAAACTATAAAAAAAAATTTTTTACCCAAGCTTGCCCAAACCGAATTTGAATTTCTACTTAAAAGTGAAAAATGATTGTTTTTTAGACCAATTTTCTACAACAAAAATATTTAACTGGGATACATATTTGAGTTTCCAAATACCTATGGTTGAAGGTTCCATCGTAAAAATATTACTTTTATGCTATTATAATATAAAAATTTTCTAAAAAAAATTTTTTTTTTTTTAATTTTTACCACTGTATTCAAAAACTTAAAAAAAGTTCAACTTTAACAACGCACAACTCGAAAAATAAATAACATAGGAAAATGAAAAAGATAGTTAGTGATGCATAATTTTGTTTTCTATAACCTGTAATTGATTACTTTTTAAAAATATTAATTTTCAATTTTCGATTAAGAGCCATTATTGGGAATTTCAACCCAACGTGTGGCGTTACAAACAATTATTTGATGAAATGGGCACCTATACTTTAAAACTAATATGAATTCGGTAATTTTTCGCATTCAAGTTTGATGGAGGAATGTTACACTTCCATAATTTGGGAAAAATTTTATTTTCATTAGATACAGCAGGGTATTAAAATTTAAAATCATTTAAGGATTCTTTGGAAATGGTGTTTGATTTGTTCGCATTACTTAGCGATTCTGTGCTCTATAGGTATTTTTTTATTGTTTTTGTTGTTGTTTTTTTATCTGAAGTGTGCCATAAATTGTCGCATAAAAATATTTCATTCTATAAAATATAACAACATTCAATTCCGAAAATAAAATCACAACAAACGAAATGCAAGAAAAGTGGAACAAAAAAATGTTTATTACACCATGTGTTTATGAGTGGAGGAGAATCGTAGTAATAAATAATTCAAACAAACATACCGATCGATGTCTGATACTAATGTTGAGCCTTTGTTGCTGCAGCAACAATCATTATGGCTCTTAATAAACATTTTGTCAGGTTGGTAACTGGCGAGCCAGCAAATCAGTTATGATATGAAAAGCATTAGTATAAATTTTTCTGCAATATACTCACTCCAGAAGCAACGACACCATCATCGATTGCAGCAACATCACTGCTGCAAAGATAAACAGCGCATTGCTGCGGTTTGTAAATTGACCATAAAAGTATTACAGTCATAAGTATTGAAGAATTGTGCTTATTTAATACTATTTACTCGTACTTACTTTTATTCGTTGCTTGATTTGTTTGATTCGTTTATATTTCAAAACCAATACATGAGAAGAAAAAGCTTTATGGCGGCATACCGCACACTGCATGTAGCTTGTATATCTGTCTGTCTACCTGACTGTTGCTAGTCTCAAGAGAATCATTGCATTGTTGTTACTTTTTATTACGCTTGATTATTTCTGTAATATTTTCGCTTTATTTATTTTTTTTCTTTTTGCGTTTAATATTTTTGTGGGCCAATAATATATGTATGTCTTGAAAATTATGTCGCTATAAATGGTCTTTAAATAAAAACCGCTAAAATAATTAAAAAAAAAGAAACACAACAATAAAAACATAAACTAAAAACTTTACACAATTATTAATTACAATGCACTGCGCTTCAGCGAGTCTTAATGCAGAGAAGACCAAACATGACAAGAGCATCATAACATCGATTTGAAATAATTGTAACACTTGTAGTCGCATAAATATGTGAGTATTAAGGTATTTAATATTTATAAATACGGACTTTGCCATATATGGAGTTTATTATTTTTCCACTACGTTTAACTTTAACGGTAAGTTAAAACATCAAACATTAAGATGTGGGGTGCAGACATTTTAGATTTGTGATGCTAATCGATAAAATGCAGAAACATTTACCCAATTTTTCGAACTTGACATAAAATACAGATATTTTCATATAATTCGAATATATTTCTGTTTTCGAACTTATATTATAGTCGATCCAAAGGCGGTTTAAAAAAAAATCCAGTACCGTGAAAACAAGAAGTTCTCGCTTAAAGATTGAAAGAAGCCCTATAGTCTGAAGGTTATGAGCACAATAATCAACATGAATAAAGTTTCTCAAACACACTATAGATTCGAAACTGCATTTAACTTTCAGCAAATGAAAAATGGTAATACTCACCTTAAGTATTTTCTTAATCGTAGAATCTCAGTGCAGAAGCCTTCTAAACGGAAAAGTCCTCCGCAATGCCATAATTGCCGAAAATTTTATCATACAAAAAACATTCTACAAACTGCCTTCTGGAGTTCCTAATTTAAAAGATGATCACAATGTTTTAAAATGTTGTAGTTGCGTTCACAAACACACAGCCAACTATCGTTGTTGAAAAGTTTATCGCTGGCTTAAAGAACATACAACGGCTAGAAAGATAAAACACTCTCAGTATTGAAATTTTATTTTCCCGAGTCATCCATCCAAGTCCAAGTCCTTTGCAATCAAAACTTATCGTATGGCAATAATTAAAAAGAAAATCCGATGCGCAAGAAAATAACAGAGCTGAAAAAAACAGAAGACTCTTCATATCATGAAAGCACACAGAACTCCATAGGGAGATTAATAAATATTATGAATCATTTTATGACAAGAATGGAAATCATGATGATGCAGAAAATGCTGCAAAATCAAATCATGCTTATGCAGATTTCGATCACCAAAAATGATCAGTTTAAGATATGTTTCTGGAATGCAAACGGCTTAAGCCAACAGAAAATCCAAGTTTAACAATTTCTGCACATGCAGCATGTTGATGTGCTGCTAGTTTCGGAAACTCATTTTACAAAAAAAAACCTTTTTGAGTTAAAAGTTATTATACATACTTACGACACAAAACTCCTAAGTTGAAGGGCTTGAGTGCGATCTGCAATTCTTGTCAATTAGGACATAAATCATTACACAATGACAGATTATGGTAAAAATCATATACAGGCAACATCTATTAATATTTCATCAAGTATATTAACAATCCAAGGCTGTGCAATCCAAGGCGCATCATTGATAAAGAGCAGTTTCTCGAATGTTTCAAAATATTGAATTTGAAAATCATAGCCGCAGGTCATTAGAACGCCAAGTACATTTTCTGGAAAGTCCAACAACAACAACAACGCAATAATGTGCAATAAGATGGAGTCAATTTCTACTGGCCACCCTACATACTGGTCAAAAGATCTCAATAAAATTTCAGATGAAATTGATTTTGCGGTAATAACAAATTTGAAACGTGAACAAATAGAAATGCACCTCTTACTGAAACTTTCATTGGATTTCTCGTCAACTTTTCTTTATCTGTTCAACAGTACGAGAAACCAGGAGAAAAGAAGATTTTGTTGTCCTAATAAGAGAACATTCTGAATCGGCCATCAATCTCTATTTCGTTTATTGACCAATGCTGCAATGTTTTCCACACTCACAGCTCAAACATATCAAAGGAGGGATTTAATTCAGCACGGAGGTATTGAATCTCTTGTTCTAGAAAAGAGGAGTTTAAGACGTCAATGGCAGAAAAGTCGTTTCCCATACATTAAGGTTCAACTTAGCTACTGTCAAAAAAATTGAGTGACGTAAATGGAGTCTAACCTCAGAAACTTCCTTCTAAGTTGGGACCGAACTGAAAAAACTAATTACAGCTTGTAAAAGGCGTTGGAAAATTGCGATATTCCACTGCATATAAAGCTCTTATACGTTTACAAAGTGGTGCAAAGAAAACAATTTCCATGAAAAAGTAAAAGAATTTCCAGCCATCTAGAAAAAGTATTTCCTCCAAATGATACAGATTCTAGCGAACCCCAGAAAAGCAGCCGGTTGCGACCACTACAATGTTAAGCAATTTTCCAAACTCTGGTATGAGTATAATGTGGTTTATATTTAATACAATGCTAAGAATTCGTTATTTCCCTTTATCACGAAAACAGTCTGAAATAATAGTGATAACAAAACCAGGTAAAGACGCTATGCTGATATTATCATACCGTACAATTAGCTTGTTACCAATATTTTCTAAATTATTTAAGAAATTGTATTTGGAATGTTTGGTGCCTTATATCGATTGTAAGAACATCATAACTCATTACCAATCACTACAACTAGTACTACTCAACAAGTGCACTGCATTATTTATTGACATATCACAAACTTTCGATAAGGGGGGGCATTATAAGCTCACGTACAAAATGTCAACGTCTCGCAAACGTCCATAAGATGTTCAAAAGTTAGTTCGAAGGAAATAATTTCTTCTCGTTAAAAAAGTATCTAATGGTGTCGTTCAAGGTAGCATCCTGGGGTCATTCCTTTATCTATTATACTCTGCCGATATGTCAACGAGTACAGTTACTCCCATATCTAATTAATTGTGCACAATTGAACAGAGATCTTTATTTTATATTGTAGATTGGACAAATGATTTCAATTTAATTTCTATCAATTATTTTAGAAAAATATATGATGAGCATCGGTGCACCTCAAAAGTTATGTACGAACTACTGTTAGAATCACACCGTAAGTTTAGCAATAAAAAGCAACTTACGCTAAACTTTTTATTGCAGTTGTTGTCATTGTTGTGTGTATTTTTATGAAAGATGTCCCAGTTTCGTGATGTGAGTCACGCAATCAATCTATAAAATCTATAAAACCTCACAGTGGCCATCACGTCATGCAGATATTGTGATGACGAAAAAATAAGAAACTTTACATCTCATTTGTGACGGTCCGGCATTTGGGGACGTATGACATAGAGTTATGGGTTAACAAGTATCTTTTTTAAATCATATCTATCCGCAGGTGATTTTGGTAAATTCCACTCCTTCATTAGGAATACAAGATGGCTAAAGAAGAGTAGCAGTCTAAAGACATAAGTCAAACGGTGAAATTGCTTCAATATTTCACAGTGGGACACAAATGAGCTATGCTTCAGGCGACTGTCTGATAAACCTTAGTATAGTATCATGAAAGGTTTTTGTATTTGGTAGGAAAGTATATATAACTTTTAGTGAGCAACTAATTCATGTTAAAAATTTTGACAGTCACTTGAAATTCTAAATTTTAAATATCTTGTAAGCATTACAATATAATTTTAGTCAATAGAAATATGGAATAATGTTAGGATGCACTCTCATTAACACATATTTCTAGATGAAGAAAGACAGATTTGTTTCAGCGATTCTGCAAATTAAAATGTAGAGCAGGTTTAATTCATGGATAAACAATTTTTTAAACTAATATTAATTTGGGACTTTAGTTACCTCTCGTGTACTAAAGTTAGTGCAGCCCATGCTGTTACGTATGAGCTGTATAATCTTTTATTTTTTTGATTTTTGATTGGCAATGACATGACCATAAAAACTGCAAAATTTAAAATATTTTTATATAAAATATTTGTATTTATCATTTTATTCTTAATATGATTGTTTGTTCTCGTATAAATAGTTTAATATGAGATTGTTATGTGATTGAATGTGTGTACGAGTATTTTGTAAATTAGTGTCAAAACAAATATTTTTTCACTCGACTGTGTGGTCTTGAACCGCAAATGCAATTAATGTTATCGTAAGTAGCGGTGCGCGCCACTTATAATAAATACACATCAATGTAAGGAAAATAATTTCTAAAATTTATTTAATTGTTGTTATTGTTCATTGCGAATTAACTTGTATTGATTGCAATTTCTTATTGTTGTTATTCGTGCTGTACATGACAAAATGTTTACACTGAAAAAACAACAAAAACAAAACAAACAAAAAATCGAGTGTCGTATGTGGTGCAGTGTTTCATCTTGTCAGCCTCATCAGTGTTGATGTTGGCTGATATTCATGTTGGCTGTATTTTTCCTACGCCTACAATCACTTCCAATGAGTAGTTGTTTGCAAGGAATTGAAAAAACAAAATCTGACTTTACAACAATCACTTTATTTGCATCTTATTTTTTTATCGTTTTTGTCTTTGCCATCATTGTTAATTTAATTGTCACGAAGACAAGTGCATAAATGAATATGTTGGCAGGTATGTATTTTAGTTTCTCACTTTTTCGTTACAATACAATTAAAAAGAAACATGTCGATTAGAAACAAATGCAACAAGTTCATTACTTTAAATAGTTTTGAAAACATGTTTAGTAAATATTGCACTGAGAAATTTTGGGTTTAAAAGTTAAAGAAAAAAATAAATTTACGGGCCCCTAACAGTAATAAGTGAAATTGACTTTGCAATGGTCCATTCCCTAGAAACTTCTTGCACCTCTTTGTAAAAACACGAAACAATTCTGTTCTTTTGTTAAGTGACACTCAATAGAGAAACATTTAAGGCAGTCCTAGTGACCATCTTGCAGAAGGATACTGATATATATAATGTCATGTTGGTGGTACAGTTTTGCTAGTGAAATATCTTTAACTATTATAGTTCAACTTAGGTTACTTTAATTAAATATGTACATATATGTATAAATGCATTAGAGATTATATCAAATTCATTAATTTAGAAAAACATATCATTTAGCTATAACAACAAAGAATTGTTAAATAATTTTTTTTAATTTGAATTTTAATAGTATACGTACAAGCAACATTGAACTTCTTACAATTTTTAAAAATAGAACATATAGCATATAGTCAAAAAAATTATTAAAAAGTATTAAGAATCACTCCCTTTGAGAAGTTGCAAAAAGTTTTCAAACTCAATTACTTTTTACACCATTCACAGTGAGTGTAAGGGTATATGAATATATGGTTTGTCATTCCGTATAAAATTTCTACAGTTTTCATTTCCGACCCCATAAAGTATATATTTTCTGAAAGCTTATGAATAGGGGAGTCAATTAAGCTTTGCCCGTCTGTCAGTCTGTCCTCGTCTTTTTACACCAATACAAACTGGATGAACGTAGGTTCGAATCCCAGTTAAACATTTTTTTTTTTTATTTTTTTATTTTTGTATTTTTTAATATTTTATTTGATTGTTGGGTTTTGTTGGGTTTTTAGTTGGGAGCATATACCGAATAATTTAGTAAATTATTTATAAATAAAAATTTTATTTTTCGGTTGCCATTTGTGCACATTTAGTGTTAACCAACGGTTAGCCAAATGTGTAATGGATAAGAAAAATAAAATACTTTAATAAGGAAAAAATGTTGGTTGGGTTTTTGTGGAAGTTTTTTATAGTTTTTCGTTTTATTTTTGAATTCTTATTTTGTTAATAAGAATTTAAAAATAAAACTTATAACTTTTTAAAACTTTTTCAAGAATTTGGGTAAAAGGTCTACTGATGATCTGGTATAAGCACCAGTGAAATGCATATAGACCAGCTTAAAGCCAACAACCAAATAAAATATTGAAAAATTAGTTGGGAGCATATCCCGAATAATTTAGTAAATTATTTGTATTTTTTAATTTTTTTTTATTTTTTTTATTTATTTTTTTTTATTCTTTCTTTTATTTTTTTTTTTTATTCTTTCTTTTATTTTTTAAACATACATACATACATACATACATAAACTCAATTTACAACTTTACAATGGGATGTTTTTAAGCGGATAAAGTCATTATAGAGTAAATGAGACATATGTATATGTATATACGTAATGAAATGAATGGTGATACAAACAATTGTAATTGCATGATAACACGTTTTGAAGGGTATATAAGATTCTGCGTGGCATGGAACTGGTTAAAAAGCTGAGGGTGCCCCGGTAGACTAGTCAGTAGTGTGCTGGTCTGCCAGTTTGGGGGTTGCGGGTTCGATTCCCGCCAAAGACTCTGGTGTTGTCTGCTTCTCTTCTCTCTTCTATTCTATTCTTACGTATCTATTCAGGTATCACAATGGGATCAATAAAATGGACCCAAGTGAGCTTCACAACAGCTGCTTGTTCTAGCTAACCTAACCTAATGTTTTTCTTCATATAACTAGATACTTATAAAACTAATAAACATCCAAATACTACAAAGCCCTTTTAATGAAGCTAAAGGAAGTACACCACACAACTCAAAAACAAAATTTCTTTAAAAAAGCATTGTTATAATTTTAAAAAATGTAAAAGAGAAATAACAGGTTGTTCAAAAGCTCGCATAGTGAAATCGCGTTCGTTACAGAAATTTTTTGAACCGAAATCACTTAAAAAATGTTTTTCTTTAATTGTGCAATATTTGGTATGAACAACTACTACAACACTACAATGGCACCCTCTGGGTGCGCGCTTGCGAGAAAGCCCGAAGACTACTTGAAGAGGCATTATTTTCTTTACTATTAAATAATCCTATGTAAATAGCCAAAACTATTGGGTAATTGGGTGGTTATTTATAACAGATTATAAATTATAATTTCTCGTAAAGAATAATTATAATTTGGGTTTGGGAAGAGAAATACATAAGAGATTATTTATTTAATTTAAATTTAGAGTTTATTTAAGTTTTATACATACATACATGTATTTTGGGTTAACAAAATAATTGTTTTTAATTAAAAGATTTATTCAGCAATAGATTTAAAAAAAAAGTGTTACGTAAAGCGAAAGCGTTAACTTGATCAACAGCTAAAAGATCAGTGAATTTTCAATTTTATAAAAATAATATAAAGACTTGATTTCCAAAAAAACCTTAAACTTTACAGAAACCCGATTGGAACGACTAATGTTAAGTCCAATAATGGTAAGTATAAAAAAAGGTAAGTATAAAATTCAGTTTAAATACAATTCAAATATGTTTTAGGATATTACAATAATAAAATATAATAAGTCCAATAGCAAGATTGGACAGAAGTCATTCAACGAACTTAGATGTATTGCAACAGTTAGAAACGGCTGGAGATTTTTCGTTAACAGCGTGGAGGTATTTACTTACATAGATTTCTAAACTAAAAAAAATATTTGAATGAAAATTATTAAAAGTTTTTGTTGTTTTAGTTTAGTTTTATTCAGGCGAATTAAATAATTAATTTCTCTTTATATGGTAACCATATGGTTCTAAAATATTATACATTTGTAAAAAAAAATATTTCTTCAAAAAATATAAGGGAGAAAAGTTAAGAAAATGAAAAACTCAAACGATAAGGAAATGAAAAACTCCATGTCTCCATGTTATGCTAAAGTTAACTTCTGTTACACAGTCCCAGCAAAATAATACATTATTTGTAAATGAGTTGAAAGTACTAGGAAACAGTTCTTCACTACTTACAATTTGGCATCTGAACTCATCATTTTAACTAGGCGATGTCATTAGAGGCAAGTACTTATCTCGCTCGCTTACAAATAGGAACTCAAATAAGTACTTATAACGCTCGCTTATAAAAAGCGACTTAAATGAGAACTAACTTTTATAGCAATAAATAAGTACTTGATTTTAATAACATAAATAACCCATTAACAATATGGGCTTACAGAAGTCGATCAATTGTTTTAAAGACGCAAATTCGGGTTGAATATTTTGCGATACTTTAGTTTGAAATTTAAAAAACAGTGAAAATCTATAAGTCATCACTTTGTTAATGAACTGCTTTGCCAAAACATTATTACTTATACTTTAAGTGTCTTAAGCTAAATGAGAATTATAAAAAGTAATGTATTTGAATGGCTTCTAACAAATTTCGCAATAAGAAATTGTATTGTGGGTGTATCTAAGCGAATCTCTGAAAATAAGAACTTACGCATCACATTATAAATCAAGTCATTACCAAAACAATTCTAAGTAAGACGGGCGATATGTAATAGTTATTTAAAAGTATGTTGCTTAGTAAGATCAAGTCATTATCTAGTTTTTGCTGGGATGTTATTATTCTCTGTGAAAAAAAACTTTTTACTTTCATCAAATAACAATATAATTTTAATGAGATACCCTTAGGTAACTTAATAATAGACAAAAGGAATTTCTATTAAAAAATCATTTAAAACTTATTTGGAAAATAGTGAAAGATGTCATAAAATCATGATTTTTATTACATGACTAAAGGTCGTAGTCTAAAAACAAAATTAAAAACTTTTAATATACTTGCTTTATATAGACAATTTTTATATAGACAATCATGCAATAAAATACCATATTAAGTATGCGACAGACATTAGTCAAGTGATATTAAATATGAAATGACATGTCATAAAATTATGAATTTGATTACATGTCTAAGGTCATAAGTATTTTCAATACAAGAAATAAATAAAATAAATTCTCAATATGCATACACAAATAATAAAAAAAATTTATATAAAAAAATATAATTAAAACAAGAAAGAGCGTTATATTCGGCCGTGCCGAATCTAAAAACACCCTTCACCAACATTTACATTGGTATAAATACCATATCGTAGCTAAGCCTAAATTTTAGATTTCATGTAATACGCTATTTTCTTTATTATTTCCGACATCATCTTTGATTTTGAATTTTTGCATAGTTAACTAAATTCTACTAGTCAAACCCTTTCATTTGATACCAATATTGTTGGGGTTAAAAAAATTAGCGCCATCATTTTGTTTCAGACGCCATCTTGGATTTTACACTTTTTTTATAGTTTACTACATTGTACTGGTCAAGCGATTTTTTTTTTTTTGATACTAATATTGTGGGGGTTAAAGGGGACACAGTCGTAACTACTATATTTGACTCATATATTCGCCATTTAATCTATGACACCTTTCTTTAATTTGTTATGTTCATAACTTATTATATTTAAATACTGAAACCCTTTCATTTAATCCCAATATTGGCTCTCTTGGTTGTATAGAAACTGAAAAATATCGATTTCCGTTTGTAAATTTTAGGAAAAATATTGAAGCAGTTGTTTGCTTATATCTCAGTTAGTTAAAAACCGATTTATTAGTTTTAAATGGAATTTAATTGCTGAGATTACGGCTTAAAATCTGATATCTTAAGCGTGTTTACAAAATTTTTTGCAGTTTAAAAAAATTTGATTTATTAAAAAAAAATATTTTTTTTCAAATAATTTTTGCCTATATCTTTGCCGATTTTCAACAAAAAATTGCAGAGCCATACCAATTCTATAAATGGTAAGAACAGTGTCTATAAGTTATTCTAGGGCTGGAAAATTTTAATTTTTGTGGTAAAAATAAGAAGAAAAAAACTGCGGCAGTCGAGTTTATTTGCTCATATCTCAAAAAATTAGGGGGCGATTATGCTGATTTCCAATAACGATTTGCTCCCAAATATTTTGTATAATTTAATATTTTATGCGTGTCTTGGAAAAAGCTGGTGGCTTTAAAAAGTTGATTTCAACACACACACGGACCGGCGGTCAGACAGACAAACAGACAAACGGACAGATGGATAATACTTAATCGACTCCCCTATTTATACATATATTTTATGGGGTCGGAATTGAATATTGTAGAAATTTCACACGCAATGACAAACCTATATACATATAACCTTACACTCATTGTGAAGGGGATAGAAAGAAATATTAATTATGCGTCAGACATCGGTCAAGTGATATTAAACACGTAAAAACCAGGTATTTTTCTGTACAAAAACTTATTCCCAGAAAATAAACCAAATCGACACATTACACGATGTAACTGACACGTGACACAATGTAACCAGGCAATCAGTATAGTCCACTTCGTCACACATGCGCTCATAAACAAAAAGCCATAAAATTATGACTTTTTTAATAGTTTTTAAACCATTTTATATGCCTCGTATCATTGTCTTATCACAAAACGTTAATCACAGGTGAAATAACAAAAAAAAAAAAAACAGCATAAATACCAAAACAGCAATAAAAATTATAAAGAAATATTAAAAAGAAATTTTTAATAAATTTCGAAAAACACTGTGAAATAAAAAAAAGAATAAAAAAATAAAATAAAAACATAAACACGCGTGCCTTAAATGCATTTATAATGAGACACTTTTTGTTCGCGGTCCACAAAAAAATGCAATTTCTTAAGAAACGTTTTAATATTCCATTACGGACTTTGCTTTTGTTTTAATATTAGTTCCAGCAATTGCTTTAATTTTTATTTAATTTCCAAATAATTTCAGATTTTTAACGCCTAATGACAATATTTTTTTTTATTACGAGCGTGTTACCATGAATATTAGTCCGTATGCAACATATCTGTAATAATGTCTAAAGTAGCAAATAAAAACTAATTTATTATACGAAAGAGAATAAAAAGAATTTTTGTTTAGTTTTCAAAAGAATAAAACAATTCATTTTTGGTTAAACGCAAGCGATTACAATAATTGTAAAATGTGTTTAAGAATATGTATGGAATGTGTCAAATTATTTATTTAATTTTTGTTTGTTTTTTTAACATTGTTTTATAGAAACATTTATAAAGTGGCTTTAATTCTTAAAATTAAACATAAGTAAACTTAGAAAAATATTATGTGAAGATCATTACACACACATACATTCATACATACATACGGTTGACTCAGAAAGTGAGTGCTCATCCATAAATTTTTTAAATGCATTATTTTTTTAAATGCACTGTGTGTTCTTTAAAAGCATTCACGATTTTATTCATAATATTTATGTGTTATATTAATACCTTAGTACTCTAACCCTAAGTTGGAAATTTCAAATGTTTTTCACCTGCAAAATAAGAAGACGACAACAATATAAGTAACATTCTTTTAGTTCAAAAAGTGGGCGCCTATTACTGATCGCTTCGATTTGAAAACAAATAACAGTACCATAGAAGCTTCAGAACACGACACTAATATAATTTTAAGAATAGTCCTTGCAAAAAGTAGTTTATATTTTGTAAATTATGGAAGAGGACGGTTAAATAATAATTAATTTGCGAAAATCCAATAACACGCTTCGCCAAATAACCATGATAATCAAAAGACCTTTTTCTGCATAAAAAAAAACATTGATAAGTGTAATAAAATATAATAAAAAAAAGACATATTGTGCGGGAAATAATGAAAAATTCTAAGTTACCGGCAACAAAAATAACCAGAATTATCAATAAAAACTTAAGTAAGAGAACTCTATTCGGTTGTGCCGAATTTTTGTTACCCACCATAAACTTTTTAAAGTAGTTTTAAATATATCACAAAATTGTTTATTATTTTATTATTTACAGTTATCACTATGGAATAATCTCTCTCTCTCTCTTTATACTAAAATATGGGCATTTCCATTAATATGTCAACCACGACTGCAAAAATAAAAGCTCTTGAACGTTTTTCAATATAAGTTTATTGATAAAAAAAAACACTCAAATTTTACTATGCGCAGGTACTAGGTAGGAAAGGGGGATGCAGAAAGCAGTATCTGCCTCCTACACCCACACTCGGAGACCAATAAGGTCCATTGCGTGAATGCGCAGGTATTAAGAGCTTATTAAATTATTTTAAGGGCAATAATAAGAGTTTAATCTGATTATCTCTTTGACTTATTTTAAAGAATTGCAATCAACTATTTTTTTTAGCGACTAAATTGTAAAAATAAATTGTAATTGTAAATATTCTCTAAAATTAAGGTAACAACAACAATTAACAAGATCCATAAGAAAAAAGAAAATATAGAGTCCAATTAGCGGTATTTTTTTTTTGTTTTCCTTAGATGTTATTTTAATGTCACGTGCGTAGTGCAAAAACATTATTTGTCTCCGTCATTCGTATTTGAACAATCGCAAAAACACCTAATTTAGAATTTAACTTTTTTTCTTAACATAATATAAATTTTATTACCTAAGAATACTATTAGAGAAAAATCTGTCACGAACGATATTAAATTGAATTTATTATTTAATAATTTAAAGATTGTTTTCAATTAAATATGATGGATTTTAAATGAAAAATATTTGGTTCAGTGTAAGAAATTAAAAAAAGAAAAAAACCTCCCAAGATTCGCAGATTTTTTCATATTTCTCTATATACCTCGAAATCACTTCTGTTTTTTGTCACGTACGATATATTCATAATTTTCTGGATATTTTAGACAGCAATGATTCGAATATAATTATTTTTTTTTTTAATAAAGTACCCTTTGAATGGAACATAAAGATCTAATTTTGTTTCAGTTACTATTACTTTTGCAAAAATTACTCCACTTTATAGGAGTACAAATGTCACGTACGATGACATGGAAATGGCCATATGTATTATTTTCTTTGTGTAACTTTGACTGATTATTAATTTATTTCTTTAAAGCAAGTCTTCAGTATTTCTATATTAGAAGTAATACTAACTCTTTTTTACGACAATGTTGTATTTCTACGGAAAGTAAAGAGTATGAATTGACAGCTAGAGGTTGTTAAAAACAATATGAATATTGTGTGAGCATTGCACCTCCTTATTGGAAATAAATATAATTACCTAACAAAAAAATGTTGTACTAGTTTAATATGATTAACATTTTTCTTGACTTCCAATTCATAAGTGCAAGACGAGGCACGAAAAATGCCTTCTCTAAATCCAAAATAGTTAACCTTTAATGATATGCTTAAAAATACATGCAAGTGCATGTGAAAAATCCTAAACAACTCATGTAATCAAACATTATAACTCGTGAAACATGGTTTCAATATATTCGTATAAACACATGCTCTCCAATGGCACGTAAATGTAAAAATCATGAATTTTTCACCAAAATTAAACCACTTCATCATGGGTTGAACTCACTATTCACTATTGCATTCATTATTTCTTTTGCATGTCGTTTTTTGTTGGGTAATGCTTGAATTGAAGATTCTGGAAGAATAAAGGACTCTATTTTGATATACACAGAAAAAAATAAATATGAACTTCAATTACGAAATTAATATTAATAATTAAAAAATTGTTTAATTTTGCTCCAATCATCAAAATGATACTATTAATTAAATGAAAATTAATAGTTTTAATTAAAAAATATTGAGAAAAATATCAATTAAAACAGTATTAAAAAATTAATTAAAATTTCCATAATTTTCAAAAATTATTTTAATTAATTTAATCATGTCTATATTTGAGATTTGGTAATTAAATAGTAATATCATTAATTATATCAATAACAAAAATTATTTACTGCCTGTTCAACGATGTCGAAAAAAATCCCAAGCGAAATTTCATTCGTACAAATATATTGAAAACAACAACAAAAACTAAAAATTTGTTTTTGTTTTCAACGTATTTGTACGAATGAAATTTCGCTTGGGTTTTCTTTCGACATCGTTGAACAGGCAGTTAACCTGTTTAGAAAAAAAATAAATATATTTTTTTTGATATTTATATATTCTTAATATACATATATTTATGGTACATATGAATCTATGTTTTTAAATACATTTCGTAACTTATATAAAAATAACTTAGCATAAGAAGTAGGATTCCACAAGTAGACATACTACACCATATCGAAAGCCGGAGATCCAATAATAACTGGCAGCATCAACAACCTAGATATAAAGAATATTAACCGGTAAAAAGGCTTGATCAGACAGAGTGAAGAAATTCAACAAACTTACTTACTAAAATGAGAATTCTGAGGAATATAAGGGGATACAATAATTATTGGATTTGGGCACATCTACAATGAAACTGAAACCATTTATTATATTAAAAACTGAACATATTTTTATATACTTTCACTTACCAGAACTTTTCCATGCAGATTGTCTACTATTTTTTATTATTCTGCTCCTTGAATAATAATTATATTAAATTTATTCTAAGAAATTAAAATTTCAAAAAATTTCATTTAAAATAACATTTTTTATTTTTTATTTATTTTATTCAACTGACAGAAATCTCTTTGTTTTTTGAAAATATTTAATATCAATTAAAAAAATTAATTCAGTTAATGAAAAATATAATTAGAATTTTAAAACAAATCAAAAAGTCAATTAATTAAACAAATTTAAGGAATATTTTTTTCTGTGTATGTATCTAAGTTTATTTAATTAGTAGAAATTATTTATCGATACAATTAGTATAAAAATTATAACATAAGAAGTATGATGATATTTCGAATATATAGCTTTCTGTTTGATTGTATTATTATTAAAATAAAAGTGAGAAGCGTACTCACTTATATATCCCTCACACTCACTGTGAATGGTAAAATTTAATTTTATTTAAGTTTGTTAAAATCAAAAATATCTTGCAATTGTAATTTATCATGAATTTTCTATTAGAAAAAGAAATGCTTATTTATTTCTTTAATTACGAAATTTATAAATGTCTTTAAATTAATTTATATATAAAAAAAAACTCCAGCCAGTAAAATTTTATATTTAATTTAATTTATTTATTTATTTATAGTTACTTCTACAACAAGACATTGGTCTTAATAAGTAGAAATCTTATGTCGTTATAATCAAAAATGGTTTACAAAAAAAGGATGCAAAAACAAAAAATAGATAGCGGAACTTACTCTTTGATGCAAACTACCCTTGCAAGTCATGCAGACCGTGCAAGTCTAGCAAACAATTTAACTTGTGCACGACTACAAAAACAAATTCTATTAAATTGCAATTTGCATCACTTAAGCAAATATGCACAACTAAAAATCAGTGCAAAGTAATGTCACACAAATTTGCACAACAGATACACAATTTTTTTACTCTCAGGATTTAAAATCTCCACAAATTCAATTTCATACATGGCATTTTTTACCAAAAAAATTGTGATATTATATTTTTCCGTTGATTTAGACAATGTAATTTATTTAAAATTAATTAATTTTCTTTTCGGAAAATATTAAAACACAGAATCTTACTTATTAATTTAAAAAAAGATTTGTTGTTTCTTAAATACCTAAAAAATCAGCTCGTTGCCATAAGTTTGCAACACACATGAAAAATGCACTCACGCTTGGTAGCAAAAAATTAGTGCAGATTAGCACTAATTGCAAAAATGCTACCAAGAGTGAATTCCGCTGATATATATGTATATATGCAAAAGGTTACAATTATAACTAATTAATAACACTATACTACTGAAATATAACTTAATACAGATAACAAAAAAAAACAAAAACTAATACAGAAAAGTAATTATTTTGGGAAACAAAAATTTGTACACAAAAGCATAATTAAAAAGGAATAAAAAAAGTAATAATAATAATAATAATAGTTATTAGTTAAGAATAAAACATAAACAGTTCGTTTTTGAAATGTAGGGCGTTGCTGGTTTCCTTAATTGTAGTTGGAAGAGAATTATAATAAACTAAACCAAAACTAGTAATTTTTTGTTCATGTCAGTTACTTAGTTTTAAATTTGGTGGCTTAGCTATTTCTCCATCATTTTATAAAATGTTTTAAAACTTTTTTTCTTTGCTTTATCATTTCTATCATATCGACATAACCTGTTTATAACCGCATAACATATTAAGACGTGCGTTATAAAGCAAGTGTCGCAAATTTGCCAAATTGCACAAGGGGGAAATCTTTTACATAAGGACTCTTATTATTAAATTATAAAAATAAAACATGAATAAGGTCAAGCGGAGATCTAGGGCAATTCAAAAATAGGATACTTAACACCCACACACACCAATTAAAAATATGTATCGTCGGCTTAATATGCAAACCTGCTAACTCCCTTTTTAGCAAATTTTACAGTAGAGACAAAAACTCTTTAGATTTCATATATGTAGCTTGAGAGGAAAACCAAAAATATATTTGGTTTATTTTATGGTATTCTTCCATCAATGACTACAATCTACAAAAATAAAAATCGTATTAATTGTTAGTAAGTATCTTTCTCTTACTACACGGCATCAAAATCTCAATTTACTTAAAAAGTGGATTTAGCAGGTTTGCATATTAAGGCAAAAAACGCGTAAAGCTGGATCCATGCCCAGATTAGATGATTATAATCTAAAGCGATAATAATATTATTAATTTCTGAAATTGTAACCACATAATGTAATGATTAATCTTAAATGGTTAAGTTAAATACAATTTTTCTTAGATTATATTACTGGCTTTCAATTTCATACTATTTTACGTGTGATGACGAAAGAATACACAAATAGTAAGTTTTTACCGACACAAGCCGAGTGGAATGCATTTTCGAAACCAACATATTGAGTTTAGGTTAAGGTACAACGAAATTACTATGTAGTCAGAAAATAATCTCATAAATCACATCAAATCATAGAATGGTAACTTATGATCATAATATGGTATAACCCAACCATAATAAAAACCCAATGAAATAAAGTAATCTTAATAAAAACTGTTTGCCGAACTTTATTTTGAAAATTATTAAATTAAAGCTGTATTATAACGAATTGAGTTTAGAATTATTTATTTAACTCATACCTTAACAAATGTTGGTCATAATGTATGCTCGCTATTGGCATACCCAACCATTTTATAATATAACGATATTAACCTGCCATTTGCAACACATAACATTGCATATATAAAGACAAATTATTTATTTCTGTACAGGCGAACCAGCTTGTAGGGTTGTTTTAAATCATTTTACATATTTAGTTTCGATGAATATAAACAATTAAAACAATCATTGATGGGTGGGGGAGGAGATGAATTTGATTACCGACGTAAAAAGTGATTAAACAAGTACAAGTATTTAAGTTAAAAGCCAAAATTGCAAAAGCGGATATATGCGCGAAAGGTTAATAATTTTTTACAATTCGTATACCCTGGTAAAAAGAAAAACTTCAAAACTACCACTACAGTGGGAACAATTAAAGTAAATCGCAATCTAAATCGCTACAAGTGTTAAATATGTTTTGTATAGTCTCTTAATGGACTTTTTTGAAAACATCAATGTGTTGTTTACTCAATTTCGTGGATGGCTTTTTATTACAATAAAACACAACAGTATAATTTTTGCTCATCTCCGGCGATTGTATTTTGTAGACAACACAAACTATTTAATTTTTTTAAACAATCCTACTGTGCGATTTATATTAAAAGCCTACATACACTAATGATGTGGATGATGATGACGATTTCAATAATTTTATAGCCATAAAGGGGTTGTAAACAATAGTCGTTTGTCGTGGCCTTTTGAAATGGAAATTTTAAAAAAAGAGACAGGAAGGACAATTTCAAAACATAAAGCACTGATGAATATGCAGCATATAAGTATGTATGTATGTAAAATATATTGATGAGTTTTTTAAATTTGACAAATTGTGGGCATTTATGCCACACAGCCAACTAGGCAGCCAGTCTGCCAGACACTGAAACTGGTGGTGTTGCTCGCTATATGATGAACGATAGTTGGGTCACATACGTTTGCTATTAAATTGAAAAAACAAAAAAAAATAAAAATAAATAAATAACTTTGTGACAAAGTTTAAAATTTGTCAAATGATGTTAAGCGGGAAGTAATTTATTCATACAAACATTCATACACGTTCTTAATAATCTAATCCATGTTCCATTATATACATTTTCATATTGCCTTTGAGTGTGTGTGTGTGTGTGTGTGTGGCATTGTAAGGATATGAGTCGTTACAAAGATTCTGAGGCAATAATGTTATAATTGAATGGCTCTGAAGGGGGAGTGGGTGCACAAAAGTTTATACTTTATGAAATGTTGAAAAAAAATTTATTGGGGGTGTTTTTCGTTATTTAAAGCCTGCTGCTGCCTCTGTTGCTGACGTTTGTTTGTTGTTGAGTGCTAAAATTGTCACTTTATTGATGAAAAGCTTCTTTCTAAGTGTGTGCCACTCTTTTGTTTAGTAATTAAGTGATTTTTTAATTAAATTTTTCGAAAATTATTTCTTGATGACTTTGAGTGACAGTGGATTGAGGAAACGATTATTGAAATATGTAATTTAATTTTCTAAAGTATTCGAAATAATTATGAAATTTCGCAATTCATGTATTTTATTTAATTAAAATCATTATAAAGGAATGCGTTTGAATTTCAGGTATACACTTACATAGATTATAAAAATTTCAAACAATTGACGAAAACTATGGCCATTTGATTCATGATGTCCTTAAAAGCAATACACACACACGCACATACCGATTTATTAATTTGCCTCAAACATGTGTATAAGAACAAAGAGAGTGACAAAAATGTTGTATTTTCGTTTTCATTACTACGTTATTTTAGAATTGATTCGAATCTCACAAATGGTAGAAGAAATGTTAATGCTTTGTAGGTAAACATGTAAAAGAGTACTTTGTTTATATGCCTTCACTTTTAATTATCAATTTTTAAATTTAATATATTTTCATTGTAAATATTTGCCTGCCATTTCATAATGGTGACCATCTTGGTTTTGAATCCTTTTTAGTCTACTTTTTATATATTTTAACATTTTCTTACACAAACTGTATACTTCTAAGTTTTTTAGAATCGTTAAACTTTTGATTTATTGTAAATATAACGTGAGCTGCGCAGAGTATTCCATGTTGAAGCTTTTTAAATTCCCAGGCATCATCGGAATATAAAAATGTAAAAAACAAAGTAATTTCTGATAACTGGTCTGCCGATTATTTTTTGCACCGTCATCTGACAACCATATAAGCTTTTTTTGTCGGACATCATCGTCAGTTAAAGTTATTGTTAGGACAATATCTGTCAATGAAATTGTCAGCTTATCTGACAAAAGTCTGAGCTCACAATTTCCCTTGCGAAAGCAATTTTTCATTGTAATTCTATTATTACAGGTATAGAAATTATGTCAGATCTAATAATCGTTTGAAAAGAGCTTAACATAAATAGTTGTTTCACACAAGTATGAATTAACCAAAAAATATTGCTAATGAGGAAATCTTAACTGGCTTCAAAAATGCATTCCACTCGGCTAATATCGGATTAATATTTCAGTATTTTTAAATACTTATGATTTAATCAAACTAAATGTGTGAGGAAAGTATAACAATTGATTAATTTTGATGAGTCATAGATACGAAAATTTTTTTAAATTTTGTTTTACGAAAAATAGGAAACTCTTAAGCTAAGATCCCACTATTCGTCCCCCGATTTTTGTCGCAATTCATTTGCTGATAATGTTTTTTTAAATACGTCGATCTGCGCTGAGATTGTGCTGACTATGGACAATCCAAATTAACTGTGATGTTCCGATTATGTGACCACTATTATCCACCACGTCGAACAAACAGATTTCTAAATATGCGCCGATTTTTGTCGGCCACTTGTGCGCCAACTAAGGTCACCGATAAACGCCGATATACTAGAACAATATTGCCATCAATGGTGATTAACCGTCTAATGTGGGAATTAATTTTTTGATTCATTTATTAAAAAAATTTATATATATTCATAAATATTTACACATGTATCATATATTTACACTTACATATATATTTTTTAATGTAATTTGAGTACCATTTAGATTTTTAAATTGACTTAAAACGTTTCGGCAAACATGTTTTAGTATCTTCTCAAAATTTTGTAATTTCGAGATAATATCCTCATGTTGATTAAAGACGAGATGTGTTTTTTTAATTTATAATATATTTTTTATGATTACTAGTAAAGCCTTTTAATATACAGTCGAACTACCATAACTCAACTTCTCTAACTCGAATTTTCTCTAACTCGAACTAATTTGGTTGGCAGTAGCGATAAAAGAACAAATCACATACAGTTTTCCTTCCGTATCTCGAACTTCCATAAGTCGAACAAAAACTATACACATGAACTCTTATAACTCGAAGACTTTTGCTTGCTTAAATGGGTTTTTGTTTTTGTTATAGTTATCGGTTGTTTGTTTTACTTTAGTTTGTTTTTAAGCTGGTTTGCCTATTTTACGTGCTATTTTTATTTTTTTCTGGTAATTACAAATTTGTTTCTTTTTGTTTGCGTAAGTATCAGTTCTATGCATAATTCGGGCTAGATGATAAATGTTGAACACAATTTTTTTTTAATTATTATAGCAACTCAACATGTTTTAAAATGCTTATCAATTGAAAAAAAATATAAACTTATAAAAGACGTCGAAGATGGATTAAAGAAAAAGGAAGCGGCTGATAAAGATGGTATCCCGGCAAGCACGGTATCAACAATTTTCAAAAATAAGGAAATAATTATCAACTCATTTCAATCTGGATTTCGTTTATGTAGTAAAAGAGTTAGGACCCCAAAATTAAAAAAAAAAATGGACAATCGATTAGTTTTCAGCAACTAGAAGCCAAAACATGCATGAGAAACTGCCCAAAAGCCAACAAGAAATGATGTAGAAAGTTGTTTCCGAAGATTTAATTACTTATATTAGTATATATGCTTCTTATTTTATATTCTTAAGTATTTAGTTTTCAATTCGAGACTATTTTAAATAAAAATACATAATAAAAAAACTTTTTTTCTATTTAAACAAAAAATTTTGTAACTCGAAGTCTCCGTAAGTCGAAGTTTTTTTGGGATAATGGTGATTCGAGTTATGGAAGTTCGACTGTATTTTATACCTACATTGAAGATATGTTATCTGTAATTTTGTTTCCAATCTTTCATTTCATTTGATACCAATGTTATGCGGGTTCAAGGGGATACGTTTGTAATTTCTATTTATAACCCATATTTTATTTTGTTGGATTCGAATTTTATATAAATATTGAATCGGTCTTTGATAAAAAAATCAGATTTTTGTTTGTAACTTTTTGAGAAAGTTATATGTTGGTGCTTATATATCAACATCCATTCCTCATAAACTTGCTTTACCCAAAAAATATACGTTTAATTAAAAGATATGTAATTGACATCAATTTAAAAAATATAAGTAGTTTTGCCGATTGTAAGATAAAAAAAAGTGAACTTGTGGCACCCATTTTGCCGGCGAACACTTGCCTACTAAACAAGAAGAAAAACAACAACTTAGAGCACTATATTCGGCTATACCGAATCCCAGCACCAATTTTGCGTACTTTTAAAAATTTATTATTTTGTTATTAACAGTAATCGCTATGGAATAATATCTTGATACTAAAATATGTCTAATTTTCATTGTATAACTTCGATATGCTAGTAAAATGTTTTCGTAAATTTAGTTTTTTAATGAAAGTGGGCGTTGAAGTAGGCGTGTCAATATAGTTTCTACTAATATATATAACTGAGATATTTTAAGATAGTCCTTTATTCTTCCAAAGTCTTTATTCATAGAGAAATTATATGAATTTGAGATAAAACGTTATATGGGAGGTGAGCGCTAAATTGGGCGTGTCACATTTCTTTTCCGTTAGTATAAAACCTTTGTCCAAAAAGCAATGTTTGTAAAATTTCAGAACCATACATCTAATTATTACGACGGACAGACAGACGGACATAGCTATGTATATCGTCATAAAATTAAACCCCGATTCAGAAAATTTATACTTTACGGAGTCTAAAATGGATATTTCGATGTGTTCCAAACGGACTGAAAAAATGAATATACCCCCACCATTTTTTTTCGTGGCGGGTATAAAAATAGTTGACTAAGTAAGTAATTTCCTGTAAATTTATTTTCTAAAAACACAATGATATTTTAATGATCATTGAAATTTTGCTTCTTCTTTTTTCACATAATTTTTGTAAATAAAATGTCTATCTTTACTAATTTTGCGCAAAGTTCTCACCATATTCATTTCTCTTTTCTAATCACTCTCTTACCCAAATACCTCGTTTCTTGGGGTATTCAAAAGCAAATAAACAAAAATAATTGATTTTGTTATGCTAATAAGGCACGACCGCTTAAAAATATATCGTGCAATTTTTTTAAATGTGTACCGATTTAGCACGACTAAAATCGGTATACATTGTGCTATTTGCGCCGTTAGTGGGATTTTAGCTTTAAGCGCATGTTCGTTTAAACTACCACATCTATACTTCACCGATATCTAAAACTATAATTTTTAAACAAGAAACGATTAAATGTTTTAAAGCAATTTTAGCAAATTTAGAGAAATTATCAACTTTTTTTTTACTAATCTTAACAAAAATACAAATATAAATACCAAAGTTGGGTCAATCGGATTTTAATTATTTATTTAATTATTAATTTAATTAATTTTGGCCAATAAAATAGTTAATTTTTTCACAATCGTCCGTGTAATTTAAATGAGGTTTAATGAACAAGGTTGTTGGTAAAAACAAGCAAGAGCAAAGAGTAGGACAGAAGTCTGAAATATACTTAAATCAACTTATTTAAAAGTTAAACATGTTAAAGGTTAGACAATATCAAAAATATTTTTTTTGAAGAAATAGACAATCAATACTACCGGTAGTATGCTCAAAATAAAAAATCTATAGTAGATGACAAATGACAAGAGTGATAAAGAAATGTATGCATTCTTACTCACTTACTACACATACAAGTGTATCAAGTGTTTAACGCATAATTAGCACAATGGCCTGAAAAAAACACATGTGTATAAAATTAAAAATAAGTATAAACACACTTATAGAGAGGCATTTGAACCAGGATATGTAGGTGTTGGTATTTCATGGTTTGGTCATTTAGTGGGGTCATGTGTGTGTATGTATTGCTTGGTTAAAAAAGTGAGCTTGTGTGTATGTACGAAGGGGTTCTTAGATAATTTACGCCATAATACTTACGTTAGAAGCGATTTTTTAATCTTTTTTAATGCACAAACACAAAAATAAAAGGCGATATAAATAAAAAATAAATAAAAATGAAAAGGGACATGTTCTGCTATCTCTACTCGTATAAATTTTAGTATTGTGTTGTTGTATTTTTGAAAAATGTTCCAACGAACATTTATCTTCAGTAGATTCGTGTGTGTTCATATTCAAGGATTATAAACACATATGCCTTTAGCATTGAGTATGTGTGTCTGTGTGTGTGGGTTAAATGCATTGAGAAGGTGTTATCCTTACGTTAACAATTTTTTATTTATATCTTTGAAAAAAAAAATAAATAAAAATGCTTAAAAGGGTCGACCTCAAACAGCAATTGACCATGCTAAAGCCACGTTGATGTCGTTGTCCACTCTTACTTAGTTATGAAGAAAACAGAAAATAAAAAAAGGATATATATTTTAAATAAAATTGCCTGCTTCCTTCTTTACAAAACATAAAAAAAAGCAAAACATTTTATTTTTATAATTTTTTTTACGTTCTTTTTTTGCTACATAAGTACATGTATTTTGAGGGATGTATTCCCAATTGCAATACATCAAATTTTGCTGGTAAAGTATGAACTTATGCTTGTTAAATAATCCGAATTTCTTAGAACCCAAATTTTCTTTGCGCAACCATCTATAATTTTCACAAATCGATTACAAATTTATATTGTATACTGTCCCTCTTAGACAAATATTTTTCATATTGGCCAAGATTAGTATGGATATGGTCGGTTTTATTCTCTTTATTTTACACATATACTTAGTGCGATTGACTATGTTAATGAAAACGAAAAAAAAAACTGAAAAAAAATTAAATTTCCGAGACATTTTTTGTATGTGAAAAATGAGTGGCCATTTATAAATGTAAATGTCTGCAATAGTACAGAATTTAAGTTTATGGTTGCAACATAAAAAGGTTTTGGTTTAAAAATATCAATGTAATATTGTAAAGAAATACACACCGAAAAAAAAAATAAATATGAACTTCAAATACGATATTCATAGTATTTTTATACCCTTCACACAGTGAACAAGTAAGAGCGCTATATTCGGCCGTGCCGAATCTTATATACCCTTCACAACGTGTAGTCATGCAATAACAGTAGTTTGTATCACCATTCCATATGATATACGTACATACATATAAAAAACATACATATATAAAAACATCCCATTGTAAAATTATAAATTATGTAAAAAATATAAAAAAAATATTAAAAAAAAAATAATAAAAATATAAATAATATATTAAATAAAAAAAAAATAAAAATAAAAAAAATTAAAAAAAAAAATACAAGAAATTTTTTTTGCTCAGCTGGGATTCGATGCCACATTTTCTCTAACCAGTATACACGTTTGTATGTATGTATGTATGTTGTTGTTGTAATGTTGTTTTTGTGAAAAAAAAAATCGAGGTGGTCGTGGGTGTTTGCTCATATCTCAGTTGCTTATATACCGATGTTTCTGATTTTCGATAGCGATCTACTCCCGAATATTTCTGATATTTTAATACCTTACCCGAGTCCAAGCGATGTCGGGGGGCTTCAAAAAGTTGATTTCAACATACACACGGACAGACGGTCAGACGGACAGACTGACAGCGCTTAATCGACTCCCCTATTCATAAGCTTTCAGAAAATATATACTTTATGGGGTCGGAAATCAAAATTGTAGAAATTTCACACGGAATGACAAACCTATATATACCCTTTTTCACTGTGTGAAGGGCCACACTTTTAAACACCCATCAAAGCAAAATGTGTTATACTTCGACTCGTCGGTAAATATAGCACTGTCCCAAAACTCTTGGGGCTTACTAATAAATGTTTTTGCGAAGTCTAAGCGCTTTTGTCTGTTGACTTTGTTTATGAAAGGTTTTTTTTTGGGACACATGACATAAGACCTTGGGTTTTTAGACATCGTCGCACAGTATCGGGGGAAACTTTAGTATTTTGATATTTTTCCAGTTCAACGGCTATTTTTGTGGCACTGGTAAATGGATTTTTTTCAACTACGCGTTTAATATATCGTTTATCTGCCTCAATTAGCTTTGATGGTCGACCGGTTACAGGCTTATTTTCAATGCGATTTTCTTTTATCATTCGTTGAACTACTTTTCTTACCGTAAAACGACTACGGGATACTATTTTTCCAATTTCTCCATATGATTTATGTTGCTTTTTATATAAATCGATTATAATTTTTCTTTCCTCCAGTGTTAGCTGCTTACGGGGCATTATTTTAAATATATTCAGATAATAACTTAAAAACTTAAAAGAATTTATACTTTTCCTATTGTTTCAGTTATTTTTTACAAAATACTAGTTGATTTTGCTTCTTTCTTTTTCTACTTTACCGTTATTTCAAATAAAAACAAAGTGTGCCCTTAGTTTTGCGCTGCATTATTATGAGGTTACATAAAAAATGACAGATTCTTTTGGTTTATAATGTAAAAGTTATCATGTTTTTAAATAAAAATAAAAGAAACCCTTTAAATTAAAAATTCTTGTAGGATTTGTATTAATATTTTTGCTAAAAGAAATAAAAATTTTAACAAATTTAAAATGCATGCTGGTGTGTCCTCAGTTTTGCGGGCTACTGTATATATTCTTAAGTTTGAAACAACACAAAAACAATATACACTAAAATTACATTTCCCACACAATCACTTATTTCCAATACTAAAATCAGTTGAAAATTTTCAAAAGCAACGTTTGCAATAAAATATATAAAAGATTTGCAACGAAGGGTGATTTCCGCTATTGTATTCAGTAGTGTTTAGAATTTCATCATGGAGAGATAAACGCAAGAACAACGTTTGCAAATTATTCAGTATAATTATCAAAATAATCGTTCTCCAATTCAACTTTTCGTGCTATTTTGCCATTTTATGGTCGTAATAATCGTGTGCTCGCTATTCGTCGAATTGTTGGAAAATTTTAAGCTTACATTTTCTTTACATAATTTTCAAGTGCCAATAAGACCAATAAGACCGCTCAAAGTAATGCAAATATTGCTGCCGTTCAGGCAAGTGTAGCTAAAGATCGCAATTTGTCGATTCCAGGATGTTCTCAGCAATTGGGACTGTCTCAAACCACAACCTGTCGGATTTTGATTTGTGCCGAAATTGGAAGAAGTTAATCTTGACAACATTTGGTTCCAACAAGACGGGTCTACGTGCCACACAACAAATGCAACCATTGAATTATTGCGTGAAAAGTTTGGAAATTCAATTATTTCAAGAAATTGTGGTATTGAATTGCCTCTAGGAAGTTGTGATTTAACATCATTAGACTATTTCTTGTGGGGTTATTTGAATTTATTGGTCTTTCGAAACAAACCAGACTCACTTCAAGCTTTACAAGGCCATTCATGACATACGACTTGAGTTAGTGGAAAAAGTGCTCAAAAATTGGGTTCATCGAATTCGTGGAGGCCATTTGAATGACGTTTTATTTAGAACTTAATTTTATCGATAGCACTTTACATTAGAAAAAATCTGGAATTTCCTTAATAATAAGTGTGTATTTTTTTTTTAATCATATCACTCTTATTGGAAAACCTTTTAGCACTTTTATTTGCCTGACGTTTAATATAAACTAAAGTTTAACAATAAAACCGATACAACAGAATAGGGGATTGTGAATTAAACAATTATTTTGAGTCAATAACTATTGCATAGCAAAAAAGTATGAATAATAACAATTGCGCAAAAATAAAAAAAAATTATTTTACGTTCGTGTTCATATAGTTTTCCTAAAGTTGGAAAAAAGCAGCGAACAAAATTTGTTAACTCCGGAATTAAACTTTGCATATACGCAAAAGCCAAGAGTATCAACTCTACAAGCTTTACCGAGTGCATCAACTTCAACTGATTTTGACTTATTCATGTTTTATTTCCTTTTTCCGGAATCTTCATATACTTCTTGAATTTCCGATGTAAACTACTAGTGGGAAAAGAGTTTTTTATACCCGCCACCAAAAAAATGGTGGGGGTATATTCATTTTGTCATTCCGTTTGTAACACATCGAAATATCCATTTTAGACCCCATAAAGTATATATACTCTAAATCAGGGTTTGATTTGATGACGATCTAGCTATGTCCGTCCGTCTGTCCGTCTGTTGAAAGCACGATAGAGGTCGCACCGAAAAAGCTAGGGGGCTCAAATTTTGCCAGAATCTTTCTTATAGACAAGGTTTGTTTGGTATTGAAAATGGGCTAAATCGGAATATTAGGAAGAGAGTTATAGCTCGAAAAGCAGGAGTAGGTCAAAAAAAACCGTGTCCTTCGAACATCCAATAAAATGGAATTGTGTCCAAACGCATTAACGCATCATGAAACTTCGAATATATATTTCCTGAGTAAAAACAATATTTTTCCCCGTAAATTATCTAAATCTATGCATTAGGAGAAGAGTTATCGATCAAAATGTACGAAAATTTATACCGCACAGTGTATTTTTCGGTATATTTAAAAACAAAAACGTCATAAAAGCAACAAAATTGGATGTACGATTCTGAAATTTTGCACACTTTATTTTTCGGTGAAACGCTTTTTTGTAACGAAAAATCAATGTGCCACGCCCACTTTTACGCCCACCTCCCATATAACGTTTTACCCAAAATTCATATAATTTCTCTATTAATATAGATTTTGGAATAATAAAGGACTATATTGCAACATCTAGGTTGTACTCATTAGCAAAAACAACTTTGACACGCCTACTATAACGCCCACTTTTCACGTTATCTACAGTTAATGAAATTTAAAAGCTCATAAAACCGCCAAAATTAGAGGTATGATGATAAAATTTTCTACGTATATCCCCCTAGGCAATGTCATTACTGTGCCAGAAAATTAAGGTGACACGCCCACTTTTACGCCCACCTCCTGTATAACGGTTTATCTTAAATTCATGTAATTTCTCTATTAATAAAGTTTTTGGAATAATAAAGGACTATATTGAAACACTTAAGTTGTGCCCAATATTTTGGAAGAATTACGTACTATATTGAAATATCTAAGTTGTATTTATTAGCAGAAACTTTATTGACATGCCAACTTAAACGCCCACTTTCATTGAAAGACTACACTTGCAAAAGCATTTTAGTAGCATATCGAAGTTATAAAGGGTGGTTAAATTTTAAGGGCCGATGTTGAATTTAAACAAAACACAAATTATTTAGGAAATTATTATTATTTCTTTTTGTAATGATAATATTTGTATGGTTCAATTATGTCTTTAGCAAAATATCGGCCAAATGGCCCCCCCCCATCCTTGGCGCCACTCCTCTATCTGATGGTCCAAATTTTCAATGACAATGTTGATGCTCAATTGTTGGGCATGATGATGAGTCGAGGTTGACTGCTCTTTTGCTACACTATCGCAAAAAACAGCAATGGTTCCCATTCAACGAACTAAGAAGGCATTCACAGATTATCTAACATTTTATACAGACCTGTTTTGCAGAAATTTAAATATTTTTCACAATTCTCCCGATTGTGGACGAATTTAAATGATTATGTTGATCAAAAGAATTACGAAGTGCACAAAATGCATTTTGATTTGAAAGCCCATTTTTATAAAAAACCTGAATAACTTTAAAGCGTTGTTCATTTGCGTATCTTTCCACGGATCAAATTGATTAAGAATCGTCAAATGAAGTGCAGAAAACAAATTTAAAGACTAGGTGTATTTCACCTTCAACATGGGCCCTTAAAATTTAACCACCCTCTACAAAGAAAGTGATACATATTTTATTATAAAGAGATTATTCCATAGCGATTAACAAAATAATAAATATTGTGCTTTAAATGTACACAAAATTGGTGGTGGGTATAAAAGATTCGGCACAGCCGAATATAGTGCTCTTACTTGTTTTATAGAAATACGGTTTTTTTGTAGATAGTATGATATGAGATATCAGTTTTGGAGCTATCGGCTAAAATTTTTTAAAAAAATGTAGAAACACTTTTTTCTCTTAGTCTATAGCTACAATTGCCCCAATTCAGAAAAAATTACAATTGGTTTCCCAGATATAGTTGTGATAAAATTTGCATGTATATTAGATAAATAAAATTAAAATTAAGATTAACATGAGGCCAGAACATTCAGAAAGCAGCTTAAACTAGCAAAACCCATATGAAGTTTTGATCAACTCATTTTGATCCGTAGATGTGTGATACTGACCAATAGTTTTTTTTTTTGACAAGATGAAATCTATTAGTTTCAAAATAGCATATGATTAAAAAAGATAATTGTAATTGGACCTCTCTTTGTGTGACATGATCTCTGAAAATGGTGAAATATATTAATTATATTTATTATAATATCGAGAGCATTAATCAGAAATTAACTGTAACTGTACTGAATTAATTAAAAGAAAAAGTATAGAAATAAAATTGTCTGTTAAAATATTCCTCTCAAACAATTTTTTATTTTTTTTGAAACGTTAAAATATGCAAACCTATACTTGAAAGAGCGATTATGCAGAATTATGCCTTTAAAGCAAAAACTAGTGTGGCTTGGAGCTAAAAGGGCCAATGTCACTTTTTTGCTCTTTTGAGTTAATCATTTTATTAGATTTATTTTCTTGCTCTATTTCATTATGGTAAAGTCATACTTAACCCAGAACAGCTTCATCAATAAAATGCTGAACAATGTCACTATGAAAGCATCTATAAAAGTTAAAGTTCAATTCCAATTTTCTCAAAAGTAAATATTTTGACATTGGCCCTTTTAGCTCCAAGCCACAGATATATAAAAGCAAACTTTTATCTCTTTATGGATCACTGCACCTATTTTTTATATCATTATATTAAAATCAACTTTAGTTACTTCTTAAACTTCAATATTTTTTAAAATCTGCAGGAGCAGGATATATGAAATTCATTTACGTACCGGTTTCCAATTACCGTATCTTCTAAAACGTTTTAATACCGACAAGTCTGCCGTTATATTGCACACTTTCCATTCCCTGCCTAAAGAAGAAAAAAAAACCGTTTTGTAAATTTTCCCTTAATTATAAACAATATTCGCAAGGACAGGGCTCGCAAAAATTTTTTTGTTAACTTTGAATGTTAATGAAAAAATCTAAAACCAAAATGTTTGAGGACTTTAAATGTTACGGCTGAGATGAAGGTATTGAATTGAAATCTCCTTAACGCTAACTTAGTATGGAATATATGTAATATAAGTAAATGTTTTTTCTTTTAGTTACGACATTTGTACTTAAGAGCTGCGTAAAATGTTTTTAAAGCTATGTGTTCTATTTCACACCATTTTCAAATAACATAAATAACAAAACATTAATCTCACTGAAATAAATTAATCATCACTCAAAAATTTTTCTTTACAGCAATTATATCGAATACATAAGAACACATACAAAAAAACGAAAAGAAAAATTTTAAACAGCAGTATTAGTAAATAATTACGTTTAGGGCAGTTTAAAGAAAAATTTTTTAATACACGTGAACTCAGAACATTAACAGTTAAAGTTTTTATTAAAATTTTTCTCAAGTCAACGTCTACTAAGTCAACGTCTACTATAAAAACATTTAAATATATAAATTGAATTTTTTTTTTAAATATAAATATATATTAAATATTCCAATTTTCTATTTCATATTTGTTTTGATTCAGCTCTATTTAATTACAACGTTGTTCTATTTTATTTTATTTTATTTTTATTTTGTTATTTTTAATAATGTATTTCATAATCAGAGTGTAATATACACATACTATTTCAAGTTTAATCAAACTGCTTGTAAGTTATTTTTCTTATGCTTGTGCAGCTCTTTAATGGCTTAATACATATGTATTTATGTAAGTAGAAAATGTATGAACACTAAGTAACAAGCAATATATAAGATTACTATTACCATCGCAAATTTTTCTAAAAATTACTATAAATTCTAGACAAATAACCAATAACTATTAAATTTGCCACAGCAGGTGGTATGTTCGATAAAGAAAAGACAAACGCATTAATCCCCACCACAGCAGGATGCAGTCGTGAATAATCAAATATAGTTAAATTTAAAAGTAAGGGTTGGGCCGTTTTGCTCATAGCATTAGTGGAAAGAAAGAAATAAATAATTACAAATTTATATGATATTGTTTACATAAGTCCATCTCATTTCATATAGCGTTCTAATCAATACACTAGAATGAGATTTCAAACCTGAATATTAATGTCACGTTTAAACACTGATTTTCAAAGTAAGGAAATTGTTTCAATAGAATTTTCTTTATTTTATATGTTAATAAACTTAGGATTTAAAGTGCCCTGTAAATATAATTATATTTTTTACAACCTTATAATGTTTAAAGCATTATTTTCTTGTCATAAACAGGCTCTAGGTCCAAAAAACTATTAAATTCTAATATTTAAATAAAAATCTTTTCTTTTTTATTAAATATTATTTTTAAAAAAAATTTTTCTCCTTTTATTTTTATTAATTTTGTTCAATATTTCGAGCCCCTATGATGCTCTTCTTCAGGAACAAGCAAAATACACAAAATAAAATACAAAAACTAAAGTGTTTTTACCAAATATTTTTCATACTTATATATATAAAAATTTAAGTACATTAACATTGTATTATTAAAATTACTTATGTCTACTAAAGGCAGAATTAGTCTTTACTTTCTGTTCCGTTCCGAATCAGCTGACTTCGTTCTGTTAAATAGAAAATGTGTACAAGTCGTTAGTTGTTCTGTTACTTTCCGTGCCGTTGCGGACGAACGGAACGTTAAGTGACGGCCATTGAGAGAGAAATAGCTGATATTTAGGTGCCTATATTTTAAAGGTGGCTGCAACATAGAGACTCTGTTTGCTTATAGATGAAATCTGACACAACAAATTTTTTTTTTATGTACGGACTTTGACGAGAAAAATAAACAAAAACAAGTAAGAGCGCTATATTCGGCCGTGATATACGTACATACATATAAAAAACATACATATATAAAAACATCCCATTGTAAAATATAAAATAAATAAATTTACGTATGTATGTTAAAAAAAAAATAAAAAAAAATTTAAAAAAAAAATTAAAAAAAAAAATTAAAAAAAAAAAAATTTAAAAAAAAAATTTTAAAAATAACTAAAATATATATAATAAATATAAAACAAAAAAAATACAAAAAAAAATATTAAAAAAAAATATTAAAAAAAAAAATAATAAAAATATAAATTATATATTAAATAAAAAATAAAAAAAAATTAAAAAAAAAATATAAAAAAAATAAAAAAAAAAAAATTTTTTTGGCTCAGCTGGGATTCGATGCCACGTTTTCTCTAACCAGTATACACGTTTGTATGTATGTATGTATGCTGTTGTAATGTTGTTTTTGTGAAAAAAAAATCGAGGTGGTCGTGGGTTTTTGCTCATATCTCAGTTGTTTATGTACCGTTTCTGATTTTCAATACCGATCTACTCCCGAATATTTCTGATATTTTAATACCTCACCCGAGTCCAAGCGATGTCGGGGGGCTTCAAAAAGTTGATTTCAACATACACACGGACAGACGGTCAGACGGACAGACTGACAGGGCTTAATCGACTCCCCTATTCATAAGCTTTCAGAAAATATATACTTTATGGGGTCGGAAATCAAAATTGTAGAAATTTCACATGGAATGACAAACCTATATATACCCTTTTTCACTGTATGAAGGGTATAAATATAATAAGCTTGTGTTTGTAAGATTACCTTGTAAATTAAGGCAGATGATTTTATACAGAAGAAGTAACCACAAAAATTAAACAACAGAACGGCACGTCACAGAACGACAACAGAAAGTAAAGACTAATGAAGCCTTAATTTTATAATATCGTCTTACATTTTAGTAAAGCTATCATCTGTCCACAGGTAGACATACAAACACCTAATAGCTAAATTTAAACATAAGAACATTTAGTAAGCTTAAGATTCTATCTGTGGACAGACGAAAAAAGATTTTTATTTAAATATTAGAATTAAATAGTGCCCTGTAAATATTATCTATTTTAACGAATAATGTATGTATGTGACATGATGAGATGTGAGAAGCAAGCAAGTGCTATTATGGAAATATAAAATGATGAATTCAAAACTGATTAAAATAGGTATGTATATATGTCAGTACAAATACTAAAGTCCAACTTAAGTTGTATAAAATAACACTGATTTATTTCTTATATTTTTGAACATTTTGGAATATTTCTGTTATCCTTTATAGATTATTGAAAAGTCTGTAAATTGTTTCTAGAAAATTCATGGCTCTAACATTATTTTGTGAACTCTCAAAAGAATGGTTAGAACTAAATGCATACACAGTCACGACAGAAGGATATACATATATAAAATGAATTGCATTAACAAAAACAAACTATTAATTTGCACTTGCAATGATATTATCAGAATTTATTTTGAAATAAATACAAAAAAAAAATATTGTTGGGGCCAGCAATTCAGACCTCATTCCAATTGCTATGAGCTGCTACAAGTTCCTGCCTTGTACAGGATGTTCATGTATAGCGTGGTAGGTACTGGTTACTGAGTCCTTGTTAATTTAATTCGAGATGGTTGAGAAAATCATTATGTTGTGATCACGAATGTTCATGTAATACTACCATATAATCGTGTAATATAATAACTTAATTCTATACAATCATAAAGTGATATCACACAACAACAAAATGGTTTAATATTATCACAATATCCGTCTAATTAAATATGAATAATAAAATCTTTACAAATTATGTATTCCGGAATTACCAACCCTTTCAATTAAACCTGTATATGAATTTCTAAAACACTTCTAGCAAAATACTACTAGTACAACAACGCAATCGCAGTTCTTATTATTTATTATATATTCAGATTGTTTTTTTTTAAATACTACATAATTTTTTGTTAAACTTGTGAATACTTATTTCTCTGATCAATGTTATTCGCAAAAATTAAAGTACATGGAAAAATTTGTAGACATATGTATCTCCTATCTCAGCCAAAGTCAAAGCTTCTAGTTTTACTGCCGTATTCATAAAAAATATTTTAGGTTATTTGACAGATGTTGCATAGAAATTTGTCAAATAAGCCTTCAATAAACCAGAAATATTTTTTATGAATACGGCAGTTAAACTTTTAGATTTATAAAATCAGAAAACTTAAAAACTACTATAAAAATAACAAAATTTTTGCAACTATGTTACTTTTGCAAATGTTATGGTTATTTGTAATATTAAATGATTGTACATAAAACATAGGCAGGATTAACTAAAGTGAATATTTCTATTTATAATTATTTCTTATATAAATATGTAAAAATATTTTTTAATTTTATGAAACCTTTAGTGTTACTGCCTATTATTAAGCAGCTTGCTTTTTATAAGTATGAACTTGGATTAAGCAAATGTTCACATTCTATTTAAACAATCTTTGCTAAAAGCACCTTTAGCGACAATTTAATAAACTCAATTGAAAAAAAAAAATAAATAAAAAATTGTCCACCCAAATGAATACAAAAAGTGGGCGGTTTCTATTATGGAAATTAGCTTTCATTACTTATTTTCTTTCATAAAAAATATGACTTTTATAAGACCATCCAAAGTAATAAAATTGTAAAACAACACAGCTGTTTATATAATATCACATTAAAAAAAAATAATAATAAAAAATTCAAATGACAACACAATAAAAAAAATATATTAAAATTGTATATTTCTCATTCAACTTTTATTTTTTTTTTTCCCTTTTGGTCTGCCCATTTGAATTTAGATTTAAGGCTGCCGAACAAAAGTGTACAACAACACCCCCTTTTTAACGTCATAAAGTAAAAGGACTTTTTTTCATAAAAAGAACAAGTGCATTAATATGCAAAATTTATTTTAAACAATAAAAAATATTGTGGAAGTTGACATTTAAATTTTTTGTCGATCCTGCTGCTGTTGTTGTGTTATTATAACCCTCACAACAATAATAACAAACAGACACAAGTGTATAATTTTCCAATTGTTTTCCTAAAATACTTAGAGTGGGACTGGCTGACTCTATTTAAACGCACACAAATGGTACTTTAAAGACCCTTCACTGTGTAGTAGTGGGCTTCATGAAACAAAGAAAAAAAATAATAAACACGAACAACAAAAATAACATCTTTTTTCACATTCATCTTGGCCTATTCCACCTTTAAACGGCATGGAGTAGAGATTATGATTATAATGTAGATGATGGTAATAGTGGTGATGGCAAATACGAGTAAGAGTTACGTTGAAAAAAGGCATTTTAAAATTTCATTCATTATTTTAATAATAGATTTCCTGTATTTCGTAGAATATGCTCTACGTATAATTTTTATTTAGAATATTTTAAAAGGGGGATGTTAATGATATAGTAGACCCCACTTAGGGTTAACTTTTAAATTATATGTCTTTGCAAGAACAGTGCGCGGAAAATAAATAAATGCATTTTTGCTTTAATGGATTATTTGACAATAATATTCTTCACTACCTTTACACTGTTGGTAAGGTAAAATTGGCAGTCGACAAAAAAGTTAGTTCACTGAATGGCCTTAAAGGCCGTTCAGGTTGTTTGAGGATTTTAAATTATTATATGTTTTATTTCTTAATTACTAGGCCTAACTTATTCTAAGGGCCATTATTATAATTTGCCGACAAAGTTAATGTTAATAAAAGGTAACGTTTGTTAACGTGAGCAATAAACTGACCATTAAATGTTTTTCGTTATTACAACCTGTCTGTAAAATAAATTGTATTTTTTTTTTTAATATGGCAGCACCAAAGCAAATGCCGAACAAATTAATTAGTTCTTTAAAAACAAAGTGGCAACGACAAACAAATAGTAAACAATTCGTTTAGTAGAAAATATGGTAACTTTTTATTTATAAACCTCACGTTAAAAGTTAAAGGTCGAGTGATCTTCCCTTTAACATATCGGACACTTTTAGGTTAAAGTGAAGTTGTAGTCAGCTAAATGTATTCTGCATTTGGTGCTATGACAATTCTTTATTTACTACACAAGCACTACTACATCTTGAAAAACTCACTGTTTGGTGCCGGTAGAATTATTGATTAATAGCTCTTCACAAATAATAATAGTTGGAATGCTACAATCAACTTCAATCAAGATTACTTTCTTTACCATTGAATTAATTAATGTACCAAAATATAGTTCTTACCCGTTTGAGCTATGCGATTATGAATTAGTCAGTTACGTTCTAAACGTTAATAAAATTTTTTTTCTCCATTTTATTTAAATTTATTGGGAAATTCATGCGCCTGTCATAAATGAAAATCATATAGTAGGTCCCGTCCCCTTGAGAATTGGCCAATAGTCTTAATAATTGTTGTAAAACAATTCACAATCTCTTGTTTCTCTTTTGTGAGGTGCACATTTTCATATTTTCAACACTGTTTTGCCGCATAAATATTTAAAGAATTTTTATTTTATAATTTGATTTACGTCAAAGTGTTAACATCTTTGGCAAATAATGCGGCTTATGAAAAGTGTAAAATTGTCGAGATAAACTACAAAAACCTGTCATCCAACTACGAGCGAAAAGCTACAAACTTATAAGGGTGACTTTATGGTTTTGCATGTAGCACATAGCATACAAATAATAAAAACAGCAACCCTGTTGCTTAGCATTCTATTGTGTGTAAGTATGTCCTGTGGCTATGTGTTTGCTCGTTCACTCGTTCGCTTACGTTTAATATCAATGTTATGATTATGATATTATTTTAAAATTATCCGCTTTAACAATAAACTGACATATGGATGAAATTTTCTACTCATTTTTCTTTGCTGCTGCTGTCGTTGTTGTTGCTGTTATTTTGTTTGTCTGTCTGTTTAAAATCATTTTGGTGTTAATAATGATGACATATGATTTTCTTTGTCAAATTGTTGTTGTCATAAAATGTTAAACATTGTTCGCATATTAAACAAATGTTTAATGTTAAGTGAATTTGAAGATATTTTATCATATTTTTTTATAACCCTCTTGTTGTTTGTATCTTGTAATACTTAAGCATTATACACTTGTTAGAAACTGTTGTTATACGCAGTAGTATTTTCTGTTTATATTTGTTACCAGTTGCGTTAAATTTGTTGTCACCTCATTAGTTAAGGTGTCCTTTTTTAGCTGATTCGCTTGTATCAAAGGATACATCTGTTAAGTTGCATGTCGTATTTATAAATTTCATATTTTGTATACTCTTTTATTACTCGTATCATTTTGTTCATATCTTGCTGTAATGCTACCGTCTAATTTACAGGGGTTTATTATCATATTTGTACTTTATGTTTAGGGAGCTGAGTTTTTCGAAATGGGGTTGCATTGTTTGTTTAAGAGAGGGTAAAATAACTCTTTCAAATTATTAATGTTGTTATGTTTGTTTTATTGTTACATTGCAGTTTTGTTTGCAACAGCGAATGGGCGTAACATGTTTTGAACATATAATTTGATTTATTATAATTATAAGAAATTGATTAATTGAATCGGTATGGTTTTTTGTTGCTTTGAAATAAAAATCATTAAAAAGTGCTAGTTTACACATATTGTATGTAGCATTGAATAGATTAAACTTTTAGGAAGGAAAAAATGTTATATTGTTACAGAAATCATTTAAACTGTTCCAAATGTGACAATACGTCAAATTTTAATATTTTATCAAAAAACTTGAGTACTAAAATTGCTTTCTTAGTGCGTACCTGCTTACAAGAGCGAATGCAAACAAAATGATTATTATTTATGATGTCCCAATCCGTTAGACTCTTTCTTGTTAATAAAAATCGCTTATTCCATTCTCAATAACACCTGCGTAATCATGCTTACGGAAAGCTAGAACTAGTAGCAGTAAGTACGTAGGTAGGAAGGTAGTTAGAACAGACAGCTGTTGTGCAGCTCATTTTGGGTCCATTATACTGATCCCTGTGTAATACCTGATTAGAAAAGAAAAACTTGAGTGAAAAGAAGAGAGGAAGCAGACCAGTTCAGAGTCTCTGGCGGGAACCAAACCCGCAACCCCCAGACTAGCAGACAAGCACACTACTGACTAGTCTACCGGGGCAAAGTAGCAGTAAGTAAAGAAGAAAATTGCTATTTAAATAAGTTGATATTCTCTTTGACTAAACTAGTACTTAATAAGCAGTACAGAAGACACACTTTTTTGCGTCTTTAACAGATACATCTTTTTCATGTTAATGCACAAGCTTTAAGAGAAGCTAATAAAATTGGTACTTTAAATCTATTAATCAAATAATTTTTTTTCGGAACTTAAAATATCTAAACAAAATAAAGTTACTGGAAAAGAAAGAAGCTGGGGAAGGAAGATTTTTTTTAAGACTTACACCACGGATGCTAAGAATCATTTTACTTGTTATTATATCGGACCTAGTCTTTGATGTTCTTGTCGTTAGGCTGCAAGCTAGTGAAGGTTTCTAATGTACATATTTTTTTTGTTACCTCTTTCAAAATAATTACAATAAATCCAATTCTAAGAATTCCTCGCCTGCATTTTTTATTGGGTGCCTTCAAATTGTGGATTATTTTTTTTTATTTTTAGCTTTTAGTTAGAATCATGGGAACTATGGGAAGGCTTGGATAATAAGGCGGTTTAGGCAAAACTTCCCAACCATTTATTTCCAAATAATTTTCAACAGGTATTGCAACATGTGGCCAAACGTTGCCATGATGGAATATTACGGCTTAATGTCTAGCTGCATATTCTGGGCATTTTGCGGCCAATGATCACTTTAAACGAATTAATTGCATTTGGTTTTGGTCCCGTGTGATGGTGTGGCCATCTCTTAGTAGCACATAAAAGATAAGAAACTTTTGGTCCAACCAAATACAGAACATTATCTTAGCTCTAGGATATTTCATTTTGGTGTCGATTAAGAAAGTTGGCTTCACATACGGTAGCTTAAACTTCGGCATATCATAATGCATCCATTTTTAATCCCAAGTAGTGATTCAGTACAAAAATTCTTTTCTTTTATAGCGTCCAATAATAAGCGTCTTTAAAGGTCTCTCGGCTTTAATTAGCATGATATCCAATTTACTTTTATGACATGAAATGCTTGAGTAGTTCCCAATTAATTTGCAAGCTCTTGTTGAGTTGTCATTACCTGCCGTCTCTCGCGGTCATTGAAACCAATATAACACATTCATCAAAAGATTTTGTGAGAAATCGGTTTGCTGCAACCGCTAATGTTTCTAAATTAAAGTAGTAAAGCAAGACATAAAGCTTTGTTGGCACAAAACTCGGCATTGTCGAAGAAAACATAAAACTGATTACACAATAACAGATACGTACCCTTTAATATGGCATATATGTTTTTATAAGTCATTTCGTATCCCAAACGAGACTTACAGGAATTGTAGACAAGACGTTGTTCTTAAACATATCACAGGTAGAAAGACCTTAATTAAGTTATTCAGTGATTTCTATACATTTTTTACAAATCCACCTCGACACAAAGAGTTTTACATGCAATTTTAACAAAAGAAGAATATTGCTTAAGAAGTTCCGAAAACAAAAATAAGTTTCTACGTCAATAATGGTACATTTTTGTTAAATTTTCAAGTCATCATAATAATGTAACAAAAATTTTCACGAATGCTTATTTCCTTACAGTCATGGTTAATGCAAAATTTAATCAAAATCGAAAGGAATGAAGTCCAAGTGGTCGGGTGATTTTATATGTTTTAACCCTAAAACTATGTATATTCAATCGTATCCTAATAAAGCTGTTTTTTCAAACGATTCTTTATTAAACTTTGAAAGCAAAACCTTTAATCATAAAATCCACAATGTTTAATCAACTTTTCCATGCAATTTTAACACTGAATTTTACATTAAAAACACTGCGTTAAATGGAAGCCAAACGAATAAAATAACGAACAAATGGACTTTACAAAAACTCTTCTCTATTTAAAATAAATCCAGATTTTATTGTGGTTTTAACTTTTACAATCATAATTGTATTATTCTGTAAATTTTTGCGACCCTTTTATTATTGACTGTACTAAATAATAAGGGTTGACTTGACTGATTGACCACTGGGGGGTTTTATGCATTCAAATAGACACATGGTTGAATAAGTAAGTGAGTGTTAGTGTGAGTCAATGAATGGAGGCCGTATATATAACCTTCTTTAACAAGCTTAACTATGCATGTATGACAGAAGTTGTATTTGTGCAAGTGTGTGATTGTGGTTCATAAATTTTTGGGGGACAAATATGGATGCTGTTTCAGCAAAATACCAACAACAGTAACAATTACATGTACATACGAGTAGGTACAGATTGGGAATAATTGTACTTTTAGTTTTGGTACAATTTAAACCAAAAAAAAGTACAATGTTACATCAACTACTTAATTGTTACAGTTCTGCAAAAGTTTAAAGTAAGTGCTTTCAAAGCACTTTAAGATAAAAATATTTTTAATTTTTTAATATTTGTAAATACAGAAAATATATACATATATTTTCTTTTTAAAATATCTTTGACAATAAGGAACAACTGTTTATGTCTGCTTTTATAGTTTTTTAGGAAAGCAGTTTTTTTTAAGTTGATTTTTATAAATTGATTCGCTTTAATGAATATTCTGATGGTTCCCTTATGGACGGAAGGGCAGGAGCCGGTATTCATTCAATTGAGGTGAACTTCTCCTGTTCCCTAAATCTGGGGGAGTATGTGTAATTAAATCAGGCAGGTATACTTGGTTTGTTGCACGCGTTGGACTACTTGCTAGAAGATCGAGTGCATGCGAGGAGAATTATCATAGCACTTGATAACCAGTATGTGGTTAAATGCATGCAGCGTACGGATGTAAACACGAAACTGGTGCTCGAATGTGTTCTGAAGCTCAATAGGTATGCCTCTGTGATGAAGATAATGCTAATGTGGGTTAAGGGATATGTTGACATAAATGGGAATGAGGCGGCGGATGAACTTGCGAAAAGAGGAGCTGCTGTGGTATTCTGCGGACCGGAACCAAGAGCTCTTGGGGATGGGATGGTGCTCAAACGTAATTTGATGAATTTGGTTCTGCGGTTATATATTCTGAATTTTGTGACAAAATAGAATGACATTAATGATGCCAGATTCAAAATATGTTAGGTTGAAAGGAGGGACACTAAAAGCCCAAACCCATGACAGGTATACACTTATGCCTAATTGGCATGTTGTGCGCTCCATATGAATAGAATAGTTAGAATATAAAGAGAAGCAGACCAGTCCAGACTCTCTGGAGGGAATCGAACCCGCAACCCCCAAACTAGCAGACTAGCACACTACTAATTATTCCACCGGGGCACCCAAAAAAAACTGCTAGTTAAAATTTAAACTGATAAATGACCCGCCCTTTATACCGTTCACTTGTGGTGCCAAAGGTTAATATATATAGCCTTATCACTCAATTTGTAATTTATACAATTTTCATTAAAGTATATATTTATAAAGCATATCCCATAAAGTATATATTTTCTAAAAGCTTATGATCAGAGTAGTCGCTTGATCAATGTCCGTCTGTCCGTGTGTTGGCTAAAATCAACTTTTTAAAGTCCCCACAAGCTTTACAGACCTGTATGTTGTATTAATCAAAAAAATATACGGGAATAAATTGCTATTGACTTTCTGCAGAATCGCCCTATAACTTTCTGAGATATGAGAATATAAACACGACTGCCTTTGTTTTTTCCCATATTGTTATTATAAAAATCAACATTTTTCAGCCCTAGAATAATTTGTAGAAATGTTTGCTACTTTTTGTAAACATAATATGTCTTTAGGGCTATTCGTTAGCAAAGTTTAGATAAGTCGGTCACTAATTGGCAGAGTTATAAACGAAAATAAATATTTTTTTTTTAATATATCAAGTTACTAATACTTCAAATAAATTTTTGCACACGCTAAAAACACCAAAATATAAGCTGTAGTCTCAAAAAATTTTCTGAGTAACACTAACAAACCGGTAGCAAACTAATTGAGATATAAGCCCATAAGTACAGCTACTTACATGTTTTTCCTAGAATCAACAAACGAAAATCGATTTTTTCAGCTTCTGTAGAACAACGATATAGATATCAAAAGAAAGGTTTTGTTAAGCTAATACTCTATAAATATATTTGAAGCCCATGATGACTACCCCTACAAAATGGCGTGCAATAAATTCATATATATGTCAATTCTATTATTTAAAAAGACTAACTTTAACAACATCACAAAAGGGCCTAACTTGTATAATACATTTAACTTAAAAAAGGTGTAAAAGTCAAGATGAGGTCTGAAACAAAATGGCGGATAATTTATTTTTTAACTTTGTCAATATACATAGATATAAAATAAAAGGGCTTAACTAGTAATACAGTTAGCTATGTAGAAATTGCAAACTAAAGATAGTGTCGGGTATAATGAAGCAAAATTGTGTATAAAGTTATACCTAAAGGGTATTATCAGACTCGGCATGGCTGAATTTACAACTTACTTGTTTCAAATGATATTGATCGTTGAAAAATTATAGTCAATAAGCTTCTACGCTATAACTTCCTGCAAAATTGTCCAAAATAGTTTAAAAAAATCACCACCGGGTACTTTTAAATTGCGAGATTTCGATGGTGTTATTAACTTAATTTTTAGTTATGACGATTTAAGCAATTTTTTTCTTTTTGCCACAGATATGAAAACATTTATTTTGTATATTGAAATATTGTTTCATTATAAGCAGCTTTTTTATTGTTTGTGCTTTAACAATAATTTTTTAAAGTAGTTTTTTGTATTGCTGTTGGCAAAATTGAAAAGTAAATTTATGTTATCAGGTTTCTAGTTTGTCTAGCATATTATTCAGCTTAAGATGTATTGATTCTTAAGGTGATGTCGATAGCACAGCTGAGTATTTTTGGTATATAGAGGGACATACAAAAAACACATGTCGCAATTTATATATAAATATAAAAGAGAGGTAAAAAGTTTCTCCTAGATGCCGCCGCCGTCGCATGATTCAAATTTTTAAACTCTCTCTTTAGTATGTTTTTAAATTTTATTTAATATGAAGAATCTTTATTTTTTTTAACTTTATATTTTGGTACAATTTGGTTCAAAAAGGACAAAAATCCATATGACGTTTCTGGTACAAACAACGTAGCTACAATTTATGATAAAAAAGTAATAGACATGGAAAGGCACACACACATGCACATATTAGGTATATGATAAAGTTTATGTATTTGTAACAACAATATGAGTACAATTTTTTTTGGATACACATTCATAAACGCCATGACAGCAAAAAAGGAAAAGCAGTAAAATTATAAAACATAGAATATTTTCATGAACAAATATGGCGTCACAAAAGAATACATGACAAATGGACACAATCTATTTATTGGCAATAGGATGGGAATGGGGTGGTGTTGGTGGTCACTAAAAGGACGTAAGTAAGTATAAACGTTTATAGAAATGAAGGTGGAGAGAACCAACTCCCTCCCCACAAAACTCAACCCAAAAAAAGGGACTTCTTCATAAAATATACTGGGCAAAAGATGATGACGGCAAAAAAAAATTGTATGAGAAAAGAATGAATGTAAAGTACAAAATGACAATAAGACTAATGTTTATTACGAAATGAGAATGTAAAAATTTTGTTTTTTTAAGGATGACCATTATTAAAAATGTCACATAAACTTTATTTTTAATTTGATTGTTTTTTTTATTTTTCTGTTTTCTCCAGTTGGGGCTAACAATATGCCCTGTTGTACGAAAAAAAAAAGAACTTGGTAAAATGTTTATTTTCCAAAAAAAAAAGTGAAATAGAGTGAGAAGAAAAGAGTGGGGGTCAAAGGAAAAAATAATAATTAGGCACAATGACAATTAACATTTTTTGTTGCATTACGGACAGAATTCAAAAAAAAAACACACAATGCTATTAAAACAATTCCTTTTCTTTTTATAAAAAAATAATAATAAACAAAATAGAAATAATTTCGACTGAAACATAAAGAAGCAATGAGATACAATGAAAGAAAAGGACATACAACATTCACACCAATTACCATGGTACGGGAATATGTGTGTAAGTAGGCGTGCAGTGTAAGTGGCAAAAGGGAGGAGAAAACAAAAAAAAAACAAACTTATGCAAATGAAAATTAATTTAATCCACAGGATATTTTCATTTTAATTTAATTGCATGGACACTGACTACGTGAGCGACAGCTTACAAATGGCTACTTTTTAAAGCAACAACAGCAAAAAATTTACAAAAAAATAAGATACTAATAACAATAATAATATGTACAACAGAAAAAAAACAAATTATTAACCCATTAAAACTCAAATACGGAGATGCCACAAATTATTCAGCATTTTAATTTACTCGTAAGCGATTTATCCTGTCCATATTATTATGACAAACCAATCTTATGTAAATGAGAATTGCATTTAACACTATCTTTTACATTTAGCTGTGATATAAAAATATTCAGTAAGCACTTTTTTCAGGCCTGTAGAAATTTTTTTTAAAGACTAGGCAGTAACCTACTTTCCCCAAAAGAGGTAAGGGTAGGCTTTACAATGACTATATATTTTCTTAATTAATACAAAAATCGTTTCAATAGTTTTTAGTTACTTTGAAGCATCTCAGTACTTCTACTATGAAGGATTCGAAGTTAGCTGTGTCTTTAACAAAAAAAATTTATTTCAAATCCATAACGCAACAAACAAATCTTTTAAAACGTGCTTAGCATAAAAATATGCAATAAACAAAGCCTCCTGAAGTCAGAAAAACATTTAATTAGTTTAAATATATCGACCCCTGGCGCGAAATTATCGTATGTTACAAAAACAAAATTTTACAGTAGAGGGTTTTTATTACTTCTAAAGGCTATAATACACGGCATATTTTTTAAATCTGACTTTAAAATTTGTGAGACATACGTTAATCTACATGTCTGTCAAAATTGTACTTTTATGCTGACTGCTTTGCAGCAGCAGAGATTTCTGCCAACGACTGATGTCACATATTTTTACAGAAGAAAATAGAGCGCACTCTAATTAAAATTTTGTCAGATGTCTCAACACATGTTTTTTTACAGAAGTAATGTTTTAAAGGTAACACACGACATGTTTGTATTAGCAGTGGAGAATTTGCCAAGTCAGATGTAAAAAATATGCCGTGTATTAGCTTCTTAAATAAATAAAAATGTAAATAACACTGTTACATAAGATAAAATGTACGCAGTGTTATCTTCATAACTAAAACAGTTATTGCTATAATATTGTATCAGCAGGTGGATTAATGGATTTAGAACCAATTTGCATAAAAAAGTCAATTTTTAAACAACGTAATATAGGATAATTTCGCGCACAGGGGTCAATATGTAGATGGTAAACGATAGAATGGTAAATTTTAACTCCTCCCTTTAGAACTTTTAAAATGTTAAAAGAGCTGTATGCAGCGGGTTAAAATACTTTTATTACAATTTATTTTTCAAATTTCTCGCAATTTCTAAACAGGCAATAATGCTGTCTATTCTTTGTATATGCCTCAGTTTTAATCTTATTCCTGTTGTAATTAAAGAAAAAATAAAAAAAGATAAAGAAATTCTTAAAAATTATGAAGGTCTAATTTGCATCTTTCTCCCTACGCGAGTGTATGTATATATGAGCGAATTCCACCATCACAACCATAACAAAAATGTTGCATGCTTTGATATTTTTAATTAATTTAATACACTTGTTTCAAATAAAAAAAGATAAAACCAAGAACGAATAGAAAACTAACAAGGAAACAAGAATGATACTTATGAAAATAAAATGAAATTAAAATGCAATTTTCAATTAAAAATCCTCTTTATTATACCCTTCACACAGTGAAAAAGGGTATATATAGGTTTGTCATTCCGTGTGAAATTTCTACAATTTTCATTTCCGACCACACAAAGTATATATTTTCTGAAAGCTTATGAATAGGGGAGTTGATTAAGCCCTGTCAGTCTGTCCGTGTGTATGTTGAAATCAACTTTTTGAAGCCCCCCGACATCGGACTCGGGTGAGGTATCAAAATATCAGAAATATTCGGGAGTAGAACGGTATTGAAAATCAGAAACATCGGTACATGAACAACTGAGATATGAGCAAAAACCCACGACCACCTCGATTTTTTTTTTCACAAAAACAACATTACAACAACAACATACATACATACAAACGTGTATACTGGTTAGATAAAACGTGGCATCGAATCCCAGCTGAGCCAAAAAAAATTTTTTTTTTTATTTTTTATTTAATATATTATGTATATTTTTATTAGTATTTTTTTTTTAATTTTTTTTGATTATTTTTTTTTAATTTTTTTTATTTTTTTTTAATTTTTTATTTTTATTTTTTTGTTTTATATATATTATACATATTTTAATTATTTTTTTTAATTTTTTTTTAAATATATTATACATATTTTAATTATTTTTTTTTTAATTTTTTTTTTTAATTTTTTTTTAAATTTTTTTTTAAATTTATTTTTTAAATTTTTTTTTTATTTTTTAATTTTTTAACATACATACGTAAATTTATAATTTTACAATGGGATGTTTTCATATATGTATGTTTTTTATATATATATACGTATTTCATATGGGATAGATGGTGATACAAACTACTGTTATTGCATGACTACACGTTGTGAAGGGTATATAAGATTCGGCACGGCCGAATAGAGCGCTCTTACTTATTTTTTTTTAATTTTATATAAAAAAAACTAACGAGGGATAGTATTTTTTCAGAGCACATTTTTATACCCTTCACAGGACAGTGTTAAAGGGTATATATAGCTTTGTCATTCCGTTTGTAATTTCTAATATATTTATTTCTGACCCCATGGAGTATATATTTTCTGAATAGAGGACTAACCCATATCCCATATAGAGGATTAACCCATATCCGTCTGTCCGTCTGACCGTCTGTCCGTGTGTTGGTTGAAATCAACTTTTAAAAGCAACCACATGTTCCTTAGACCTGTGTATAATATCAATATTTTGGAAAGACACGCTATTGAAATTCAGCACGATCGCCTAATAATTTTCTGAGCTATGAGCAAATAAACGCGACTGTCTCTGCTTATTCCCATATTTTTACCAACAAAATTAAAATTTTTCAGCCATAGAATAATTTATAGATACCTTTGTTACTAATTGTAGATATATTATGCTTCTAGAGATATTCGTGAAAAATGTTAGATAAATCGAGCTTTAATCGGTAAAGTTATAGGCCAAATTTTTTTCTAAATATATATTCCAAAAAATTTACAAACGAAAATCAGTTTTTTCAGCTTTTAGACATCCAAGAAAATATTTTTATTATCTGCAAAGAATTGACTAGCGCAATAAAAGGCACTACTACAAAATGGCGGACAATAAATTTATATATGGGCCAAATCTGGTATTGTAAAATTTAACTTCTTTAACGCCCTTAATAGTAGTATCAAATGAAAGGGCTTAACCAGTAGGATACAGTAAATTATTAAAAATTTATGGCGTCTTAAACAAAATGGCGGAACTTTTTTTTAACCCTATCAATATGGGTGTCAAATGAAAGGGCTAGTAGAATACAGTTAACTATGTATAATAAAGAAAAGGGCATAGAAGATGAAATCTAGGCTACGATGTGGTTAGTATACTTATGTACATGGTGGTGAAGGGTATATAAGATTCGTCATGGCCTAATATAGCACTCTTACTTGTTTTATTTTGAGTTGTTTGAATTACATAAGAGGCATAAAAACAATATTCTTATGGGACAAAAACGAAAACGTATACCAATAATAAGAAAGTAATTACTGAAATTAAAATAAAAGTCATATCTGTTTTCATTAATTTATAAGCCCAATTTTTTAAAAATAATTAAATATACTTACATTGATGAAAATGGGAAAACTGAAACTGTATTTAGAAAGCTATAAAAAAAGCTGATATCCCTTTGTAACAATATTACGATAAAATCTTTTTGTTCTTAAAATTGTTTGGTTTATTATTGAAGAACTTATGATAAAATATATAGACCAGAAAAAATAGTTCGCCATGCTTACGAGAACTCCGAGAACTGAATCAATTTGAGAGTATCGGAACTGGCGAAATTATTATAAAGGTATATATTGAATTTATATAAAATTTTTTCAACACACGAAGTTTTTAAAAATTGTGTGAATTATTACATTACAAATGTAGATTTTAAGTAAATCTGAGAAACATTCAATACATAAGATTGACAGCAAGATACTCCCATGATAAATAAATATTTTATATTTAATGTTCCAAGAATGGTAAACGCATGGCAATGTAGTTACAACACTAGAATGACAACGCAAAATTAGCGTCTTTGCACTCTTGTTTCGATTATAGTCACAACACTACAAATACAAATTTACAACATCGGACTATTAAATAAACCTCAAATGAAAGTGCTGTAGGCTCACTGTGAACACAAAAATATGAAAATATTAAAAATATCTTTCCGGCTTAGAATTTTTGCAAACACAAAGCAAAGAAATAAGATTGTTTGTTTCTTGTTAAAGGGTGGTGACGGTATATAATTTTTAAGAACGTCGAAATTTTATATTAACAGTGTCGTTGCAGTACTTAGCAATTAAAAAAGACATCATTTCTGTCTGGGGACATGTTTGGAAAACTAAGTATAATTAGTCTTTGTATGTTCTACAATCCCTATTTGATCCCTTATTCAAACTTTAAATATATTGGATAGAGATCAAAGCCGTATTAGCATTTCCAATAAGAAAATTATATGAAATATTTTGGAAGTTATAATTGTTAAGACAAATTCACCAGTTCGTTTCGAATATAAATTTTGCCTGGGGAAATTTTTTGACTGATAGTTTTCTGCAGCACGGTTCATTTTAAGGCATATCAATACAGGTATATGCAATGGCGAATTGATAAAACAAAGCAACTATTTACATAGTAGAAGTTTTCTGTCAAAGTTAATTCAAATATCAGCAACGGATAAGTTCTAATTATATGTTTAATTCAATAAAATTTCGCAAAAAAGGTAAGAATGCTATATTCGGTCGAGCTGAATCCTTAAATACTATCATGTATATAGGTTTAATCCTACATAGTAGCTTTACCAAGATTTAATGTTATACGCCATTTTGCTTTATTTTTGAATCCAATTTTAAATTTTGAATTTTTTATAGTAAGCTGTATTCTACTAGGTTAGTCCTTTCATTTGATACTCATATTGAGAAATAAAATATCCTGCAAGGCATATCCATAAGGTATATGCAACGGCGAATTAATACAACAAAGCAACTTTTCATGGGATGTTTTATGTCAAGGCCAATTCGTATATCAGGGATGGAAAAGTTGTTTTTACATATTAAATATAATGAAATTTGATTAAAAAAAGGATATAATTGTTCGAAACACATTATTAATGATGCAAAAGCAACAAATATACATAAATTTAGCACATTTATTATCAAAAAAGTACACGTAAGTTAATTGTTTAATACAGAAATTGAACTCACATTTCCCTTCCCTGCATTAATAAATGAAATCAAGGCGAATTAAATCAATTTTGACAAAAAGTTTCCCTACCAGCTGTGCTGATAATTTCACCTGTATGAATTCGCCTTGATATCCTGCTTTTAGTGAAGGATGCAATTTTAGATTTTAACATTTTCATAGTTTACTGTATTCAACTGGTCCAGCCCTTTTACTTATTATCAATATTGTTGGGTTGATTGTATGGTAAAAATATGAGAAAATAAAAGTCAGTCAAGTTTGCTTGTCCGTATGTCAAAAAGTTATTTGAAGATTGTCTGGATTTCAATATGGAGTCATTCCTAAGTATTTCCATAGATTTATATTATACACATATCTGTGAAATATGTTGGGGCTTTTTTTTAATCAACTTATGACGGATTGCTCAATCGACTTTCCTTGTCTTAAGCTCTTAGAAAATTAATACTTAATGGAATCGGAAATTAATATTGCGGAGATTACAAACGGAATAACAAAGGCAAGGACAAGAAATACATTTAAATTAATTAGTTAAAATAAATTAATTTTAAATTTAGGGGAAAAACTTTTTTCTCTCTCATATAAAAAAAAATTTCTGAACAAAAAATTTGGGTTAATCCAGCTGAAGAGTTTTCAAATATTGTATAAGTTACGCTCATGTAGCCAAAAATATTTATATAAGGGCCGAAGATGAATGTGAACCACACCTAAATGTCCAGTTTTTTTCTGAATTTCATTTGACGAAAACATTGCCTTTTTTCACGATAGTGTGGCAAAACAGCAGTCAACCTCGACTCATCTTCGTGCCCAACAATTGAGCATCAACATTGTCATTGAAAATTTAGACCATCGGATCAAAGTCTGCCACCAATATTATCATAATAAAAAGAAATGTCAATAATTTCCTAAATACTTAATTTGTGTTTATTCAAAATTAACATCGGACCTTAAAATTTAACCACCCTTTATATTGAGCTGGAAGTATGAATTGTAGTGTGGCACTTAAAATAAAATTAAAAAGCTTTTTATATGCCTCTACATGTGTATAGCTAGTATTGAAATGAAGTGGAAAAAAAGTAGATCAGCTATTCTATTAAAAAGATAAAAATATATTTATAAATATTTTAATAGCTAGAGTAGTACTGGGAAATTTTACTCCTTATCATTACTCAATACCACCCAAAAATTAGCATTAAGGTACTGGATAACAATCAAAAATTTTAACAGATTTTTTAAATTGAAAATCAGTTGTTTTAATAAGGCCTTAAACATTTGTTTCATTTTTGTGATAACCATTTTTATCATAATTTGTTAAATTTTATAGGTTTGCATACAAATATTGCTGGGTTGCATTTTGAACAGAGTTTCAATTAAGCCGTTAAGTTTTTCAACAGTAAATTTCAAATAGTGTATTCAAAACCACAAAATACCTAAAACAATTGTTTGAAATATAACTTACAAATAAGGAAACTTATCGTGTTACCAAGAAAACTGTTTAGCAATTTTATAAGCATTCAATAATTATTAAAATATTTGAAATATTAAAAACAACAAAAAAAAAACTCACATCTAAACTTAATATAAATTAATGAACGATAAACGAATATCAACTTCTTTACAATAAAAAACACTACCATAGTGAATATAACACCATTTTAAAATGTATTTAAGAGATTGCAAATTATAATAAATTTTTAACAATATATAAAATGCCAATTTCTACATTAAAATGCTTTATTCTAATTCTTCTGTTTCATGTTCTAAATGAAATTAGAAATTATTTTGCACACTGCATATTGGGCTAAATAATCACATGTTCTTTTTCGCTTTAACTGTATTTTCATGCAAATATACAAACACTCATACACTATGTAAAAAACACTTTAGTTTTGGAACTAAAACAAACACAAACAAACATAAAAAAAACAATCTAAATTTATAACAAATTCCAAAATTTTAATATTAAAATTCTACTCGTAAAATTATTACATTTCATTTTAATTCCTACGCATACCAACTCATACATATGTACATACACATGTCCATAGATCCTTGAAAAACAAACATGCACCATATGTGTATGTGTATGCGTATGAGTGTGTTTAAATATAACACAGTCATATCATAATTAATCCCCAACCATGTTTGAAGTAATATAAACAAAATGTGGCTTTTATTTGTTACATCTCGTTCATATCTAACAAAAATTTTAACACAAACGATCTAAGGCTTATAAAAAAACATCCCATATACTCCCACTTGTGAATATTTGGAAATACAGACTTCACTGAGGACGAGGAGTGGGAAAGGAACAATATAATCTAAACTAGGCTGATTATGTGAGTTAAGCCTGTCATATAAATTACATAATATGGTGTAATGAAATTGCATTCATATAGTCGTTCTGGAATATGTATGTATGTGTGTTCAATGTACAAATATGTATTTGTGCTATACAGTCAGTGGCATAAATATGCGACAAATGAGCTTTGTTTCAATGTTAGCGAGTACCAAAGTTCTTAAGTTATTTTTGCATGCAAAGAAAAATCATGGTAACGACTTAATCACGACGATTATATTATATTCTCTGTAACAATAATTGGTTATCGAAAGTAAGTAATAAATAATTTGATTTTGTTGTTTTATTTAAATCGATCAATTTATTTTTTGATGCTTACTTTTCATGAAAACTTCGATATAGTTTTCTTTTGCAAAAACTCACAAAAATGGTTTAATATTTTTGCCAATATAATATTTTACCTAAAAGCATTTTATAGTAGAAATAACAATTAAATGTTAGACGCTACAATAGTATGATTACAAAGTAATCAAGCTTTGGTTTTTTTAATAATATTTTGTATCCAAATATTTTTCTTCTTCTTGAATAAGTTTTTGTGATTTTAAAAGTTTGGCATGTGAAAAACAAAACAGACAAGAATTACTTAAAATTTAAAAAAATAATAATACTTAAGGAATGTTTTTTACATCTGAATTTAAAATTTGTGAGACATATGTAAATCTACATGCCTGTCAAAATTGTACTTTTACAGGCAAATGTCGCTGATTGCTTTGCAGTAACAGAGATTTCTACCAACGGCTGCTGCTACATATTTTGACAGAAGAAAATAGAGCACCATCTAATTGAAATTTTGTCAGATAAAAACACAAGTTTTTTATAGAAGTAATGTTTTAAAGGTAACACACGATGTGTTCGTATTTATCAGTGTGGAATTTGTCAAGTCAGATGTAGAAAGCATGCCGTGTATAAGCTGCTTTAAGAATAAAATGTATATTGGTTTAAGAAATTGCATGACACTTTATTAAAACATATTAAACCACAATCATACAATTGAATAATTTATATGTTGGGGGAACACCGAAGCAGACCACTACTATTTTGGATGTCTGTTTGACCCACTTTGCTTATAAGTAAATTTATGGCTACGATTTCACATTGACAACTGGTGATTGCCAATTATCTTAATCGCACAGTTCCTCGTTATAGCCAGCATCTTAGTAAGACTGACGCCTTCTATAGCATTCAAACTTAATGTGTGACTAACTGTGATCCTTAGTCTACCGCGTTCTGAGTCTCCCTAAACCCTAAGTACGAGGCCTAGGATTCTCCTTTATTCTTTCAGTAATGATAGTGATTTTACTACCCATGCCCTTGTATAGATCCATGCGCAATGAAGTTCCTCAACCATCCTCACTCGACTTATGTGCACCATGGGTATCTGAGTTTTTTTTAATTTTGAGGTCCAGGATTTCCATATGCTCCATCAGTAAAAATACTGATGTTACTACTCATACTATCCTGTTGTGCAGGAAACTATCCGCTATGAGCGTGCTATGCAACCTCTCGACGATATTCACTCGACTCATGCACGCCGTAGGCATCTGAGTCTTTCTAACGTCTTTTTGAACGAGGTCTTCTATGCCCCAGGCAGAGGAATAGCATATAAAAACATCAAGGTGTGGACACTTCGTTCTTTTATATTATGATGTGGTAATCATGTAACCATATTTTTTCATTGCTTGTTGCGTTGAAGTAATGCACATATTTCTACTACATTCTTTGTGGTGTGTTTTCCGTAAAAACTTAAGGCTGTACTACAAGAAATGTAAAAAACCACATACAAATGTGACTGTGACGTAATTTTAAAGTCATCACAAAGCATTAATGTATCCGCTTCGGACACATATGCTTCATTTGCATTTTTGGACTAAAATACATTTCGTGTAATATCAAAATCTTACCGCATGGAGCCGCTACGACTACTTTAAAAAATGTAACCAAAGTGCTGAACATTTTATTGGCGTCAGACCAACATGTGCATGTAGCTTTTTATCTTTCCTGTACTATAGGCTTTATACGTGTCCCAGATAAAAGGATTATTAATTCAAATAAATCGGTTTATTTAAATTTCAAAAAATCGACTATAAAGAATCGACCTCAGTGAAGTTAGAAAACCCGGATAAGACCAGGCAAAAAATCCGTTTAATCTTAGTAAATACGTGTTATTTTAAAAATGTATTAATGCTATTATGTATAAAAATATTTTAAGCAAATATGACATAAATTGTAATTTAAAATTTTTTTTTAAGAACAATAACACAACTACAATTTAATTGTCCTATTTTCGCCACTCATTGTAATTGAACGTATTTTCTTATATGAAATTTCATTCGTATAATCATGTTTGTGTGTTAGTGTTGGTTAAATTAATATAACTAAATTAAGGCTTTTAAAATTTGTTACACCATTATATATTTATGTATGCTAGAAATGTATTTACATGAGTAAATATTCATGTATAAGAAGATGTGTGATTAAATAGTAAAATATATTCTCAATTCATATGTAACGTTGCCATTACAATTATAGTGAATTTATTTGAAAATAATTTTTTACTTTATAAAAATGCGTTAAACCAAATTTTTTTTTAATAATAAAACTCATAAACAATGTAAGTAATTAAGGGAGATAAACCAAATAAATCCTAAAACAACAAAAATAATAATAAATAACCCAACAAACAGTAAATATTTTTCATTTTCTTTTCTAACAAAATAATTAGAGTGATAAGGAAGATTTTTTTTTGTATCGTGATGAGCTCACAATTGTTGAATTTTTTTTTTCTTTTTCTAAATAAATACATTAATGTTATCCTGGAAAACATGTAAAGTTATATAAAACATAAATTATACTTGGCAAAAATGGGGAGAAATGGATATTTTTTTAAAAGGTCTCTTTTTTATTATTTTTTATTTAAAAATGTTTTTTGCTTATAATTTGCATCTCCATGTCTTTAAAAAAATTAAGTTGTGGCAGTTAAGCCGAATTTTTCAAATACCTTACTTAATAGGTACAATTTATATAATTTTTTAAACAAGTGGGTAATTGTTAAATTATTATGTAAACATTAATAAAATTTATATTTATAAGCTATCTTTGGGGTTAGATAATACAAATAACAAATAAGTTGTACTTGATTGGAGGCTATACTGGCGAAACTACATTGAATATAGAGTGGAAAATGCTCACAGTGTTTGAGTACATTATAAAAGAGCAATAAACTCAAAAGAGGTCATAAGTCCCAGGGTGACACACTGGCTATGCATGAGCGAAATACGGCCGATCCTTACTTATGCCTCGATAGTATGGTGGGCATCTCTTGGGAATAACGTTGATATTAAACCTCTTCCAAAAACCCAAAGACAGTGCTGCATCAGTATATGCGACGCCATGAGAAACACATCAATAATGGCTATTAAAAATATACCATCAATTCGTCTGATTGAGATACAGGTGAAAAATGAAATGGCCTTGACTACTACTAGTTTAATAGCAACATAATAATGACTGGTTAGAGACCATAAAGCCAAATACCAAAGAATAACCGATATCTTACCGAAGCACATGGCGGTATTTTGCCAATCTAGCCGGACATCACTTTTTTTTTAGCTTATGTTGCTTCTTAAAAGGCTTTGAGTGCTCCCAGATCAGTGAAACTTGGCAGAAATATGTGTTACAGTCATGGAAAAAAGTTTCCCTAAGAAGAACAAATCCTACCTCTAAAAATTCTATTTTTTTAGGTTTTCCTATATTGTTTAGCAAATGCATCTTTTATCGTTAGCATAAGTTTATGGGTAAAGGGAGATATTCCCCGGTATATCTTGTGCAAACGTAACGTAACGTAAAGATTTACAGTGTCTAAGCAATAATCAGCAAACTTGCGCAAATGAATTTTGTGACCACTTGATATTACTTCAATAATAACTTTCATTCGGTAGATAAAATCAAATTCAATTTAAGTTATATGTGCAGCTTATTCAGGATTAGAAAAAAATCTACTGCTGGTGTTACCATCGTTGCTGTTACCAAAACTAGTTTTCGGTACATCCATTAGTCCTAATTCACTTTTAAATTATTTTTGGATAGTTTTTTTTTTTCTCTCTTTAACAATAACTTTGTCCGCCAAAATATGTTTTGTCTATTGATATTTTCAAAAAATCTTTAAAAAAAAATGCCGCAAAATCCCGCAACGTTTTTTAGTCTAATAGTAGAGATTTAATATTTTAACGTGATGTATAACATTTTTAAGATCGCTACTGCCCTCACTTTCAAAAACCTTTTGGTGATTTTTTTTTAAGTGACCAAAAACCCGTTTTGTTAATTCTGAACGAATTTTATTATAATAAAAATTAAAAAAAAAAATTCTTAAAATTATAATAAGCAGTTGTTGATATAGTCCTTTACAGAAAAAATAAAATCAATCATTATTATTATAACCCATTATTCGTTTATCCACAAAAAAATATATATTGTAAACCTCTCAAGACCTTAAAAAGCCAATCAGAACCCATTCAATTTACTCAACTTTATTGACTTTAACAGTGTCCCAGAAGACAAATCTCAAGCAAAAGTCTTGAAAATTTACAAAACGATGTAAAATGTTGTTGTATGTTGAGCTGCGTGCTTAAATTTTTAAATTTCTTAAACTTTACTTTTTACCAAATGTCCGTCTAGATTGGCAAAATACTTCTATGTGCAATGGGAAATATCACTGTAGTTACATAGGACTATATCCCAGCGAGATATGAGAGAATTACTGCATCACTATAATACCACAAAATGGAAAAAAATGATGAAATAATTAGGGTAAGAAATTCTCAACGCATCGATCTTTATACAGATGGATTAAAGATTGGTGATCGAATTGGAATGGGTTTAAAAGCCGTAAGCCGAAACGAAGGTAAATACTTCCGTGCACCAGATCTTAATACGCTTTTCCAGACTGGGATTATAACAATTACGAAAGGCATTAAATGAACGAAGTAGGGTGATAACGAAGCCCCGATTCATATCTTTATGAATATTTAACCACTTATTAAGACCCTAAGGAACAAAAATAAAATACCTCGGAATGTCCTACAATGCAAGAGTAAATGGGTTTTTAGTAACTCTGTTTTTTAAATAATATCAGCAATCAAATTAGTTAAAATATTCCTTATTCAAAATCAGGTCATATTCCAGATGTTATATAAAAATCAACTTTGTTTGATTTTAATAAAAAATTTTAAATAAACATTTTTAAATTGCCTTGAATGGACTTTAAACATTTTGTTAAAAAAAGGACTTTTTCGGAAGGTCCTTATGAAGTTAGTAATACACTAGATATTTTATTTACAAAAAAATTTCATAATTTCTTTGTTTTTACCGTTTTCAATCGAACTTGAAAATTTATCTATATACGTACATATACTTTCTTATCACCAATTAGTATGTAATGCACTGTACACTTTTGAATATAAAATATTAATTTTTAGTTACAAATGCCATTTCATATTTTAAATATTGTACACGTTTTTTTTTTTATAAGAATTCAATAGTTGTGTTTTTTCCTTCATTTGTAAAAATTTAAATTAAAAAAACAAACGAAGAAACAAGCTGAAAATACTTTTCTCTCTAAAGTAGGCTAATAAAAATGTTTAATATAAAAAACAAGGAAACAAAATAAATTGCTCTCTCTTTTCATAAGAAAGACCCTTTTCCAGAACTGGTATATTGTTTGTCTGTTTATCTTTACAAAACAATAACCATAACCTCTTTACCCACTTGCCAATGTTTTTTATTTAAAAAAAATAAACAAAATATCGTCTTTTAGAAAAATACAAAAAATTCCTTATATTTTGTTAAAAAAAAATTCTCATTAAAATTTTAGAACGTTATAACAGACATTGTTCTTCTTTTTGTTTTTTTGTTTTGTAACTTATTAGAGAAAATAACGAATAAATTTTTTTTGTTACTATAAAGTCATGTCTTTTTTAAAAAAATAGGACATGCAATTGTAAGTAAGTAGAAACAAATAAAAAGGGGAAGTGTAGTCGGTAATGGTCACTGGTATATCAGAGAACTCAAATTAACAGAGGATAGATGGTGCTGTTATATCTTTTTTGAGGGTGGTGCTTAAAGAAATATTTTTTAATTATTTATTTGGAAGCATAAACTTATGATTTTTAAGCCAATACCAAAACACAACAAAAACATTCTTTAAGAAAGTGAAAATCAAAAGTCAAAAACATGTTTAAAATTAAAAGAAAATTCTTATTTCAACAATAGTAGAATAAATAAAAAAATCCAAAATATTGTCAATTTCAAGTTTAAATTCTATGTTTTAATGAACAACCGCTTATGTCCATTTTCATTGATTTTGAGTTATTAATGTAATATTGCTTAATTTTGAATACTCTTTAGATGGTTGGGAAAACTTTCGAAATAAGATGGACCAATACCGATTGTTTTAACGGAATAACAACGTCACTACACTTGTTCAAAACGTTATGTCGACACAAGTTTGCTAGATGACAAATTATTTCTGTTTTAAAAAAAATACACAAGCCCATGCGTTGTTATTTTTGAACAGATTAGAACTATAACTTTACTTATGTACAACCTTAATCTTCTTGAGTGATTTCTTTCCAATATTTTTGTTCAGTTAAAACCACCTGTGTTGACACACCTTCATTGTTCGTTACACTTTGTTCATTTTGTTCTTCGCTAGTATCTACTTTTCAAAGGATATTCAACTGAAATTTGTATAAAATTTATTTATCGTAAATTTTTTATAATAATAATAATAATAATAATAATAATAAAATTAATAATATTATAATTGAAATCTTTGACTGTTTACAATATGTCGCTACTCCGTTTGGACACAATTAGATTTTATTCGATATTGAAAGGACATAGTTTTTTGACCTACTTTTGCCTTACGAGATATAATTCTCTTTACGGTATTCCAATTTAGCCCATTTTCAATACCAAAAGAACCCTGTATATAAGACATGTTCTGGCAAAATTTGATCCCTCTACCTTTTTTTGTTCGAGCACTATCGTGCTTTCAAAAGACGAACGGGCATAGCTAGATCATTCTGAAATGATACCAGAACTCAGAAAATATACTCTTTATGGGGTCTAAAATGGATATTTTGATGTGCTACAAACGGAATGAAAAAATAAATATGTATACCCCCACACCATCTTTGTGGAGGTGGTTATAAAAACAAAACAAAAACAATAATCGCATGCGACAACAGAAGAGTCGCATTTATAATTTATAATTACAGAAAACGAAGGTGACACGCCCACTTTAACGTCTACCTTCTTTTTCTTTTCTTATATTAAATTCATATAATTTCTCTATGGACAACGATTTTCGAAGAACAAAGGACTTTTTATTGTAATATCTAAGTTAAGTTCTTTAGCAGAAATTACTTTGACACGCTACTAGGGTGATCGATTCGGTTTTACAACCGGTGGAAAACCCGGTTTTTTACTCTTTTAGCTGGCGGTTTTTTCCAAATGTTGATTTTTCGAATGTCGAATACACCGGTTTTTTTACTCACAGAAGCCGTTTTTTTTCATTTTTTATTTTATGTTCATTTATCTTTGTAACCAAACGTACCATACTATATTTTTTACTTAAAAATTTTCGAAAAATCAGAAAATTTATTAAATAATCTCCCATAATATTGTAAGAAATTTATTTGTTGTTTTATAAACACATATAAAATAAGAAAAATAAATAGGCTTAAATATTATTTGTTTTAAATGTAAATTTATATGTTTTTGCGGTTATAATTTGCTGTGATAATCAGCTGTTCAATTAAGTTTTTTGACCAAATTATTGTAATTTGCAATACTTTTTGTTCTCATTTTCGAATTTATTTGCCATATTTTGTTTCATGTAGAGAAACAATGCCGTTGTTAAATTTATAAACCTAACCTTAAAAGTTAAAGGTAATTGAAGCATAAACTTAACTTTTCGGTCACTTTAAGGTAAGAAATGTCTGCCCTTTAACATCTTTATTTTTAATAACGTCATTTTATTATAATGCCATTGAATGTATGTCAACCTAAAATGCAATTAAACCATATAACAAACTAGTTTATATACCTATATATGTATGTATCTCTGTCATGAGTATAAGAAAAAATTATATATTATGTATTCGACCGGTTAACCGGGGTTTTCTAAATTTTCAAAAAAGCAACCGGTTTTTTTTAAATTATATATTTCAAACTGTTTGAAAACCGGTTTCTTAAAAATGTCGAATAATCGATCACCCTACACGCTTCGTTTGAGACATATTCTGATAATAATGAAATTTAAAAACTCATAAAGGCAACAAAATTAAATGAACTTATAAAGATGACGAAATTTTTTATAGCTTTCTGTTAAATTTTATTATATTGCCAGAAAATAAAGGTGAGAAGCGCACTTTTACACCCACCCCACATATAACGCATTATTCTAAATTCATATTGTTTTTATATGGACACAAATTTTTAAGAAAGATAAATCTGTAATGGGTTATCTAAGTTTAATTCAAATATTAATTATATTATTTTAAAAGTAGGAGGTGCGTACTTTTTTGTGCTATAAAAGGTACTTCAAATTGGTGGTAGATATTAAAAATTCGGCACAGCCGAATATGTTACTTTTACATACACAGTACAACACATGATTTGCCAACTCAATTCTGTTAACTGTATGTGAAATTAGACCCAAAAAGAAGAATTTCTGCATCATTCGTTTTGTCTTCTTACCTGCGATTTGAAGTTAGTATCGATTTGAAGTTAGTACTATCGTATAGGGGAATTTATCACGTTTTAGGCCCTGTTGTTTGACATAGCTCGACAACCACTAGCCCAATTTAGTTGAAGTAAATTTTAAAAAATTAAGAATTACAATTCCCTTAATCTGTTCATATATTGTTTTCCTATACAAGTAACACTTTCGAAAAAATTATTTTTTGCCTAAAAATTTAAATTTTTTTTTTTTAAAATACATAAAAAATGCAAAATGGAAAAAAGTTTCAAGTCTAGTTATTTTTTCGCAAAGTCACATAACCTATGAGCAAAATGAGACAAAGATCATAAAAATCGATGAACGCGTTTCGCTTTTATTCGCAATTGAGTAAATGTATGAATTTCAAAAATTTGCTCGAGATATGCACAACATTATTTGGAGAAAACATTGACACCTTTTTCATGATTCTGAGAATTAAAAAAAAAGGAATAAACAAAAGGTTATTTGATTTTTATGATTGCGGTAATAAATGTACGTGGACAATTAAACGGAAAGTGGACCTTTTTATTATTTTGGTTTTTCCGGTGGCTACCTATATGATTTTTTTACAGAAATTGCACCCACATTTAAGGGTGGTCATTATTTTGAAAGTTTTGCACAGTTTGAAACGTACAAGTGCTGAATCAGGTATATAGCCAGCCGCCCTTAAAATATGCGCCCATTTATAAGTACCTGGCAGTAAAATAAATATTCAAAAATACGTAGTATTTATAGGTGTGCATTGATCGATTTTTGGCATTCAGCCAGTGCCGACGAACGCGAACAGTAAAAGTGATTTTTCTCCAGTTTTTTAAAAGTGAATAACAACAAAACATAAAATATATCAATATGGAAAACAACAAGTGCCCATATTTGGATGAATATTTGCGTATTCATTGCATATTATTTTCATTAAGTTTTTATAAATAAAGTTTTTTTTTTCATGATAATTTTTATTTTAAGGGTGGTGGCTATAACTGATTTTTGAAATTCATACATTTACTCAATTGCGAATAAAAGCGAAACGCGTGCATCGATTTTTATGATCTTTGTCTCATTTTGCTCATAGGTTATGTGACTTTGCGAAAAAATAACTAGACTTGAAACTTTTTTCCATTTTGGATTTTTTATGTATTTAAAAAAAAAAAAAATTAAAAAATTATCTTGAAAACGAACAATGTACTAAAATCAAGCTTACCACCAATTAGAGTGCCAATTCAGAGCTATAAGTTTCGCGTTTTGTCAAAATAAAATAATGTTTTGACATATTTTTTCATGTTGAAAGCGTACGAATGTTGCATTCGACATTGGAGAAATGTCCAAATATCGATTCTTTAAAAATATATTGCCACGATATTTATTAGTTCATTTATTGTTCATTTGCCCACACCTAGTATACACAAAAGGGGCTAAATTTGAAAAAGTTATTATTAAAATTTATAGTCAGCCTAAGCTTAAAATGCAGTTGTATTGGTAACGGAGCTACCTAGCAAACAAGAAGACAATAATTTAAAATGTGATTCTGAATTGTAAGTTTCCTGATGTATTTTTTAAAGCTTTTGAACTAAACAAATATTTTTTAAATATTAAAACCATAATTATTATTTTTTGTATGTAAAAGTTATTTTTAAGTTTTTATTTCTTCGCAAAACTAAAGTTCTTTTCAGGATTTTTTTTATTTACTTAAAACAAAAATCTTGGAGAAAAAAACTGAAATATTTGATTTAATAAAAATTAGTTAAGCAAAAAATACAATAATTATTGTTAAATATGAATTAATTTAAAAAATGATTACAATTATTTTAGCACATCTTGCCTTTTTGGATTTTAACCCATTCTTCTCAAAATTTTTAAGAATATTTTTTAGCCACTTCTTTATTAAATATTATTTGTATACCCATATAGTGCCCTTCCTTGTTCATTTATGTTTTGCTTATTGACTTTTATAAAAAACTTCACTGTTAAAAATTGGAACTTATAAATTTAACTATAAAAAAATATTCTTAAAAGAAACACTGTTGCAATTTTTGGTAATAATTAATGTGTTGAGATTTTATACAAATAAATATTTATATATGCAGCGAATTTTTTTTTTCATATCGTCGTTCGTAAATTATTGTGTTCTAAGTGTTTTATGTCACTTAGAGAACACAATAATTTACAAACGACGATATGTATGTTTTTACAAAAAGTCTTGCTAACATTTTTCTAAGAAAGGTTTTAAAATAATTTAAAATATGGCTTAAAATATATACAAACCCGTAAAAAAATGGCTAATGGAAAAATTCAAATTTTATTGGCTTACATGTAGCCAGAAAGTTATTAAATTACAGTGGTGTGTACCTCTATAGTATATTTAAGTTATACAAATGAATTTGCGTATGAGTGATATTAAATTTTCTAATGAAATAATATTACTGATACTCATTATCATCTATACATCTAACTTAAAACATTGGTACAGTTTCTTTTACATAAATTCTAATACCACTTTAAATTGTGGCATTTTTTCGCTTTTACGTTCTCCTTTTTGTTATTTTTACATTTTAATAACATAAAAATTAAGATTTAAATCTTTTGGCATTTTCCTTGTAATTTACAGTCGTCTTAAAATGTCATTCTAAATAAAAAGAAACACGACGAGGAAAAAAATTAAAAAAGAGGAATTAAAAACAGGCATTTTTCTGTAACTTCTATAATAAAAAAATTAGTATGTAAAATATTTTTCCTACTATTGTCGTTTTGTTTCTTTTTATTTTTATTTCATTTAATTGTTATTCATATAAAAGAAAATGTAAATGTAATTAAGCGTTTATAATGCGGCACGCTTAGCAAACAAATAGACAAACAGACAGACAGACAAGAACTGTAAGATATGTTTGTAGAGAAATACAAACAAATTCTAATTTAAAACGCACAATAGTCATTTTTCACATCTGGCGGTGTGGGTAAGTGAGTGAGTAAATGAGTGACTGAAGCAGCAGACCAAAGAATGTGGAGCAAAAAAATGTATTTGACAATATAAAAAAAAAATAAATGAAACAATAAGAAATATGTGAAGATAAAATATTTTTTTAATTGTGTTTTTATAGTGTAAACCATTTTGATTTTTTTCTTTTATTTTTTCTTATAACTTGGCAAATATAAAGTATGTGCACGAAGAAATCTTAATGGAATTCGTAGAGTTTTATTCTATAGTACATATTTATAATGAAGACAAATTGTCAGTTTTACATGACGTTTTTATTGAAGGGCAGTAGCAAGACAAACTTGTACCTCTTTTGATTAAATAACATTATAATAGCTATAATGTTGCATCCTTGGTAGTTCAGTTTAAGCTATTTTCTTTATTTAATAATAAATTTACATTTGCGCAAAATCTAGTAGATTTGAATTAAAATCGGCACCGTTCACACTATAGCTTTTTTGACATTTTGCGTGATTTCGTTTTAAAAAGAGTATATTTATTAAAAAATTGTTTTGAGAAGCTCTCTATACTCTACGTCTTCGAAACTCAAACTCTATATATAAAAAATGTAAAACAACAAAATACTTGTGAAATTCAAACCATCTTATAAATTATTTTTAAAATTGTCTTTATGCAGCAAAGTATCTTTAAGTACAATGTGTTACAAACCACAGTTGCATTACGAAGTAATACAAGATTTTGAGTAGCTTTTGCCAAAATCTAGTAAAAAAGTAGATTTTGTATTGTATGGAAAATCATCTAGATCTCCAATGTACTAGGTTTCGCATACATACACAGAAAAGACTATTGTTTTTTTGACTAATGAATTCATTCTTAAATTTGAATTATATTTTTAAATAATTTAAATTATTTTTATACCCTTCACCTGTGGTGCACAAGGGTATATATAGCTTTGTCATTCCGTTTGTAATTTCTACAATTTTCATTTCCGACCCCATAAAGTATATATTTTTTGAAAGCTTATGAATAGAGGAGTCGATTAAGCCCTGACCGTCTGTCCATCTGCCCGTCTTCCCGTCTGTCCGTATGTTGGTTGAAATCAACTTTTAGAAGCAACCACATGCTCCTTAGACCTATGTATGGTATCAATCCTTTGGAAATATTTGGGAATGAATCGCTATTGAAATTCAGCAAAATCGCCCAATAACTTTCTGAGATATAAACAAATAAACGCGATTGCCTCTGTTTTTTCCCATATTTTTACCACCAAAATTAAAATTTTTCAGCCATACAATAATTTAGAGATACCTTTGTTACTATTTATAGATATAATATGCCTAGAGAGATATTCGTGAAAATTTTTAGATAAATCAGGCTTTAATCAGTAAAGCTATAGGCGAAATTTTTTTTTTGAAAAATATATTTTCCAAAAATTTACAAACGAAAAACAATTTTTTTCAGCTTCTAGACAAACGAAAGCATCAATATTGGTATCATCTGAAAGGACTTGACTAGCGCAATATAAGCACTATAAAAAAAATTAAAACTCATGTTGGCCGCCACTACAAAATGCGGATAATAAATTTATAAATAGGTCACATCTGGTACTTTTAAATGTAACTTCTACAACCCCCTCAATATCGGTATCAAATGAAAGGGCTTGACCAGTATAATACAGTAAATTTTTAAAAAAATTAAAATCCAAGATGGCGTTTAAAACAAAATGGCGGATTAAATTTTTTTAACCCCATTAATATGGGTATCAAATTAAAGGACTTGACTAGTAGAATACACTTAACTATGTAAAAATTCAAAATCAAGGATGGCGTTGGAAATCATAAGGAAAAATGGCGTATAACATAAAATATAGGTTAAGCTACGATGCGGTACTATACCTATGTACATGATGGTGAAGGGTATTATCAGATTCGGCACGGCCGAATATAGCACTTTTACTTGTTTTAATTGATATTAAATTTTTTCAAGAACTTAAAGATTTCTGTCAGTTTAAAAAAAAATATATTGAAAAATTTTATTTTTATGTCAAGAATTTATTAAGAATTATTATGTCAAATAGGAAAGGTTAATATTTAAAAAAAAATGGTCAATCAGAAGATTAAAATTCTAGTTAGTACATATTTACATACATAGCTAGAAAACAGAGTTTGTTCCTCATAATTATCATACAGAGCTTGAACTTTATTGCAGATGGGACAGAAGTTAATATTTCTTGCAGCCCATTATATTCTGTAGAATTTTAACCTAAATATTATTTAAATTTATTCCCTTCGTTTGATCAAATTTTTTTTGTGCCTAGGTCTAAGATGCAACAATATTCTTTACTTATAAAAGTACTAGCTGACCCGGTTCGCGTTGCTGGCCTTTTTTATAAATATCTTCGGAACTACATAACCGATTTAAGAGTTTGATATCTTTTTTTGAAAAACATGACAACAGCTTTCAAAAAAAAGTTAAATAAAATTAAAAAAAGCAAACAAAATAAATATATGTATATGTCATTGGTGGTGCAATGTGAAAATTCGATTTTGCCACGCCCCTCCGCCCGCAGACAGACTTCACAGTGTCACCCGCCTAAATATTCTGAAGATTCCCCGAAAAATTCATCAAAATCAGCCCAGCCATTTTGGAGTCCATACGTTACATACATACACACATCCTGTTTCATATATATAGATGACGTTTGGTTATGCCACCATTTCCTAATTATGTAATACTGTCTGTATTCTTATGCTTTGTATTTTTCGTAAACTTATAATACTTAAAAGCTATGTTTCTATTTATAGATATATGTTAAAAATAAATTTATAAAATATATGTATATTTTCCTTCCGGGTTCTCTTATTAAAAACAGGATTTGTGTTATTGAAACAATAAATACTTTATTTAAGTTTTTTAATTATAGACGTGATTAAAGTAGAAATTTTAATTAATTTTCTAATACTGTTTAATTGATTTTTTTTTTTCAAAATATATTTTCAATAAAAAATATTAATTTTCAATTAATTAATAGTATCATTTTCATGATTGCAGCAAAATCATATAAAATTGTAATTAATAGAATTTATTTCGTAATTAAAATTCATATTTATTTTTTTCTGTGTATAACTGTACTATTTGCATTATTTTATGCTCTTCTGTATATTTTCATTTAAAAGAAAAGAAAAAAATTCAGTTCTAATAATAGAAATTGTAATAAAACTTAAGTTATGTTCATGTTATTTTTACTAAATAGTTATGATTTTTGCAAAAGAAATTCCTAAAAAAAAGAAAAAATAAAGTTCTGAATAAATTTGCACTGATTGCAAGCAAAACAACAACAAAATAACCCTAAAACCAAGCACTTACATACAAGTTGAAATGTATTCGAAATTGTTACCTAAATTCTAATAACAAGTTTAATATAAACAGAGCGACAGACATTATATTTTTCATCACAAAAAAAAAAATAGTCTTAAGTTGGCCGGTATACTTTAAGGTGAATGTGAATGAATGAATAATTTCTTCAATCTTAATTTTAATTGATACTAGTAAAGACCGGCCTGCGTTGTTACGCCCCTTAATGAATAAAAATGCATTCTGAATTTAAACTGAATATCAAGTGCAAAAAGCTAAAAATTATAACTTGTTTTAATGGGCGTGGTACTGCCCACTTTTCTAATCACGAAACTGTATAGTCATGACAGCTCAATATGTGTGCAAAGTTTCACAAAAATCGGTACAGAGCAAGTACCTCAAAATTATAACTTTTATCCCACTTTTCAAATCACAAAATTATATAGTCGTGACAGCTCAATATGTGTGTGCAAAATTTCAGAAAAATCGATCTAATACAAGTAGCTAAAAATTATAACTTATTTCTTATGGGCGTGGCACTGTCCACTTTTTGCCATCCATAAACACTCCCTGGAATGTGTACACACACACACACAAACAGAGTTTCACTTTTATATATATTGATGTTGTCCTGTTATTTAAGCTTAAGATCAAACAAATTATTTTATTTTCATATTTCGCTACAATATTGGGTTTTTTGTTCAATTAAATAATTTTGTTTAAACTACAAAACACTTTTTTCTGAAGAAGCAAACCAATGTTGGAATAATATAAAATAATATATAAATATATAAATGAATGTGTGTCTATATGTCCTTAAGCCGTAAGATGTTAATTGATCATGTGATGATCTTTCGCAAAGTTGTTGTGCACGAGCCCACGAAGGTTTCTAAGTTGGTACGAATTTTTTTCGCCATATGGCGCCACTGTCATTCCAATTAATTTTATATGTTGCTGTGAGCGAACGAATGATGACATTTCGAGTTGTGGGTGACATAAGATTTTATTTCAATTTTGAAATTTATGTCCAGTAAATATATCCCACTTATTTATATAATAAATGTGAATGTTTTTATGTTTAGTTGTTTAGATATTCGAATGTTTGTTACTCAATCACGCAAAAGTAAAAGAAACTAAATGACACAGATAAACAACAACCTAGATTAGCATATAGGCTCAAGCAAATTCACCAAAATATGCAATAACAATTTAGTCGGTTGTTCACAGGTTTCGAGTGTCCAAAATTCACACATATTGGCGAAAAGAAAAAAAATCATACAACCTCGTCAATTATAATATTTTGTCTTAAATATTTGCATTAAGTCCTATTCCACTAATATAATAAATGGGAATGTTTGTATGTGAAAATGTTTCGATATTTTTACTCAAACACGCAAAAAAGTACTTAACGGATTGAAATAAAATTTGCCGCATATATTGATAATAACAACCTGAATTATTGAATACAGAGGCTATATATAGTCATGCCTATAACTACGCAGACGAAGTCGAGGTAGGGTAGTTTTTTTATATAAAACAACTGATCACATGCAAGGAAAAAACATGGTTGTGGTAATCATAATCGAATAGCAACATACTGTGATTGAATTGCATGATTATGGTCAAAACATATAATCGTTACCAGTTATCATTATTATGTTTAATTAAAATATCAAGCAACAAGCCTATGTATGACTACAATTGAAATCGGCAATCTTTGCTATTTTCTACGGAAAATTATTGTTTTTTGATGTTAGTTAAATACATAAAATGATTGTACTTTATGTTTTAATTGTTGTTTAAATTTTTTGGTTTATTTTCAAGTTTTTCCAATTTTTTAAAAAATTTTGTGTATTTTTTTGACATATCCAACTTTTAAAATAATAAAAATTTATTCAGCAAGAAGAAAAAGAATTGAAATTAAAATATTATAAAAAATCATTGCTTGATTGCTTTCTAATCATACGGTTGTCTTACCTATTATTTAATGATTATTTGTAATTTTTAATGCTTTTGAATATAATGTTATTTTTGCTTTCTGCATTAATTTTCTTAAATTATTCTATTTTTAAACAACAGCCATGTCGAAATTTTTACAAAAAGTAAACATTAAATGATACAATTCAAACAAATGTTTGATTATCGTGACAAAATATATGATGAAATGAAACAAAAATAACTATTGCTTGTTTTCGATAACCTAATATTGTTAAAGCGAATATAATATGACTGTCATGATCATGCTGTCATGGTTTTTCTTTGCATGCAAAAGCTTAAACAATAGGGCAACATATCTACTTGTTTGCTGTCTTTGATTTCAAACTCTGCATGTGTGGAAATCTTATTGTTTAAACAGTGAAATATTCATACTTAAAATTTTTTATGTGAATGTAGAACTAAATAATTTAAATTTAACAATAGATACAGTAATTATGCTCATCTTAATATTAAAATATTTTAATTGAATTTTTATTTTGTTGAACTTTTCTGTTTAAACTAATATTTTTAATCAGGCTTGAGTTCATATTTAACATTCTTTATTTTTACAATTTCTCAAGATTTATTCTTTCATTTATCACAATTAAAAAATTCTTTGTAAAAATAAAGAATGTTAAATATGAACTCAAGCCTGATTAAAAATATTAGATTAAAATATTTTCTTAGTGCACAGTCTTTAATTTATCATTATGTGACTTTGTTATTTTTAAATTTTTTTTCGAATTTTTTTTTTAATATTATTTTTTCTTCTAAGCATTTAAGATAACATCTGAATTTATGTTTCATTATATAAGTTCTCTTGTATTTAGGCAAATAAGTTTAAGAAGCGGAATGGAAAACAAAAATTATGTAAAAGTACTTTGTAGATGGTATTTGGGAAATTATTTTTGAAACGAATTAAATTTAAAGAATAATATCAAGTAGCATTTTAGTGGCCACAAAAAAAATTTTTTTTTCGTATTTCAGAAATGTTTTATTAATTTAATTTATTAAAATTAAATGGCATTAGTTGAATGAAAAAAACATACTAATCATTGTACGTACATTTATATGTATGTATGTATGAATATAGTATTCACTCCCTATAGTAAACCTAATATTTCTTTATGAAATACCCCACTTGCTCCCTGCTAACGCATTTAAATTAAAATAAATTATTCCAGGAAGTGTATGAAATCGAACTAAAATTGTTTATTACAAGTAAATATATGCGCATATTTATTTCACTTTTTTATCGAAAATCCTACTAGCCAACACATCAGATACAACCTATGGATTTATTCTAGCCCCCATTGATGCCCTGCCAAGTTGTATGTATACATGCTGTTGTTATTCTTCTTAGTGTTGTCTACAAAAATGTTAAAGAAGGACTACAACCACGTCTGCATAATGTTCCTTTTTTTTATTTTATTCGTTAATGTTATTGTCTCCTGTCTTTGTTTTTAGTATATTTTCATTTCAGATTTTTTTTTTCTTTGGCTCATTATCTATTCACGGCACAAATTCTATTAATTATCGTTACACACTTTCCGATTACCAATCAAATATTTGTCCTTTTGTATTTATGTTTATTTATTTAATACCGTTTTGGAGGGGAAAAACAGACAATATCCTTAAACGAAATCTACGTATCTAAACGAATTTTTGATTAGCATTTAATTACAAATACACACATACATTTAAAAACACAATAAATATATGGAATATATAAAAGTCACGTTATAATGAGAAAATATCGAAACTGTTCGATAAATAGATTTAGTCAAGTAGTGGAACTAACTAGGAACTGCACAAACTTGTCACAATGAGGTTTTTTTTGTTATTGTTGTGGCCATTTGTTGGTGCTATTTAGTAGTTTTTATAGTTCCTCAATAACAAATCAAAATGGCTGCTAATCGTGTTAATTTTAGGCCAATGTTGTGAACTTTGTTCGATAATAATTTGTTTACGTTAACTTGAAAAATGTTTTGTCTACACTGTGTGCATAGGATTTTCAATAAGAAAGGCAAAATCCTGAAGTGGTATAAAATAAATTACATTTTACATTTTTAACTACATTAGGTTATTAACGTTATTAATATTAAATATTATTATTAAAATATTATTATTAAAAAAATCCAATTTTTCTAATTTTTAAATCTTTCACTATCAGTGATCTATTTTAGCTGACTGTGACATGATTTTTTTAAAGTTTAAACCCTGACCTAAAGCTTGGCTGTTTAAAATTCTACAAAGTATTAGTTTAAAAAAAAAATGGTTTGAGTGTAATTTTATACTCATAAACATAGGTTTTTGATCGAAGAACTTGTAATAACGAAAAATTAAGGTGACACGCCCACTTTGACTCTTACCTCCCAAATAACGCTATATCTCAAATTCATATAATTTTTTTATGGACAAAGATTTTGAAAGAATATAAAACTCTATATTAAAGTATTTAAGTTGAATTTATTTCCAGAAACTACTTTGACACGCCTACTTCATCGCCCATTTTTCACATAATTTACTGTTAATGAAATTAAAAAGCTCGTATTCGCCTGTGTTCTGTATTCCCAGTGAAGTATAATCGTCATTGTAGTGTTATTGTTTATAACAACAATTTCATGACAATTCCTAGGATTTAACTTCAGCCGATTAAATTCATATTATTTCTATATAGACAAAAATGTTTCATTAAAAAAAGAAATCTGTATTGGATTACACAGCTCTGCAAAAAAAAATTGGTCCCTGAAAATAAATATGTGGAATATAATAATCTTATCTTGTTACATTCCAATCCGCTGTAAGTTTTCGCGTATCACGTACAGATTTTTTTATATTCCCCTAAACAAGGCGACCACACTAACCTCACTAAAGACCTCTTTAACGGATCGATTTAAATAATTTAAACATAAAAGAAATGCGAAATAAATTACCTTTAAGTCAACCCTTAAAATTTTTTCCATTTTAATCTATTTCGGAGTTATTCAGAAAATGATGGCAAAAAAAAATATTTTTTTGTATACCCTTCACACAGTGAAAAAGGGTATATATATGTATGTATGTATATAGGTTTGTCATTCCGTGTGAAATTTCTACAATTTTCATTTACGACCCCATAAAGTATATATATTCTGAAAGCTTATGAATAGGGGAGTCGATTAAGCTCTGTCAGTCTGTCCGTCTGTCCGTGTGTATGTTGAAATCAACTTTTTGAAGCCCCCCGAAATCGCTTGAACCCGGGTGAGGTATTAAAATATCAGAAATATTCGGGAGTAGATCAGCATTGAAAATCAGAAACATCGGTTTAGAAACAACTGAGATATGAGCAAAAACCCACGACCACCTCGATTTTTTTTACAAAAACAACATTACAACAACAACATACATACATACATACATACAAACGTGTATAATGGTTAGAGTAAACGTGGCACCGAGTCCCAGCTGAGCCAAACAAATTTTTTTTTAATTTTGTTTATATTTTTTTTTTAATTTTTTTTTTTTAATTTTTATTTAATATATTTTTTATATTTTTATTATTTTTTTTTATTTTTTTTTTGTTTTATATTTATTATTTATATTTTAATTATTTTTTTAAAATTTTTTTTTTAATTTTTTTAAATTTTTTTTTTTATTTTTTTTTTTATTTTTTTTTTTAACATACATACATACGTAAATTTATATATGTTTTTATATATGTATGTTTTTTATATGTATGTACGTATTTCATATGGGATGAATGGTGATACAAACTACTGTTATTGAATGACTACACGTTGTGAAGGGTATATAAGATTCGGCACGGCCGAATATAGCGCTCTTACTTGTTAGTTTTCAAAAACTCATAAAAAACTTAAAACGTCAAATATTTTACATTCTTTATGTCCACCTTATCGCCATTTGTCCGTACAAAGCTTATCCTTAAATTTAAGTGCCCTACCCACACAAAATTAATATTAGTTTTTAGCTGTCTCTAGCTACCGAGTCGTTGTCTTAACGTTGTGGTAAAAAAGTGAATAGTATCATTCCTATTATATAAATACTTTAGGTTCCATTTTGAGATAATAATTGAACGACAAAACGAACTTAAACAATGAAATGATTATATAAATTATTCTATTGTGATTAAAGTTTTAAAGGAAACAATTAATTTTCTGGTACAAAAGTACTACACAAAATTTGTGGTGAGTATCTAAAATTCGGCACATGCCAAATACAGTTCTCGTACTTGTTATTAAACAGATTAAAAAAAATAACAAAATCTTTTAGCTAAAATAATCATAAGAAACCCAAGTAAAACTGCTATACTCGGCCGTGCTGAATCTTATATACCCTTTACAACATGCAGCCATGTAATAAAAATTGTTTGTATCTCCATTCATCTTATTAATATGAAAAACATATAAAAAACATACATATGTATATAAGAACATCCCTTTGTAAAACTATAAATCGAGTTTTGTATATATGTTTAAAAAATAAAAAAATAAAAAAAATATTTAAAAATAAAATTAAAAAAATATAAAAAAAATATATAAAACATTAAAATATTTTTTTCTCAGCTGGGATTCGATGCCACGTTCACTCTGACTAGTAAACCACGTTTGTATTTATGTATCAAGGTGTTGTATGTTGTTGTTGTGAAAAAAACGAGGTGGTCATGATTTTTTTCCTCATATCGCAGTTGTTTATGTACCGATGTTTCTGATTTTCAATACCGATCTGCTCCCAAATATTTCTGATATTTAAATTGCTCACCCGGATCCAGGCGATGTCAGGGGGCTTCTAAAACTTGATTTCAACACACACACGGATAGACTTCTCTATTCATAAGCTTTCAGAAAATATATACTTTATGGGATTGGAACTGAAAATTTTAGAAATGACAAACCTACCTATTACCCTTTTTCACTTTTGTGTGAAGGGTATAAAAAAAACAATAATTTGTTAAAAAAATATATAAAACATTTCATTTGAAGTTATATTAAAACCATATGAAATTATATTAAAATTTTGTAGTTATGTGAGATCATATTGTTGATAATTTTAAACTATATTGTGATCGTGTGAAATCACATAATGATAATATGAAATTATGTTCTTATATTATGGCTATCAAATGAACATAATAAGATTTGATATGATAATTGCGTTCTACTTAAATGGTAACTTATTATGTCTTTCTTTTATTTTTTTATGTATAGCAATTACTTACATACAAATATTTTTTTAAAATTACATAAAATTTGTTCATTCTATGTTACTTAAAATGTTTCTTATAAGAGCGAAAGAATGTTCCAAAACAAATGACAATATCGATATGTCTTAGCTCAATAACTGCTTATAAAGCAAACATATCCAACTCTAGCTAAATATGATTAAATATTAGAATTCATTTGTTACATCATGTAATCATTGAAAGCATTCTACTTTTAAATAATATAAACGATATAAATAAGCTGACATAAATGTTAAAAGTATGTACGCGTTAGTTTGCAAAGCAAAAGGAAGAAAAATCTAATGAAAAGAAGACACATTTTACATGACATGGCAATAATAATGCCATCAACAAATATCTGATGTGTATTCACACTAGCACTAAACAAAAAGCTTTCATATAACATATTCGAACCAATCAACCAACCAACAAGTCAGTCAGGCAGCCTGCCAGTTAGCCAGTCAATTCAAATTGCAATTCATGGTTTATGGATTTGTTGTTGTATGTGTGTATAAATAAGAAGGATACACAATATAACAACTACATATGTGATGTTTGTGTTATGTTGAGTACAAAAATGATGATGATGATGATGAAAAACAAAGAGAAATATTTATGCGTTTTGTAAAATGAAGCATATATCAGTAAAAGTTTCCTTTTTGTGTTGATGTTGTGCTGACCAGTTAGTTGTTCAGTCCAGTTCAATTTTTAAAAGTAACAAACAGATGAACATTAAAAACAACCTTGTGTTACAGCCTCATACAAATATAAACAACATTTTCCATGTGTTTGTATTTGAATGTTTAGAAAAGTACAACAATAAAAAATGTTTCTTTTTTTTAAGTTAAAGGACCAACTGAAAAAAGTATGTATGTATAACAAATTTGTTAGAATTTATTTTATTTAGAATTCTATACCAAAAGGATTTGATATGGATTTTAAAATCCCCTTTTGGTAGAGTTTTTTTTTCAACTAGATAGAGGGAAGTATGCGATAATTAAATATTGCCCGTCTTTAGTAATATTTGTGAAATTAGTTTAAATATGTATATAATGCATAATAGATTTGTGATGTTAATAAGAAAATCAAAAAAGTTGCATAATTATTTTCTATTTGATATGCGTCCAAACATCTACGTACGTGGATTAAAGTCATGTGATCAAAATAAATAAATAAATAAACATTTTTTAAATAATTCCTTAATCCTATTTTAATTCCCTTGTTAATTTTTAATAAAATTAAAATACTTACAATATTTATTTGGTTGTTGGGATAAGCTTTTCTATATGCATTTCACTGAAGCTTATACCTTTGCGTAGACCTTTTCACCCAAATTCTTGAAAAAGTTATAAGTTTTATTTTCAAAAGCTATATAAAAAACGTCCTCAAAAACCCAATCAACATTTTTTTCTTATTTAAGTATTTTGTTTTTCTATAAAATTAAAATACTTTAAAATTGTTCCCTTTGACTAAAATGAAAACTATTACTAAAATCCATGTTCTTATTTAAAAAACATAAAAGTCCATCAAAATTACATTAACCTTATAACTGGAATTAAAACAAAGAATATTGCTACAATTTTTAAAAATAATCTGTATATTGAATTTTTTATTTTTGTTGAACTTTTTTGTTTTTTAAACTAATATTTAAATTTTTAATCAGGCTTGAGTTCATATATTTAATATTCTTTATTTTTACAAAGAATTTTTTTTTTTTAATTGTGATAAATGAAAGAATAATTCTGAAAAATTATATTTTTACCGACACTAGCCGAGTGGAATGCATTTTCGAAACAAGCTACGATTTTATCATCAGCACTCTCTGATCGGTGGTTACATGTTGGTTGTAAATATCATCTATTTAACTCACGGGACTTAAGTTATTTGAATTCGGTAACTAATTTTTAGTTTTTTCCTTTTTCATATATTTTACCACAATGAGTTAGATTGAAATTTTTAACCAAACAGCAACCCTTTTACTTTTGTTTGTTATTATCTTTCATTTATATCACTATTTTGGTCCTGCTCTAGCCACCAGTTAGGTAGCGATAAGAACAGATAATTTTTTTTAACAATCAATGTTTATAAATCATTTGTTTTATTTTCTGTGAGGTCAGTATACAACGAAATGTTGACTGACCAACAGTGAACGAATAATTTTTGCACCGTGCCCTGTGTTTATGCAAAAAAAATTCTTTGTAAAAATAAAGAATATTAAATATATGAACTCAAGCCTGATTAAAAAAAAAAAAATAATCTGTATAACTTATATTAATAAGAATGTTCTGATATAAAATTCTGCAAAATTCTGCGTGAAAAAGCCAATTGCATTTACAAGTAAAAAAAATAAATGCGCTACTTCGCTAGTGCAGCTGTTACTATTTATTGAATACTCACTCATGTTCTTTTTGAATGACTTAGCAATTATTCCTTTAATTTATAAAAAAAACTTATTTCTATGATTAATTTTATTTAGAAAAGTTAAAATCACTGTAAAGATATATCGGAGACACCTTCTATCTCAGCCAAGATCACTGCTTCTATGTTTCAAAACTTTAGATTCATAAATTCGGTAAATGCAAAACTGACTAAGAAAAGTAACTTTTTTTACTTTTTATACCCAACACCAAAAAAAAGGTGTGAGGGTATAATCATTTTGTCATTCCGTTTGTAACACATCGAAATATCCATTTTAGACCCCTGAGTTCTGGGTTCATTTTATGACGATCCATCCGTCTGTCCAGTGTCCATATGTCTGTCCGTCTGTTAAAAGCATGATTTAACGAACTCGAACTAAAAATGTTAGGGAGCTAAATTTTTTACAGAATATTTCTTATACACAAGGTTTGTTTTATATTGAAAATCAGCTAAATCGGAGTCTTAGGAGGAGAGTTATAGGTCGCATTGCAAGAGTATATCAAAAAAGTAATGTCGCCCCAACATTGAATAAAATGCAATTGTGTCTAAACGCATTGACGTAAATCTATAAAACTTCGAAAGTATATTTCTTGAGTATAAAAAGTACCTTTCCCTGAAAAAAGCTTAACGGCCGTATGTTAAAAAACTTAGCGCTGTAAAGCTGCGCCGTTGTTAAGCAAAATTCCTTAATGTTATATGCGAAAACGTTTACTAGCTTAGCATACCTTTATTAAACCTTTATTAACTTTAAATATTTTAAAGTAGGAATATACCTTCTTTAAACCTACTATAAAGTGAGATTTTTATTTTTTCTTTCTGTTTATTGTCATTTTTTTATCAAGTGAAATTTTGTACAAAAAATTTATACAAACAAAAAAAAATAGTGTTAGTGGTAAAACTGAAAATGGACACATATAATTTTATTAGAAGAATTGGTAAAAATAATTGTAATTTAGTGAAAAAGATAAAATTAATTGTTTTGTTTTATTTAGAATATCTAATTCAAATATCAAATTATTATCGTCCACGAATTTGTAAGCCGAGGATTGATGCTTTTTCCATTCCGGATGACCAATTTAAAAAATATCGTTTCAATAAGCAGACGGTAAGAAAAATAATGAACTTAATTAAAATGGACATTAAAGTAGACCGCAGAGGAGGTGGAACATCACCGGAACTGCAAGTTTTAGTAACTTTACGTTGTTGGGGCAGAAGAGAAGTAAGTAAAATTTTCAGTGACAATAAATTTGGTTATCTTTTATACACCATTAGTTTCAAGACGACGCTGGTGACCTTCATGGTCTATCACAATCTGGAGTTAGTAGAATTTGTACCAAAGTTGCTCGCGCTTTGGCAAAACAGAGACAGTTTTTAATTAACATGCCAACATGCGTTGAAGAAGAGGTGAAGTTGGCAAAAAAGTTTAGGGAGATACGCAATTTCCCGGGATAATTGGTGCCATTGACGGGACCCATATTAAAATTAAAAAAAATTGGCGGTGATTTAGCACAATTCTATATAAATAGGAAGGGATTTTATTCCCTCAATGTTCAGGTAATTGTTACTTGTAGTTTTTAATAAAATTCTTTAATTTCTAATTAAGGTGGTTTGCGACGCCAATCTAAAAATGTTAGATATTGTAGCAAGATGGAGGGGTAGCACGCACTACTGTAGGATTTTTAATGAATCGAACCTAAAAGAACGTTTTTAGTGATGTACATACAATCAAAACAAATAAAAAAAAACTCGTTATTCAAATACCTATTTTATCCCTAACAAAAAAATGTTGTAAATTCTTCTTAATTATTTATTTTTTTATAAATATAGAACAAATTATATATACCCATTAAAAAATGCATAAGTTGTTGAATGCTAATACAAAAAAAGGAAGTTACTGTATGATAAACCAAATAAAATCTGGTTATGAACGACTACCCAAATGAATTTATATTTGTTCTTGTGTATCGCTAACTATTAAATGACAAAAGAAAATAATGGTATTGCCAGTATCAAAACTAAAAATTCCTTCAAACATACGTGAGTTAGAGTTATGTTTTCTCATACGTTTTTTTAACAAAGGTTTATTAGGGTTAAAATATTTATTAACTAATATTTAGTATAAGTCTACATTAGGAATTTTTTTAACATACGGCCGTAAATTTATACATTACGAGAAAGGTTATAAATCATAATGTTCGAAAATATATACAGCTCAGTGTCTTTTTCGGTATATTAAATATTTAAAACATAATAAAACTGACAATATTAGATGTGTGATTCTGAAATTTTTCAAGAATTGCTTGTTGATTAAAGGCTTTGTACTAACGGAAAATTATTGTGACACACCCACCTCCCAAATAACGTTTTATCTCAAATTCATAAAATTTATCTATGAATAAAGATTTTGGAAGAATAAAGGACTTTATATTGAAATATCTGAGTTGAGTTTATTGTCAGAAACTACTTTGACATGCCTAATATAACGCCCACTTTTCACGTAATCTATAATCTACTGTTAATGAAATTTAAAAGCTTTATGTCCGACAAAATTAGATATATAATGATGACATACAGTTTTTAAGTCAATGTCATTGTTATGCTAGAAAAAAAAGGTGAAGGGCTCACTTAAACGCCTACCTACCATATAACGCTCTATCTTTAACTCATATAATTTCTCTATAGACAAACTTTTTGGAAGAATAAAGGACTATATTGAAATATCTAAGTTGAATTTATTAGCAGAACGTATACTGACACACCTACTTTCACACCCACTTTCATTGCAAGACTTAATTTACGAAAATATTTTAATAGCAAATCGAAGTTATACAAAGAAAGTGATACATATTTTAGTATAAAGAGATTTTTCCATAGCGAATACCGTTAATAACAAAATAATTAATTTTTTGCTATAAAAGTACATAAAATTGGTGGAGGGTATCAAAAATTCATCAGAGTCGAAGTGTAGTTTTTATACTTTTTGAAGTCAACTTGGATTATTATTACCTAATTTCAGAATTCTGTGTATATATAAAAACATAAAAAATACAAATAAAGTGCCATTAAATTAAAAATGTACATTTTTATTACATTTTGAGTCTCACCACGGATCAATAGTTCCTAAATTTAAGGTTCTAGCTTCACATACACAAAAGTACTATAAAAATCGAAAAAATTATATTTTCTATTCGTTCGCACATAACATTTTCAGTAAAAATCGAATCAATTGTAACTAATTTCAAAATTATAGCTTCAATAACTTAGAATGTACAAAAAGTATCATACAAATTTAAAAAAAATACATTTTTTAGTTTTCCATATCCATATCCATATCCATATTCCAAGTTTAAAATGTTTAAATATGTATCTAACAATGATATATTTTAATAGACATGATTTAAAGTTAATAAATCTACTGTTTTTTCATAAAAAATTAATACGTTCTAAAGAGTATCCAACCGTTTTCTCAAATTTTCCCCTTTCTACCCTGATATAAATGTGTTTAAGATTACCTAAATTTCAAGTCTTGGCCATATTATATCTGGCAATAATAATAATCAGTTAAAGTCCTATCAAATAGCAAAGAGGGACACATTTTACCCTTTACACTTTCGAACTTGATAAAAATTTCGAAATTATATAAACATCTTTTTCGCAGATTAGCTATAGAATTTTAATTTCTTTCTCTATATTTATGTGTTTGTAAGTTACATAGTGTACCAATAAAGTACATAAGTACATAAAGTACATTTACCCGTTTTTGCCCCTTATGGGTTAAAAAATCAAAAAAGGGGCAGACATCTGTCAGCTTAATTTTTTAAGTAGATTACAATAACTTTTCAAATTAATATGATTTCATTTGTTTTTCACTTTTTTACCCCCTAAAGTTCGATCTATACATCAGAAAAGAAACTCACTGTCCAATTATCATGCCTCTAGCTTTTTGCGTTTGGGCTGTACAATAATGAATCATTCAGTCACGTTACTCTTTTATAGATTAACAAGCAAATTATTTTGAAAATTAATCGTTATGACAATATAAATTTAATATATCGACCCCTGTGCGCGAAATTATCGCATGTTACGTTTTTTTACAAATCGATTTTTTTATGCAAGTTGGTTCTACATCCATTAATCTATCTGCTGTTTTAGTCATGGAGGTATGCATTTTATCGTATTTAGCAGTGTTATTTACGTTTTCATTTATTTAAAAGTAAAAAAACGCTCTACTGTAAAATTTTATTTTTGTAACATACGATAATTTTGCGCATAAGGGTCGGTATTATTAATCGCAATAAAACACTTTTTCAATTACAACTTTACCTTTTCAAAATCTTCATTTTTGTAGGTTATACTTCCCTACATTTCACTCTGACAAAGAACTATTGAGGGGATTTATAAAAAAAATTTTACATTTTACCACTTTAATATTTAATAATATGAATTGTTGATATTGTTGTAGTTGACCATTTTGTTTGCTTAAAATGTTTTGTTTTGAGATTTTCGAAAAATGTTTTCAAAAATATACACACACAAGCATGCAAACCTTTCAATTTAAAAGTATTTGTTTATAATGTTTATAAACACATTCAAGCAAACCCTGTAGATAATATTGGACTACGTGGTCAATTTTAGCTAAATGGACTACTTACGACATGGTCCTATATAATGCAGTCATGGACCATATCATTTTTAAACAAGAGATTGTAGTTAAACGACAAGTGTTCGTGTTTTAACGATTTCATAAATTGTTATCAAGACGTGTATAATGGACGTGTAGGTCTTCCATGGAGTAGTGACAAAGAGTAGTTTTAAGACTACTCAGATGGGTTAATGGGTCAGTCGAAGGACATCGTAATGTTTAATCGACTACGTTTTCTCCTTACATTTGGGTGATCGTAATGTTAAATCGACTACATTTTCTCCAAACATTTGGGTGATCTTTGGATTAGTCCTAGTCCATTATAGAGTGTACATTACATGCGTGTAAGATCCAGTCGCGTTATCTGCAGGGATCATCTACGCGCACAAGTGTATGTATATATCTGTCTATAAAAAACTACATAAAATGGCTTTGATTTTATTTGTTTATGGGAAATTGAATTGGGAATAATTTAGAATATAACAAAATTGTCTATTTTAGCATGTGAATTACAAACTACAACAACAACAACTAAAAATTTACAAACAAATCAAACAACAAAAAATAAGTTAAAAAAAAAAAAATACAAATACAAATAGTATTTGCTAAACAAAGTTTATTTTAAATAAATTTTTGAGTGGTCATTTTAATATGAGAACTACTCCTTATACCCAAACACATTTATACATATAATACGAGTATACACACACAAACAAACATTTTACAGTTTTTATTTAAATAATTTATTAACTCAAGTAAATAGAAATTTTATTAAAGGCTTCATAATAACATTTGTAAGAATGAAATTAAAATTTTCCATCTTTATTTTATAGAATTTTAATATTCTCTTTTATTTTATTGCACTGCACAACTCATCTTCCTGTTTCCGTTTAACGGACGAAATAAGTAGCCAACCCTAAACGCTTGACTGCTTATGACATCAAGAGCAATATTATACTCTGTACACTTATACATCTAATTTTGCTGTTCGGACATTCTCCAAAGTATTGAAATTAAACAAGTAAGAGCACTATATTCGGCTGTGCCGAATCTTTTATACCCACCACCAATTTTGTGTACATTTAAAGCACAATATTTATTATTTTGTTAATCGCTATTGAATAATATCTTTATAATAAAATATGTATCACTTTCTTTGTAGAGGGTGGTTAAATTTTTTAGGGCCCATGTTGAAGGTGAACTACACCTAGTCTTTAAATTTGTTTTCTGCATTTCACTTGACATTTCTTAATCTCAAACTTACTCAATTTGATCTGTAGAAAGATACGCAAATGAGCAACTCTTTAAAGTTATTCAGGTTTTTTTTATGAAAATGGGTGTTTAAATCAAAATGCATTTTGTGCACTTCGTAATTCTTTTGATCAACATAATCATTCAAATTCATCCACAATCGGGAAAATTGTAAAAAATATTTAAATTTCTGCAAAACAGGTCTGTATAAAATGTTAGAAAATCTGTGAATGCCTTCTTAGTTCGTTGAATGGGAAGCACTGCTGGTTTTTGCGATAGTGTGGCAAAAGAGCAGTCAACCTCGACTCATCATCGTGCCCAACAATTGAGCATCAACATTGTCATTGAAAATTTGGACCATCAGATAGAGGAGTGTCGCCAAGGATGGGGGGGGGGAGGGGGCATTTGGCCGATATTTTGTTAAATACATAATTGAACCGTACAAATATTATCATTACAAAAAGAAATAATAATAATTTCCTAAATAATTTGAATAATTCAACATCAGCCCTTAAAATTTAACCACCCTTTATAACTTCGATATGCTACTAAAAGGCTTTTGTAAATGTAGTCTTTTAATGAACGTGGGCGTTAAAGTAGGCGTGTCAATAAAGTTTCTGCTAATAAATACAACTTAGATATTTCAATATAGTTCTTTATTTTCCCAAAAACTTTGTCAATAGAGAAATTACATGAATTTAAGAAAACCCGTTATATGGGAGGTAGGCGTTATAGTAGGCGTGTCACCTAAACTTTTTGGCACAACAACTGCATTGATTAGAAGGATATATGTAGCAAATTTCCTCATCATACCTCTAATTTTGTCTGTTTTAGTGGGCGTTATAGTAGGCGTGTTAAAGTTATTTTTACGAATGAGTACATTTTAGATGTTTCAATATAGCCTTTTATTATTCCAAAATCTTTATTAATAGAGAAATTATATGAATTTTAGGTAAAACGTTATATGGGAGGTGGGCGTAAAAGTTGGCGTGTCACCTTAATTTTTTTGTACAATAATGACACTGCCTAGGGGGATATACGTAGCAAATTTGATCATCATACCTCTAATTTTGGCGGTTTTATGAGCTTTTAAATTTCATTAACGGTAGATAACGTGAAAAGTGGGCGTTATAGTAGGCGTGCCAAAGTTATTTTTGCGAATGAGTACATTTTAGATGTTTCAATATAGCCCTTTATAATTCCAAAATCTTTATTAATAGAGAAATTATATCAATTTTAGGTAAAACGTTATATGGGAGGTGGGCGTAAAAGTGGGCGTGTCACCTTAATTTTTTTGTACAATAATGACACTGCCTAGGGGGATATACGTAGCAAATTTGATCATCATACCTCTAATTTTGGCGGTTTTATGAGCTTTTAAATTTCATTAACGGTGGATAACGTGAAAAGTGGGCGTTATAGTAGGCGTGCCAAAGTTATTTTCGCGAATGAGTACATTTTAGATGTTTCAATATAGCCCTTTATAATTCCAAAATCTTTATTAATAGAGAAATTATATCAATTTTAGGTAAAACGTTATATGGGAGGTGGGCGTAAAAGTGGGCGTGGCACATTGATTTTCCGTTAAAAAAAAGCCTTTCACCAAAAAGCAAAGTGTGCAAAATTTCAGAGTCGTACATCCAATTTTGTTGGTTTTATGACGTTTTTGTTTTTAAATATACCGAAAAATACACTGTGCGGTATAAATTTTCGTACATTTTGATCGATAACTCCTTTCCTAATGATTAGATTTAGGTAATTTTTGGTGAGAGATATTGCTTTGACTCGAGAAATATATATTCGAAGTTTCATGACTGTACGTTAATCCATTTGGACACAATACCATTTTATTCGATGTTCGTAGGACACGGTTTTTTCGACCTACTCTTGCATTCCGAGCTATAACTCACTTCCTAATATTCCGATATAGCCCATTTTCAATACCAAACAAACCTTATCTATAAGAAAGATTCTGGCAAAATTTGAGCCTCCTAGCTTTTTCGGTGCGACCTCTATCGTGCTTTCAACAGACGGACAGACGGACAGACGGACGGACATAGCTAGATCGTCATCAAATCAAACCCTGATTCAGAATATATATACTTTATGGGGTCTAAAATGGATATTTCGATGTGTTACAAACGGAATGACAAAATGAATATACCCCCACCATTTTTTTGGTGGCGGGTATAAAAAAAGGAAATATAACAAAAAAAAAAATTGTTTTACACAATAAATTGCAATATAAAATGACCAAGCATTTTTTATTAAAAACGATATATATTTATTTATTCATTTCCAAAGGGAGGAACAATTTTTTCAAAAAAATGAAAAAAAATATAAAAAGAAATTGTACACACGTTTTCAGTTACCAGCTTTCATATGAAAACATGAATCAATAACAAGTTCTATTTGGATATACATACAAACAAATAAACAAAAATTATATATGTAGATATCGAATATACTCTGGGGAGTCTATAACTAAAATAATTTTTTTGAAACATGTCTTACTTGACCAATAAACATGAGTAAAAAGGACACATAAATTCATACTCACACGTACCCTTGCAGCATTCGCAACACTCATACTTTTTATACACCGATAGATAAACTCCTGGCATGACAAAAATTTGCTTAAGTAAAAGTTGAAAACAGGTTAAAAAAAAACTAAAGTTCTTACAAACGAACAAACAAACAAAAAATAACATGTAAAAACAAGTCAATAAAAACTGCAAGTTTTTCAAAAAAGATTTTCCTTGGCTTTTTATGATGTTCTCGTTCCTTGTTGTTTAAACATTTGTGGAAGGGTGTTTAAGAATTTTTTAATATGCTTTGCAGGTTTATTTTGCTATTTCTATTTATAAGTTTCTGTTTTCGCAATTTTTTTTAGAGAATGACACATTCATATTGTCGACAAAGTAATATGAAATGCTGACCAGGGTTGTGTTATGTTCCATGCTTTGGGGGCCTTTTGTATAAAGCTGCTTTTAAATTAGCTGCATAATAATTTAATATATTAATCTATTAGATAAAAAGTGAAGTGCTTAAATAGATATAAAGACAAAAGCGTATAAGAAGTCCTTCATATAACAGCTTAAAAGCTTAATAATAATTTATTATGAAGCTGAAAAAAATTTACCATCAGGTAATCAAATAGTTATGTGTTGGTTAAATAATTTCATCATTGGAATCAAATCCCTTTCCGCTAAGCCATTTCTTTACAATTTAAAATAAAAAATATTCACCTGGTTATAAATACAAAGATTTAAGTTGATGAGGAAGCCATTAGTAGCATAATTAAAAAATTTTTGCAGTGAAAACTACTCATAAGAGCAAATGGACATTTCCATTAATATGTCAACCACGACTGCAAAAATAAAAACTCTTGAAAGTTTTTCAAAATAATTTTATTGATAAAAAAAACGCTCAAATTTTACTATGCGCAGGAATTAAGAGCTTATTAAATTATTTTAAAAGCAATAATAATAGTTTAATCTTATTATCTCTTTGACTTATTTTAAAGAATTGCAATAAATTATTTTTTTAGCGACTAAATTGTAAAAATAAATTGTAATTGTAAATATTCTCTAAAATTAAGGTAACAACAAGATCCAATTAGCGGTATTTTTTTTTTTTTTTTGTTTTCCTTGGATGTTATTTTAATGTCACGTACGTAGTGCAACAACATTATTTGTCTCCGTAATTCGTATTTGAACAGTCGCAAGAGCACCTAATTTAGAATTTAACCTTTTTTCTTAACATAATATAAATTTTATTACCTAAGAATACTATTAGAGAAAAATCTGTCACGTACGATATGTCCCGAACGATATTAAATTGAATTTATTATAAAATCATTTAAAGATTGTTTTCAATTAAGTATGGTGGATTTTAAATGAAAAATATTTGGTTTATTGAAAAAAAAATAAAAAAATAAAAAATACCTCCCAAGATTCGCAGATTTTTTCATATTTCCATATTTACTTTAAAGTCACTTCTGATTTATGTCACGTACGATATATTCTTATTTTTCTGAATATTATAGATACAATGATTCGAATAAAATAATATAATTGAATGAAACATAAAGATCTAATTTTGTTTCAGTTACTCTTACTTTTGCAAAAATTACTCCACTTTATAGGAGGACAAATGTCACGTACGATACCCATATGTTTACTTTTGTATTTTGCTGATAAAAAATAACAACTTTTTCTTGGGCAAATGCAACCTTTTTTTATCCTGATTAAATCGACCCGATAGGTTGACATGTTATTTCTCATTGATTATATACCTTTCAGAAGGTAGTACTTCAACTGAATGTCCAGAACGATCGACATTTTCCGTGCTTGTACGATCACAACGAAAATCAACACGCCAATTTTTACCATTGAAATTGATAAGGCCAGGTTCCCCAAGTATTTATCAAGCTTAGCCTTGATTTGATTGATGATGACGAAATAGACAGGAGCAGTATTCCCCTTTCAGTTAAGAGCAGAGAAATTAAAAGTCACAGACTTATCAACCCGCCCTTGTATGCAGAGCTGATTTAAATGTTAATCAGACAAATAAGACTCATCGTAAATGGCGAAAGTATAATGACTGTGATTAAATAAATCGAACTTCTAGAATATAAACTAGATTCTTTGGTGGTTGGCAAAATATTAAACTGAGTTTATTTTAACTATAAAATATATAAAAGTGAAACTCTGTCTTTGTGATAGCTATAGACTACAAAACTTTGGCAAGTTCTTGTACACACTCCATGGAGTGTTTATGGGTGCTAAAAGGTGGGTGGGTCTACACCCATAAAATATAAGTTATAATTTTTAGCTACTCGCACTTGACCGATTTTTTTGAAATTTTGCACACATATTGAACTCTCATGATTATACAATTTCGTGATTAGAAAAGTGGGCAGTGCCACGCCCATAAAAAATTTCATTTTTAGCTACTTGCACTAGATCAATGTTTCTGAAACTACGCACACCTATTGCGCTGTCATGACTTTACAGTTTGGTGATTAGAAAAGTGGGCAGTGCCACGCCCATATAAAAAATTTTAATTTTTAGCTCTTTGCGCTTGACCGATTTTTCTGAAACTTTGTACACATATTGAGCTGTCATGACTATACAATTTCGTGATTTAAAAAGTGGGCAGTGTCACGCCCATAAAAAAAAGTTATTATTTTCAGCTACTTGAACTTCAGCGATTTTTCAGAAACTTTTCACACATATTTAGCTGTGATGAATATACAATTTCGAAATTATAAAAGTGGGCAGTGCCACTACCATTACAAATAAGTTATTATTTTCCCATCGATTTGCCTTTTAACTTCAAGCGACTACAGTTTCCAGTTCACCTTGCCTTCGCTATTACGATCAACAAAGCACAAGAACAATCTCTGAGTGTTGCAGGATTGAATTTGAAAAATCCATGCTTTTCACATGGCCAGCTGTATGTCGCATGCTCCAAAGTGGGAACACCAAAATATTTGTTAATTTTTACAGCAAATGGGAAAAACCAAAAATATTGTATACCCACTTGCATTACAATAAAAGTCAATAAAATATTATTTTTAATATATTCAAATAAAATGCAGAATGCATTTTTATTCATTAAGGGGTGTAGCAACGCGCGTCGGGTTTGGCTAGTTACGTATAAAAGTTCATTTTTTTAAATTCTGGGGGGCATTGCACCCCCGTCAAAATGGTCTAGTTACGCCATTAATTTACGCCAACTGTTATTTAATTATAATAGAATTATAATTAAATATATACTATTAGCAGAACATCATTTTTATAAGAGCACACGACTGATTGCTCTCTATTACACAGAATTTCTATATTTGTATGGCTGAGCGATTCTTGAATCAGATCTAGCGATTTAAAGTCAAGATAAGTTTTCAACTTATTCAACGCAGAATACAATGACATGTACATATGAATTTAGATCGACTACTTTTCAAGGACTATAAACACATTTAATATCTTTTAAGGGGATATTAAAGACAAACTTTGGGAGTTAGATAGTCTTACGTTTTGAAATTGAAACTCATTTACAAAAACTAATTAATTTCTATAGAAATTCTTAAATGTCGCAGGAGATATTTTGTACTTCCCTGGCTTTTATGAAAAGTCTCAAATCATGTTTTCAACAAAAAATAATGTGTCCTGTTTTATTATATCTTACAGTCACTTTGACAATGTCCATCTTCTAATACGAGTAACAACAAAAAAAAAAATCAATTTAATTTTTACATGTTCTTCCGTTTATTTTATTTATTTTTTTTTTATAGCATAACCTAAGGGTGATTATGTTTTGTCATATACTTACATACATAAGTAGTTTTAGCAAGTTGAACCAACATTCATACATAACTTTGCTATACATTCTTATAAAGGTATCGAAAGTTATGTGTTGTATACGAGTAAATGTATTTGTTGGTATGAGTTTATGGATATTGACCAACCATATGTTAACTTTTAGTTTTTTATAAGTTTTTCTTTTAATAATGTTTGAGTTACTTTTATATATAAATGATTTTTTTTCTTGTGTTTTTGCGAACAAGTGTAAGAAAAGTTTTCGTGTAAAATGTTCCTTTTAGTGTATGTTTTCTCTTAGTTTTATTATATTCCCAATGGAAAAACCATTAAAATCATATTTACATTTTTTTAACATGCGTACGTGTGTATTTTGCAATTGTTTTTTAACAAAGTTTTGTTAGTAAGTATGTTAGTAAAGTATTGTATGAAGTTTTATGGAAAGTTTGTTGTTCAGCATCATTTGAATTTTAATGTGGAATTGCTTTAAAAAATAATTCTATTATTGCGATGATAAGAGGCCTATACATTCTAATAATGTTTGAATAAAGAATTTTATATACGACATCACCAGTTTGGTCTTTTATTAGAAGTTGTAGGACCAGAGACGTGTTCGAAGACCATAGATTGTGAATACAGTTCAAACATGAAATAAGAACTTCAGGATACAGTTGGAGTGAAATCAGCCGAAAGAAATAAATTAATGAACAACTTTGTTGCGGACTTATTTTGCCAATAGAAATTAAAGATAATTAATAGTATCCGTGCCAAAAAGAAAAAAACTGCTTAATACGACATAAGCTAAAGTTGAGATAATTACATCATTGCAATTCTAGAATTGAAAGCTAACATCTGACTAATTTTCAACTATTTTCGAAAACTTTACTGGAAGTTATAGTATAAAAACTTAGTGACTATATTTTTTCAAAGAACAATATCATTTGGATTAATAACTTATTTTAACTTATAATTTAGCTAAATATACGAAAGCGTACATGCCCTTCAATTTGTAAAGTAGAATTTCTATAATGGTCGCTATATAAAAAAAAAAATATTTCTTTGTTGGCAGCCGTCCTTATGGATTCGAATCCTCGACTTCGCCTTCGGCTGGACGCTGGGATTTTTAACTCCGGAATAGTTTAAACGCCGGTGTAACTTCCTGCATAAAATGACTTGGTTTGCGCCCTATGGACTTAAAATATTTTATCTATGGATACTACGCCACTTTAAGTTGAACTCATGAATTCTATGACACTGACAAAAGTGCTTTAATTTACCGAAACTGACGTTAAGACTTATTTTTTTTTTCAGAAAGAGGAGTTTTGTTTTATAATTCTTAGATTTTTTATTTCAAGAGAAATTATATTAACAGACTTTAAGGTGTTAAAACTTTTAAAGTCACTGCGCCTGGATGAAGGTGAAATATATAAATTGAAAAAAAAATTCACAACAAATATATAAAAGTTTACCTGAATTTAGGTGAGTACTTATTACGACAAATAATATATTGTTTATGTTCTTTTGCAATTTGTAATCCTGCTTTAACCATTAAAATTATTAAATTATGTAATTGTACAACCATCTCTGGTAGTAGATTTCTGGACGAATTGGGGGATGTCTCGGGCTGTGGACTCGGGAATCTGAGAGGATTCGGAATGATAATGATCTGGCTTTATGGCACGAGACTGAGAATAGGTCGATTGTAGGCTTTACCTCTTTTCTGTGCTGATTTGGTGTCCACTACTTCACCTCCTTTCCTTCTTCTATTTTTTCTTCTATTCTTATTTTTATTCAATACTTAGGCGTCACAATGGACCGTATTGGTCTCTGGATAAGGGTTACACCCTTTGCACCAGCCTTACTACCTACCTACTTGTCGCATTTCATTTAATTTGCCAAATTGCAGTCAAAAACTCATTTCTTGCTAAATATTTTTGATGCAAATATTCTAGAGAAAATCAATTAAAAACTCTTGATTTTGTAACTTATCTCCCTTTTTGAAGTATAAAATTTTTTTTTTTAATTTGTAATTTCTTTTCTTCTTTATTTTGACAATATTGTCTTCATAATCTACAACATCTTTATTTTAATTCATAAACTTGTCGCCTTCATTCATTCAAACATGTTTACCACCTCTATGTGGATACGAAGAAATAAATTAAAAACGAAGAATAAAACACTTTCATTAAATTATGTATTTCATGTGAAAATTTTAATTTCAAACTTAATAACACCCTCCCTTCTACCACCATTTGCCCTTCACGCCTTAAACTCATTCAGATCTTAAGTCCTCAATTATACATATACATTTTATCATAATAAAGATTTCGTTTGAATGAACTGTTTTTTGTCTAGATGGCTGGCTGTCACCCACTAACTGACAAAGAACACAAACACAAATGACTGAGTGTATGAATGGCTGAATGAATAAAAGTTAACAACCCTTTTTTCTGCGTTTAACTTCTTAATGTAGACTTTGTTCATTTCACTGCAAAAATAATTATAAGAACAATTTTCCATAAAGCAATGAGGAAAAACAAATAAATTTCAATTTTGATTAAGAAGTGTGATAAACATTTGGAAAACTTCTTGGCAAGAATTCTTTAGACACAACCGACACCTTTGACATGACAAGACAAGACACGACAAAGATGATGGGGATAATGTAGATGAATGATATTTTTCTTTATAATTTCCAACCTAGAAATTATCATTTTAAGAGTTCGTTTTGCTTTTGATGGCGTAAATTGTAGGTGTTTAATTTTGTTTTTTTGTATATTGATGAAAGTCTAGGAAAATTTTCTCAATTGCTGCTTACTTTTAATCTGTTTTCTTTTTTAATTTGAATATAATATGTATAATAAAATGTTTGTCTTGCAGACACAGTTTAAATATTAATCAAAGAAAAAAGTTTATTAAAGAATTTCAATTGGTAGTAAAATGAAACTTATGGATGTAAATATACCACAAAATGAAGGAAATGGGTTTTTTTTATTAATCCGGAAAAATAAATACAACTCAAAGGTGTTCTTTATCTTTAAGACATTGAATATGAACAAGAATATTCAAAAACCCATGCTATAAATATTAATTTCTTACATTTAAATTGAGCAGATTTAAAAAACATTGTAAAATGAATTTGAAAAATTACTTTAAAAGCTAAAATTTATATCAAGATATACATATGCCTACTTAGTAACAAGGAATATTACTTTTAAGCGCATTTTTTTAATATTATTATATGATATAAATTGTAGCTGGATATACAGCCCACCGTTTAGTGACACTATTCAGCAGAAAATTAATCCTTTATTTATTCAAAAATACAAAAAAAAAGGACTGGGAAATGAAACTAAAAATAAAAAGCAACACTTCTACAGCCCTTTTTTAATACTCACGTGCATACATACATACATGCATCTGTACACACAAACACACATATATGTACACTTGTCCTTATTTTTGTAATTCACATGGTCAAACAACATTGTTTTTAAAGTAGTATTAATAGGGATTTTCTACTTCTCATACACACTCCCTTTCCATAACAACTTAGACAGAGTATCGGAAATTTTTCATTTCATTCTTCATTCTTGTTACTCATTTCATTTTTTTTAGTTAATTTTCTGTTTTCTCTCGAAAACTTTTAGTTTTGCACATTTTTTATTTACTTAAGACTTCCGTTTGGCAAAGAAAAAGTGAGATTTATTATATGCGATGTATTTGAACATATACACAAAATAATTCTTACACATTCTTACATACCATTTTAAAACATTCTAAAACCTGGTAGGATTACATACACAAACGTACACGTACGTACGTCCAATAATCAGTAAGAAAAAGTTAAAGAAATAAAATATTATTCGAGTATCTAACAACTATGAAAAACGTGACCTCTGAATTTGTATTTAATACTTTATATGACTTTTGTAGACATTCGCACATAGACAGATATCAATACAAATATAAAATATAAATGGTTAGGATTGGTCCTTACATCTCAAGAAAGTAGGCATTTTTGTTCTGAAGAAATGCTAAAGCCTGGGGTTTAACGAAAAAATAAAATAAATTGTTAACAAAATATATTTTAATAAATAAAAGCATATTGTGACACTTACGTCAAGGCTTATTTAAAATGTGCATAATATATTACGCTTTCCACCATGGTTATGGCATGATCTCGACAATCATATTATCAAATATATAAAACTCTCGTAACACACTGTATGTAAAAAACTCTTTCAAAATGCCTTGACTTATTCTTATGTAAGATAGCTCAAACATAGAGAAAAACTTTTATGTGTTAAGGACCTCTTATTTCCTATGTGTATGTGTATGTGTATGAGTTAAGCAAAGTTATAATAAAACATTAAATTTTTATTTAAAAAAATTTTAGTTTATTTGTCCTCTATGCTTGCCTAAACCACTGTTCAAATTGTAATACAACTTTACTAGAGTCTTCTGAGGACGCTCGAGACGGTTTAAAGCAAAACAAAGAAATGCAATTTAACGCCCATGCAAAGTAAATTTTCCAAATAACATATTTTTAATATAAACATTTAAACAGATTATGATAGATTCTAATAATATTATGTTTTCAACTACTTTTCTTTTTATTGCACGTTAAGAAATTTTAAAGTAAGCTGTCAAAACATTCATATAGAAAACTAGCTGACACGGCAAACGTTGTTTTGCCATATAAATTATTGATAGGAAATATTTTTTACATTAAAAAACAACGTAAACCATATGTGTTCTACAGTATGCAGATCTATCTTGGTATAATATTTCAAGAAGCTAAAAATGATAACTTATTTCATGGGCGTGACACTGTCCACTTTTCTAATCACGAAATTATATAGTCATGACAGCTCAATATGTGTGTGGAAAGTTTTAGAAAAATCGATCTAGCGCAAGTAGCTAGAAATAATAACTTATTTCTTATGGGCGTGGCACTGACCACTTTTATAATCACGAAATTGTGTAGTCATGATAGCTCAATATATAAGCAAAGTTTCAGAAAAATCGGTCCAGTGCAAGTACCTCAAAATTATAATTGTTTTTATGGGCATGGCCCTGCCCACTTTTCTAATCAAGAAATTATAAAGTCATGATAGCTCAGTATGTGTGCAAAGTTTCAGAAAAATCGGTTCAGTGGAAGTACCTTAAAATTATAACTTTTTTATGGGCGTGGCCCTGCCCACTTTTTTAATCGCAAATTGTATAATCATGAGAGTTCAATATGTGTGCAAAGTTTCGGAAAAATCGGTCAAGTACAAGTAGCTAAAAATGATAACTAATTTTTTATGGGTGTGGCCCCGCCCAATTTTTACCACCTATAAGCACTCCCTGGAATGTGTACAATAACTTTCCAAAGTTTGAGTCCGATCGGCTTTACGGTTTCGGAGTCTATAGCTAACACACACACAGACAGAGTTTTATTTTTATATATGTGACGCGAAAAATAGAAAGGGACCTAAGGGTAAAAACAGGTTTTTAGCAGACCTTTAATTATTTGCATTTAGCAACCTCGATGAGCGAACGCACTTCGTAAATCGAGTAATATTTTAATCAAGCTTTAAAAAAGATGACAAGAAAGTGAAGAACCATAAATATTTATACGCAAAAGTTTAAGAGGTGGAATAGATATAAGAGGCAAACATATGGGTTAATTAAGTTATTAAAATAAAGAATTTTTTTGTTACTATAGAAGTAGGTATTATTTTCTTAGCAAGGGTGGTAACTACGTATTTGAGTCCCAACTTGTAAGCGAACACGGTTACGTTAGGTTAGGTTACGTTGAAAAGAAGGGGCACTAAAAGCCCAAACCCAATGACAGGTATACACTTATGCCCAGTTGGCATGTTGTGCGCTCCATATGGAAAACGGAATTCCCAAACAAAAACCATAAACATAATTCCCTATAAATTACGGACTAGTCCAAAAATACAGTCCCCTCAATGTAACTCCTTATGGATCTCCAGTTCGGCGAACACGGTACGAACTTGCCTTAAATTCAAGGTTTAAATGTCAATTTGTAAATAGTGAAGAACTGTTTCTTTATAATGAGAACTTTCGCTGAGTTGTAGTTCCTGTTCATAGTTAAATGACTGTAGTAGTGAGTTTAAGATTTTCAAAAAGTTATAATTAAAAATTGCCTTAAGTCTAATTAATATTATTTATGATACAGTTGGAAAATACCCTACCCATTAGTAGTTAGCCCAATTTTTACAACTTTCTGTAAATTAACGAACTAGTTCTAAAACATATTAATGAAAGTAATTGTTGCGATATAATCATCTTACGAAATAAATTCATTAAAATTACTCATTAAAATTGCATGATAAACAGAAAAGAAAACTATTATTAATTGCAGAAATAACTAAATGGTAAACAAAAAACACATTATAGTACTTAGTTATATGGAATAATAAACAACAAAAAAGAAGAAACCAGAGAAACAAATAAATAAACTAATATAAAATAGCTTTTAATGTTTTATTATAACTTTGCTTAACTCATACACATACACATAGGAAATAAGAGGTCCTTAACATATAAAAGTTTTTCTCTATGTATGGGCTAGTTTAAGTCCTTGTACATATAAATACAGTTTCACAAACATAAATATCCAATATAATATATGTATGTATGAACGGAGAATAAATAAAAACGAAAATACATAAATTGAATTTCATAAACGTATTTATTGTATACTTTTTTATGTTCATTATTTATTATTGAGCGTATGAAAGGGAAAGAGAAAATAAGAATAACACATAAAAAGGATCCATTGGAGAAAAAAAATAAATAAAATAAATAAATGAAATAAAGATAAACTATAACTTTGTATCATTTTTTTTTTTCTTGTAGTCATGTGAGGAAAGCAAAATAAATACAATGCAGTTAAAATGTATACATATGTAAGTACATATATTCATACAATACATACATTCATATAAATTTATGTATATACATAAATATAATGGTGGATATGTATAGTAGATATACATACAATCATGTATATTTCATTATTGTATGGATTTTTATGCTGCCAAGCACAAGTGTGAGAGTAGAGTTTTGGTCAGCATGATTTTTATTGTTATTGTTTTGTCCTTTTTATGATAAGAATATTACATGCTCCATCTATACACTCATATTAAGTCTTCTTAAACACACACGAGTTATAACTAAAAATATTTAAAAAGGGAAAAAGTACTTTCAGTTTGTACTAGGAAAAAATTTATGAGCAAAAACCTTGTTCTATTAACAATACAGAGAACTAGAAAAGAGCTAACATTATTATAAGGATAATGCACATACTCCTGTGATTGTTATTACGCTTAACATTGAAATAAAATTCTTTCCAGAATATTAGGATATATTGATTACTTTATAGTTCGTTTAATAATTAGCCAGTATTTGCTGCTAATGACTAAACAAACATCATGATCCCTTGCTTAATGATCCTTGCTTAATGTGTTTTTTGAGTGTAGTTTGATTTTCTTCATTCAGACTAACAGATTTTAAAATACATCATCAGAAAAAGGTACACTACTCCAAAGGTTCACTCTAAAATTAATATACCTATACATACGTTTTGTAAATTTAATTCTTCTCTTTTGATACACTTTTTAAATATTTTCATCACTTTTTACATATTTTCATCGTGCTACTCGATAGTTGTAGTCATCACATTGCATAGTTATACAAGCGGACTTAGAGTGGATTAGTTAAAACATAAATAATTTTTATTTTATCTTGCACTTAGCATATCCTCCTTTATTTGATATCTTTCAAGATCTAACAGTATGTAGACGATGTTTAATGACTGTATTATCTTCAAGATATTTAACACATACATTTAATTAAACATCATTAAGTTCTCACTGGAGGATACGTAGCAAAAGGCCTTTAATAATAATAGTAATTAAAAAAAAAAACAATAATAAAAAAAAACATTAATTAACTACTAACACCCTTTTTTTAAATATGTAAAAAAAATAAAAACCGCAGACAGTTGTCCGAGGCCTTCGGCCACGGACTGTCCCTGCAGGCTGTGTCAGAGACACGGCCATTAAGTTTAACGTAGAATACTAAATGTCAACTGTCAGCTGCTGTCAAACAGCATCAAGCAGCATTGTTATTTTGCTTACTTGGCAGCACTTTCATTTAACATAAAAATGTATGAATTAATTTTTTCATATAGTTTTTATAATTATATATCCATGTTAAATTCAAATTCACATTTAACATTTTGTTTCATTTAAATACATAAGTAAGTATACGAAATTTCAATATTTCATCAATCAAAACAACAGCCGAAGGTTTGTGTCCACACTGAAACAGCAGCATAGTTTGTGTTCACGCTACAAACCCAAACACTTAACCAGACACCATACATATGTTTGAGTGTATGTGTTTAAACAATTTTCATTTGAGAAATTTAAATATTAGAAAGATATCAACCAATATAAAATGTATATCGAACGAAAGATAACATCTTCATTTACCAACAAAAAAATTTTTAAAAAAAGTTATCTCGCCGTTTCCTCATAATCAATGAAATAAAGATTACAACAATAACAATCTGACATGACGCCCTATACCGTAAGGTAAGACGTATTCTACGCCAAAAACAATTATACTTGTAAAACTGTTTTTAACGTCATCAATGGATTGGAACTTTTAATAATGATGTTTAGAAAAAATGAGGGAAAAAGATAAATTAATTTTAAAAATTCTTTAATTCAACTTCTTCTAAAACAGAGAGATAAATAGATGATACATATCTACATACAACACTTGTAGTTAAGCAAATTGGCGTACTTGGAACGAAGACAATCATCTAGCAGTGAACGTATACCATTACATTTACTGAAATTGTCTGTTTAGTGCGATTTACATGCTGGGCCTCTTTTTTTTTAATTTGAGCAAGATACTGTCATTACGGTGAGTGGTGAGCCATCCTAAATGATTTTCAGCTGCATTTCAACGACATTTGATTCCAACAAGACGGCGCATCTTACAATACAGCGCGCTTGATAATCGACTTATTGCAAAATTAGTTTTTTGGCAACTTTATTCAAAGAAGTGGTCCTGTTCACTGGCCCTCACGTTCAACGAGTTATCGCCTCTGGATTACTTTTTATAGAGTTATGTCAAGTAAGTGGCTTATGCCTACAAATATTCAAGCCACCACTGATGACATACGGCTAGAGTTATTTAAAAAACGTAGTTAAACAGTTGGACTGAACTCATAGCCTTGGCAGACATACATATGTAGGAAATCATTTAAAAACATAAAATTATCTACGAGATTATAATAAAAATTATTTTCTTACAACACTATTTCTGTCTGGTGTTAATATTTTAATTTCTAAAGCAGCTTTAAAAACGGAATAAACAACATCAGAAACTTGTAAGAATTTTTTATTGCGGAAAATAGTGCTGCCATTTGTGTAATCTACTATATCGAATGTCATAATTTTTTTGAAATTTCAAAATGGCTTTAAAACTTTAAAATGAACAACAGAATATATTTAACCATTTTTAATATTATTAAACTTTCTAAAACATTTATTAAACTAAATTAAATTGTAATCGGAATAGTTTTTCAATATTCTTAAATGATTACAATTTAATTGAATAAATGTTATAGGAAATTCAATAATAGAAAAATGAACTTAAGCCGGAATAAAAATGATTATAATAAATTTAAGAATAAAAAGCTCGAATAAATAATAATTAATAATTAATAATTTTTCTTTTACTATTAAAAAAGCAAATTGCAGCGGTTAGTTTATTTAAAAAACGGATGTAGAAGAAAAACCAACTTATTAACAATTTTTATTTATGCAATCGTTCACTTTATACATTTACGAAATGTGTAAACTTATCTCTTCACATTAAGCCCCCAATGTAATTAAAAATAAATAAGTAAGTTAAACATAAGTTTAAATTTAAGTTTTAAGAAATAACTCATTTCTCTAATCCAATATTGAATTCATGGTAAAAAAAATTAAATAAAAACGTATACAATCCTAGTAGTTAAAAGTAGAAATGGAAAAAATATAAACGGAAAATTGTAACTCAAATCCAACAAAATTGAACAATAACATAACCACACGTCAATGTATGTATACACAGCTACATACATACATACATACATATACGAATACACACAGATAGGCATTTATATACAATATACCTTTTTTAATATTAAAGGAAATATAACGTTATATAAATATAACATTATAATTGTGGGTGGTTGTGGGTCAAAAGATCTAAATGTATACTGTAAAGAACACCCTAACAGCGTGTTTGCTTAGCACAGTATTTAATGTTGTTTTAGTCTACGAAAATAAATGTGTCTGTGAGTGTGTAGTCGTGCGTGTGTTGGCCTTATCAACCATTTGTACTCCCTTACTTAGTATTTCATATTTTTCCTGCTCTTTTTTACTTGTTCTTCGCTTTCTGTCGTCTTTATAATATTTTCACCCTCATTCACCGTTAGTTTTTTTTTTTTGTTTGCTTGTATTAGTACACATAGGTATTTTGAGTTTAAAATTTTTCTCGACTTCCTTCCGTTTTTTCCCTCCTTTTTCGTTTATTTTTTTTATTATTTTTTGTGTTGTAAGGTTGTTGATAAATATCAAGCTTTTCTTTTCATGCTCATACAATATTGTTATCGTTAGCTGCTTAAAGAGCGCATAAATATATGTATGTTTGTAGGCATGTATGTCGTGTTAGTTTGGATATTGGAATAGATATGAAATGTATTTTTTATGGTTTATGATATGATGGCATAACTTTGTATAACTTTTATTAAATAGGGCGTGGTAATATCATATTTTTCTTTTTCTATGTAACAGTAGAGAGTGGTTTGCGTTGGTTGGCCAGTTGGTTAGCAGTGAGTGAGTAAAATTCTTTTGCGGTTAATAATATTATTTTTGCCTTTCTTTTTAAGATTATGAATTCGGGTAGCAATAATAGAAATTATGAAATTATATAACAAGGGTAGAAAATGGCGTATTTCTTTTAGTTAAAATATTGTTGTTTCATGAAATTATAGGATATTTGAATCATTAATTCGTATAGAAACATTGTTCGACAAAAATAGTGCTAATGAAAACATACAGATATGTCATGCTTTCAGGATATAATGTTAAAAAGAGTGAATTTTTGGTGTATTTATAAGAAGACCTTAGTGTCGTATTGTCACAAAATCTAAATTTTTCGAACAATTTAAAATTTATGAAAAGTATTGAATTGTTTATTGTGAAATTTTTAGAAATTTTAAATTTTGTTTTATTATAAAATTATGAACTAGTCGAATTAATGTATAAAAGAATTGGATATATATATTAAATTTGTAATATAAAAGCCAATTATTCTTCCCACTCATTTTGTAAAAAATAACATCAATATAATCTATTTAAAAGTGTAGGATATTTACTGTATAATTTAAGCAATTCTCTTCGATTATGTATATTTTTCAGAAAATCATAGCGATTTTGTCAAAATGCGATTACAAGAATTGTTTAGCTGTGAAACTTATTTATTTTATTAACGTTATGTATTTTTAGGAGTAGACGTAATATCTATTGTATAAATTATCCAGATGCATATTTACGTCAACTCTTGTTTTTATTTTATTTTATTTATTTATTTAATTCAATCAACATAATAATATTTACAGTTGAGCAACACTTTTAATTTAATTACAAAAATAAAGAAAAATAAAAACAACATTAAACGTATGCATTTGAGTTTAGAAATCTTATCAGCTTTCCACTTGTTACAGCAACATTATCAAAAAAGTCAATGTGAACATAGAACAAAGTTAATGTAGTTTGATCTATGAAATGGTACATATAACGGTTCATAAAATCTGAGCTGTCTATTAGGAACATTGATGCATATTTTATGTCGAAGATATGTAGAATCAATTTTGCCTTGAATTAGATTTATGACAAATGCAATATTGGCAACAATTCTTCGGCTTTGTAACGTTGGGAGCGCAATGAGTAGTAAACGACTACGGTATGACGGTAAGTTTGTATTAGGATTCCAACGAAGGTTACGAAGGCAGAACAGCAAAAATTGTTTTTGGACTGATTCAAGTTTTTGAATATAAACATCATATTGGGGATCCCAAATTACTGATCCATATTCCAGTAAAGGTCTTACCAATGACGTGAATAAATTTTTTGTTACATAAGGATCATTAAATTCCTTAGCCCAACGCTTTATGAAACTTAATACCCCATAAGCTTTATTTACTGTCATTATTACATGTGAGTTGAAATTAATTTTTACATCAAAGAGAATTCCAAGATCCAAAAACGAGTGAACAACATTCAAATTAGAGCCATTTAGAGAGTAAACATTCGAAATCGGTGAATATCTGCAGAAAGTCATAGATTTGGATTTTGTTAAATTCAATTCCATAAGATTTACCGTACACCAATTAAAAAAATTATTCAAATCAGTTTGGAGATAAAAACTGTCGTCATCAGTTCTAATCCAAAAATAAAGTTTAACATCACCAGCAAACATTAAAATATTGCTGTATTGAATAGCGTTTGGAAGATCATTTATAAGCAATAAAAATAAGATGGGGCCGAGATGACTTCCCTGAGGAACTCCGGAAGTTACTTCAATATGTTTTGGTATACAATCATTATAAAAAACACATTGTCTCCGATCCTTTAAATAAGAACTAATCCATTATAAAAGGTTAACTGGAAACCCTAATTTTTCCAGCTTCACTAAGAATAAATAATGGTTAACCTTATCGAAGGCCTTACTGAAATCAGTATAGACTACATCAGTTTGGTTACCATTACAAAATCCTGTATTGATGAAGGACGTCAGTTCCATTAGGTTTGTGGATGTAGATCTGCCTTTACAAAAACCATGTTGTGCTGGATATTTGGGCAGTTAGGATGTCCGTTAATATTTTCTCAAACAGTTTAGGAATGGAGTTAAGTTTAGCTATTGCTCTATAATTAGTAACATCACTACGGCTACCAGATTTATGAAGCGGGATGATAAATGAATCTTTCCAACATTTAGGAAATATACCAAATTTCAAAGAACTGTTAAATAGATGAGTGATAGGAATAGCCAAAACGTCGGCACAATTTTTTAATATGCAGCTAGGAATACCATCAGGACCAGGTTTATAACAATTTTTTATACTTCTCAGGCTTTTTAAGACAGTATCGACATCTAAAGATGATATATTAATTGATGAAGACGAAGTAATATCATAAGGATAAATTGAACTATGGAACATTTTTGCAGAAAAAGTAGAGGCGAAGAAATCAGCAAAAGAATTGGCAATATCTGCATTATTAGAATAAACAACATTATTCATTTTCATAGTAGTTGGATACGTTGAAACTTTACGTTTGGAGTTGACAAAATTATAAAACATTTTCGGATTCTTTTTAAAGTAAAATTTCATTTTGTTTATATACAATGCATAACATTTTTTGTTCTCAAAAATATAACGGCTTTGAGCTATTAGATAATAGCTACGATCAATAAGGGTTTTGCTCTTCATGAACTTTTTATATAAACGGTTTTTACGATTTTTTAACCAGGTTAAAGTACGGGAATACCATGGAGGACGATTTGATGTTACCTTTTTTAACAATGGAGTGCTTGCTGATAAACAACTGAAGAGAACTGAGTAAAATTTCAACACGATTTGATCAAAATTACTACCATTATAAGAAAAAGCAAGAATTTTAAACCAGTTAATATTATGTAACAAGTTATTTAACATATGGTAGTTCGTACGTTTAAAACAGAGCGACTCAGATACAGTGTGAACAGTTTCCTTTTGAGGCAATGGTGTAGAAATTAACAATGTAGGATGGTGTCGGTCCTCAGGAATAAATAAGGGGTTAGTCCTAGATACGTCGAATAGAGAGGGATTATTTACAAGTACGAGATCCAATAAGCGGTTGTTGTTATTAAAAATTTTATTTATTTGAAAGACACTTAAATTAGTCAGACTATTGAAAAAATCTTGACTCCAATCATGTGATGTAATCGGTACAAAGAAATCTGTATCATCTGATGTAATCCAGGATGCAGCCGGAATATTAAAATCACCAAAAATCATCAAAAAATCAGCTGACTTTAGTTTATCTGCAACGGATTTTATTAACAAAACATGTTCACCATAAAGTTGTGGATCAGAGTTTGGAGGTATATATGAGCAGGTAATAAAGAGCGATATATTTTGAATTTGTATTACAAAAGCGATAAATTCAATGTCAGATGAATTTACAAATAATAACTGTTCAGCAGGATACAAACAGGAAACAGCAATTAAAACACCAACACCACGTTTGCTAATTCTATCACGTCTAAAAACTTGATATTTACTACAAAAAATTTCAGAGTTATTAGTATTATTAGTAAGCCAGGTTTCAGTAAATGCAGCAACATGAAATTCGCAGTCAAAGCTGTTAAGGAACATATCAGTAAGCTAAGTATTCATGCCATTTGCATTTTAATAAATAATGTTAAGGGTAGAATTTTGCATTAGTTTTTTGAAGTTTGATTAGATGTTGGAATACGACCTAAGTTTTCATCACGATAAATAAATTCACGTACTAGAGTATGGTTTGGCAAAAAATTTACATTTACGATTTGTTCAAAATATTCGAGTGGGCAATTATTTTGAACGAGGCTCTATTTCTTGAATTAATTTTAAAAATATTTATGTTAGCAGGTAGATTATTTTTTTTTTTATATATATTTTTTAAATTTTTTTAAAACAATTTTTTAAAATTTGTTTTAAATTTTTAAAAAATTTTTTTTAATATTTTTTTTTGTAATTTTTTTATTATTTTTTTTTTAATTTTTTTTTTTTTTTGGTATGTTTTTTACATGTATGTACGTATTTTATATGAGATGAATGGTGATACAAGCAATTGTTATTGCATGACTACCCTTTGTGAAAGGTATATAAGATTCGGCACGGCCGAATATAGCACTGTTACTTATTTGAAATAAGATTAACACATTATTTTACTTGCAGAGAAAACGAATTATCGAATTTTTGTTTTTAAATTCTATTTATATTTTTAATAATCTAAATTCATTTCTATATTAGTATTAAATCTTTTCGAAAATAAAGAAACTTTTGTCGTCGAAAAATATATTAAAAAAAATAAAAATTAAAAAATTTTATTCAAAATGCGATTTTTTTCAAGATTGTTTCACATGCAGCAGAATAATATTAAAACTAGTGGTCAATCTGCAAGAGAAATTTCTAGAAAGTCCACGAATATTTAAATGTTTTGTTTAAATACAAAAAAGAGTTATAGTTTTATTTTAGGTGTGCCCTAGGTATATTCTACAGAATTATTTTAATATAAAATTAATTGAATTCTTTTCCGCTGTCTGATCAACCCTCTTTTGCCGTTAAAAATTTTTCAGTGTCGATTCCACCCAATATTCTTAGAAATTCAGCGTTTGGTAGAGTATGGTATGTGTACTTGTGAAATCTCTACTTCTTATACATAATTATTATCTTAAGTAATTACTAAGTAACGAAATGTAATTAAAAATATAGATTCGCACGTACATACATATGTAAATAATAAAGAAATAAATATAAAAAAAATTTGTATTTGGCTTATTTTATTTTAAACAGGTTTAATAATTTATATTACTGACATACTTTTATTAAGTTAATTATACATATCAATTATAGGAAACATTAAATTTATTAAAATTATTTTTAAACTTGTTTTAGTACTGTTTTTATAGCTTTGTCATTCCGTTTGTAATTTCTACAATTTTCATTTCCGACCCCATAAAGTATATATTTTCTGAAAGCTTATGAATAGAGGAGTCGATTAAGCCCTGACCGTCTGTCCGCCTGTCCGTCTGCCCGTCTGTCCGTGTGTTGGTTGAAATCAACTTTTAGAAGCAACTATATGTTCCTCAGATCTGTATATGGTATCAATCTCTTGGAAATATCCAGGAATGAATCGCTATTGAAATTCAGCACAATCGCCCCATAACTTTCTGAGATATGAGCAAAAAACCACGACCACCTCGTTTTTTTTCACAATTACAACAACAACATACATACATACATACATGTAAAAAACATACCAAACAAAAAAAATTACAAAAAAAAAAATATTAAAAATAAGAAAAAAATAATAAAAAAAACTACAAAAAAAAAATTTAAAAAAAATTTAAAAACAAATTTAAAAAAATTTTTTAAAAATTTTTCTAAAAAAATTTTTCTAAAAAAATTTTTTAAAAAAATTTAAAAAAAATATAAAAAAAAAATAATAAAATATAAATAATATATTAAATAAAATAAAATTTTTTTGGCTCAGCTGGGATTCGATGCCACATTTATTCTAACGAGTACGTATGCACGTATTTTATATGGGATGAATGGTGATACAAACAATTGTTATTGCATGACTACACGTTGTGAAGGGTATATAAGATTCGGCACGGCCGAATATAGCACTGTTACTTGTTATTAATATTTTTCGCAACAATTTTTATTAAAATTATTAATAATTATTTAATTAATAGTATAATTTTAATGCTTAAAGCAAAATCAAATAAATTTTTAATAATTAACATTAATTTTTTAATTGATTATTATATTTATTTTCTTTTTCTGTTTACGTCTTTATTGTATTAATTTGGTTTTAAAAACATCTTATAAGAACTTAAACCGGAATCATTTGAGGAATTCAGAAGTAGCTCAAGTACAGATGTAAAATCTTAAGTACAAAGCACTAACTTACTTTTTAGAAATTACTTTCCCTTTTTTATTCGGCTCTTATTTACTTTCTTATATTTATTTTTTCGAACTTTTTATTTCAAATTTTATATAAATCATTTATTATGGCTCAAGTTCACTTTCCTAATTTAATAAGCTTCCTAAAAATAATTTTAAGTTTTAAGAGTGCTAAAAAATTATTCCGATATTAAACAAGTAAGAGTGCTATATTCGGCCGTGCCGAATCTTATATACCCTTCACAACGTGTAGTCATGCAATTACAATAGTTTGTATAACCATTCATCTCATATGAAATACGTACACATATATAAAAAACATACATTTATAAAAACATCCCTTTGTAAAATTATAAATCTAGTTTACGTATGTATATAATATAATTAAAAAAATATAAAAAAAATTAAAGAAAAATATAAAAAAAATTAAAAAAAAAATTATTAAAATATCAATAATATATAAAATAAAAAATAAATAAAAAAAAAATTATAAAAAAAAATTAAAAAAAAAAAATTAAAAAAAAATTTTTGGCTCACGATGCCACGGGTACCACGTTTGTATGTATGTTGTTGTTGTTGTTGTGAAAAAAAAACGAGGTGGTCGTGGTTTTTTGCTCATATCTTAGTTATTTATGTACCGATGTTTCTGACTTTCAATACCGATCTACTCCCGAATATTTCTGATATAATAATAATAATACCTCACCCGGGTCCAAACGAAGTCGGGGGGCATCAAAAAGTTGATTTCAAGATACACACGGACAGCAGTCAGACTGACAGAGCTTAATAGACTCCCCTATTCATAAGCTCTCAGAAAATATATACTTTATGGGGTCGGAAATGAAAATTTTAGAAATTTCACACGGAATGACAAACCTATATGTACCCTTTTTCAATGTGTGAAGGGTATAAACATAAGTACACTCAGGTCTTTTTTTATGCGGTATTTTTTTATGCGAATTTGAATTTATGCGGTTTTAAAATATTAAATTTTTTTATATAAAAATAATATTTAGATAATTGATAACACTGGGCTTTGATATTTCTGTTAAGGTTTGTGCTTTCTGTAAAGTTTGTAGATTTCTGTTAAGGTTTGTACTTCCTGTTAATTAATGCGTTTCATGCGAAGACCAGCAGCGATTATTTGAAATTTGGGATTTTCCTTATAGATTTTGTAAGCAGGCGACGAAGAAATGTTCTAACGTACGTTTGCAGTTTAGTCATTGACAGTTGAATTTTGCATTAAATTTAAAATATTTATTGTGGTGGAATTTTACAGAGCTTTTTAAATTTTAATTATCGAAGGTGTTGAAGTTTCGCTCCAAAAAGTAAGTGTAATTTTTTTATGGTTTCAATGCTAACATAAAATTTTTGGATTCGATTTTAAGATATTGATATTAGCAAAAATTAGAAAAAACGACAAACGATTTCTTTAGAGACCAAAATCGAAATTTTGGACCGCTTAGCAAATGGAGCTAAAAATAAGGCTCTGGCAGACCACTTTAAACTAGGCGAATCATCAATAAAAGCCATCAAAAAAAATTAAATTTCCTTTCTTTATGCGCATTTGGTACATTTCTAACACTTTAATTTCAATTTATGCGATTTTTTTAAATTCTGGAACGTATCCCTAGTTTTTGTATGGAGCTAGTCTTTTTTTGTGCGATTTTTTTATGCGGTTTTATGCGGAACGCATCTACCGCATAAAAAAAGACCTGAGTGTAATAGTTTTAAATCCAATAAGAATATATCGATAAAGTGTGCTGATGATAAAATCGTAGCTGGTTGTGGAAATGCATTTCACATCATTTCCAAATTTTATATTCATAAACTAAGAAAACACAAGAAATACTGTCAAATGGGAGAAAGTTAATTTTAAGTCACCCATATTATTTTTATAACCACCATAAATAAATGGTGGGGGTATATTCATTTTGTGATTTCGTTGGTAACACATCGAAATATTAATCTTAGACCCCATAAAGTATATATTTTTTGAGTCCGTATATCATTTTAGGACGATCTAGCTTTGTCCGTCCGTCTGTTAAAAGCACGATAGAGCTCGAATCGAAAACTAAGGGGCTCAAACTTTAACTAAACGTTCTAATTTTTTTTCTTTTTGTGTATATCTATTTAATTACAATAAAAATAGAAAAATTTAATATTTTTATAATTATTTTATATTAAAATTTTGAAGATTAAAACCATTTTTTTAATTTCTAATATAATAATTTACTTAATAACAATGAAGAAACCAAACTATCATTAAAAAATCTTTATATACACTTACATAAATCAAGCATCATCAGATATTTTTAATTTTATAAAAATTACCCATCATTATATGGCCATAAATTCTGAAGTAATTGAATTAATATAAAGTAAGAAATGTAAAAAAAGCTTAACTAATGGTTTTAAAAGAAGACGGAGTATATATTTATTTATACACATACATATATTTATATACATATAAAAGAATAATTCCCCCCTATTAAGTCTACAATAAAAATTATACACTCTGTTGCACATGCCACAATTCACACAAAATCACACTCAATGCTGGAAAAAAACAGTCACAAAAAAAATCAATCCCCCATCTTTAGCTTATCGAAAAATAGCAAAAAAAAAAAAACAAGCTTCAAACAAACGAAACACCTAAGAGACCTTTCCATATACAATAATATAAATGTTTTGCACACAAGTACATCCAAACATAAAGAAAATCATTATATACTTGACCACATGTGTAGATAAAAATAAAAAGATAAATGTATGTAAATGCATGTACATACATATATATTGTATTTGTATGTGTATGGGTGTACAGGAATAACAAAAGTTTAACTTTAATATAAAAAAAAGTATGACATCATATTTTAACAATTAAATTGAGAGTAGAATTTGGTTGGGGTTGAGTAACAGGACCTGAATACTTCCGTATAACTATATGTAACTCACATACATAAATATTAGCATGGAATAAAGAAAGTTCAAGTAAGCAACCAATCACTTACTAAATGGGGACTTTAAGACAGGCCGTGTAATGAAACGTTACTACTTTTTTTAATGTATAATTTTGCTATTCAGACAATCGTTTAAAAACAAATTTTATTTATTACGTTTAAAAAACATACATACATAGGTATAAAAAATATGTTTATTATGGAATAAATAATAAAAAAAATTAATAAAATTACCGACACAATTGTTCAGTTTATATGAAACATTTTAAGACACCTGATGGTATGCAATATTTTTTGTGTAATTATATTATAAGTTAATATTATGCCAGGGCTGTCAACTTCGAAATTTCAAAAAGCACCTTTACCCAGAAAAAAAGCCAACAATTATCGAACTTATATTACTGACTTTAAAATTATTTACTTTTGATTTTATATTTCATAAAATTGAAAGTTTCTATATAAAAATAAATTGCAAGTTTCTAGCGCTACTATTGGTGCATAAGGACCAGATAATTTAAAAATAATTTTATATAAAATAATAACGGTCTTATTCATAAAACTTTAAACAGTTTTATAAACCCTTTATAAACGGTTAATAACTTTTATGGGTAAGACAGTAAATGTTTAAGCAGTATGGCAACTTTAAGTTTATAGTTGCCAATATAAGCACTATTTTACAGAAAAATTGACAGCTTTTAAACTTTAGTTGCCCTCTGAAATACTTATTTTATAATTGTCAACGATACTGAAGTTCTATTGCAAACGATATTTGATATATATTATATTATTAATATCGTCTGGCCAAATGTTATGATGCTATCAATATGAAAATTTCGATTAGTGTAAATATTTATCACATCATGGTGTTAACTTTTGCTCTGTGAAATTTTAAAATAAATAGTTTTTGCATATCGATTTTTTTGTTTTGTTTTTGAACGTTTAATATTCAAATATATTTTTTTATATATTCAATAGGTTCGATCAACATAATAAGTTCTTGTGAAAATATAATTTTATAAAAAGGAGGTGCTTTATGTGTTATAAACCATACCGCATATAAAAAAAAAAAAGAACAAATATCACAATTATATTTCAATAAATAATCTAAAATCTTTAATCCACTCATAACTTCTTTTTTAATTGTTATTTTAAAACAATAATAACAGAAATATTATATACTAGCAATCCTTATCATTTTCTTAATTAATGGTTTTCATATATTTTCTATACTTTCAACCTAATATCATTTTACAATAAGTAAATATTTTTTAGTTTTGTATATTGAATTACAAAAATTTATTTTAAAATTTAGTATTTGGAAGAAAATCACTAAAAATTAAAAAAAAAAAACTGACGAGCACTGACCATGTTGTAATTACATAAGGTGATAGCGTAAAGAGAGAGTATTTTTTGTCTCTCTTTTTTTATATATGGAGTATGACAATTCTCGGCACTCAAATCTCTTTTTATATATATCGTTTAACAAACATTGGAACACAAAAAAAAAATCAGCTGTGCAGGCACCGCCACCTGTATAAGTGTACCACTGACTGTAAAATTTTCCGCTTCCAAAATTTGAAAAACCACTAAAAACGCTGCTAAAATGACGCGGATATTTTAACAATATTGTATGCTATAAACTATGGATTCGGTTGTACTTTCATTTGAAATAAAAATTCTTTTTTTTATAATTTTTTTTACACTAAAAGCCACCTTTGTCAATGTTCTGCGTTTAACCGTACTGTAGACTAAGGCTTTCAAGTACTAAGTATTTTCAAATTAGACAAATATAAAGGTAAAGACTATCTCTTTACCCCTAATATGTATTATTTTCTTCCGTCGGTTAGGTTAGTTTAGGTTTAAAAGGAGGGGCACTAAAAGTCCACACCCACGACAGGTATACACTTATACACAATTGGCATGTTGTGCCCTCCATATGAATAGAATAGTTAAAATAGAAAAGAAAGAGAAGCAGACCAGTCTAGAGTCTCTGGCGGGAATCGAACCCGCAACCCCCAAACTAACAGATCATCACACTATTGACTAGTCGACCGGGACACCATATTTTTTTCTGCCGTAATAAAAATATTTAAATTAAATTAAAATTTCCTTGATTAGATATCAATAAAATTTTATACATAAGTATATTTAGACGATAAATGGTGTAAGAACAAACACATAATATTAAACAACAATTTACCAAAAATAGTGGTCATAATTGTTTGTGGAAATGTTTGCCAACTTGGAACGTAGCTTTGGAATACCTAAGGAATTCAGGCTTGAAACTATTAGAAATTACATTGAATGAACTAGGTTCCTGATTAATCCCAAATTAAATAAGACTAATGAAAAAATTCATTGAACTCATGCTCCTCCTTTGAACCTAACCTACAAATGATAACTTGACGTTGGCTAGGTTATGTTGTGAGAACGGCTGAAGGTGCTCCAATTAAAAAATCATTTGAATACGAACCCGAAACGCTATCGACCAAAATTTCTTAAAAAGTTCAAGTGGAGAAACACATTTTGAAACTTGATTTCATAAATTAAAAAAGAAGCTCAAATCATAATTTATGCCTGTAAATAAATTTTACGTTTATCTAAAGAAACTAACGTCTTGTATTAGCCACCCAGGTAGGTAAGTTAAAATCATTAGCGAATGAATTTCTTAAATGTTCTGATCATATTAGTAATGTATGTGTGAACATGTATATAAACATAGACGCCAACAAGAATGCTAAAGTATTGACTTGCTTTATATATTAGTAGTAAAATGAAATAAAGCACAACAAGGAAACGCGCATTTTTTTATTTTCCACAATGTCCTTTAAAAAGATTTAACTATGTTACCATAAGGGGCGGAGATGGTAGGAACTATAAAACTTAGGACAATATAAAATACGTTTGACAAAACAAAATTCTAAAAAATGACCACGTTATATTTTTTATTTTTTTAAATACATAAGAAACTTACTTTTTACGTTACTTCTTTCCATAGACACACAAAGAGGGTGAATTTTTTAATTGTCTGAGTTTTAATAATTCAAACAAAATACAGAAAGTTTGTGAATAAAATATCTATTCGAAACGATAAACGTATACCTGCCATTTACATTTGCAATATTTTTTCATTGAAATGTTACCCGAGGCTACGCCGTAGGTGGGCCAATCGTGTAGTTCCGTTTTGGCATATTTTTTCCAGCATTTCGGCCGACGTAATTTTGCCTTCTAGGGCTGCCATGGTGGCTATTTTATTCCTGTACACGATAGACTACATGTATCCCTATAAAAAGTCTTGTAGAATCAAATCGATCAAATTATTGAAGAATTGTTTACAAAACTCGCCTCTTAACAGCTTCATCGTATCGCATGTCAGATGTCAACCAAGTCAAATTCTACCATTTTGGGCAAACAAGATGGTTATCATTGGTACGGTATCTTGCTCCATTGACTGTAACATTACGATTTCATCGTTTTTAAAGAAGTATGATTCAATAATACCGCAAACCCACCAGCCGCATTAAACTCTGCATCTTTCAGGGTGCATTGGCAGCTCTTGAACTGCATTAAGTTGATTTTTACACAAAATTCGGCATTTCTGTTGAGCCAAAAATGAGACAAGTTTTAGATAGAAACATTAAACTTCATCCAATTTTTCTAAGACACATTCACTAAATAAACGTCGTTGTGCAACGTTCGTTGTTTATGGTAAAATAGAAAACGTTTCATTTTTGGCATTGCCACATGTCACGAATATTTCTTTCCGAAAAAATTTACACTGAAATGCCAAAGAGCAAAAAAATCACCTTTTACATAATAAGTACACCTCCACAACGTTGTGAATGGTTGAGTCGCTACAAAGTGGCAGGAGGTCTATATATATTTATATATAAATCGTTGCTAGACATCTACAATCTGATTGTGATGGTTGTGATAAGGTAAAGTAAGAATTATGAAGCTGATATGGCAAAAAATCTACGAGACACACACAAAAACAACTAATGGTTCGGTAAAAAAAATAAATACGGAACTTGACCAGATAAATAAACCTGAGGAAATGAAATGGCCATTGTGAAAAAATTGTAGATGCACATGAAAAAAAGCGGAAGATGTGGAAAAATATAAAAAGTAAAATAATAAAAACAGTGCATTTGAGGTTGCCAACGATGAAAAAAATGGGCGCACAATAAAAATGAACAGAAATAAGACCAAAGAAAGTTCAAAAAAACATAAAATTTATTGTTTGTTATAAAAATAAGGTAGAGAAGAGATAAAAGAAAAATTGCTAGAGATTTATATAAAAGAAAGTTGTAGAAAAACTAAAAAATAAAAAACGATGAAGACTAACAACAAGAATAACAAAATATAATAAATATATGACAAAGGAAAAGAAGTAAAGAAAGATAATATATAAAATGCAAGCAAGCGAGATGGAAAATAAAAAATTAAATGAAATATTTCTATAACCGAATACAGTGGTATTCGGCCATTGCAAATGCTAGTCACACAACCGGAAACTGTAATCGGTCGAACTCAAATGGCATATCACTGAAAGTCTAACATCATTGTAAAGTCGTTTTGGGTTTGTTTATACTCTATAGAATAATTATAGGAACGTCAACGTCAGAATATCTAGCAAATAAGGTTTAAGAAAGAATTTAGTCAGATATTTTACTACTTCGTCCATGTTAATTAGATCGATGTATCGATTGATTTACTAGTTGACGTCACGCTTGGTATTTTGCATTTTTTAATAAACGACATTGACATAACTGCTTTCAGCTGCTTAAATAAAACTTTCTCTAAGCCACAGGTGACTTTAATAATTCTGTGCAATATTTTAGAAAACTTTGTAAATCATTTCGTGTGTGTTTGTTGGCAAAAGTTAATTGGAATTGTGACACATTATGTGTGTGTGTGTGGATGAATCAATTGACATTTTTATATTTCCAACAATTGCTTTGCGAGTGTTTAACTTTGTATGTGCACGCATATAAATTTTTGAAGTAAATTTTTGTACATGTTACCATAAGGCTGATGATTTCATGTACTGACTGTCAGCTACTACTGGTTTCGAGCGAAATTTGTTTACATCAAGTTTTCTCAACATCTGTACATACAAGGGTTTCCTTTTTTATTTAGAAATTAAAAATAATAAATCATCAAAAATATAATCGTAAGTCGCTTTACTGCTTTTCAAAATGCGAATTCATTTTCAAAGCACTTTTCCCATTACGATTGAGATACCATCAAAACAACAGCATTTCGAATAAATTTTGTAGGGTTTTTCTCGTCTTGGAAGACCTATACAGTTGACCGATCTTTACTTTCGGGCGCATACGCATATATCCACAATTTGTCACCTGTCACGTTGTCTTACACATGTTTGAAGCATCGCGATTGTATTTTTGGAGCATTTCTTGCGATTAATTGATATACGCCTTTTTTGAGCGATTGTCAAATTATGAGGAATCCACCACGAACAAATCTTTTTTACAGCCAACTGTTTATGCAAAATAAACAACGATGGTCACATTAATATTTAAGGTTATCACAACTGCATGATATGCAACAACAACTGTTTTGTACGAACTTCAAGAAACTCGTCGTTGAGCAAACTACGGCCACGATTGAATTCAGTAAACAATTGATCACTAAAAATCATATTGAGTTAATCGATGCATTATTTTCATTTAATTCTCGTCGAAAGATTTAAAAAATAATCAAACGAAAATATTAATGATTTAATTTCATTTTTTAGCCGACATGAATATTTCAAGTTGCTGTAAGCTACACAAATAGCATTCGTACCACAAAACGTTCTAAGTACGTGTGTTGTTAAAAATGTCAAACTTTACTATTGGAACTTCAATTGCCAGATTGCATTACTGGGGTTGCCTAATCCCGAAACATAGAAGGAAACCCACGTATGTAATAAATTTTTACATTGGACAATATTATGAAATTTTAATTTAAGGGAGATTTAAAATCTTTTTTGTGCATTACAATATTTTATTTAAAATTTTATTGCATGCATCTCCATACAAACTAAATACAACGTTTAATCTTTTGACGTATTTTTTAATCATTTCAAGATGTTCTATATTTTTAAAACATTGCACACATTTTGAGATTCAATAAAAACACAATTTTGTGACTGGTGTAGTTCCACGCCTTTACAAACTAGATGCTTTATATTTCGTAAACTATAGAATATGCCCAGAAACGGATTTCTGAATCGAAAAATGCATATTTTAGATATATATATATATGGTATCTGTACATATGTATTAGGGTAATCGGATATTCGACTTTTTTAAGAAACTTGAAAACCAGTTTGAAATTTAGAATTTTAAAAAAATCGGTTGATATTTTGAAAATTAAGAAAAAACCGATTAACCGGTTCGCATATATATAATATAATATTTAAAGAAAAAATTAAAAAATATTGTTCAAAAAGATTATAATAAAAATGTTATCTAAATATTAAATTTTTACAGTTTATATACGTTTGGCTGTACAATAACGCAATAACTGACATGAATGCAGTTGACTAATTTGGTTTTAAATTTAAGGACAAAAGGTACTCTTTACTAGTTAAATAAATAAATACAATAAATTAATACATAAATAAATAAGACTTTATAAGGCTGTTATAAAATTTTGTATCTCCTTCTCTACATTTTTTAAATGTTAAATAAATCTTTTGAACTAATATGCACAAACGTATTTTGTTTGAAATGATTTTCTTATTTTGCATTTGTTTTTTAAACAACAAATAGATTGCTTACAATATTATAGAAGAATATTTAATAGTTTTTATTTTCTGATTTTTGGAAACTTTTCGCGTACTCAATATACAAAGATATATGAAAATAAACTTAAAAAAAAACCCGGCGTTTTCGGATAAAAAAAACCGGTGTATTCGATATTCGAAAAATCAACATTTAGAAAAAACCGCCAGCAAAAAGAGGAAAAAACCGGGTTTTCCACCGGTTGTAAAACCGAGTCGATCACCCTAATATGTATACTTTACTTAGAACTCGATTTTTTTAAATTGTCGGCTTTATACTGAGGTATTGTTTGGAAGGCTCCACGAAAAGTCCCCCAATGAAATAACGCCCAGGAAACAATCCCCAATGAAGTAAACCCCAAAAAATTGGAAATAACACCCAAAAACAGTGAATGAAATAACATCGAAAAATAAATGAAATAAACTCCAAAGCGAAAACGAAACAACCCCCAATATTTGGGAGTTATTTCTTTTGAAATGACTCCCAATGATGAGAATGAAATAATCCCCAATGAAATAAACCCCATCAGCAACAAAAATGAAATTATGCCCAAAATTCATAAGAGTCAGTTTCATTAAGGATTTCATGAAGTCAATATGGACCAACAGCAAAATCGCAAATTTATTGATATAAATCGTGTGGAGGCCCGCAGGCGCCTTCTTCATAATAAGGATATGTGCAACTTCGAAAGTGTGCCAGCATTCATAATCATTTTTTTTTGTGAAAAAACATACAAAGCTCGTTTAATAGTGACTACTTTTGGTTTGTAAATGGACTAAGTCCAGTGCAGTTATTTTCCCTTATACGATGGAAGCAATTTCAGATGAGCCACCAACGAGCTATCCTAAAACTTTCGAATGACTTTTAAATCCAACTCATGGGAGATGTTATTATAGTTATAATATTGTAAAGAAGGTAGTAATTTTCTGTAATGGAGATGTGAGGAAGTATGGACAAAGACTTGTTTAATATTTCCAATATATTTATTTTTGAAAAATAATATTTTCATGTACATACACAAATAATAAACTTAATACATTTTACGTAAGGAATGGTAAAAAAACCAAAATGGTTGCTCATGAAATCAAGATGGAGAAAATATACGCTGTATGTATAAATGCTGCCAGTTGGTTACACATTGTTATTATGTACCTCCTCACTGCTTGGCAGAAGTGGAACCAACAACCGTCCGTAGACTAATTTCGTAGTCTGTCACGAAGGTCGCACCATCCAAATCCAGAACGTTATCATTTATGTTTTTGAAAAGATATTGTAATATATTCACAGGCTAAAAGTTTTCTTGTAAAAGGCCTATTTTTATATAATTTATTTACAAACACCCCCAAAAACCAACAGCTTTAAAAATGAAATAACCCCCGAATACAAAATGAAATATCACCCAAATTATACACGCTATGAAATAAGCCCCGAATTTTAGGAATTTGTTGGGTGTTATTTCATTGGAGATTATTTCATAATTTGAAAACCCCAAATGAGAAATGAAATAATTTCCAAAAAAAATAATTTCATATGAAATAATACCCAAAAATGTATGAAAAAAATTTGGGGAATATTTCATTTTTCGTTTGGGCGTTATTTCATTGGGGGGCTTTTCGTGGAGCCGTTTGGAATAGCATAATAAGCAAATTTTGTCGAAAACTTCTTGAATATAAAATGACTATGCCAAAATTTCAAAATTGTTTGTGTACGATGAAGCGCTTATTTTGATTTTTATGGGTCATAATACGTTTGCTCCATATAATAGGTTGACATGATAAAAGTGTTTCCCATTCCATAATCTCAGTGGTACATTCAGAGCTTAATGCAGAATTCGATCCAATGGGGTTTACGCAATTATTAACAAGGAAATTACTAGCTTAATATTTTGTTGGTATCATATATAAGTTGTTTTTAAAATAAGTGAATTAAAAAGTTTTGACGTACCTTTTGTCGCTTTTGTTTGCAATAGCATAAATAATTCTGTCATTCGCTAGTCTTAAAGCCAAATTTTAAAAGTTTAATTGTAGAAATATAACTAACTAGAAAAGCCCGGCGCGCGTTGCTACGCCCCTTAATGAATAAAAACGCATTCTGAATTTAAATTGAATATCAAGTGCAAAAAGCTTAAAATTATAACTTTTTTTAATGGGCGTGGCATTACCCACTTTTCGAATCACGAAACTGTATAGTCATGACAGCTCAATATGTGTGCAAATTTTCGCAAAAATCGATCTAGTGCAAGTAGCTAAAAATGGCAACTGTCTTTTTATGGGCGTGTCACTTCCCACTTTTCTAATCACGATATTGTATTATAATGAGAGCTCAATATGTGTGTGAAAAGTTTCAGAAAAATCGGTAAATTAAAGTACCTCAAAATTATAACTTTTTTTTATGGGCGTGGCCCTGCCCACTTTTCTTATCACGAAATTATTTAGTCATGACGGCTCGATATGTGTGTAAAGTTTCAGAAAAATCGGTCCAGTGCAAGAACCTCAAAATTATAACTTTTTTTATGGGCGTAGCCCTGCCCACTTTTTTAATCACGAAATTATAACGTCATAACAGCTCAATATGTGTGCAAAGTTTCAGAAAAATCGGTCCAGTGCAAGTACCTCAATATTAAAACTTTTTTAGGGGCGTGGCCCCGCCCACTTTTCTTATCACGAAATTATTTAGTCATGACAGCTCGATATGTGTGCAAAATTTCAGAAAAATCGGTCAAGTGCAAGTAGCTAAAACTGATAACTAATTTTGTATGGGCGTGGCCCCGCCCACTTTTTGCCACCCATAAACAATCCCTGGAATGTTTACAACAACTTGCCAAAGTTTGAGTCCGATCGGTTTTACAGTTTCGGAGTCTATAGCTAACACACACACAGAGTTTCACTTTTATATATATAGATTTGTCAATATTAAAGATTGACTTTTTATCATAGCGTTGCATTGTCGCGTGAATTTTATATGTGTGCAAAGTTATATAAGATTTGATTGAAAATAATAAAAAAAGGGGTATTTTTATTATAGGGCGTAGCCATTTAATTATGTGTTTGTTTGTTTCAGCATGGCACCGCTTTTTTTAGAAATCGTAACAGTCGTTCTTGAAAGGCCCACAACCTGATCAATCCAGGGAATAGATTTGCGCAAAGGACAAATAAACATACATTTTGATATAAATTATATACAATTTAGATTTCTTTTTAATTTGCCATAATTGTCTGCCTTTAGCAAAATCTATTTCAATATAAATTCTTTTGAAATTGCGCACAGTTGTGTGCGAAAACTTTCGCAAAAATCACTGTTGTTATCAAAGAAATTTTTTTCTCTTAAAAATTACACCCATACAAGCACCTATATACATACATATGAATGTACATTCATATATGTATGTATGTATAAGAAATGACTTACATCTATTGAAGAGGAATACCTGTGGCTGAAGTCAAGGCAATGAAGATAAATGTTAGGTAAACATTCACTTGGCAAACAATATAACATACTTACACACGACTAAAGAAAGCTATTATAGGGAAGATGGTTATCAAAATAAATAAGAAAAGCAGGAAGGAGAAAACGTAATGATGAGTGTAAATATGAAAAGTAAAGAAGAATATAAAAATATAACATTATGTATAAGTACGTAGGAGTTGTAAAACTTTAAGTTTTATTCATCTAAAACGTGAGAAAGTTCTGTACATACATACATATGTATATGTATATGTATACGTTTTATACATATTTATGCAACAGTTACACTTACTGTGTTCACTAGAAATATTAATTAATTTAATATTATGTATATATCAGTATCCGTAGTCTTCTTTAGAGTATGCCTAGTCCCCTTTAGTGGTTTATTAAGCGTTAATAGAAAATCAGTTATAGAAAATATTGTTAATTTTTATAAATAAGGCAGAGAGATTTGTAGTTTTGTGTGTTAGTTTTGGTTTTAAATAAAAAAAACTAATGCAAAATTTCGCTTCGATTTTTAAGTTTAAAAAATGGTATCATATATGAAGAACTACTTTTTTATCAATTACACAGAAGGAAAAATGAAGTTCTAAGTCCTTAATTTAAGCCGAAATCGTACTTAAAAATTCAAGTACAATCGCTAAAAGATAAGTAAAGGGTAAGTAGTGAAGATACTATATATGCAACGATCAAACCGAATTCTTGGAGCAAGCGCATCTTTTGATTAATTCAAACTTAAATGAATCTTTTTATAAGTTTGCGTCAAGTACGGTTTTGGGCTTTAATCAATCTAATTATACTTAAAATTAAACTTCTTTCGGCTGAACTATTCCTAAAATTAAGAAATTCGTACTTGACACATTCATTCTTAAGTCAAGCATTTTGTACTTGGTTTAAGAAAATCCGTACTTACCGCACTTCTGACACCGCTACGGATTGATTTAAGTACGGATTACTTGATTTGTTTTTTGAGTGAACTTGATTTTACTTTACCAATTATCAATTACGTGTTTTCGTAATTGTAATTAAATTTTTGATTGACAATTGGAAAGTAACTAATAACACCCAAGTCTGTATACTACATTGATTTCCCGTCTTTTTTAAAAATTGTTTTCAGCCCTGCCGAATCTTATATACCCTTTACAAAGTGTAGTCATGCAATAAAAAATGTTTGTATCACCATTCATGGCATATGAAATACGTACATACATATACAAAACATCCTATTGCAGAATTATAAATTGAGTTTACGTATGTAAGTTTCAAAAAGAAAAAAGAAATTACAGTGCTATATTCTCCTAGCATCACTAGAATATATTTATAAATAGAAATTAATTTAAAATTTTATTGTTCCCCTATTGAACTGTTCAACAGTTTGTCAAATAATTGTGGAATGTATTTCATCAACAAAATGATCTGATTGGGGTTAGTATTTAATGTAAACATCAACTATTAAACCCGCAATTATAAGGGGAATTTTTCTTTGAGGTAGGCAAATTTCGAGTTTCTTTTATATGCAACACACCATACTGATATTATTGCCTTTAATTGGACGAAAAAAACCTTCCACGCAACTAGTATCAGAAACTTGATTTTTTCATAAAATTCTTTAGTTATTAAAATGTAATAAATAGTGTCCGAAATTAAAGTAGCATTTTAGTTTTAAAATCGCAGCAGGGAGCTGATCCGAAGCTTTTTGTGGCGGAAAATTTATTAGAGAATATATGGTTTCAACAGGATGGTGCCACTTGTCACACATCAATATAAACAATAGATCTTTTGAATATCTAACTTTTTCTTATAGAAGACAATTGAATTGGCACTAATATCGTGCGATTTGACTCCTTTAGATTATTTTTTCTGGGATTTTGTTAAATCAATAGTGTACAGCTATAATGCCTTTATTTATTTTTATATATTCTTTATTATATAGGTGAGAAATTTGGAAGAAAAATATACTTGAGTCATTATAAGAAAATCAAAAATTACTAATATTACAAGCGATATTAAATTTTGTTTATATTTACTTATCCCCAGTAAGAAACGTTATAGATAAAACAAGGAGAGAAGGAAAATCATAAAAGGGTCCTAAAAAGTTTAACAAACTTTAATGAAATAAATCATGATAAAAAGCAAAAGTTAAGGTGGAGTTGAATTATTTATACATCCTTCACGACACCCACAGATGCACATATACTTATGTACACACATATGTATGTATGTATAGTTCAACATATGAATAAGGATATAAAAAATGGTTATAAAAAATACATTGTTGTTGCTTCTAAAAGGATAGAGATTTTTTTTCTTTTGTACTTAAAGAAACACGTGCGTAAAAATAACAAAGTTATAACAACCAATAGGAAAATTTTTATGAAAAAGCAAAATATTTTCACAGCACACACTTGCATATAATACAATATCCTTTTGAACTTATTTCAAACTTATTTGAAGGTAAATAATCTTTGAAAGAAAATAAAATAAAATCTTATTTCGTTTTCCGTCTAACCACAAAATTTTGATTTGTTTTTGTTTTTATCGCAATCAATTTCTTTCATCTTTTCCCAACAATAACATCTTATTTAAGTGCATTTTTTCCTTCTTCATGCCTTTATCCATTATATTGCTCTCAGGTGCTTCTTCGATTTTTATAGGTTTTATTGTAGTTGCTGTTGTTTGTGAGGTCACCTCAAGTTATGTGAACATATACCGCAAACGTTAGTAAAATATAAAATTTTTTTATGAGGATGGTGTCTAAGAAGAGAGTCCAGTTCGTTAAAATAGTATAAGAATCTAACCTGTACGTGTAATGCTTTCTCTCCACTCAACTAACCAATAGCATTTTATCTTAGTTTCATATTCCATAGTCAAGACATTGGTTGGTTATTGGTTCGCGTCGATATGTTATTATAAACAGTGCAGAAATAAGGAAGACAAAAATGCAGCCGCTCGAGTAGTTGTAATAAAAAATCGACACCATAAAAAATGTATAGAAATATTTTTTAGTTTTCCTTTTTGCAGTCTGATATGAGTTTTTGCACAAAAGTAAAGTCATAAAATTTGTGGCAGCCATTTTAAAAGCGCGCATATGAAGCAAAATGTGAGGATTCGAAATGCATTTAAGTTTATGTTGGCGCTTAAAAGTTTGACAACGACATTAGCAAAATAATAAACGTGTTATGAAAATTTTTTTTTGCTTTTTTATTTGAGTCTTAGTGGAAACATTTTATTATATTACATATACAGACGTCAGCCTTGCAGTGTTATAACTTTAGTACAGCTCACTGAGACTTTTTACTACGCTTCTCTAAATAGAAAGTTTTATTTTAATTGGACACTTGATCGAAGAAATCAAACTTGATCTCGTTTAAGTTTACATGGTTATGATAATCATAATCTAAGAGCCACATACTATAATTGACTTGTCTGATGGTGGTTAAAACATATAATGGTTGCAATGAGAACTTGTTGAATTAAAGTATCATAAAATTATCATATTATAACGACAAAACAAATTAACAATCTCTGCTCTTTTCTAAAGCAATTTATTGTTTTTTCCCATTAGTTATATTGATTGCACTAAGCTTTATAATCACAATTATTTATTTTTATTATTTCTTAAATTTTTGTACAATTTTTGTTAATGACAAACTTTAAAAATAACACAATTTGTTCAGCAAGAAGAACAGTTAAAAACTATTATTAAAAAATCATAGTTTGATTGCTTTGTTATCATATTATTGCTTCACTTAACATTTAACGGTTAGTTGTAATTTGTAAGGCTTTAGAATAAAATGTTATTTCTGCAAAAAAATTTTACTATATTTGTTGTCATTATTTCGTTAATCTTTTCAAAGGGCAATCATATAGAATATATATATATGGAGCTTATATTTTAATAACTTTAATAAGGAAATAGGTTGTAAGCCTTTGTCAACAATAACACTCAACTAACTAAATCATAATTGCAAAAATTCCAGGCGTAGACGAATATTTTTAGCGGTAAAAAGTTCCGTTATTATAGAGCATTAAATTAATGAAAAAAATACTGTCCAAATTATAGAGTAAAAAAAGTGTTACTGTCCAGTTTGTAGCAGTGTCCGGATTATAGATGTGTCCGTAAAATTGCGTGTCCGGATTATCGAATTTGCACTGTATTGTTATTAAAACTATAGTATGATCGTCGTGATCATGTCGTAACCAAGGTTTTTCTTTGCATATACATATGTAAGTATATTCTAAAATAAATGATAAATTAAAATTTCCGGCATATGTACAGTAAAATGTTCGAAAGTATCGAACATAATACGATCAAAATAATAATCTTCTTTAACTTTGATGACTAAAAAGACAAAAATTAAAAACTCAAGCTAGTGTCCAAGTCAGCTTGAGTTAATGTTAATGTCAATCAAAAAAGCAATGTTTGAGAATGTTGGAAAAAGTTGAAAAACATCAGTTCTTATACCACAATTTTTTAATTTCAAAAAGTACCCTACTTTCTGTAATTAAATACTAAATATGGACAAAAAGAAACTTAAACCGAATGGCCATGTACAGCGAAAAAGGTTTGTTGAATGTGTAATTGAAATGATACAGATGCGATTTTTGTTTAACCAAATAATCCTAAGCGATAAAGCTATTTTGAATAACTGCTGAAATGTTCAGATTTGGGTTTCAGAAACCCTAAAATTTATTGCCAAAAAACAAATGCATCTACAACGTATTACTGTTTAGTAATGATTTAAACTGCAGACATTATCAGACCATATTTTTTCTCAAAATTAAATTAATAAATTAGTGCCCATCCCTAGTATTTGAATTCGTAGCATAGTAACAAAATTGGTTTTTCATAAATTAAATAATACTAGCTAATACCCGGTGTGCTTCGTCACCCCCATCGTAATGAAATAAAAATTTTATAGTTCAAAAATATATTTATTTTGCAAGTGCAACGCCTACTATTACTAAATCAACCATTTCTTATTCAAATAATCATATAAACGTCAAAGTGTCTCTTGCAAAATTTGGGTACTCTAACTATTATCGCTTCCCAAATATACGAATTTTTGTATTTAATTTATATGACAGGTGCCACACCCACTATTACTAAAGCATCCATTTCTTATCAAAATAGTCATATAGATGTCAAAGCTTCTCGTGCAAAATTTGGGTACTCTAACTGTTATCGCTTTCCGAATATACGAATTTTAGTATTCAATTGCTATGAGAGCTGCCACGCCCACTATTTCTAATGTACCCATTTTTTCCAGAAATGTTTATTTGGGTGTCAAAGTTGCTCTTGCAAAATTTTAGTACTCTAATCGATATCGTTTTCCAAATATACGAAATTTAGTATTTAATTCATGTGGCCACGCCTACTATTGAAAGTCCGCCCATTTTTTACCCAAATGTTCGTGTTGATGTCAACGTTTACTGTACTTAATTTAAAGACTCTAGCTGTATTAACTTTCGTGATATATAATATTTAATACTTATTCTTTAATAGGGCGTGGCACCCCGTCCACTTACAATTTCAAACCAAAGTATAGCCTATACATAGTTCCTTCCAGACATACAGAAAGATTCTGTGAAAATTTCAAGGAAATCGGTCCAGCCGTTTAACCGTCTATAAAACACAAACAAACATACAAACACACATTAATTTATATATATATAGATTGTATGACATGTCCTTTTAACAGAATGGAGTTCCAAGGCATATACTCCTTCGTTTCGATTTTCAGAATTGGAACGCAAGTTTGTGTGATTTAACGTCAAAGGATTCCTCTTTACGTGTTTTGAGTCAACAAATCCTTGGATTTTACACACAGTGATCTTTTATACATATTCTAAATACTTCTTGATTAAAAATCGTGTTTTATATCTTTAACTAACAAATAATACGCTATTTCGTTAGCATAGTTCTTACTACTTGTTGATTACTTTTTTCCATTACTAAATAATTAAGTTTCAATTAATGAAAACTTATTTCTCTGATTAGTTTTGTTTAGAAACTGAAAAGTACTGTGAGGATATACCAGAGACATATCTTCCAATGCTTCTGAGTTTCCAAATTTTAAATCCATAAATTTAGAAAATGTAAAAATGACTATCAAAATAGAGAAAGTAACATTTTGTCCTTCTTTATAGGTTTCAAATACAACTTGATTAAAAGTACCTAATTTTAGAATTCTATGCGTTTTCCATTACATTTTCAGTCTAACCTAGGATCAATAGTCACTAATTTAAAGAATATACAAACAAACGTAGAAAAAGAAGTTGAATCAAATTAAATCAATATTCTCTAATTACAAAATTGTTTATAAATGTAGAAAATAAAAAAAGTATCACAAAAATGCGAAAAAGTAACTTTTTGACCGCCCATAACATTTTTAGTTTCACCTCCTTAAAATAGTCCGTAATATCAAAATTCGAACTTCTTAAAGGTATAAAGTAAATAAATATAACATATATAATAATATTTTCGGTCGCCTATTATATATTTAGTCTTACCTTGGATCAAAAGTCCCTAATTTCAAAAATCTAGTTCCGTAAACCTAGAAAATACAAAAAGTAAATTTTGAATCCCCCATATAATTTTTAACTTTAACTTGGATCGAAGGTCATTAATTTTAAAACTCAAAATTCATAAACTTAGAAAGTGTAAAAAGTATCATGAAATGGAAAAAAATAAAATTTCAAAGTCTTAAATTTCTAAATATCTATGTATTTAACAATAAAATATTTTTATGGAAAAAATTTAAATTGAATAAACCTACTATTTTTTCCATAAAAAGAAATAATTTCTGAAAAGTACCGAACAGTTTTCCCGAATCATCTAATTTCTTTTCCTTTATGAATGTATTTAAATTTTTAACGAATTACATAATTTGTATGTTTGGTGATTGGGAGAATTGTAAAAAATATTAAAATTACAGCAAAACAGGTCTGTATGAAATGTAAAAACATCTGTGAATGACTTCTTCGTTCGTTGAACGGAAAACATTGCTGTCTTTTGCGATAGTGTGGCAAAACAGCAGTCATCCCATACTCATCATCGGTCCCAACATCAACATCAACCAACATTGAACATCAACATTGTTATTGAAAATTTGGACCATTGGATGGAGGTGTGCCGCAGAGGTCGCCGGCCATTTGGCCGATATTTTGTTCCATACATAATTGAACCATACCAATATTGTCATAATAAAAAGAAATGACAATAATTTCCTAAATAATTTGTGTTTTACTCAAAATCAACATCGGCCCTTGAAATTTAACCACCCTTTATATATGTTTCTTGAAATATTACCAAATTGCCATAAAAACAGTAATAAAAATGCTGTGGGCCTTTTTTCATTCTACTAACTTTGTGGTAGTGATTTTAAGTTTTTGCAAAAATTGCTTTAATAAAAAATGCCAAATAACTATAAAAATCTAATTTTTCATGTTGTTAAAATCTGTGAAATTTTTTGCTTTCATTTGGCGTTTTTTCAGTTAAGGGCCAATTCAAGCAGCGCACAGAGGAGTATTTGGCCTAAAAAGCTGGCCAAAATTATTAAACGTGTTTTTTGAATTAAAAGTTTTAGTTTTTTGATAGTTTTAGGTGTAGTGTGATTTAAAAAGTCTAGTGGGAGATTTTGAAAAACTTACACTGCGCAACAAAAGTACACTGCGCAACACAAAAAAAATTGTTTGTCTACCCTAGAAATAAAAGTATGTGGACTATATGGATTTTTATGCCCCTAATTCAAATCTGTTTTCCTTTTTTCTTTAGTACGTAAGGATTTTCTTTTAAAGGCGTGGCATATTTTACCCCCTAAATCGTTGGGTTGCCTTATATATTTTGTCATAACTTGAAAAGAATTTCTCCGATTTTGGAAGCAGAAGGATCAGAAGATGCACCGGAAAATTCTGCCTAAACTAACCAAACACATTTCTTTTCTATCTATTACTATTTCGGTGTTATTAAAAATTTTATGGCGAAAAAAAATTTTCCTGCAAAATTCGTCAAATTTTTTGTTTTCAAAATGCAATAAAAAAAATTAAAGAACCAAAAAGTTTAAGTTTTTAAGATTTTTCCAACAAATTTATAATTATAGGCAGGTATTAACAATGTGAAGTGTTAAAAGTGATGTGAATAACAGTTGAAATCAATAATTCAAAATACATAAAAGTTTATGACGATAAAAAAAAGTGCCTGATGAGCAAAAATAGAAGAAATGTAAAAATTTTAAAAAAATCGTCAAAAATAATGGCACAAACTTGCGCACACTTTTTTTTTGTTTCTAAAATTAGAAATTCCAAATTTTATTGTGGTATCAAACATAATTCGTAAATATGCTAACCTCACTTTTAAAAACCTCTTTTTCTTTTTTTGCAAAAAAAAAGTTTATAATTTTTTTTTAGCTTTTAAACGAATTGTATCAACATGAATATTCAACATATTTAAATTTTTTTTTTTTTTTCTTTTTTAAATAACTTTTAATCAAACCTTTCAGCGAAAAAAATCGTTGTTAAACCTTTATTCGTTTAGCCGCAAAAAAATATCATATAAACATCCAGAAACCAAAAAAAAAACATTTAAGTCTCATATAATTTTCTTCACTTTCCTGACTTTAGCAGGGTCTTAGAGCTACAAATCGCAACTAAAAGTCTTCAAAATTTACAATATAATGTAAAATATTGTCTGTCGAGCTGCGTACTTAGTTATTAAAATTTCTTAAAATTCAGAATTGCCTTTTTGGCCAGCTTTTCAGGCCAAATACTCCTCTGTGCAGCACCTAAATATAGATTATGAAATATCTCCTCATGCACACAAAATACACTCACTACTGCACGCATAGATTTGAACTCCCTCTCATTGTAATGAACATTGTATCAAAGTTACTTGCTTTCTCAAAAAAAAAAAAAACATATTTCACATATAATATATTTTCCCTACATTTTCACAAAATTACAAAAAGTATTAAGAATTTTAAGCAATCGATACCTACCAATTAAATAAAAGGACTTTGCATAATGCAATGCAAAAAAAGCTCTTTAATTTATAATCCATTTCCTTTACTTCTCATTCATTCAAATAGAAATAAATATATGTATGAATGTATGTAAATATACTTTTTCAAATTTCTTTAGATACACTAAACACCTGCCCTGATAACAACAACAAAAACAACTACCAAAATGAGTGGCATCGTAAATATCAAACTAAAACGCAAATTAAATTGAATTTTCTACTTAGAGCCGCCACAATTGATGCGAAATTTCCTGCCTGTATGAAAATGTAAAGCCCAACAACAAATACTATTATTTAACACAAATAACAACAACAGTAGCGGCAACAAATAACGAAAATACATAAAGTTCTGTATGAATTGGTTAACGATCCGACGACCTATAGAAGTGAAAAATTTAACAAAAAAAAAATTATTTTAACATTTTTGCCCTTAGTCAAGTTTTTTTTATAACATTTTCCTATTTTTCCCCTTGCTCTTTTGCAAATAATGACACTAATACTTTTACTTGGGGTCTAATTTACAGCACTGCCACCACCACCCACCCACACAAAAAACACCGTCGTAACAAGTTCAAGTTAAAGAATCGTATACAAAAGGGAAAAACTGACAATAAAGTCTTTTGAATTCAATAAACGAGTACCAGCAGATTCAATTTGATACTTTTTCTTTGCTTTTAATATATTATGCAAAATTATTGCCAAAACATATTGAAATATAGAAGAAGGAAAAAAATATTTACAATATGTATGAATAGTAGTATGCTATTGATAAAATGGAATTTAAATGAGCTGCTTATAATAATTAAACTATAAGTAATTGGTATATACGTGTTAGTTGTACACTACAATTTTTTATATATTTGCTCCTAAAGTGCACAAGTTAGATCATGTTATGAATCAGATTATATTTTAATTATAATTTTCACTAATTAATCACTGTAACAGTGGCAGTAACAAAAAAAAATCGTTACTATATAGACTTAATACTATATAAGACTTTGGTTTCAACGGTCTCCAGAATATTATTATCACACAATCTGTCTACAAATCAAAATATTGTTACGTTTATAACTTTTATAAACGTTGGCTTATTTCCTTTAAATAAACTTTGAGTTCTTTTATTGCAATCAAAAACAGTTGAAATTAGTTATAAAATTAAGAGCACTTTATTTACTAAAACACACTCAGATATTGTTTTAAAGCACTTTACTTATTTCACTTATTGTTATACACCTTTATTATCAAACTCACTTTGACACACACTTAACAAGCTCTACTGTTATACTGATCATGTTAGCTGTGTTGTTCGGCTATTTATATTAACATAGTGGTGTTCGGTAACATTCGACAAAGTTCTCGTATGTACACACTAGTACATTCGAAAACCGTTACATTTAAATTAAGACGTTAAGTAATATGCAGGAATAATAAAAGTGCCTAAAAGTATGCTACACATAATAACAACTTAATATCATGTTCGAACAACCAGCGAAATAAACTAATACAAAAAAAACTACAGTAACTTAAACTACTACAACTAAAATAAATTATAGTGTAAATTAAGCTATTTAAAAATAAATCTGTAACAATATGTTTATGTAAAAAAATCACAATTTCTTTTCATATCATCATAAAGGGTGTTTTGATAGAGGTATAAAACTTTAAAATAAAATAAAAAAGATACATTTTTAAATTAACATAACTTTACTTTATCGAAAGTATATTACAATTTAAATAGAACTTCTGGCATATGACCGCGACGACTGGCTCGGACGTAGTCTAATATAGAGGTCCAATTTTCGATGGCTTTTTTTTAACATTAGTGGCCGTATATTAGCAATAACTCGGTGAATGAAATATCGCTCAACTGTAGTGTAAATGATGAAATAGAAGAAGAAATAAAAAACAAAGCAAACTTAAGCCCTGTGATTTATATTTATGCATGATATTCCTTAGTTTTCGTCTATTTTTCAAAGTGTGTGAAAGTTTTTGAAGATATGGTAACACTATTAAAAAAATTAATGGTTTAAAATTAGACTGTTTTGAAACGAGTTTTTTATGTCATATAAAAAGCATAAAATAAGAGGGATTGGCTTCAAATTATCCGCCTATTTTCTAATTCGCAAAAAGAAAAAAATAATCAATTACAATTAAAATAATGTCGTGATTATGTGTGTGCAAATTAGTCTGGGGCAGATGCTGACGATTACAAAGGACTCTGTGATGAGGATTGTAGATAATCATAAGTCTGCTGTGTGAAGTCACAAAAGTCTAGAGCCAACGCCTGGGACGGCGCGGGACTCAGTGAAATCGCGGTAACCTTATAATCTCTGGGGGTCGAAAAGGGACCCGTTTATGGAAGAGATCTGCTTCGATATCCCCCCTACATGTATATATGTGGTGATCCCGAAAATAAAGCAAAACACAAAACACATAATTGTTTTCTTCACAATCTCTACTATTCCAATTGAAGATGTTACCAACTTATCACTTTACTCCTATTTTATAATTGTTGGTAGAGTAATTAATAAATTAAATACTAATACAGATTACATTATATATTCGACAAATTAATGGACTCTCAGGGAGTACCTCTCCTAGTTTCATTATAATTCTGGCAGCACTGGTTTCAACGATTAGAGTGGAATCCTATTCAATTGCCAGCGTTTAATACTCCATAGAAAAGTACAAACAAAAAAACTAAGATATTGTATTGAATGTTTATATGACATGGAAACATTTCTTTGTGAAAATGGCTTAGTAAAACATATACATAGACATTTTATACATTCATAGTATTTTAAAGGATTTACTTCCTTTCATACTTTTCTCATATTTACATAGCAGATATAAGTCCTCGAAGAAAAACATAATGTACGAGTATGAATATGTAAATTGACAAACAAATCACTCTAGAGTTTTTCCGTTATTCGTTCTTTTATGTGAAAATTATCCTTGAGGGAGGTAGTGTGGGTTTGAGGATAAAGTTTGAAAATAACAAACACAAATACACCAAACACATATTCATATGCTCATATAAAGCCTTAAGTGATTTTGTGTTTCGTTTTTTTTTTTTATTCCTAAAAGAGAATAAAAAAAATTTTAAAATGAAGGGGAAACAAGTTATTGTTAAAATTTTTCTTTCTTATGGAATTCATAAAGTATGTAGTATCAAAATAGAAATCTCTAAAGTAATTTTATTAACACACAATTCCCTTATAAACATGACCCTCCTTCCCTCCCATTCCCCATCGTATAGTGTTTTTCAAGTCTGCTTAAAACCATAATATTGCCAACAAAGAAAAAAAAAGGAAAAGTGTCAGTTCATGTCATAAAAAGTATCAGATTTCTTTTATTTATTTATTCTTTTTTTCTTTTTTATTCACAATTTTTCATTTGAAAATTGTCACTGGCGTAAGTAATTTTATTATCATCCTTATAAATTGTGTGCAAGGATATGAGGAGCGTATAATACGTATGCATACATGAATGTGTTTGTATGTATGCATATGTATGCATTTGCTAAAGTGTTGCCGCCTTTAGGCGTATGACACGAACAATGTTGATGATTTTTTTACAAACATACAAATAGCACATACATATACATATGTATATGTAAATGCATGTATGGATAAATGAATGTATTTATTTCTTTTTTTTATTTTTCGAGTATTAATGTTAATATAATGTAATGTACAAATTTATCCTTGGGCTAAAACCATATGTACGATTATGACTTTAAATTGGTTTAATTTTGGCTTTTGTTTGGTTGTATAAATTACAAAATAAAATGTGTATTAAGTTTATTTTATTATACGATTTTAAAATAATTATACCCGATATCGGTTAATTTAATCAAAATTGTAATTTGTTTAAAGACTTGGAGAAAGAGCGCTTGCATAAATTTCATATGTTCAAGCGACTTGATTTATATCAGTAGGAAATTAAGCTTCTAACTAGATTCAAGGAAATATTTTATTTTTCACTTATTGTTTAGCTCTATTACACACTACTAAAACTTTTTGTTTTAATTACAATGAAAATGGCCCTTACAGCAACTCAACTAACTCTTAAAACTTAAAGTGTAAACTAACTTTTTTCCAACTAGTAGTGGGGTTGACAATTTTAGGCAACTTAAAATTAGTTACTAAGGAATAAGTTAAAAGTATTTCAATTTATAATTAGAATTAAATATTTATATTGAAGAGAGCTAAAAATTGTAAAGCTTAACTTATAGTAAGCTTTCACCTAGTTTACTTTTTAAAAATTGAATTAATTGATAAAATGATTTTAAAAATATTACATTGCTTAATTATTGCACTCAATTTACAATTTACTTCAAATTTTATAACATTTTTCCGAGTGCATTCTGCATAAATGTAATTCTTTATAATCGTTAGCTCATTTTAGAGGCTTTCTTCTACATATTTAAAATAAAATTGTTTAATGTTATGAGAAATATATTACATACATATAGCTTGAAAGTCCTTTACGTGCTTCATTCCCTGCATTCATATTTAACTCCACCACTTTTAATCACAGATTTTTAGGATGCCCTTGTAATGAATCTTTAACTAACGCATATAAGCAATGCACAGTAGTGTGATAATACAAAAAGAGTTAACAAATATACCTCACTGACTTCCAACACAAATATTTAAATAAAGGGTGGTTAAATTTAAAGGGCCGATGTTGATTTTGAACAAAACACAAATTATTTATGAAATTATTGTCATTTCTGTTTATTATGATAATATTGGTATGGTTCAATCATGTATGGAACGAAATATCGCCGCGACCTCAGCGGCACACCTCTGTCCGATGGTCTAAATTTTCAATGACAATGTTGATGTTCAATTGTTGGGCACGATGATGAATCGAGGTTGGAAGGCGAAAAACAGCAATGTTTTTTATTCAACGAACTAAAGTCTATAACACACGGCATATTTTTTAAATCTGACTTTAGAATTTGTGAGACATACGTTAATCAACATGTCTGTCAAAATTGTTCTTTTAAGCTGACTTCTTTGCAGCAGCAGAGATTTCTGCCAACGGCTGATGTCACATGTTTTGACAGAAGAAAATAGAGCGCGCTCTAATTAAAATTTTGTCAGATGTCTCAACACATGTTTTTTACAGAAGTAATGTTTTAAAGGTAACACACGACATGTTTGTATTAGCAGTGGAGAATTTGACAAGTCAGATGTAAAAAACATGCCGTGTATTAGCTCCTTAAGAAGGCATTCACAGATGTTTTCACATTTCATACAGACCTGTTTTACTGAAATTTAAAATTTTTTCACAATTCTCCCGATTGTGGACGAATTTGAACGATTATGTTGACCAAAAGAATAACGAAGTACACGAAATGCATTTTGATTTGAACGCCCATTTTCATAATAAGCCTAAATAACTTTGACGCGTTGTTCAATTGTGTATCTTTCCATGGTTTAAATTGAGTTAGTCGGAAATTGAGAAATGTCAAATGAAATGCAGAAAAAAGCCTTACGTTTAGGTATGGTTCACATCCAACATCGACGAAAAAAATGCAAAACACAAGCAAAATTCCGTCAGGGAATTTTTATGTTTTAAATTTGAATAAATTCTGCTTTACTTTTTGGTTAGCTTATATTTAGTTAGCTTATAAAAATTTAAAAAAAAATGATTTATTTTCGTAGTTGACCACCTAACTGGTGTAATGGAATGGATAATATGTTTGATACACTCTCTAAAATATAGATGTCAAGTCCTAAGATTTTCTGCTTTAATTAAATTTAAAGGCTGAGTTTTTTAGCTTTAAAACTCGGGGTTTGTTGAAAACCGTTATTTAACAACTTCTTAAAGAAATTCGATTTTTTTATTGTAAAGAAAAAAGAGGAAAATACATGCTAAAGAATGAGATCAGTGAAACCTTAACACACATTTTTAATTCCACCTTTCTTCATGCACAAAAAATATAACTGTTTATGATCAAGTTTGCATTTAAAAACTTGTCAAATTATGTGTACAAAATAATAGCATAATCGGATTATTAGTTTGTTTGAAAATGGATTCCGAAGAAAAAGTGCGTGAAAAAATAATAAATTTTTTTTTTTAAATCCCAGTCGTACTTACAAATCTATTGCAAATGAGATAAAGGTGTCACGACAAACAGTTTCGCGTGTGATAAAAGTGTATAACGAACGTCGTAGTATTAAAAGGAAAGCTGGAAGTGGAGCTAAAAAAGGTATAACTGACCCACAGTTAGCTTCAAAGATTGTTAGTCTTCTAAACCAAAATCCCAACCTCTCAAACCGTAAAGCCGTCTTAAAAGCAAACTGTTCCGATTTTTTTGTAAGGAAGGTTAAAAGATATGAAGGCCTTAAGTCCTACAAGGTTCAGAAAGTGCCAGACAGAAATTCGAAGAAAAACTTGGATGCAAAAAGTCGTGCCAAAGAACTGCTTAGAAATTTTATCAACAAATATGAGTGTTGTATTATGGATGATGCGACTTACGTTCTTGCCGACTTTTCTCAGCTCCCAGGGCGAAGTTATTATGTGGCCGATGGAAGAGGTAATGTCGATGACCAATTTAAGTTCCAAAAAAAGACAAAGTTTCCAAAGAAGTACTTAGTTTGGCAAGCTATATGCACGTGCGGAGAAAGAAGCAGAAAATTTATTACTACTGGGATTATCAACACTGATATTTACATCAAGGAGTGCTTGCAGAAGAGGTTGCTTCCATTCATACGAAAACACAATAAGTCAACATATTTTTGGCCCGACCTAGCGTCCTGTCATTATAGTAAATCTGCAGCAGAATGGTATGAAACAAATAATATAGTGGTAGTGCCAAAAGAAGCAAATCCACCTAATTGTCCAGAACTAAGGCCCATCGAACGTTACTGGGCTTTAGTCAAAAGGATACAAAACAAGTTGCCAATACTACTAAAAATTTTTCCCAGAAATGGTCTTATTCCAGCAATAAAGTTACTAAGGATACCATCAAAACCCTCATGGTCTCAATTCCGGAAAAGGTGAAACAGTTCATCAAAAAAAGCTGAATTTTTACAAAAAGCATTAATATTTTAATTTACTGTTATTTTATTGTTAAACCACGCTATTTTCATTAAAATGGATTAATTCGTTTCAAAGTTATTGCGTTTTATTCGTGTTAGGGTTTTATCGATCTCATTCTTTACTGACAAATTTATAATATTAAAGATGGGTTTCGACAGCTGCGTAAAAGGGAAACAAAATTCGTTTCAGAATGGTTGACGAAATAGTAAACTCTGTATAATTTGAACAAGCTATTCAAAATGGATAAGTTTAACTTAATATAATTTGAAAATACGTCCCTTAGCACTTTGTGTGAATACACTAAATATGTATTTGAATACGGAGACATAATATTTTAATATTTAGTGTATTCACAAGAAATCATATTGCCTAAATGTTACAATATTCCAAAATTTAAAAAAATTAAAAGTATTGTTTTCAAACCTTTTAAAAATTTCAAAAATTATCACATTATAATAAGGCACCTATGACACCTTGTGAATTCACCAAAAAATTAAAACACTGTATACAGTTTTATTCCTAAATTTCTAGAGCCGTATTCATAAAAAATATTGTAGGTTTATTAAAGGCTTATTTGGCAGATTTTGTAGAGAAATTTGTCAAATAAGCATTCAATAAACCTAAAATATTATTTATGAATACGGCCCCTATTGTTTAATAAAAAAAGGTTAGTGAATACAATAATACTTTTAAAAGCTAAAAGCTTTAAATATTTCAATATTTTTCGAAATTTCGAAATCTCGAAAATCTTGATATCATGGCTCGGACTTTCGGCCTTTAAATAGCAATGTCAACTATTTATAACAAAAAGGCGCTAGGCATTAACTTTAAACGCGCTAGAAAGCGTTAAAATTTTATTTTGCTTTGATTTTCCTATACATTTTTTAATGAAAACCAATTTTTTTAGCACGGGTTTAGGTAATTTTTTGTTAATACTTTTAGTAGTCAACAAAGCAGAAATAATACCAAAGTACAAGAAATTCTATCTTTCAATTTTTAATATAATGATAATGATAATGAACTGCAGCTGGTTTCGAAAATGCATTCTACTCAGCTAGTATCGGATAACTAAATTTACCTAAATATTCTGTCGTTATTACATTTAACTTAAAATTAAATATAATATCCAAATGTCTTTAGCGTACTTATAATAAGTGAGAAAATTAAAGGGTGTCCAAATGTGAGGTATCAGTTCAATTTAAAAAAAAGTTTTTTTTTTGAGATATTAAATATTTTTATTTTATTTCATTACAAATATGTTCAGGTTAAAAATTAAAAATTATGTCGTCGAAGAGACTCCCCTACTGGCTCGGAAGGCTTCCAATATTTTACCAAAACTCTCAATCACGTTTTTCAATAAACTTTTTTCAATGTTTGATATATCTTATTAATGTTGTTTTAAAGCTCTTGAACTGTTATGGGATTATTGCTGTATACTTTCGATTTTCAAAAACTCCACAGAAAATAGTCAAATCGCACGATCTTGGTGTCCAATTTACTTGTCCTCTACGCGAAACAATATGACTTTTCGGTTAAAAACTTCATTGTTTCCCTTGATGCGAGGCAAGGACACCATCCTTTTGAAACCACCTACATATACGCTTCGTATAAATCATAAAGTTTCCACCACAAAAACTTTCGAATTATCTCCATGCAGCGTTTTTTATTGACTATTGATACTTCAAATTTTAACACCCTTTAAATTGTTTAACATTTTATTAAAATCTATAAATACATTGAGGTAAACTTTTATTGTTTAATATTTTTTCGTAATTGCCTACAATTTTTAATCAAATAAGTATTCGCAGTATTATTCATTTAAAAGTTTCTTTTTTTGTTAATTTTAGTTAGGTCCCACGTTTATATAACACTAGCCAAGCCCGGCGCGCGTTGCTACGCCCTTTAATGAATAAAAATGCATTCTGAATTTTAATTGAATATCAAGTGCAAGAAGCTTAAAATAATAACTTTTTATGGGCGTGGCCCCGCCCACTTTTCTAATCACGAAATTATATAGTCATGATAGCTCAATATGTGTGCGAAATTTCAGAAAAATCGGGCCAGTGCAAGTACCTCAAAATTATAACTTTTTTATGGGCGTGGCCCCGCCCACTTTTCTAATTACGAAATTATATAGTCATGGCAGCTCAATATGTGTGCAAAGTTTCAGAAAAATCGGTCAAGTGCAAGTAGCTAAAAATGATAACTAAATTTTTATGGGCGTAGCCCCGCCCACTTTTTGCCACCCATAAACATTTCCCGGAATGTGTACAATAACTTGCCAAAGTTTAAGTCCGATCGGTTTTACAGTTTCGGAGTCTATAGCTAACACACAGAGTTTCACTTTTGTATATATAGATTTATTGTCGGATTATCTGGGATCTTTAAATTTGTTTTGAGCATTATTTTTAGTTTATACTTAAATTGTTCAAGGTATAAATTGAACATAGAAGCATAATCGCATTAAATTATTTTATAATTATTAAATGTTGTTAAAAATTGTACATCATTTCGACTTTTGGATTGTTGAAACGCACTTAATCTAGCAAGAAAAGCGCTAAATTGGCATCGCTGTCTTTAATCTATAAATCCCTAAGACCGAGATTTTCTACACCCAGTCCTCATATACATAAATAACAACTCTTGACATATTAAACATTTTTCAGAATCAACTGACTAATTGTGAAATTTTTTATATATAAGAAATACTAAGCCAATTTATTTGCAAATACTTAAAAAGTCACTTTTGCATGATAGATTGCATATATACGTACGTATAAACGTAATGTATGAGGCGCTTAATTTATTTTTTATTTATTCGTCATAAACACAAATACATACAATCTAAATTTTTTTTATTGTTTAAAACAAGAACTAATTGAAATATATAAAATGACAATAATACTCGTACTAAACTATGTCTACTTTTTATCGGTATTTGTATTAAACTTTAAATAATTAATATTTTAATTTACATACTTATTTTGGTTTTTATAAAATAACAAATAAACATGGCAACACAAACTATAGAAAATAAAGAAAAATTTAAATATAAAATTCTGTGAGTATGATAAATACTAAAAACGAAAGAGTACAATCAACAAAATTTTATTATTCAAATTCGATATTTTCACCCATTTGGTTAATTATAAAATTTAGGACTATTATGAAATCTATTAAGGACTTACTATTCGATAAATATTTAGAATCGTTACAAATCGACTGACAGTCTTTATTTTATTTTTAACTAGCCAATCCCGGCGCGCGTTGCTACGCCCCTTCATGAATTTTAATCGCATTCTAAATTTTAATCGAATATCAAGTGCAAGGCTAAAAACTATAACTTTTTCTTTATGAGCGTGGCACTGCCCACTTTTCTAATTACGAAACTGTAAAGTCATGACAGCTCAATAAGTGTGCAAAGTTTCAGAAAAATCGGTCCAGTGTGAGTACCTCAAAATGATACCTTTTTTTTATGGGCGTGGCACTGCCCACTTTTCTAAATACGAAACTGTAT